>JAZHRO010000055.1:64087500-65287500 GCA_037157565.1 Thalassia testudinum
ACGTCTGATTCCAAGGTCAGACGTTTGATTTTGGGCGGGTCTCTCCCTGACTTGGATCAGATCTAAACAGGGTTTTTGTGCAAGTCCATCAGACGGCATATAGGACGTCTGGCACTATGTCTGGACGTCTGGAAACCTACTTCTATTGTGGGAATGGATTTCCAAACGTTGCAACTGCTAGAAAATCTCAGAGAAGAGATTTTGGGTCAGCCGAGGCAAAACGGTCAATTATCGGACGTCTGGATAGTCCTAAGGACGTCTGATAGGGCTCTAACGGTCATATTCTTGAGTGTTTGCTAAGCCAGCTAATGGTCCACTAATTGGACGTCTGGCAAAGTCATCAGACGTCTCCTAAGACGTCTGGTCTAAGGTCTGGACGTCTGATTTCATCAGACAGAGCTAAGTATGTCCAGCCTAACAGTTATCAGACGTCTGAAACAACAGTCAGACGTCTTAAAATACTTTATCAGACGTCTGATTTGGGAATTAGACGTCTGGAAGTGCTGTTTGAACCCTATATTGGTTTTCTAAGTATTCTACAGAAAACTTAGGTATCCTAGGGTTGTGCCGGTGTTCCTAGGACTACTGTTAGGGTTCTTTGAGGCTCTTTAACATAATTTTCTAAGGAAAATAAAAAGAGCAAGAAAATAAAGACAAGAGATACAAGAAAGGATTAAAAAGAATCTATCCTATTCTTCTTGTCTTCTATCTTCAATCTGTCGCTCCACGTGAACCTCCTCTGTTTTCCGTCAAGCTCCTCCAATCCATCCTGGATGCGAGCTCGAACTCCGTCTAAACACGTCCACATTTGCAATTGACCTGAAATCTAGGACTCAAATTGCAAATGTTAAATAACACGTGTTTTGTTATCATCAAAACAAATGATCGTGGTGCTCTAGCACCAACATAATCAACTAGCTCAACTTTAGGCGAATCAACAGGAGCTAGCTAGGACTGTAATGAACCTAGCCAACCAAGCACCACCCCCTGAGGAACCCGCCATTCCTTTGAAGAATTTCTATGATCCTTCAAATTATCACGAGAGACTGGGGGTGGTCATACCAAAAGGGGATTTCAAAATCAAACTAGCTATTTCGAACCTTATTAGGAATTTTCATGGCTTCTGAGAGAGGGTCCTTTTGGCCATCTTGAGGAATTAACCATCCTCACCCAAACTGCAAGCTTCCATAATGTATGGGAAGATTTGTGGCTCATGAGACTTTTTCCTCTCTCCCTTAAGGACAAGGCAACTTATTAGTTCAGGATAGTTGGTAGACCTATCACCAGTTGGCCTCAGCTGAAAAGTTCTTTCCTTAAGAATTTTTTTTTTGATTGGTCGTACAAATGCTTTAAGAAGATCTATTACAACCTTCCAACAAAAAACTGGTGAGACTTTACATGATTCTCAGGAAAGATTCCAAGTACTGTTAAGAAGTTTCCTGCACCACGAGATTCCATTATGGTAGCTCGTGTAGATCTTCTATCATGGATTAGAAGATCAACTTAGACATTTCATTAATGCCTTATGTGGCAGTAACTTCCTAAACAAGGATGCTGAGAGTGCCTATGAGCTTTTTGAAGAAATGAGTGAAAATTCATTTAATCACATGCCCATGAACACTTTTGGAAGAACTACTAATTTGTAGTTTCGTGTTCATGAGATAGGCACTCAATCCATCCCTGTAACCCAAGATGACATACAAATGATTGCCTAAAGACTTGACTAGATGTAAATAAATCAAAAGAAAATTGAGGAAAGACTTAGCTTATCCAATCATGCTTCACATTTAACCCCTCCAAACATCTTTAAAAGAGAAAACCTACACAATGGTGGTGCTATCCCTAAGAATAATCTTTTCCTTGAGGTTTCACATGGACTTTCAATTATATGAATGCTAATCCCAACCAGCCATTGAAAATATTTTCACTCTCTAGGAGTACCTTAGAAATCCTTCCAATTCCAACAATGCAAATCAGAGGAACTACCTGACTTACTCCTGGAACAATCCAGTTCCTCCTTAAAGACAAAACTAGTTTGGGAGCTATGGGCAAAGTCAAACCTTTTACCAACCTGGGTCATCCCAAGAAGACATTAATTCCCAGGTTATGAAAACCCTACAAGGCATGCAGACTCAGATGTCGGAGGTAACCTGTGTTGTTACAAATCTTCAAAATCAGATTGGGGTTACTCTAATTCGAAGACCTGCAAGCAATTTTCCTTCCCAGCCCATGCCCAATCCCAACAACTAGAGGAACCATTACCAAGGCAGGAATCAAAATCAAAACCATTCTGGATAGCCTCCCATAAACCCAACACCGTAGCACCCCTCGGGTTTCCACCAACACCAAGCCCCCCGACCTCCTCCCAGGAATACCACACTGCAAATGCAATCACTTTGAGGAGAGGGAAGACTACCCAAGATCTTGGGCCTTCTCATCAAACCCACCCTACTGCTATGTAGGTTGACTTTACCCCCACCCCAACACAAGAAAAAGAAAAACAACAATCCCAAAGCACAAACCCTATTCCTTTTCGCCAAGCACTTCACTTCGCTACTCTCAAGACAAAGAGATTTAAGCGCTCTCACCAAGAACTCATGGACTTATTCGGGAAAGTTGAGATCAACATTCCCCTCCTAGATGCCATTAAGTACATCCCTACCTACCCCAAATTCTTAAAAGACATGTGTACTCCAAAAAGGTAGGCTAAGAATCTAAGATGGGTGGTTCTCTCAGAGATAGTTAGCTCCATTGTGTAGCACATGCTTCCTTTGGAGAGAAAGGACCTGGGCATAACTCTCATTTCGGTTGTCATAAATGACACCACTTTTGATCATGCCCTTCTTGATTTAGGTGCCTCTATCAATCTCATCCCCACTATTTGTTTGAAGAATTCAAGTTTAGCAAATTAAAACCTGTTGAGATTACATTACAGTTAGCCAACCAATCTACCATCAAACAAAGGGGATTGTCAAGGATGTTATCGTCAAGGTCTAGAACTATTTATTTCCAGTTGATTTTCTGGTCCTTGACATTGAGGTACCTGAAGCTCTCAAAAATGCCCCGATCATCCTTGGAAGACCTTTCTTGGCCACCGCAAAAGCAAATATACCTGGTCATTCTGGCAAAATGAACATTACCTACAATGGTAAAACTATTACTTTAGACATCTTCAAAGCTTCTAGAAGGTTTAATGATCATGAATTTTTTGAGGACTCAGACGATGAAATGGAAGCACTAGTGGAGGAATCTATGCTTATCTAGTCCTACTCTACTTTGACCACCATTGAAAAAGATTTTATTGATTGAGATTCAGAATTTGATGATGTTGAACGAGATTTGTACATTGAAAATTTGAGTTTGAAAATTCTATTGTCGTAGTTGCGTAAAAATTCGTCAAACAGATAATTTTACCGAAACTTAGAATGAGTCCCGGGTCAAACACTGCGAGGCATACGTTTGATAAAAAATCACGCTTGATTTATTGTCATGAAGCAGATTAGTCAGTCTATTTAAATCTACGCTAGCTCTTTACTTAAAGAATAAACAATAGAAGAGAGAGAAAAAGAATGATACAAATAAAGAGAAAATAGAGAGAGAACAAATAGGAATTTCATAATGATAATTTGATGTTCATTACAACTAATCACTACACTAGAAAGAGATAAAGGAGAAAGTGGAGAGAGGTTGTCCACCTCGACGGTTGCTTGGAGGACGAGCTACATTGACGGAGTGCCCAGACGAGGGTGGTGAGAGGATGGATGAGGGAGAACGAAGATGAAAGATGGAGGATGGTGTAGGGTGACGTCGTAGCAAGATTTGCTTCCTGAATGGTGGTGAGAAGACAACCAGAGGTGCTCCACGAACGGGGATGACATGGAAAAATTCTATTTTAAACTCTAATGGAGCATCCCAGGTTTGGGACAAGCTCTTAGAGCTTTGGAGGGGGTGAGAGAAGAGAGGAAGAGATGAAAAGAATGTGGGGGTCGTAGGGCCTTTTATAGTTGAAGAATAGAGGAGCAAATAGGCCATTTTAATGATTAAACATTAATTTCAGTGTCTTTAGTGACATTTATGAGCGTCACTGTAGCTCAAACATGGGTGAAGGTACGTGTGCACCCCGCCTCCTCGACTTCAGTTGCTTTAACACACATCCACGATCAAGCGTTCTTAGCCGTTTGATCAAGAGATTAGAAGGCTTAAAACACTTGCCCGCTTCTTCTTCAGTGCACCTAACACATGTGCGTGCGATCACGCATCTGATCTCACGTGTGCGATTCTCATACCTGACGCTGCCACATCTCCACTCCCACGCTCGCACGATCTTCATCACACGGTCGAATTTGACCGTGCCCCGCTCGCTCCTTGATTTGAGGTGCACGGGAGCTCAACCTTGAGACCTCTATCTCACCCATGGGTTCGAGACCACTGCGCCAAGCTGCCCTTTGAGGCACATTTACATCTAAGGCGCATGCGCTCATGGTTGTTGGATTAATATCCAACAACCCAGATCTGATGGCCGGTTGAGGAGAGAAAGAGCAGCGGCGAGCCTTGGACGATTTGGGCGACTGAGATGGCGCCACGTGGTGCCATCTTGGCCATCCATCTTCTCTGACTTGTAGATGGTGCGATAGATGTCAGATTAGACCAATTTGTCACACCGTTGGGCTACGATTGTCGATCCGAACCCATCCATGCTATTGGATTTGTTATCTGAAGTACGGATTTACACCACCTGTCCTCTTGATCTCAGATCTTTCTCGAACTACATTTGATGCTACGGAGGTTCAATTGGGGTGATCTTATTGTCGTTGAACTCCGATCGTCACCTTGATCAGATCCATATGGTTGAATTTTTAGTCTAAGGCCCCAATTAAATATCTTCCTGTCCTTGGCCACCAAAAAGTGCAAATTATTATACAATTTGCACAATTTGACCTAAATGCATGATGATGCATGTTATGCAATATTTACAATGCATGATGCTTCTACGACACTAAGAACATGCATAAATAGACATTTTAGGCTACTTAGATGCATACACATCACACCTCCATGCCTATCTTTTGCTAGTCCCTAGAAAAATCTATATGCTATTTATAAATAGAATTAGGATCAAATTACTTTGGCAAAAGTTATTTTTCAACATTAAGATCAAATTACTAAGGACCTGAACTACAGAGACACAACAGCGCTCGGGTATTTGGCAAAATGCAGACTGCCCAATCCCTCGCCTTCTTAAAAAATGGAAACATGTTTTTTCTTTTTCTTTTCTAATTTTTTTCAATTTTTATGTTTAGGGTTTTGAGGTAGATTTCTATGGCTACCCAGCCCACCCAAGACTCGAAGGGAACTCTAAGTACTAAGCATCTTTTTGTGTGAAATGTGATAGACTCACTAATCGGCAATTAGAAAGGACTTCGAGTTTTTGTACCCCTAGGTGACCTTGAAAAGAATTTTGCCTAAATGTGTATCTATACAACCGGTAGCTTTCTCCCTACCTTTTATTTTTATGGGGTCAACACAAGGGTGAACCCAGTGTATATCTCCCTAGCTTATTCTACTTCTCTGCTTCTTCCTAAGTGTTTGGAATTAAACGTGCATTTTTGTGAGCTAGGTTCTGGACAACCGGCCAATGAGTTGTTACCACTGACAAGTTGCTAGCCATACTCATGAGGTGAAGTGTGGTTTATTTTTTTTCTTTTCTTCTTTTCTATTTCTTTTTTTTCTTTTTCTTTTTCTTTTTGGATACTTTTCTTTTTCTCTCTATTTTTTTTTAAAGTAGGTGGCTTTCCTGATCTAAGATTTACTTAAAGGTAGTAAGAAGGGAATGGCCTTGTGATTGGGCTATGGACAACTAGTCGATGAGCTGTTATCACCGACAACTTGCCAACTATACCACCCTAGAAGGTTCATCAACTACCCAATTTTCGTAAAAATCGTCGAAAAGTAAGCCAGTGCAAATAATGTATAGTTTCTTAGGCTTAAAGTTTCCTCAAATCAGAGAGCAGGTTGATAAGTCATGTACTTGTCACCCCAACTTATTAACCAATTAGAAATACATTTTGACTGGTGAGGACTCGAGAAACAAATCAACATTTTAGTGGACATCTGGGCTGATGAAGGGTCTAAGTGTTTAGATCCTACTGCATTATTCCCTAAGATTGAAAATTTCTAAAGCCCAAGTTCTCTTTCCTAATTCAACATTTTTTAAAAATAAAAAAATAAAAAGGATCTATGGAGCTAACGAAATGATTCAGAGATGAATATCCACCCCCCATGCCTATCTAATGTAATGTCCTCATTGTATTAAAAAGACATGAAACATAGTGGAATAGAGTAGAAAGCACCTGAAATGCGTGATTAACTGGTCGGCTCCGAGATGGAAAGAGATTGTATACGTGCTGAATTTAATGCCTTCAACTAGGCACAGTATACAAAAGAAGAAATAAAGAATTCATAGGTGTAGGTCAGAATCAGAAGAAGAAAATCTATTTTTGGACCTACCAGGAGAAGATGTCCACAGATGTGGATGAGGTTATGATGCGGACCCATGCCCCATGGTTGAGTGTATCTAAGGTTCTAGATAAAAATTACCTAGAACTTAAGATTAGTGTGCAAGTGGGGTCGGGCCTATGATTTGTGAGGATGCAACTTAAGTCCAAACAATTGAAAAATATCAAGGTCAGGAAGATAATCAATGAATATGTGCTTGGGTTGGACATCCTCTGAGTAAAAAATATCATAAGGGTCCTGGTAAAAGGTTGGCGATTTCAAGCAAATAGGAACCCTTATACTTAGCTTTCTAGTTCCTCTGGAATTGACTTCCCAATTCTTCATTTCCCAATTCCTATCTTTCACATTCAGAATTTCAAATTCTGGGATCTCCTGCATATTAATCACCCTATCTGAAATTTCCAAGTCTAAGATTTATGACTGAATCAGAATTGACTTGGGTTTAGTGATCTCAAAATCAAAATCATTAGTAAGCTCAATGGAGTGTGATCGAGGATCGAGGTTATGAATTGAATCCTTTATGAAATCAAGATTTGAATCTATCATGCTAGCTCCAATAGGATCAAATTCCTCAATTTTAGGGCCATCAAATGATTCATCGAATTCCTCAGGCCCAGTTGTCTCACTGAAATCATGTGCCTCAAACTCAGGTGAGACTTCGCATAATGATTCTTCAGCTTTAGAATCAAAGAATTCTGAATCCGCATTAATATATGTCTCAAAATCATCAATCACTTTTTGGTTCATAGAGACATACCTTTCCTCATACCCTCGCTCAGGGATCTCGGGTGAAGAAATAAATTCATTCTCAATTGGTTGCTCTAGGATAATTCGATCAACCCTGGTCTCGTAAAACATGTCCCCCCTACAAGTGCCTGAGCGGGATCTGACATTGGATCTCCTGAAGGGGGTTCATCCTGGGAATCATCCCAAGATTGAACTAAAGTAATCACAAATCTCATCCTCAATTTCGACAACTTCCCAAGTAAAAACTCACCCGGGTCTTTATCCTAACATCTTGGAGACAATCCAGCAGATACTTGTTAAGATCGTCAATCATTTCAATCAGAGGCTCCAATCTTTTAGTACAAGGTGTTGGTTGAGCTTCTAAAGATTGTATGGTATTCCTTAAGTTAGCCAACACCTTATCTTGGACCTGGTTAACCTGAACCACATGGTTTGGTTCAGGGTTGGGTGGTTTGGGTTTCGTGCAGGGGAGCCAATAAATTGAGATTCGTGATACCCTCCTTGATAATAGGTCAGTTCCGGTTGTTCATAAAGAGGCGATGACCCATATGCAGTGTAATCTAGGGAAGGGTAAGGATCAGCATATCCTTCTTGATTGTAGATCATATTAGGTTGCCCATATAAGGGCAGTGATCTATAATCGATGTAGCTTGGAGAAGGATAAGAATCAAGATCATGGTCTCTAGGGTTAGACCCTGAACATGGAGGTCTAAAATTGTACTCTAATCAGGATTATTCCAACTAGAAAATGTATGAAATAAGCTTGGTTGGAATAATAATCATCTTGGGAATAAGTAGTGGTAGGAGGCTAGGAGTGGAAATAAGAATAGGATGTGGAAAGATCCACAACATAATGGGAGGAAGAAAATTACGCTGCAGTACAAACAATCAAACCTTTCCCTAAGTGGGCTAGCCTAAAGACCTACAGACTCTCATAACCCATCTTGAGATGAAGAAACGATTTGATCTACTTCTTTCCTATCAATCCAACCAGTTAGAGGGAGGGGCTGGGGAGAAGGTTCTTCCCTTGGCTTTTGCTTCAGGTTCCTTTGATACCCCCCAACCATAGTTATTTGACTCTGCTCCCCTAGCTAGACATCAGATTGAACAGAGAAGCAGATTAATCGAAAATAATCTCAATCTGGGCCCTGAAGAGCGAGTTCAATCCTTAAGGCCAACGTCTACTCTGTTTTAATTAGGGTTAGATTTGAATGTGCTTTGGAATGTGACGGGTCCTTTATCTGGGTTGTGCCCTTAAAGATCAATTTCAATGTGTGTGTGTGCACAACCAGGATTTTCAAACAAGGTTAATTGATGATTTGTCTTTTAGGGTTCAACCTTGTTTAGTAGCTTTTAGGGTTCAACTTTAGGTATATTCAATCAAGTTCAGTTGGCACACCAGGTTTTGAAAGCACGAGTGAAGATGTCTTCCTTTTAAAACTTAAAAGAATATGGAGTGTCTAGTTAATCCCTAAAAGTTGAACGTATGTGGCAGCTACTTGATGAGTTATTTTTAGTTGAAGTGGTGCGGTCCAAACAACTCAAACAATTGGCTTGATGCACCACTTAATTAGGCACACAAGTGATTACCTAATCTAATTTCTAGTCAATTATGGGTTGATGAGTGTACCGGTTCCAAAGATCTGGTTATCGGTTGAGTATGAAGAATCAAAAGAGGTTGTGTACCTCTATGGAATTTTTTAGATTTTTGTTTTTATAAGTGGAGGGTGGGGCTGGTGGAGGTGACAAACAAACAATCAGAACTAACTTTAGGGTTTATGCAAACTCCTAGGTTAATTAGGGTTTGTGTTATTAGGTGATGAAATGAAAACTACGGGGTGGGGAGGTAGGGTTACTTACAGACCCTTCAACAGTACTTTACTCTAATCTATCACTTTTGCCTGCCTCGAGAGAGTACCTGCAATCACAATAAGAAAGGAGAGAAGTGAGCTAAAAGATAAGTAACACGGGAAAACATGAGAAATCAAAGTGTCGCCTCCCTGGTAATGATGCCAAAATGTTGAACAAGATTTATACATTGAAAATTTGAGTTTGAAAACCCTATAGTCATAGTTGCGTAAAAATCCATCAAACGTATAATTTTACCGAAACCCAGAATGAGTCCCGGGTCGAACACGGGGAGGCGTACGTTTGATAAAAAATTACGTTTGGTTTATTGTTATGAAGTAGATTAGCTGGTCGATTTAAATCTATGCTAGCTCTCTATTTAAAGAATAGACAATAGAAGAGAGAGAAAAAGAATGATACAAATAAAGAGAAAATAGAGAGAATAAATAGGAATTTCATACCACAATTTAATGTTCATTATAACTAATCACTACACTAGAAAGTAGGAAATCTATACTAGAAAGCGATAAAAGAGAAGATGGAGAGAGGTTATCCTTCTCGACAGTTGCTTAGAGGATGACCTGCGTTGACGGAGTGCCCAAACGAGGGTGGTGAGACGACAAATGAGGGAGAAAGAAGATGGAAGATGGAGGATGGGGTATGGCGACGTTATAGTAGGATCTGTTTCCTGAACGGTGGTGAGAAGACAACTGTGGGTGCTCCATGAACTGGGATGAGAAGGTAGAAAATTTCTATTTTAAACTCTAATGGAGCATCCTGGGTTTGGGACAAGCTCTTAGAGCTTTGGAGGAGGTGAGAGAAGAGAGGAAGAGATGAAAAGAATGTGGGGGTCGTAGGGCCTTTTTATAGTTGACGAACAGAGGGGCAAATAGGTTATTTTAAATATTAAACATTAATTTCAGTGTCTTTAGTGACATTTATGAGCGTCACTATAGCTCAAACATGGGTGAGGGTACGTGCACACGCTCGCCTCCTCACCTTAAGCTGCTTTAACACATCCACAATCAAGTGTTCTCAGTCTTCTAATCAAGAGATCAGACGGCTTAAAATGCTTGCCTGTTTCTTCTTCAGCGTGCCTAACCCATGCTTGTGCGATTGCGTGTTTGATAGCGCTTGCGCGATTCTCGCACAAGGTGCTACCACGTCTCCACTCCTACGCCTGCACGATCTTCATCACACGATCGAATTTGACCACGTCCCGCTGATGATAACATCATCATGAGCCATAACTAGCTTTAATTAGTCAGAATCAATTGACAACTGCTCCTACATAACCGATGGAGAGTCGTAATTCATTGAATATCCTTTCTGAGAAGAGTGCATTAAAATAGGGAGAAATCTACTATTTTAACAGTATATCATAAATGTAGAGTAATCATTGGGTTTTCTAGGGGTTAAATGAAGGTCAAAGAGCATTAATGACTAACAAGAGGTTCATACAGATAGAAATGAGCTTTCACGCATTTCAAGAATTAATGACACCCAAAATCCTAATTTCAGACCCACTTAATTAACAGAGGTTTTGGTTAGGATAAAATCCACCTAAAACTTCTAAATATCATAGAAAAATATTCTATAAGGTTTGGTATCCTTGATTTGACCATTGGAACCTATTTTGACCTAAAATAGAGTCTCAGATAGGAAGTTGCCCTAATTTAGATTTCTGCATAAATTACCCCATCAAACTTGGTCAAAACCAAAATCCAACTTCACCATTAGATTCCTTGAGTCCAAATTAGGTTTGTATCAAAATTTGGGCCCAATTAGAAGTCATTGTGACCTAGTTTGCATTTCAGTCTAGTCAGACTCTTTTTCTCTCACATTCACTCTTAACTTTTGAATTCTTTGCAATCAGGTCCCAAAGTTTTTCATCATCTTCACATTTAGGTCCCTACCGCCATTAGGAGTGAGCTGCAGCTCACTGTTGAGATTTGAACGAGATTTTCTCGCTCGATTCTCAATCAATCAATCCCAAAATTGAAAGAGAGATTCCTCGAGGAATTCCCTTCCAATTGAGACTGGCCATGAATCCTAACTCCTTCCTAAAAGTTGATGTGAACGATTGGAAAGGAAGGGTATCTGAGCATGTAAAATCCTTGAAGCTCTCAAGCTTGGTTTCCAAGTTTGGAGGGCCTCCTAAAGGCCTATAAAAGGCTCTGCATCAAGTTCCTCACCTCCTTAGCTAGGTTTTGAGGCTAATTACCTCTTCCTTCTCCCTCTCCGGCCACGTTCCACCATAGCTCTAGATATCTTTGTCCCCTTCGACCTACAAACCGCCAGCAATCAAATTGGCTTGTCCATCTTCTTCCTCATCCTCCTCCATGCCTCGCCAGCCAAAGCGAAGGCTGTCTCCCCCTCTTCGCTGCCATCTCCCTCAAGGAACACACTTCTTCCATGGCGTCATCCATCACACCGGCATTCATATTCCTTCCCATTCATCCATTAAATTGGGTTCTATCTCTTCCTCTCTCCCTCTACTCTCTTTTCCTCTCTTTAAACCTTCAATTCAACTGCCAGTTCACCCTCAACTCCTCTGTCTTCCTTCGCTACGGCCAAGCTCCAGCGAGGTTGAGAGCTCGCTACACGTCGCCGTCTGCTGTGCCACAACTTCCAATAGCTCCACCGTGATCACCCGCACAAAAGCCCTCTTGTTATTGAGGCTTTGACCATCACACACCTCCATTGAGCACTGCACCCCACCGTCCTTATCTCCGAACTCGACCACCCACTCCATGCTTCCATTCACTGCACAAGACCCATCATCACATCCGCCATGCTCCGACAATGCTCATGAATGTTTTAACTAGGGCATTTAGCCCATATTTCTCCTCACAAGTTCTCGTCAAAGCTCTGTTGCCACCACCATCTTCCCCGACGTCATCCACCACACTTCGTCCAAATCGAGCTTCAATACAACCACCAGCAGTTGCGATTTTAGCCAGGGAATATTGCTGCAGTTCCAATTAGCCAAAGCCACAACTATAGCAGCTGCAATCAACAAGACCAACTTTAGCTGCAACACACGAGGGCAAGACTTGATTTAGTCCCACCTTGTGAATGCTTGAGTTGCTGGCTACACATAAAAGTCATTTATGCCCTTGCCTTTTTGCCTCATAACACAGGGGTGAGGTCCCTCTCACCATAGACCCTCTCACACCTCGCCTGCGATGCACGCCTACAAGCCTAGTCCATGTACTCGACCTAATACCCTGACTGTTTACCCGATAATGGATTTGGTTACGTGCTGGGTTTGAGAGAAGAGGAACAAGGAAAGAGAGAGAGAGCAGGGGGTGTTCTAATCTCTTGTGCTCTGTGCAGACACTTAGCCACTAGAGGACTTAGTCTTCTATGCTGTGAAGGAAAGAAGGCTTGGAGAAAGCCTTAAAGAAGAGAAGAAAGGAAGGCTCGTTCAGAAGGAAAGAAGAGAAGAAGAAGAAGAAGAGAAAGGCTTTGAAAGCCTTGTGCTTGTGCTTACTAAGGAGACATTTAAGTCATCTGATCCACATGCCTGACATTTAAACACTGTAGCGTTCAAGCTACTATTGGGTTATTTTGTTTAATTGAGATGTTTGATATGCATGCTTGATTAGGGCTAAGAATTAGTGATTCAAATCACCATTATTTTGTCTTGATCTCTTTTTATCATAGTAAACTCTTGAAATACTCTTGCTTAGTATTGAATATCATTTGAGTATATTGTTATTCATTGAATATCTTGTATATCTATTTATGCTCAATTAACTATGCTAATTTATTCTAAATGCGATTAATGTTGTGCATTCCACATTTGCTCCTTGTGTTCGACCTCGGACTCCATTGTAGATTCTTAGCTATAAATTTTATTTGTTTTCAAGCGATTTCGACTTGCTACGACGAATTACATCCTTTAAAACATTGATTTCGCCTACGATAAACACCTGCTCGCTCCTTGATTGAGGTGCACGGGGGCTCGACCCTGCGACCTCTGTCTTGCCCATGGGTGAGAGACCACTGCGCCACGATGCCCTTTGAGGTGCGTTTACATCTAAGGCGTACGTGCTCATGGCCGTTGGATCAAGATCCAAAGCCTAGATCTGATGGCCAGTTGTGGAGAGAAAGAGTAGCGGCGAGCCTTGGGCAGTTTGGGTGGCTAAGACGATGCCACGTGGTGCCATCTTGGCCGTCCATCTTCTCTGACTTATAGATGGTTCCATAGATGTCAGATTGGATCGATTTTCACGCTGTTGGGCTGTGATTGTCGATTCGAACCCATCCGTGCAGTTGGATTTGTCATCTGAAGTATGGATTTACACCACTTGGTCCCTTGATCTCAGATGTTTCTTAGACTGCATCTGATGCTACAGAAGTCTAATTAGGGCGATCTTGGAGTCGTTGAACTCCGATCATCACCCTAATCAGATCAGTACAATTGGATATTCAATTCGAGGCCTTGGATAAATATCGCCCTATCCCTAGCCACCAAAAAGAGAAAATTACTATACAATTTGTACAATTTGACCTATGATTAACGCATTTCACGTGGTAGAAATTAGGGTTTAGAGGGACCCGTCGTTGTAGTCGCAAAACTCGTTACCAAATACAATTTTACTGAAACTCCAAGGGAGTCTTGGGTCAAACACAAGGAGGCGACGTTTACTTTGCTTGAAAATCGTGCTTCGTTTTATTTCTTCTTGGTATTTTGTTATATATATTTTTTTGTTGTTTTTATAAAGGATGCAAATAAGATGGATCAAAATATGAATGGAATCAAATATGATATATTGCATAAATGTCTATTATAATAATCTATGAAAGCATAAAAGAGAGGGAGGTGAGAAGGAATCTCCCGAATCGGCTGTTCGGCTAGACAACGGTGCCTGGTGGAAGCTTGGACGAAGGAGTTGAGGAGAGGGACGACGGAGGTGAGATGTAGGAGGACACCGGGTAGAGGAATGCTTCACCGAGGCTTTGGAATGGAGGTGAGGAGGCGGAGGTGATCTGCTACCGGAATGAAGGTGGGAGGACGGTTCCAAGGCAACCTATGAAGGTGATGGGATGAAGGACGAATATTTGGTGGGATAAAGGAATGCTACACTAATAGGAGGTCTTTGGAGCTTGAGAGTAAGCTCTAATGGAGCTTTGGTAGGCTACTAGAGCTTAGGAGTAGGTAGGAGTAGAGTAGGTAGAGATGAAGAGGAATGGGGGGTGTAGAGTTGTTTATATAGTGGAGGGAAGAAGAAATTCGTGTAGACGGCTGTAGTGAAAGTTTCAACTGTCACTAAAGACCCCCTGCAGCAGTCGCTGAAGATTGCGCCCCCACCGCTCACGCCCATAGCTGGCCTTGCACCTACGAGCAATTAGTGACTGCTGTAAGCGTCACTAAAGGTCCGCCAGGCTATCGCTGAAGGTTACGCCAACTCACGCACTTGCTCGCTCATGGCTGGATCAGGCGTGAACCAATGGTAGTCGTTGGATTAGAGGCGAATGGTTGAGATGGTGCGGGATTGCGCATTTAGATCGCATGCTTGATGGCACGTCAAATTGGGCATTGGTCGGTGCGTGATCGAATGCGTGCAGATCGCGCCGGTCTGATTGTGCCACGTCGCCTCCCTCTCTGCCGCTTATGGCCATCCAACGAGCGTAATTCGATTACGCTCTCACTCATGAGATCGCCTACCCCCCACCGTGGCTCGAACTCGCACTTGCGGTTTGCGAGCACTTTTCTTCACCATTGCGCCAAAGTCACGGTTTGTCGAGTGGAGGGTGGTGCGGTCGTGCGGTGTAGAGCGCCCCTCAGTAGTTGGATTGAGATCCAAAGGCTGAGATCTCTCCATGCGTGAGTGCTGCGGCGGCTGTGGTTCATGTTGGGCATTCTGGATGGCACCACGTGGCGCCATCTGAACCGTCCATTTTCTTCTTCTTGTAGAGGGTGCTATGGAGCTCTGATTAGGGTGATTTTTGCATTAACGAACTACGATTGTTGCTCCGGATTCATACGTACGGTCGAATTCTTCATCCGAAGCCCGTAAAGTTGTCGCACTACCTCTTGGCCATGTAAAATGAAAGAATTAATGTACATAATATACAACTATCCAAAATGCCATGCAATGGATGTTATGCAGTATTTATAACATGATATGCAATGCTAAGCCTAGGAACTATCATAAGTAAGCATTTTATCATGAATTTATGTTTGTTTATCATACCCCCATGCTTACTTTTTGCTAGTCCCTAGCAAAATTAACCTAAATGCTATGTATAAAAGTAGAATCAGGATTTGATCATTTAGACAAAATTCGTCGATTGCTTTAGAAAATCTCAACCCCAAGACCTAATTACACAAACTCAATAGTGCCCGGGTGTCTACCAGAATGCAAACCGTCCAAGCCCTCGCCTTATTTGAAAAGAGAAAATACATATTTTTTTTGTTTATTTTTCTTCTTTTCTAATTTTTTTGTACTTTTGGAGTTGAGAGTTCTGGGATAACTTTTTACGGCTACCCGACCTGCCCAAGTCTCAAAAAGGACTCTAAGTCTAAGCATCTAGTGAAAAGAGTGAAAGACTCACTAGGCGGCCGTTAAAATGGACTTTGGGTTTCTACGACCCTAGGTGACCTTGCCTAGAGGTTTATCTTTTCGAATGGTAGCTTTCTCCCTACTTTTATTTATGGGGCCAACACAAGGCCGAACCTAGTGTATATCTTCCCAGTTTATTCTACTTCCCCGCTTCTTCCCTAAGTGTTTTGGGAGTTATTGTGCATTTTTATGAGCTAGGCTCTGGACAACCGGCCAATGGGCTGTTACGCACGGCCAATGGTGACATCTTACACAAATTTCCCATCCTACACTCTTACCACCACTTCAAATGATGACAACGGATTCGCATGTGGAAAGGGTTTGGGTTTGGAAAACCCATCATCATAGTTCAATTCACGAGAAAATCCATTGATCAGATAAAATTTATAACCGAAACTCAAAAAATGAGTCCCGGGTCGAACACGGGGAGGTGAATGTTTGGTTTTGAAAGATACGCGTTTCTCTTTTATTTATTTTTGTCATTTTTATCTTTTCAAAATTTTTTGGTATTTTTTATCAAGCAAGAGATTAGGTCGATGAATTTTATCTAGCTAATCTACTTGCCAAAATATAAGAGAGAGAGAGAAACAATCATGGATTTCTAATCAAATGTTTTTCTATAACTAAGAAAGCAGGAAAGATTACACTATGAAAGCAATAAAGATAGAAAGAGGTGAGAGAATCCCCCTCAGCAGTCGCTCGAAGGATGACTCGCTCTGACGTCGCTTGGAGGAAGG
This sequence comes from Thalassia testudinum, assembly GCA_037157565.1. Taxonomy (NCBI): domain Eukaryota; kingdom Viridiplantae; phylum Streptophyta; class Magnoliopsida; order Alismatales; family Hydrocharitaceae; genus Thalassia; species Thalassia testudinum. The sequence goes on from JAZHRO010000055.1 coordinate 64,103,924, forward strand.
TGGTAAGGAGCGTGACGAACAAGGATGGAGCCAGAGGATGGAGGGTGGGGCAGGACGGCGTCGCGGCAAGGATCTTCTTCCCGAAGGGAGGTTAGAGGATTGCCGTGGGTTGCTCCACGAAGGGGGATGAGAGGAGGAAAAATATTTGATTCTACTCTAGAGGAGCATCTCGGGCTTGGGACAAGCTTTCTCTAGAGCCTTGGAGGTGGTGAGAGGAAGAAAGGAAGAGATGGTTCAGAATGGAGGGGGGTAGGTCCTTTTGTAGTAGAGGAGGAGAGACAAAATCATCCATGGGCAATTAATGACGGCTGTAATCGTTGTTGAAGATCCACACCCTTCAATTACTTTGCTGGTGTGCACATAGCGTAGGCCATCAGTGACAACTACAAGCGTCACTAAAGGCCCGCCCAACTGTTGTTGAAGATCCACGCCCTTCAATTCCTTTGTTGGTGCTGCACTCAATTGGCCAATTGGAGGGGGAGCTACGGGGATTCTAACTCGCGCCCCTCCCTTGAAGGTCGGATGCTTAACCACTGCGCCAAGACATCCAAAAGGTCGAGGGGACGACTTAGCGTGTGCGGTGGAGGAGCGTTCTCAGCCGTTGGATTAAGATCCAATGGCTAAGAATTGATGATGAAGATGATGAGGGGGTGCCTCCTAGTTGCTGCTAGCCGATGTTGGGCAGCTTGGATGGCACCACGTGGCGCCATCTAGGCTATCCATCTTCTGTCTGTTGCAGAGGGTGCCATGGTGCTCAGATCGAGATGATTCCTACGTTGTCGGACTACAATCGTCGCTCCGAATCCATCCATACGGTTGGATTTTTCATCCGAATCCCATAAGGATGTCACATTGCCCTTCTGGCTGTTGATCTTCCTTGGACTTCATATGATGCTATAGGACTCCGATCTAGATGATTTTGGAGGCGTTAGACTCTGATTGTCATCCTGATCAGATCTGCACGATCCGATCGTCCATCCGAGGCCCTGAAATAAATCCTCTTCTCTCCTGACCATAAAAAGGACCTAATTAACCTAAAATATATACAACTACTCTAAATGCAGAATGATGCATGCTATGCAATATTTATAACATGAAATGCAAATCTAAGCCTAAGAACATGCTTGATTAGCCATTTTAAGCTAAATAGATGTGTCTATATATACTCCTATGCCTATCCTTTGCTAGTCCCTAGCAAAATTAAACTACATGCTATTTATAAAAATAGAATTAGAACTCGATCGCTTAGGCGAAAGTTGTTTATTAACAATAGAAAATTTCAACTAAGGTCTTAAACAACGAAGACTCGACAGTACTCGGGTGTCTGCTAGAATGCAGACCGCCCAAGTCCTCGCCTTATTTGAAAAGGGAAGATACATTTTTTTGTTTTTCTTCTTTTCTTTTTTTTTTTTTGGACTTTTAGAGTTTGAGAATTTCGGGATAACTTATTACGGCTACCTGACCCGCTTAAGACTTGAAAAGGACTCAGTGCTAAGTATCTAGTGAAAAGAGTGAAAGACTCACTAGGCAGTCGTTAAAATGGACTTCGGGTTTCTACGACCCTAGGTGACCTTGCCTAGAGGTTTATCTTTTCGAACGGTAGCTTTCTCCCTACTTCTTTTATTTATGGGGTCAACACAAGGTCGAACCCAGTGTATATCTTCCCGGTTTATTCTACTTCCCTACTTCTTCCCTAAGTGTTTTGGGATTTATTATGCATTTTTGTGAGCTGGGCTCTGGACAACTGGCCAATGGCTTGTTACCCACGGCAACTTGCCAACCATACTCATGCGGTGAAGTGTGGTTTTGTTTATTTTTTTATTTTCTCTTTTTTGTATTTTTTTTTGTATTTTTTTTCATTTTCTTCTTTTTTTTAAGTAGGTCGCTTCCCTGATCTAAGATTTAGCTAAAGGAAGTACAACGAAAATGGTCTTGTAGCTGGGCTCTAGACAACCGGCCAATGGTTTATTACCCACGACAACTTGCTAGCCATACCACCCTAGATAGTTTATTAGCTACCCAATTTCTGAAGAAACTATCGAAAAGTGAGTCAGTGCCAAAAAGTGTGTAGATGCTTAGGCTTAAAGTCCCCTCAAATCAGAGGGCGGGTTGATAAGTCATGTACTTATCACCCCAATTTTTTGACTAGTTTAAAATAAAATTACTTGGCGTGGACTCAAGACTAAGTCCACATTTGAGTGGACACCTGGGCTAATTAAGCCCGAAGACCTGAAGAGTTTAACTATTCAGGTCCTTTTGTATCATTTCTTAAAGTTAATAATTTCCAAAATCCTAAGTTCTCTTCTCTTAATTCTTCTTTTTATTTTTATCTTTTTGAATTTTCTTTTTTTTTTAAGAAACTAAAAGAAATTCTATGGAGTTAACAAAATGATTTTAGGAATTAATTATCCACCCCCCATGCCTAAATGATGCAATGTCATTATAAAAATAAAGACATGAAAAGGTGGAGTAAACAGAATATCACCTGAATAACGTGAAAATCCAGTCAGCTCTGCAGAGAACGTGGAATATAAACACATGCTAAATTTAATGCCTTCAGCTAGGCATAACATACATACAAGGAAGAAACTAGGAATTCACAAATACAGGTCAGAATCAAAATAAAAATATTGATCCTAAGACCTGCCAGTAGGTGTTCGTAAATGTGGACCAGATTATGGTGTAAACCCATGCCCCCGGGTCGAGTGGTTCTTAGGTTCTGGATGAAAATCACCCAGAATCGAAGGTTGTTATGCTTGCTGGGTCGGGCTTGCAGTTTTGTGGTGTGCAACCCAAGACCAAAGTGTCGGACAACGGGTAAAGATGGTTCAATAGGTTTGGATGTCCTCTTAAAGTTCAGCTTAGAAAGATAATCAGTTATTTCGAGCTTGGGTTGCACGTGAAAGATATCATAAGGATTTTAGTAGAAAGTAGGTGGTTGCAGGTCAATAGGAACCCTTAAATCCAAACTCATAGTTCCCTCACAAGTAGCTTCCCAGATTTTTATTTTCCATTTCCTATCCTCCAACATCAAGTGTTTGGGCTCTGGGACCTCTAGCATATCATTCACCCCATATGATTTACCCAAGTCCAGAAATCGTGGCTGACTCAGAATTGACTTGGGTACAATGATTTCCAAATCAAAATCAATCCCTTCGGGGTGTGGTTGAGGAATGGGGCTTTTGATTGAATCTTCTAGTAAATGAGGATTCAAATCCTCTAAGTTAGCCCCAACCGAATCCAAATCTTCAATGAATGGGCTATCAAATGGTTCATCAGATTCCTCAAGCCCGTTTGTCTCACTAAAATCATCTTCCTTACGCTCAAGTGAGACTTCACTAAGAGATTCTTCACCCTCAGAGTCAAAGAATTCATGATCCTCATTTATATATGTCTCAAAATTGATTGTCATTTCTTGGTTCAAAGCAACATTTTTCCTCTCTCCCTGGCTCGAGGATCTCGGGTGAATCAATCGGGTCATCCTCAATGGGTTGCTCTAAACCAACCTGGTCATCTCCAATCTTAGAATATGTATGCCCCTCGATAGGTGCCCGAGCGGGTTCTGACATTGGCTCTCCTGAAGGGGGTTCATCTTGAGAATCAACCCAAGATTTGACTAGGGCAAGCACAAATTTAATCCTCAACCTCGATAATTTCCCAAGAAGAAACTCACCCAGGTCCCTATCCTTAACATTTTGGAGCAAATCCAATAGAGAACTATTAAGTTTGTCAATCATTTTATCATAGGCTCCAATGCTTCAGTGCATGGTGTTGGTTGAGCTTCTAAAGATTGTATAGTGTTCCTCAAATTAGCCAACACCCTATCTTGGATCTGGTTTACCTGAACCAATGGTTCAGTTCAGGTTTGGGTGGGTTTGAGTTAAATCTAGGGGAGTCAAGATATCGAGGTTCTCCAGTCCCTCCCTAATAGCAGGTCGTCTCAGGTTGTTCAAATAATGGAGGTGACATATATTCAGTGGAATACTGGGGAGGGTAGATGTTATAATCATCATATCCTTCCTGATTGTAGATCAGGTTGGTTTGATCATCAAAGGATCAAGATCTATAATCATTGTAGCTCTGGGAAGGATAGATCATCAAAGGATCAAGATCTATAATCATTGTAGCTCTGGGAAGGATAGTAATCATAGTCTTGTTGTCCAGGGTTAGGCCCTGGACACTGAGGTCTAGATTCATATCCCCAATCAAAGTTATCTTGGCTAGTGGATGGGTAATTACAAGTCAAGTCAGGATAGTAATCATCTTGGGGATAAGTGGTGGTAGGAGGATAGGATGTGAAATGAGTGTAGGATGTGGAAGGATACATGGTAGAATAGGAGGGGAAATAAGAAGAAAGAAAAGAGCCCTGCAATACAAGCAATCAACCCTATCCTTAGGTGGGTTAGCCTATAGACCTATAGACTCCCAGGACTGGTCTTGAGATTATAAATGATTTGGTCTACTTCTATCTAGTCAATCCAACCAGTTAGAAGGAGGGGCTGGGGAGAAGGTTCTTTCTTTGGCTTGCTCGTCCGGTTCCTAGTGTACCCCCTAGCTGCGGTCGTTTGATGCTACTCCCCTAGCTAGACATCAGATGGACTAGCAAAAGTAGATTAATCGAAAAAAATCTCAGTCTGAGCCCCAAAGAGCGAATTGATCCTTAAGGGCAACGTCTACTCAGTTTTAATTAGGCTTAGGATGATTGTGCTCTTGGAATGTGATGGGCCCTTTAGATGGGTTGTGCCCTTAATGATCAATTCAAATGTGTGTGCGTGCACAACCAGGGTTTGCAAACAAGGTTATTTGATGATGTGTCCTTTAGGGTTTAACCTTGTTCAGTAGCTTTTAGGGTTTAATCTTAGGTGTATTCAATCAAGTTCAGGAGAACACTTCAAGTTTTGAAAGCATTGGTGATGATATATTCCTTTAGAAATCAAAAAATAACATGGAGTGACTGGTTCAGCCTTAAAGATTACCCTAAGTGGCAACCTACTGATGAATGACTTTTATCTTCATTGGTGCGACCCAAATAACTCAATCACTTGGCCTGTTTCACCACATAGTTAATGCACACAAATGTTTAACCTATTTATATTTCTACTTAGTTATGTGTATTGGGTTGAAGTGTATCGGGTCCACAGGTCAGATTCCTGTTAAGTGGTAGAATCGATGTGAAGTGGTGCACCTTAAGTCGAGAGTTGTGGGTGTTAATGTGTGTCTCTTTCAGAAAATCCCACAATAGAAGAGTATTTTTTTTTTATTTTTTTAATACATGCAGGTGGGTGAGGTGAGTCGAAGTGACAATCAAGCAATTAAATCTATCCTAGGATTTATGCAAGCACCTAAGTTGGTTTGAGTTTGAGTTATTAGGTTATGGAATGGAAATCTAGTGGGTGGGTGGGGGGATAACTTACAAATGTCTCTACTCGCGCTTTACTCCAATCTACCGCCTTTGGCTGCTCGATCAGGTTCCTGCAAGACAATAAATCAAAGAAGAAAGATAGGTTATAAAACTATGTAAGTAATGCGGGAAAATGCGAGAAATAAAAACAAAGAGCGTTGCCTCCCCGACAATGGTGCCAAAATGATGATGGCATATTTGCATGCGGAAAGGGTTCGAGTTTGGAAAACCCATCGTCGTAGTTCGATTCGCGAGGAAATCCGTCAATTAGATAAAATTTATAACCGAAACACAAAAAGTGAGTCCCGAGTCGAACATGGGGAGGTGAACGTTTGGTTTTGAAAGATACGTGTTTCTCTTTTATTTATTTTTTTCATTTTTATCTTTTCTAATTTTTTTTGGTATTTTTTATCAAGCAAGAGATTAGGTTGATGAAATTTTATCTAACTAATCTACTTACGAAAATATAAGAGAGAGAGTGAAACAATCATGGATTTCTAATTAAATGTTTTTTTACAACTAAGAAAGCCGGAAAGATTACACTACGAAAGCAATAAAGATAGAAAGAGGTCAGAGAATCCCCCTTGACGGTCGCTTGGAGGACGACTTACTCTGACGTCGCTTGGAGGAAGGTGGTGAGGAGCAGGACGAACGAGGACAGAGCCAGAGGATGGAGGGCAGGGCAGGATCGCGTCGCAGCGAGGATCTTCTTCCCAAAGGGAGGTGAGAGGACGGCTGCGGGATGCTCCACGAAGGGGGATGAGAGGAGGAAAAATATTTGATTCTACTCTAGAGGAGCATCCCGGGCTTGGGACAAGCTCTCTCTAGAGCCTTGCAGGTGGTGAGAGGAAGAAAGGAAGAGATGGTTTTGAATGGAGGGGGGTAGGTCCTTTTATAGTGGAGGAGAGACAAAATCGTCCATGGGCAATTAGTGACGGCTGTAATCGTCTCTGAAGATCCGCCCAATTGTCATTGAAGATTTGTGCTGTTCAATTTCTTTGCTGGCGTGCACATAACGCAGGCCACTACCCCCTTGATGGCACCACTTTTCCCTCCAAAAATCCCCTTCATCTCCACCACACAATTCCCCTTAATCCCATCTCCACCCTCCACATACCCCCTCCTTCTAGAACCTTTGTTGGCGCCACCTACGAACCCCTTCTAGAAGCTATTTTGGCACCAACTTCACGGGGTGTCACCACCCATAACTACCCCCTAGGAGTCCCTTGGGTTGGCGCCAAATACCCTTAGCCATAGGATCCCCAACCACCTCCATCCTTCCATCTTAGCCCTCCATTTCAAGAGGCACCTTAACCCCCCATCCTACCCTATAAAATGACCACTACCCACCACCATTGAAGGCATCCTTGGCTAGCAAATTCACTCTCATATTCCACCTAGAAGCCCACGTCCAAGAGAGAAGAAGAACAAGAAGATTAAGGGGATATTCTGTCCCCTTGGTGCCTTCCCCTCTTCCCTTCTCTCTTGAGTCACGCTAGCCAAAGGAAAGCCAGGCAAGGAAGATCTTTAGAGGAGATCTTGAAGGTGGTCCATGCTACCTTGGAGGAGTTTTTGAGGGTGGTGCACGCCCACCCCTTGGAGGAGAGCATTGAAGGTGGTAGCTTCCACCTTGGAGGAGCTCTTAAGGAAGGAGAAGAACGAGGCCCTCTTTTCAAGCCAAGGAGCAGCTAGGCTTGGAGCAAGAAGACTCCCTTCTTCACCAAATTTTGCAAGAGGATTAGTGTTTCTTTTATTGCTTTTAAATTTGTTTAGTTCTAGTAGAAGCATTCCTCTACTTGTCCTTGAAAAGAACACAAATTCTAGTTAATTAAATTGCCTTCTTTTAGCTTTTTGTTGCAATTGTTACTGTTGTTCGAGCACTTATTCTACTTCCACTCCCTAATTACTCTAGGTCTCCACTTGCCTAGAGTGAGCTTAGGTAGTGGACTTTTTAATTTCTTAAGTTTTAGCTTAGCATTTCAGGTGTTTTGTCACAATTCGCACCTTGCTCGTATTATTTCAAAACACAAAAAATATATATATATATTTAAAATACCAAAAAGAAAGTTGAGATGTGTTTTTAGCAAGAGAATTGAATTGTAATTTTTGCCTCCATGGATGACCCTAGATACTCCCCTATCTAGGATATGAATTTAAAAGTGAAAGCGGATTTATGCGTTCCAACGACACTAAATTACCTAATTAACAAACCGCGTACTTTCGCTATCACTTTTTGGCGCCGTTGTCGGAGAGGCACGGCTTTGCTATTCTTTCTCCTCTTGCTTGAAGTAGATCTCATCCCCTTCTCTTTCTTCTCTTTCGTGTGTGCAGGAACTATTGCAGGCAAAAAGCAGGAATCTAGAAGCGAGAGCTCAAAGTTCCGTTTCTTCTCGCGAAATTCAGGTAGGTTCCTCTTTCTGGTCACATAATTAATCAAAAACTATCAAAATACACTAAACTTGGCTTTCAGGACCCTAAACAACTTGATTAAGTGGAGTGGTGCATTCTAAAATCCATTGTTTGCTTGAATGCATCTTTAACACCACTCCATTGCAAGTATTGGTGTTCTATTTTTTCGGGTCCAGATTTCTATCCAGATTTGAAAAATCGTTTCCTAACACCACAGGCCTCCTAAAATCATAAAATTTCATACAGTGATTCCAAATTGAGTTAGGAACATCTGCTCGAAATTTCAGATCAATTAGCTTTATATTTAATTTTTAAAAATTTTTGGACTACAGAGGGTCACACCCTCTAATCTTCCTATTTTGCTACTGTCCGTGAATTTTTAGAATTTTTATGCTCATCTAATTTTTGTGAAATTTAGCTTGCTGGAATCTTTGTGAAATTTTACACATCATATAAAATCACAAAAATTTTCTGAGGTCGGTGATAATACTGAAAAGTCCATAATACCCACGGGTATCATTTCTGGACTTTGACACCAGTACAATTAAAAATTCAAAACAATTATCAAACAAATTACTAAAATCTTACACAAATCTTTTCTGAAATCCTTGTTTGATTTCACTCAAGGTAGTGGTGTTGGTTGCATTGTTTGGACCACTATCTATTCAGAAAACCTAAAAACAACTCATTGGTAGTTAAATTTCTATCTTAGGGATAATTGGCTTTGGGTTTCCTTCTTTCTTTTTAGAGACTCAATTTAAAGGAAATATACAATCACCCATACAACTTGTTTCTCCTTTGATTGTGGAAGTTCAAACTTATTTGAAAATTTAACAAAAGAAACCCTAAAACACAGTCAATTAAATTGAATTCTAAAAGACATAAATACAAACAATTGTGTGACAACTTGATTTTCATTGGAGCCACTCTCCAATTCCTGCACACACACAAAAAAATTGAAATAACAGGGCAACAACCCAATAAACGCCCTCCAAATTCTGTGTGCACTATAGCATCCTAGACCTAATTAAAACTTGTAGCAACTTGACCCCTAAGGCTTCATCAACGTAGGCTTGCTATCTAGGTCTTAAGTTTTCTTTAGTTAGTACCAATTCTGTCATCTATATTTGGTGTTCAGGCTGAGGGGCCGTGTTAAACGACCAGGCGTGGGTTTGTACAAGCACCTGGGGTTTTCCCTGGGAAACGTTTGGGCCCAAACCTCCCCTTAAGCAACTTGGCTAGATTTGTTGATAGAACGGGTATTCACTATTGATTACTTATTTCCTACGTAGACTAATTCTTAGGTTTATTTTTAGGGAGTCACACTTAAGTTCGGTCTAGCTTTGTTTGTTTGATTTGCACACTTTTTCTCATCTCTTTCTCTTCACCTCCCCTCCCATTCTTCTATTTTATGCACGGGCGACGGTCTCAAAATCCGCACTTGGAAGGACCATTTGATTTCGCCCCCCGTGCAAAAAGACCACTTTTTTTGTCTTCTCCTTCTAAAAAAGTGGAAATTCAACAAAATAAGTCCACTGACCCTTCCACTTCCACCTCTAACCTTATCTCTAACCCCACCACTAACCCTAATTCTAACCCTTCCACCCAAAACCCACCCACCTTTAACTTCCCACACTTGGAGCTCCCTAATCTTGAGTTACCCCAAACACAACATCAAGACCCCCTGCCTGATCTTTTAAAATTGATGGCTGAACAGATTGATAAATTAAATTCCAATCAACAAACATTGACTAGGAACATCCAAAACCTAGCCAACCAAAGGCCAAACCCACCACCTCGTCAGCAGCCTGTTATTCCTCTAAAAGATTTCTATGATCCGTCTTATTATGAGGAACGACCAGGGGTGGTCATACTAGAGGGGGACTTTGAGATCAAGCCTGCAGTCCTGAACCTAGTTAAACACTTTCATGGCCTTCCTAGGGAAGACCCTTTCAGCCACCTTGAAGAGCTGACTCTTCTTGCACAGACAACCCATTCCCGAAATGTGCAAGAAGACATATGGCTGATGCGGCTTTTTCCATTATCTCTTAAAGATAAGGCCGCTTATAGGTTCAGGACCATTGGCCGACCCATCACAACTTGGCCTCAGCTCAAGAGCGCCTTCCTCAAGAAATTCTTTCCCATAGGTCGTACCAATTCCTTGCGAAGATCTATTACGACCTTTCACTAAAAATCTGGTGAGACTTTCCATGATTCTTGGGAAAGATTTCAAGATCTCTTAAGAAGTTGCCCGCACCACGAGATTCTTTTATGGCAGCTCGTGCAAATCTTCTATCATGGATTAGAAGATAAAATTCGACATTTTGTCGATGCCTCATGTGGGGGCAATTTCCTAAATAAAGATGTTGAAAGTGCCTATGACCTTTTTGAAGAAATGAGTGAAAACTCATTTAATCAAGCTTCCATGAACACATTTTGCAGAACTCAAAACCCGCAGTTCTGAGTTCATGAAGTAGGCACTCAATCAAACCCTGTCACCCAAGACGATCTTCAAATGATGGCCCAAAAACTCGACTAGATGCATATTAATCAAAAGAAAATTGAGGAAAGACTGGCCACATCAACCCAAGCTCCACATAATCCACGTCTAACCCAACCTAACTTTCCACGAAGAGAAAATTTGCACAAACTCAACATTACTCCTGCTGATTATTACCAATATTCTGAGGTTGCCCATGATTCACTAGGGAATTACAACTATCCAGATCTTAACCCCACTCAAAATATTTCTGCCATCCAGGAGCCTTTTAAAAATTCTTCCAATTGGAAAAATTACCTGAACTACTCCTGGAATAATCAGGTTCCTTCCCAACTAGATCATTTTAATGGGTATGGGTTGAATCCAACCTTCCATCTTGGGCCATCCCAACAAGACATCAATGCCCAGATGATGCGAACCCTACAGGAAATGCAAACAAAAATGACAGAAGTAACCCGCACCATCACAAATCTGAACAACCAGATTGGGGTTACTCCCACACAAAGACCTGTAGGACATCTTTCGTCTCAACCCATGCCCAACCCTAATCACCAAAGGAACCAATATCCGGGCAGAAATCCACACTACCCAAATCAGCCTCCTACTAATCCGCCACTTTAGTAGCCTCCCAGGTTTCCGCAACCACAGGTCCCCCCACCTCCTCCAAATAATAATCCGACTGCACATGCAGTTACTTTGAGTGGAAAAATCACCATTGATCTTGGGCATTCACACAAACCTGGTGAAATACCTGTGCAAATTGACTCCCCACCTCCCCATCAGGAAGAAAAAGAAACATGACAATCTCAAGATATGATTCCTATCCCTTTCCCACAGGCACTCCAACCCACCACCACCAAAAAAAGAAATCTGAGCCCACTACAGAAGAACTCATGGATCTATTTGGGCAAGTTCATATCAATATTCCTCTCCTAGATGCCATCAAATATATACCTGCCCGTGCCAAATTTTTGAAGGAGATTTGTACTCCTAAAATGCAGGCCAAAAATCTAGGATAGGTGCATCTTTCGGAGACAGTAAGCTCTATCATACAGAGTAAGCTGCCTCCTAAGATGAAAGATTCGGGGGCGCCTTTAATTTCTGTAACTATTGATGACTCTACCTTTAATCGCACCCTCCTTGATCTTGGTGCCTCAGTTAATATTATTCCCACGAGTTTATTTGAAGAATTTCAGATCGGTGAATTAAAACCCGTCGAGGTTACCCTGCAATTAGCCGACCGATCTACAATCAAACCTCGTGGGATTGTCGAGGATGTTTTGGTCAAGGTCCAGAATTGTGTCTTCCCTGCAGACTTTCTGGTTCTTGACATTGAGGTATTTGAATCATTACTGGACTCCCCAATAATCCTTGGACGCCCTTTTTTGGCCACTGCAAAGGCAAATATCAATTGCCACATAGGAAAAATGGATATCACTTGTGCAGGCCAAACTATCACTTTAGATATTTTCAAATCCTCCAGGAGATTCTATGATGATAACTTTTTTGAGGACTTAGATATGGAAATTTCCAATATGGTGGAGACAATGTTAATAGATACCCTTACCGACCATAATTCTTTTGAGGACTCTGATTCAGAATCAGTGGTCGGTGAAATCTGTGATCTGGAGACTTGTCTTGACCCTAAATTTATACGTGATGCACCCCCTAAGCACCCTAACCTGCCCACTATTCACGCACCTAATTTTTCCACACTAACTTCACCCAATCCTCACCATTCCTTCCTCGACTCCTTTCTTACGGACCTACCACCAACCCCGCCCGAGTTTGGCATCCAACCTGATTTAAAACCATGGCCAGACTCGGGCTACACTTATCATTTTCCATCCAACTTTGATCCCAATATTGCTTCTAATCAATTTTCTAGGGATCTAGAAGAAGACACCTTTTTTGCGGGCATCCAAGTGTCCAATTATTTACATGATTTTCCGTCTTCCGTGCATACCTTCACGCCCGGCTGAATGGCATAAAAGATAGCACTGTATGGGAGGTAACCCATCATTTTTTCTTGCTTTCCTTTTTTCTTCTTTTTCCAAGTTTTGATCATCCTAAACCCGACCGTTCTTCACTAAGGTGATCCCTTTTCCCTCCTAATGCATGAGGACATGGCATATCTTAAGCATGGGGGGGTGTTTTCAAATTTTGACGATCGATTTAGGATGTTCAAAACCTAAAAACATGCATTTTTCTTTAATTTATTTCCTGCTTGCATACCCAAAAAATAAAAATAAAAATGATGAAAAACTTTTTGAGGAAAAATTTTTGAAATCGGGACTAAGGTTGAAAAACTCACTTTTGGTACAATGGGATTTAATCTTTAACAAACTAGGGATGAGGATGCGGATCTGATCATTAGAATTTTAGGATCTATTTTAGACTAGATCAAATATCCTTCTCTAAAATTCCACCTGAACTCATGATAGTTCAGGTGACTTGATCCTATTTTGTAATATGGAAAGTATTTGGGTTAGTTTTTGATTAAAAAACTTGCATGTCTTGAGGAACTTCTTGTGTCATTTTCACACACAAGCCAACACTTAAAAAAAAAAAAAACTAAAAATTTGAAAAACTCACTTGTTTGGACTTAGTAAAAGTCTGAAGCAGATCATTGGTTTGAGTTCCCACCACCGAGAAGGAGGAAAATGCCTCCTTTGAGGATGCGATGTCAACATGTTACTGCCTCAGCGCTGCTCCATATCTATATTTCATATCTTTAGACGGAGCATTAAAGCTCATTTTAGCAGCTCAAGTGTCTTGGACGGTGCTCTACCTATAGTGTCGGAGCAAGAGCTTGAGTTTGGTTGGAGCGCCCCTTTACACCGCATCATGTATTGGGGTTGTGAGCTCCTGGGTGGTGTCATGGACAGTGCTATCCCGAAGTACTGGTTCTAGAGCCCCCTCAAGGAATGGTAACGGGAATGATGATCCCGACACATCTGTTGTAAGACTAAGCTAAAAATAAGCATAGGGGAGAAGAAAAAAAAAGTAATAATAAATAAATTAACATGTCCTTATAAATGTTGAATTTTTACAAGCACAGATACAAGGTTTTAAAGAATTTTGCAAGTTGTGAATCAGATTCATGAGCTAGAAAAATCCTAAAACAAAAATTTCAAGTCATCTGAATTAACAAGGGGTTAATTTGTGAATTTTCTGGAGGATATATTGATCTCGTTCTGTCTAATGGTTGGATCCAAAAATAAATCCCGATGTTTATCTTTAACAAATCCCGTACCTCCTGTGTTTTAATCTACCAAGGTCCCCTAATCTTTTTCTCCTCAAAAGTCGAAAAAGTTAGATTTCCCAAAAATTTCATTTTCCAAAAAATTTGAAGTTTTGCTAAGAGACTAGCAAAAGATAAGCATGGGGGTGTGATAAATGTCAGTTTATCATCATTCTTATGCATTAAAACAGACCTAGCTCTTATGATTTTTACTCCGCAAATGAGTTTTTGGGCTGCATTTAGGCATAAATTAGGTTAAGCATGCATTGCATTTTTTATTGTCTTTTTTTGATATGTTTTTGTGAGTGTTAGGGATGAACAGATATACAGATCCCTAAAACCCTAGCACTCAAGAAGGCAAATGGTGAAGGAGAAGCTCATACTAGCCGGAACTCAGCTTAATCCAGCTCACCACAGCTGGAACATAGCTCACTTGAACTAGGGATAGCTCATCCCAGCTCCATTCAGCTAATCTCAGCTGAATGGTAGCTCAAGAGAGTTCATCTTAGCTCACCCTAGCTCAAGTCAGCTCAGATCCAGCTCAACCTAGTTGAGTCTAGCTCATTTTAGCTCCTACAAGTCCATAGGGAGCTCTAGCTAGCTCAGTTGAGTTGACTAGAGTTCACCCCAGCTCAGATCCAGCTACATCCAGCTCCACTCAACTCTAGCCAGCTGAAGAAGAACTCATCCCAGCTTAGGAAGCTCAAGTCCAGCACCTGGGGACTCAGCTTAGCTCAACTTAGTTGAGCTAAGCAACCTTAGTTGCCTTTGTTAGTTTAACCACTCGTATATAACATTTTGATGATTTTACAAAATGAAGAAAATGAAATAAAAAATAAAGCGTAGCACATTATTTTCTCTCTGTAATAACATATTTGCAGGATTTCAAAAAATTTTCCAAGATGGGAGATTAAAAGCGTGAAGACAAGTAGCATAAGTATTAGGTCTTAGGCCTTTTCATGTAAACTTTCAAAGGTTGTAATTTTCATTTTATTTGAGTCTAGAAATGTTGTAAAGAGCCCCCAAACATAATCTATAAATACCCAACTTAGGCTCTCTACACTTAGGATAAATTAGAAACAAAAATCCAACACTTATACTTTTATCAGACGTCCAGAACAATGGTCAGATGTTTGATTTTCCACTTTCAGGCATCTGACAAGTATCTCAGACGTCTAATTTCCAAGAGTTCTACCTTTGGTTTGTCTCCTCATAATATATTTTGGCAGAAGAAGTAGGGAAGAGCTTTTTGGTTTTCAGACGTCTAGTGATTTGCTCAGACGTCCATAACGACGTCTGAACCTTTAAACCTAGAACCCTGTTTGGATCTGATGAAAACAGGAACGAATCCACCCTTCATTAGACGTCCAATAACATAATCAGACATCTTATGTGAAAATATCAGACGTCCTTTTGATCCAATAGAGTCAGTTAAGGATGTCCTACAGTATTAGACGACCAGAAGTATAATCAGACATCCTATAAGACGGCTGATATTGCTGTCAGACTCATCATTGCCCTGATTTGGTGTGGATTTCATCCTAAACTCTTGGGATTTGTCTTCAACGGCTAGAAGAACTCTCCCAAGTGTTCTTGAAGGTTCCAAACTTGCCTATAAATAGACAACAACTCCTCTTAGGCAAGACACACACCTCTTGAGATACAATTCCATTAGAAAAATCACTTGTTCACTGCTCTCAGCTCCATCTTGCCCTTGTGCTGTGCCAATACTCTGATCAAAGGGCAAATCCATACTCCTGGCTCACTCCATTCTGCAAAATCCTCAGGGAGTTCTTTTCATGCTTAGTAGATAAGAAAGCAACTAAATTATTGGGGTGCTCTATAGGTGTCGTTTTACTTCTTAATTTTTGTACTTTGGGTATCCGGCTTGTCGGGTCCTCGTCTCTTCATTTTGAAGGGAGAAACCTCCGTTTAGGGACCAGAGGTAGGATTTGTAATTGAGGTACACTACCCTCGTTTAAGTAGTGTGGTTAGTGGATTGATCACCTTGTGATCAAAAATCCTAAGTCAAGAGATTGGCTTAGGTGGTGGTTTTCACCCATCTTGGGTTTCCACCTAAAAATAATTGTGTACATTGTGTGATTGAATTTTTTATTACAATATTCTATAATTTCACTATTCACCCCCCCTCTAGTGCAATTTCATTTGGTATCAGAGCAGGTTTTTCGCCTATAGGAGTAACATCCGCGGAAAGATCACATGGAGGGGAAGGTCATTTCCACAAGCAGATTGGAGGGGCAATCCACCACTCGACCACCACTCTTTGAAGGAACCAACTACACTTACTGGAAGCTGAGAATGAAGATGTGGCTTCAACCCAACGATTTCTCCATTTGGGAGAAATGCGAATCCGCATACATCATTCCCGAGAAACCAGAAACTGGTTACACAGTAGAGCAAATCCATCACCTTGGACTGAATGCGAAGGAAATGAACTCACTCTACTGCGCACTAAGGTCGGAGGAATTCAATCGCATCAGCCAATGCAAAACTGCCCATGAGATCTGGAGAACCTTGGAGGTAACTCACGAAGGTACGTCTAAAGTTAAATCCTCAAAGATAAACTTGTTATCGCAAAAATTCGAAGCTTTCTCTATGAAGGAGAATGAAAGACTTGGGGACATGTACACCCGATTCACGTTAATCGTGAATAGCCTCAAGTCTTTGGGAAAGACATTTATAAAGGGGGAGCTTCAAGGGAAGCTCCTTCGCTCCCTTAGACCTAAGTGAGAGCAAAAGGTAACGGCAATAGAAGAAGCCAACCAAGTAGAGGATCTAGACATGGAAAATCTACTTGGGAATCTCATGGCTTACGAATAAAAAATGGAGCAAAAGAAGAAATTAATCTCATCAGACCCAAAGAAGAAGACCTTAGCCTTCAAAGCTACTTCGGATGATGAGGTAAGTACCGATGACGAAGAATTTGTTTTATTAGCTAAAAAGTTTAAAAAGTTTCTCAGAAATAGAAGAGAGATCAAGGGAAGGAAAAGAGAGGAAGAACCTCTAATTTGCTATAATTGCAAAAAGAGAGGTCACATAAGGAAAGATTGTCCCTTACTCAAAAGGGATGATGAGAAGAAACCCAAGAAGCCTTCCGACTATGAGATCTCCAAACCGAAAGAATTCAAGAAGAAGGAATTTCAAGCAACATGGGATGACTCCACCTCCGAAGAAGAAGAGGAGGAGGAAACAAATGAAGAAACGGCATGCTTGGGATTAATGGCAACAAATGATGGTTCTGAGTCTGAATCTGAGGAACCTGAGGTAAACTCCTACTCTTTAGATGAATTACAAGATGCCTTTGATTCACTATACGTAGATCTTAAGAAAACAAAAACCCAAAGCAAGGCTTTAAAAGCAGAAAACTTAGAAAATAAGAGATTAATCAATGATCTTGAAGAAAAGAATCTAATTCTTACAAAAGAAATCACTACTTTAAATATGCAAATAAGAAATCTAATGATTGCGAAAGAGTCATTAACAAATATTTGTATACAACAATGAGTGAACAAAAATTTTTAGATAGAGAAGAATTACTCGACAAAATCCATGTGCTTGAAAAATAAAACTCCTTTAAAAAGGATGAAAATAGCTTACTTAGAGTAGAAATTAGGGCATTAGAAGATAAACTAGACATAATGAAAATAGAGATAAATCACCTCAAAGAAAAGTCAAACCAACTTCTTGAGGACCTAGCCAAATTTACAAAGGGGAAAGATAATTTGGACAAACTCATTGACTATCAAAAACCTTCCTCAAGTAAATTTGGATTAGGCTTTTATGAACCTAGTCAAAGTGAGACGAAAAAGGATCCTCCTCTAAAGGAGACCACTAACAAATACGGATCCACATTACAATGGATACCGAAAAGACAACTCTCACTTTGTTTTGTAGGGATGAAAGGACATCATAATGTCAAAAATTGGATATACAAAATGAAGGATGGACGACTCAAATTAGAAAGACCTACAGAAACACCTAGTCAGCATCGAAGATCTTTTGTAGGAGGAAGAAGGTCTACAAGCAGGAAGACAAGGAGACCACCGCCACCAAGGAGGCCGATGGGTGATGGACTCCGGATGCTCCAAATATATGACCGGAGACAAGCGCCTATTTTTGGACCTCCAACCTACGGATGGAGGAACAGTTACATTTGGCAACAACCACAAGGGCCCTATTATTGGCCTCGGTAAAATAGGTAACCCTCTCTCTCCCATCTCAAATGTTTCTCTAGTTAAAGGACTAAAACATAATCTTTTAAGTGTAAGTCAAATATGTGATAAGGGATTTAAAGTAGTGTTTACTTCTAAAATGTTTGAAATTATGCATGCATTAACCAATGAAACCCTTCTTAAGGGAACTAGATTTAAAGACATTTATGTCGTAGAGTTTGATAAAAATGGCACTTATGAATGTCTTATAGCAAATGATGAGTTAAGTATATGGCATAGAAGACTAGGACATGTTCATATGAAGCTGGTTCAAAAACTAGCTAAACATGAACTAGTCCGAGGTATTCCTAAAGGAAAATTTTTAAATGAGCCTGTTTGTGATTCATGTAAATTAGGTAAGATTATAAAATCTAGTTTTAAAAGCAAAGAAGTTATATCCACATCAAGACCTTTAGAACTACTTCACCTAGATCTGTTTGGACCTACAAAATATGAGAGCCTCAGTGGATGCAAATATTGCCTTGTAATTGTAGATGATTTTTTGAGGTTTTCATGGGTCTCCTTCTTGAGATCCAAAGGAGTGTTTTCCATCTTTTCTGTTTTTTGTAGGAAAGTTCAAACTGAAAAAGGCTACCAAATCACTCATATCCGTAGTGATCATGGGGGCGAGTTTGAAAATTCCTTGTTTGATGATTTTTGTCAAGAGCATGGTATTGCTCATGAGTTTTCTTTTCCTCGAACACCTCAACAAAATGAGGTGGTTGAGAGAAAGAACCGTACTCTTCAAGAGTGTGCTTGAACATTGCTCATAGACTCGGGGTTACCGAAGTACTTTTGGGCTGAGGTGGTTAACACGGCTTGTTACGTGTTAAATAGCACCTTAATTTGATCCGGATTGCGAAAAACTTGTTTTGAACTATACTATGGGAACATACACAAAATTAGTTATTTTAAAGTTTTTGGATGTCGATGTTTTGTCTTGAATACCCGCTCTAATTTAGATAAATTTGATGCCAAAGGTGAAGAAGCCATCTTTATTGGTTATTCCTTACGTAGTAAGGCATATTGGGTTTTTAACAAGACCACATTAATAGTGGAGGAAACCCTTCATGTTTCCTTCGATGAATCTCCTCACTCCTCCATTGACCGAGTCAATATGGATGATGAAGATGATTCTACTATTGATGTGTCTAACATTCCAAACTCCAATATCCATAATCTTCAAAAAGATTGGATATATCAAAGGGATCATCCCGAAAGTCAAGTCATTGGAAGTGTTTCTGATGGTGTTAAAACTCGATCTCATTTTAGTTGCTCTTTGGTCTCTCCGCTTTTGTATCTCAAGTTGGACCCAAGAGTGTTGAGGAAGCGTGCTTCGAAGAACCTTGAATGATGGCCATGCAAAAGGAACTCAACCAATTCCAAAGGAATGAAGTTTGGGATCTAGTACCTAAGCCTGAAGGGCAAACGGTAATAGGTACCAAATGGGTATTCCGGAACAAGTTGAATGAATCCGGTATGGTTATTTGAAACAAGGCCCAGTTGGTAGCACAAGGGTACAACCAAGAAGAAGGAACTGATTTTGATGAGACCTACGCTCCCGTAGCTTGACTCGAATCAATTCGCATGCTTCTTGCTTATGCCGCCTTTCTTGACTTTAAACTCTTTCAAATGGAAGTTAAGAGTGCATTTCTTAACAGATTCAATAAGGAGGAAGTTTTTGTAAAACAACCTCTTGGTTTTGAGTCTCATGATAAGCCTCATTTTGTCTACAAATTAAACAAGGCACTATATGGTCTAAAGCAAGCTCCAAGAGCTTGGTATGAAAGGCTCAAAGACTACTTGTTAAATGCAAAATTCTCTATAGGGGAAGCTGATTCCACATTATTCATTAAAAGAAAAGGAAAAGACATTTTATTAGTTCAAATATATGTAGATGATATTATATTTGGTGCTACTAATGAATCTATGTGTAGAAAGTTTTCAAAAATTATGCAGGAAGAATTCGAAATGAGTTTGATGGGTGATCTCAAGTTTTTCTTGGGCTTGCAAATCACTCAGCTCGAAATTGGAACCTTTGTGTGTCAATCAAAATACACAAAGAAGATGCTGAAGAAATTTGATATGACCAAAAATAAAGGGAAGAACACTCCTATGAGTGTCACAACTTCCCTAGACTTGGACGAATCAGGTACGCCCATAGATCAAAAGCTTTATCGTAGCATGATTGGATCTTTACTATATTTAACTTCCAGTAGACCTGATATTTTGTTTAGTACCTGCTTATGCGCTTGGTTTCAATCAAACCCTAAACAATCACACCTAAATGCTGTAAAATGAATATTTAGATATCTAGTTGACACATCTGATTATGGCTTATTCTACCCTAGGAGTCCACAATTCGACTTAGTTACATATAGCGATGCGGACTATGCAGGTAGCCGCACTGATAGGAAGAGTACTAGTGGGACGTGCCAATTCTTGGGTGAATCACTAGTCTCTCAGTTCTCAAAGAAACAATCTAGTGTAGCTCTATCAACTACGGAAGCTGAATACATAGCCGCCGCACTAGCATGTTCCCAAGTGCTTTGGATGAAAAATACTTTGAAGGATTTTAACTTGATATTTAATAAGATAATAATATTATGTGACAATACTAGTGTTATCAACATCTCGAAAAATCCCGTACATCACTCTCGCACAAAACATATTGATGTTCGACATCACTTCTTGAGAGATAATGTACTTAAGGGAGAAATCGAAGTTGAATTTATTTGTACTGAACTGCAATTAGCTGATATTTTCACTAAACCTTTGAATTATGATCGCTTTAATTATATACGTAGGAAATTAGGCATATGTAAGCTAAGTGATATTTGAAGAATTTAGTGATTTAATGGAACTTCCTTTGTCATGAGCATAGATGGAGCCTTGACTTTACTAAGTTAGAAGCCTTCATTCTCAGTTCAAACATCAAAATGCACATTTTGTGTAATATCAGACGTCTGATTAAACCATCAGACATCTTATACATAAAAATTCATCATCTAAACATCTGGGACAGACGATGATTTTATTTAACGAATGTGTTGACAAAAGAGCTATATCAGACATCTGTCATACTTCACAGACGTCTGGGGCGTCGTCCAGATGTGTTGACAAACGTCTATCTATGAGTCAGAACATATGCTATCAGTCAGATGTCTGATTACGTGGTTAGACGTCGCAGAGGTCGTCTGGCAAGAAAATCGGACGACCCTGTAACTTTAGGCTAAAATCCAGGAAGGTCTGTCTGCAAAAATAGGACGTCTAATTTTAGATTTAGACGTCTTCTGTGTCATCTGAGACAGAAATCAGATGACAACCTGGAGAATAAATCATTTTCCAGGGAAGGATGCCTGCAGAAATCAGACGTCTAATTTTAAAATTAGTCGTTTGATTTATCATCTGATGGATAAAACAGACGTCGCCATCAAAAGGGCTAAAATCCCTAAAGTCAAATCCCGACGTCTGACATCATCTCCAGACATCTGATTGGGGAAAAATCTGCGCATCGCAACTGTTGTCTGGATGGTTTGAAATGCAAATCTCCCCAACTTCAGGGGGAGACTTGCTCCATGACCTTGGGATATAAGATCCCCTTCGCAAGGTCCCACTCTCCTCTCCCAAATCCCTACCACTCTCCCTCACACCCGACGGCCCACAGCTACAGTTGGCAAAGTTCTGCTCGCTGCCAAACGACCATCGTGCCTCCTCGACGACTGGTAGAGCTACTGCTCCTCTGCACGTGTCCTCCCTACCTCTTGACTACACATTTGGAGGCCTCCCTCCTCCCGTTGGTATACCCTCTCAACTCCTAGGGCATCTCCATGCTCTTTTACCCACGACTTTGTAGCATCTAGTAGCATTTTGTTCTCCTTCTTGATTCACTCGGCCTACTTGCGCATTTCATGACATTATCAGCCCTAGAACCCTAACCTTCGGTCAAGCCAACCTTGTTAGCCCTAGCTGCATCTTCCATGGCAAGGGTATTACCTCATGAGGTTCAAGCCGACATTTTAGTGACTTGAATCCAAAGGTATATTGCCACAACTATATGGCAGATTGTATTGCCTCAAGGCATACTGCCACATATTTTTTCAATGATGATTACATTATTTGAATCTGTGTTGTTGAAATCTTTTGGGTGAATGTTGTTTGGTTGGTTGAATGTTCTTGTATGGATGTTTTTGCAGGTATTCTATCCTCAAAACACCACCCATTTCTTCCAAAACCTAATCACCCATTCCACCAAATATGCCTCCTCGTAGGAAGCAAGTTGAGGGATCTTCCACTTCCTCTTCCACCTATTTGGCAGATCAGCTGCGGGGTGACATCGCTAGGCAGCGATTTCGTCGTTTTGCGAATGCCAAAGTTAAATGCCCTCGTTTTATTGTTTGGAATGATTTTACCCATTTGAACCTTTGAGAACACTTCCAAACTCTCCATCTCTTTCAATATTTTGACCGTCAATTCCACTCCGGCATTGGAACTCTTGGTGTGTTCCCTGATCTTTGCCGTCTCTTTTATGCCAACATCGTTGAGGACTACAGCAATGATGAACTTGAACTCCATACCCGCCTATTTGGTCGCGAAATACACATCACATCCGAAACTATTTCCGACCTTCTAGCCATCCCAATGAGGGAAATGACTTCAATGACATTCTGAGGCAATACGACCTAGAAGTCATCAATCAAGAGTTAGTTCTCCCTGAAAAATATGTTGAAAACCTTGGCACCCTACCCTGCAAAAATCTCAAACCCCTTCCACGTCTACTCTCTCGCATTTTTGGGTGGGACCTCCTAAACAAATAGAGAGGTTTTGATTACATCTCGCGCCAACACAAGGCGCTCCTTTTTGTGGCTGTTCGTCATATTCCTTTCAATTATTGCCGCCTCATTATTCGTGTCATGAATGAAGACCATGGGGCATCACTTCCGTTTGGGTCTATTCTATCCAAAATCTTTTGAACCCATCGGATTTCCATAACTGACCAAGCGGTTGACAAGAAGATTGAGCCTTACAACCGGGCCACAACCGCCAAGATGCATATACTTAGGGAGCATCTTGAGCCAGCCGATGATCCATTGAAGAAGAGCCCCTTCCACCCTTTCCAGACTTCCATGAACCACGGCCCCTTCAAATAGAAGCTCCCCGCTCGAGCTTTGATGAAGCATGGGATCCAGCCACAGATTCCCTCTCCTCCGGCATCTCCCTCCTGCTGCGTCGAATCGGCGAGATGTACACCTACATGGGAAGCATGCACTGCGACATCGACGAACTTAGATCAGATGTTCAAAACTTACAGATGGGACACGAACCCACTCGTTGCCGCCGCCGCCAAGATCAGGAAGAATAGTTTAGTGCTTCTATTTTTCTTTTTTTTTTTCCTTTCTTTTATTCCAAGTTTGTATTAAGGGGCCTTGACCCTGTACTTAATATTTTTGGGAACAAACAGCTAGTCTGTGTTTAAATATTTCTATTCCTAATCAATTTTCTTTAATGCCTTGTCATCTTTTAAACATGCAATTTTATTCATGCACTCCACTTTGTAGATATCACTCATGTAGTTTGGATTTCAACTCCCTTTAACAACCCTTCATGATGATATTCAAAAAGGGGGAGAAGAATGTCGGTAAGAACTTAGGGAATAATATAAAAACAAACTTCTTAAATAGATAGAGACTACCAAGTACAACCTTTAGGGGGAGAAAATAGGAACCGACGGCTATATTTTGAAAATCATCAAAAAGGGGGAGATTGTTAGTTCAACCACTCGTATATAATATTTTGGTGATTTTACAAAATAAAGAAAATGAAATAAAAAATAAAGCGTAGCATATTGTTTTCTCTCTGTAATAACATATTTGCAGGATTTCAAAAAGTTTTCCAAGATGGGAGATTAAAAGCGTGAAGACAAGTAGCATAAGTATTAGGTCTTAGGCTTTTTCATGTAAACTTTCAAAGGTTGTAATTTTCATTTTATTTAAGTATAGAAATGTTGTAAAGAGCGCCCAAACATAACCTATAAATAGCTAACTTAGGCTCTCTACACTTAGGATAAATTAGAAACAAAAACCCAACACTTATACTTTTATCAGACGTCCAGAAAAATGGTCAGACGTCTGATTTTCCACTTTAAGATGTCTAACAAGTATCTCAGACGTCTAATTTCCAAGAGTTCTGCCTTTTGTTTGTCTCCTCATAAACATCAGTCGAAGTACTTCACTTTCAGACATCGATAACCTTACACAGACGTCTGATTCTTTACCCAGAAGTTCTCAGACTAACCGTTAGACTAAGCTTAGGCAAAAATGAATTTCCAGACATCTGGACACACTTCCAGACGTCTACCTTTGAACCGTTGCCCATGATTTTCTATGCATATCTCATTACGGCCATAAAATCTTTTGGCAGAAGTAGGGAAGAGCTTTTTGGTTTTCAGACGTTTGGTGATTTCCTCAGATGTCCATAAGGACGTCTGAACCTTTAAACCTAGAACCCTGTTTGGATCTGATGAAAACAGGAATGAATCCACCCTTCATCAGACATCCAATAACATAATCAAACGTCTTATGTGAAAATATCAGACGTCCTTCTTTTGATCCAATAGAGTCAGTTAAGGATGTCCTACAGTATTAGATGACCAGAAGTATAATCAGACGTCTTACAAGACATCTGATCCTAAAATTAGACGTTTGATATTGCTGTCAGACTCGTCATTGCCCTGATTTAGTGTGGATTTCATCCTAAACTCTTGGGATTTGTCTCCAACGGCTAGAAGAGCTCTCCCAAGTGTTCTTGAAGGTTCCAAACTTGCCTATAAATAGACAATAACTCCTGTTAGGCAAGACACACACCTCTTGAGATACAATTCCATTAGAAAAATCTCTTGCTCACTACTCTAAGCTCCATCTTGCCCTTGTGCTGTGCCAATACTCTGATCAAAGGGCAAATCCATACTCCCGGCTCACTCCGTTCTGCAAAATCCTCATGGAGTTCTTTTCATGCTTAGTAGATAAGAAAACAACTAAATTATTGGGGTGCTCTATAGGTGTCGTTTTACTTCTTAATTTTTGTACTTTGGGTATCCGACCTGTCGGGTCCCCATCTCTTCATTTTGAAGGGAGAAACCTCCGTTTAGGGATCGGAGGTGGGATTTGTAATTGAGGTACACTACCCTCATTTAAGTAGTGTGGTTAGTGGATTGATCACTTTGTGATCGAAAATCCTAAGTCAAGAGATTGGCTTAGGTGGTGGTTTTCACCCATCTTGGGTTTCCACCTAAAAATAATTGTGTATATTGTGTGATTGAATTTTTTATTACAATATTCTAGAATTTCACTATTCACCCCCTTCTAGTGTAATTTCAGCCTCAACTAGCTTGATCCTCCCCGAGAGCACCAGACCTAGCTCACCTCTGCTCATTATGGTAGAAGCCAGCTCACTTTAGCTTGGCTTAGCAGTTAGCAAAGAATTAGCAAGCTAGGCCAGCTAGAGTAGCTCCATGCCAGCCACTTCAGCAGTAGCCAACTCCAGTTTCAGCTCCAGACTTCTCCTCCTCAGCTCCTCTCTTCAAACCCTAGCTCCAATACCTCCTCCTATACTCCTCCATTAGCTAAGATAGCTTAGCTATGTTCCAACTTCCTTGGCTTGTACCACCCAAAAACCCTACCTAACAACTCCACCTACTAGCTCCACCTAAGCTCCACCTACTTGGCGCCAACCTACCCTACCCACCACCTCCAAAAGACACCTAAAAGTGGCGCCAAAACCACCCTAACTACCCTCTTGATGGTGCCACTTTTCCCTCCAAAAATCCCCTTCATCTCCACCACACAATTCCCCTTAAACCCATCTCCACCCTCCACATACCCCCTCCTTCTAGAACCTTTGTTGGCGCCACCTAAGACCCCCTTCTAGAAGCTATTTTGGCACCAACTTCGAGGGGTGTCACCACCCATAACTACCCCCTAGGAGTCCCTTGGGTTGGCACCAAATACCCTTAGCCATAGGATCCCCAACCACCTCCATCCTTCCATCTTAGCCCTCCATTTCAAGAGGCACCTTAACCCCCCATCCTACCCTATAAAAAGACCACTACCCACCACCATTCAAGGCATCCTTGGCTAGCAAATTCACTCTCATATTCCACCTAGAAGCCCACGTCCAAGAGAGAAGAAGAACAAGAAGATTAAGGGGATATTCTGTCCCCTTGGTGCCTTCCCCTCTTCCCTTCTCTCTTGAGTCACGCTAGCCAAAGGAGAAGCCAGGCAAGGAAGATCTTTGGAGGAGATCTTGAAGGTGGTCCACGCCACCTTGGAGGAGCTTTTGAGGGTGGTGCATGCCTACCCCTTGGAGGAGAGCATTGAAGGTGGTAGCTTCCACCTTGTAGGAGCTCTCAAGGAAGGAGAAGGAGGAGGCCCTCTTTTCAAGCCAAGGAGCAACTAGGCTTGGAGCAAGAAGACTCCCTTCTTCACCAAATTTTGCAAGAGAATTAGTGTTTCTTTTATTTCTTTTAAATTTGTTTAGTTCTAGTAGAAGCATTCCTCTACTTGTCCTTGAAAAGAACACAAATTCTAGTTAATTAAATTGCCTTCTTTTAGCTTTTTGTTGCAATTGTTACTGTTGTTCTAGCACTTATTCTACTTCCACTCCCTAATTACTCTAGGTCTCCACTTGCCTAGAGTGAGCTTAGGTAGTGGACTTTTTAATTTCTTAAGTTTTATCTTAGCATTTCAGGTGTTTTATCACAATTCGCACCTTGCCCGTATTATTTCAAAACTCAAAATATATATATATTCAAAATACCAAAAAGAAAGTTGAGATGTGTTTTTAGCAAGAGAATTGAATTGCATTTTTTACCTCCTTGGACGACCCTAGATACTCCCCTACCTAGGATATAAATTTAAAAGCAAAAGCGGATTTACGTGTTGCAATGACACTAAATTACCTAATTAACAAACCATGTATTTTCGCTATCAACTATACCCTGAAAGGCCTTGGGAGGGCGGAGTATAAGATGAGAGAAAGAGAGAGAGTCTGCACGGGTAGAGGGGGGGTTTTACTACAGAGAGAAACAGTTGACACTTAGCTGTTTGAAGGACCTTCCCCCTCTATGTGAAGGAAAATAAAAAAGAAAGAAGAGAAAGAAGGGCCGAAGGCAAAAGAAGAGTTACAGAGAAGGAAAGAAGAGAAGAAGAAAAGGAATAAAGACAAGGAAGAGAAGAGAAAGAGAAAAGAAGAAGAAGAAGAGAGAGGCTTAAGCAGTTTAAGCCGTCTGATTGGTTTGGTTGCATTTCTTTTCATATATACATTGAGTTCATTAGCTATCATTGTAAGGAGTATTTGGTGATCTAAATCACCATTTTACTCCATTATTTTTACATTTTGACACTTGATCTTGGTGCTACTTTATTCTGAAGCAATTTTTATTCACAATTTCATAGCTTTCTTATCTTAAATTGCAATTCTTGAGAACTGAATTCCATATTACTCCCTGTGTTCGACGTCGGAACTTTTTCGAGTAATAAAATTTATTTGTTTGAGCACTATTTTGACTATACTACAACGCGACAATTTTAAAACACTGATTTTGCACCTGAACATTTTGGCGTCGTTGCCGGGGAGCAATGGGCAATTTAGAACTCTTGATTGCAATTCCTGATTTAGATTCTAACTTGCTATATCTCTTTTTGCTATGATTGTTTCAGGGGAGATACATTCAAGGAAGATCAGCCGCACATTAAACACGCTAGGGGCAGTTAAGTTCTCTCTCTCTGTCTTAAGCCCTTGATTCTGAAAAGGATAAAGGAAGAAATCAATTAGGGCTACTTTCATTCTATTCTTAGATAATTCATCAAGTTGCCTAATTTGATACATTTTATTTAGACAACAAATCTTGATCTGTGCACCCACTTAAAGCTTAAGGTATCTAGGGCTATCACATTCTTGCTTGAGCCCTAGGTACCACATTTTGACAAATTAAATTGAACCAAATTAGAACTAATTAAGGATTCCAGTTTAGGGTTTTTAGAGACACACTTTGATTAGCCCATATTTGTGGGCTATTTAAGTATCTAAATGACTAAACATTAAGTTAATTTTAACATTTAGATAGCATACATTAGGATGTAAATAAATTAATTCATATTTTTAGCTTAAGTACATAATTCATGCAATTAGAATTAACCTATGGTTGCATACATTTAATTAGTTAATTAATTAGGTGCATTATTTTAATTAACATAGGAGTTAAGGAGTTATGTATAAATAACCCTAATTATTTTATTCTTTTATTCTTCTTCTCCTTTGCAGGTAACTCCTCCATCTCCGCCTCCTCCTCTTGCGCATCACATTGATTCTACGGTGTTTTGAATTTCAAATCTTTGTAGCCGTGACTATAAAAGAGAAGCTAGAGCTGCCGTTGAGGTGGAGGCCACCACCCATTCCACCACCGTGCAGCATTCCACCACCATGGGCCCCCATGGCCAAGCTCCGTCATACTGTGGGCCGGCAGGGTGACAGACCGCCACGCCAAGAGGATGGACTTGACCAGCACCGTGCACGAGCTCCTTAAAGCTCGCCTACTGTGAGTGCTTCTACTGATGCATGACTTGTTCCCACTTTCATCAACCATCACTAGCATCCACCTCCATCTTCTTCCCCATTCTCTGTTTTACCTCCACTCCACCAAAAAGAACCCAAAAACCTTGCCACACCCACTGCAGCACAAAGAGCTGCAACTCCTCCTGCTCGCACCTCAACCCTGCCAAGCGCACCTGCCCTCCGCGTGCCCTCACCTCAGCCAGCAGCCCACGCCAGCACCATCTGCCACCGCGTGCCCTCACCTCAGCCAGTGCACATGCCAGCACCTACACACCCTCTCCCGTGCGCCAGCAGCCGCCTGCTCCATCAGACCCCCCCGCGTGCCTTCACCCCAGCAGCTCCCTGCTCCATCAGACCATGCCTGTGCGCCCTTGCGGCTTGCAGAGCATCCTCTAGCAACGCTTGCAACCCCCCAGCGCCCTTGCTTTAGACTTCCTCGCGCCTCCCTGTAGCAGCTGCAGCCGGCGCCATCAGACTCCACCGCACGCCCTTGCCTAGCGTGCATTCTCCAACGCTCCCTCACCTCGCGCCTGCTGATCGTGCGAATCACTCAACTCAGTAATTAAGTTAATTTTACTTAATTAAGAGTAGAAAAGTCACTTAGGTTAACTCGAAGTTGTGTCGGTTGTGTAGTATAGGGTTGAATTAACCTAACATTTTAGAAATTTTTACTGGTTGAATCTAGATCGTTCACTGGGAGGTATAATAATTTTTCCAAATTCACCAATTTTCTTTTATTTCTTTATAAGTTTAGGTGGTATAACTAGGTTGATTTTAAAACATGCATTTTGCCAAATATTTAAACTATAAAGATTATACAAAATTCCATATGAAAAACATATTTACTTAAATAATCTACTTTATTAGCAAGTAAACATGTTAGATTTCCAATTTTATTTCAAAAGAAATTAAGGAAATTAAAAGTTGTTCTATTAAAACATGCCTTTTTACAAATTAAGAACAAAAATTAATTAAAATGATGTAAGAAAAATAATATTCTTCTTCAGCCTCTCTCTTCTTCTCTCTTTCTTTCTATCTTTATCTCTTTCTTTTTATCTTTATCTAGAGCTCTTTTTCTTACCTTTCTTCTTCTGCTATGTTCCTGCCTTCTTCTCTTCCCTTAGTCTTTTCCTTCCTTAGTGCCTTAGTAGTGCCTGTTCTTTCTTTGTTTCCTTTGCTTTCTTAGCCTTTAACACTTAATCTTAACTTTCAACACTTAGCTAACCTTAACCTTTAGCGTCTAGACATCAGCTCTTCTGTCCTTTGAACCATTAGTTGAACCAGGATTTTTTTACTTTTTAACCAAAAATTATTTTTTTTGCGGCGAGGTCCTTTCGAGGATACACAGCACCCTGAGATCAGAGTGGGACCAGACTCTACTCGGTCCTCGCCTAATCTCAATTAGGTTTGATTTTCATTTATTTCATTTCGATTCATACCATTGAGCCAAACTGGCTTAACCCAGCCTCCTAGGCCTCGCCCTCCCAGGGCACACTTGCTCACGCCCACTCGGGTGCATACCCGCAGGCACACAAGCCCTCACACACACATGCACATGCTCAGATAATCAGATCGGTAATCGGTGCGTCGAGCGCTGACGACTGAAGAACCGAGGTAACAAAATCATTTTATCCCCATGCGCGTGCTTAGAAACTGACGATGTGGGACTATCAATACCCCTTCCAGACCCAACTTCAAATGATCATAACTCCCAGCTCAGGGCTCCAAATTGAGTGATTTAAAGTTTGTTAGAAAGCTCTAAGATAGATCTACACAATTGCAGGGTCAATTTAAGGATTAGAGGATGTTTTCCTCTTCAATTTGAAAGATAAAATCAGGGGTTCCTACGGGTTATTTATCGCCTGGAAATGGTTTTTATGTCACAGAGTCCTTAGATGGACTTTTCTCTCTTATTTAAAGGTCTGTACAGGTTATACAAGTTATTCTACATCTGTTAGAGTAAGATTTAAGCTCTCAAGACCTTCAGGAACAACAGAGAAGCTCTTCACTTCTTTGAAAGCTTCAGAGTTCGAATTTTCAGACTGAAATATGTGCAATTGACACTTAAGAATGTTTCTAATTGATTTAAACTAATTCTAAGGGTTGTAATCAACTCAACTAGGCAGGATTTAGAATTAAAACTCAACGAAATGGCACTGCTGTTTGTTTGGGTTCAAAAGTAACCCAAATTAACAGAATTTGAAATCTCACACAATTATTCACTTGAGCTCACTTTATTCTCTCTCAGATCATTCAACAAGATCCCAGAAACAACTTAATTTCATAAATTCATCAGATTGAGCTCAGAACTCCATAATCAGACTTAGTTTGACTGTGAAGGCATAAAATTTTGACTTTCTATTAAAAGCCTTCTCCCAAGAAATTAAAGCCTCGAATAAATTCTTCTCAACCTTAGGAACTTATTCAGATCTTCAGATAGGTGTTCTAACCTTGATTTCTAGGGTTTCAGGCTCGCCACCTGAGGTTCAAAATGACTTTGTTCGTCAGAGGAAATCAGAGGTTGTTATAGTGGAATGAGGTCATGAACAGCTTTAGTGCATTGTACTGAAGCTTCTAGGATCCTTAAATGCTTCTTATATCTCTTTATCAGACTTCTCCAACTCCGCCGGAGTTGGGGAAGACAAACTTCATTCTACAGCTCCAGTCATTTAATCCTCAAATAAACATCCTTAAAACAATCAGTGATCCACATTATATCATTCTGGAGCTTTTCAACAAATTCTGGAGGCTGAAGTACAGAATTGGCTTGCCGGAGCTCCAGTGAGTCCAGATTGTGAAAACTTACCATTTTTGGTTTAAAAAGGATCCTGAGGTTGCAAGGAACCTCAGTATCACATTTAATTCCTCATTATTTCTTTAAATGTAAGATTTGACAGTGAAATCGTTTCTTTAAAAATCTGATTTGAAATAAGTTCAGGACTTGTTTAACCACTCAATTGAGAGGTTACAACAAGTGAACTGATAATAGCAGTCATAATTATATAGTTAATTAATAGTTTGAACTACTCCTGAGCCGCCATTGATAGCAAGCTCAGGGGCTAAATTATATTTGGGCATTTAATTTATGTGATATTTATAGGTATTATAGTGTCGATTAGGGTCCATAAATGATGGATAGACGATGAAAGACCCTATGAAGGTGGAATTAACTCGACTACTGTCACCATGGACAGTGACAGTAGTCGGTGGAGGTGAAAGATGAATTAGGCGGTTAGGTGATCAATTAAGTGTTTAAGTGAATTAGAAATGGTCATGAGAGAAAGGAGGTGAACAGTGATTTAAAAAGACAAGATTAAGACTCTGGCGAGCTCAAGGAGCTCGCCGGAGTCGGAGAAGATGAAACTAAAATTCTAAAATTACTCTAATCTAACTACCTAAACTAACTAATTAAGCTAGCCTACTCCTACTCCTACTACTCCTAATCTATTGTTATCTGGACGAAGGGGTCAATAGGGTTCCATCGAAGGTTCATAGCGGATGAATAAATCAGAGAGTGAAAGAAAGATCTCCGGCGGGCGGATTTGAGGTGGAGCAGAGGATTCCTTGGGTTGGCGCCATTGTCAGAGATGCGGAAGACCATGGCAGATCTCCTCGACTGATCAGAATGGATGGAGGAAGTCGGAGTTTTGGACGAATAGCCTATCGAAGTCAGCTACAGTGTTAGAAGAGGGAAGGGAGCCAACTTGAGTAAAATCTGAGGGGTGAGGGGGTATTTATAGTAGTTGATGGCGAAGAGAATGGCGGGGTCTGGTTGAAGAAGGAGCTTGAGGAGCTTAACCTCTGACGTCGTCTCCGACAACGGTGAGGTTATCTCCCACTGGAAATTAGGATTTTCGATTAATCCAGACTAGTGGATTAAGTGGAGGTGGTGAGCGCAAGCTGCAAGAGCTTGGACAAAGAAGAGTGATGTCGGTAGGGCGGTAATCGTGCGGTGGCGTGACTCTCTGCCACCAACCGTTCATTCGGCTGAAGAAGAAGAAGAAAAGGGACTTAAATGTAATAAATCTTAAGGACCTGTGTGAGAAATAAGGACCCGACTGTAATGAATTTTAGGTTTTGAAGGTTTATTTTAATTTAGATCTTTTTCAACTTTTTATATATGTTAGTAAATAAGGTAAATATTATATTTTCACCTTGAATTTACATTTTTGACCTTTTTAGATTAATTTATTAGATTAAGTAAAATTACTTAAGTTATTATATACTTAGGTATACATTAAGTTTAAGTTACTTATCTTATTAATTAAGGGAATGATTAATAGGATTTCAAGTCCAATTATTATCTAGATTATTAATATGTTAATTGAATGATAAAATGCCATTTTAAACTCATTTTAAGGTCCTTTACTAAATATCCCTTATTCTATAATTAACCCTTATATGTTCATAACCTTAGCTAATTAACTAGGAAGACTAGTTAATTAGGGGTAATTAGAGATCATGATGCGTGTCTCATCATACCTCCAAGCCAAAGTTTTGCTAGTCCTTAGCAAGATTAACTAAGACTATGATGATTTAAAGCACTTGGGTTTAAATTATAATAAAGAGTAACTATATAGAGGAAAGCTTAGGTGAGAAAATTTTAAGTTTAATATAAATGATTAATGTATAGAGACATGTGAAAATTTTCTTAATTAGACTTATACTTATAACATTTTGAAAACACACTTAAAATAATTTGTAAACAAGAATTTTATTCTGAATTAGAATTCTTCAAAAATCTCTTTAACCTTTGTAACTGTTCTTAACTCAAATTAGAATACAAAGTGTTTTAAGAAAAACAAAACTTAAGGATTGAGAATTAAATTTTAACTCAAAAACTCAATAGATTTAAGTTAATCCCTTGTTTATGATATTTGACTTTTATCAATATAAGTTTAAGCAAATTTACCAGATACTCATTATTAATCAAACTTAGAGTAGTAAAACTCTAATTCACTAACCTACAACACTAAAGATTAACTTCTAGACCTAGGATTTTGTCAATTCTTCTCCTTTAGGTCTCAACTTAAAATCTTCAAAACCTGATTTCTTAGGCTGCATTGCCCAATACCAAGGTTCAGTAGCTATGATTTTAAAACATCTGTGCTTAGTGAAGAGAATTGTCCTAAAGGCATCCAAAGTTGCAAAAATCCAGATCTTAAGACATCATTTTCCAATCCTAATTATTCCAATTCAAGCCTTTGGCTTGGTCTTACTCAGGTTTGGTTGCTTTCTCCTCACCAGTTTTCTATCCCGAGGTCAACACTTTTTGTGTATATCTGCCCGGTGGACCACTAGGTCTCTTATTCCTAATATTTTTATCTCCATATATTTTCTTCACTTTTTCAATAGGTTAGAATACCCATTTGTAGCGAGGTGTTCTTTTTATTTGATGGAAGGAAGGGTAGCATCCATTTGTAACGAGATGCTTTTATTTATTGTGGAAAAACTACATAAGCACCCATTTTTAACAAGGCATTTAACTGTAGGGTGTTTTATTTTATTTTTTTTCTTTTTCTTTTCTTTTTCTTTTCTTTTCCCCCCTTCTCATTTTTCTTACTAACTTTATTCTCCAAATCCTTTTTCTAGGTGAGTGGCACATCCTTCACCCTTTCAAGAACTGCCCTATGGAAATCCTTGGACTAAAGAGGATTCAGAACTGATCTTTTAACCTCTGTATTTTCGCGGTCTCAGATGCCAACAAGACAATTCTATGTGTGTGAATTTAGATGTTTAAGTTACTTAGCTCTCAAACCAGAGCTTGGACAACAAAGCCCTTCACTCTTAGGTTCTTCAAATTCTTAGTTTCCTCCTATAGGATCTATCAAGACAAAATTTACCAAGTCTAGTTATTTATCTCTAGCTTGTAAGTTTTGTAAACTAAAATTCTACCAACTCTCTATTTAATTAACTTTGAATATCTGGCCTTTTACTTAACTTTTATGATAAAATCAAATTTTCAAAAAGCAAAAGGATTACTTAATCTAATTGATTAAAAAGTTATAATTTAATTCCAAAACTTAAGTTTAAATCTTAACAACTTAGTTTCTTACTTCAAGTAAGAATAGAAAAATAAATCTTTAAAAGATTTAAAAGATTCCAAATTCAAATAAAATCTTGTTTTAAAAATTTTAAACACAAAAGTGTGTTTTTACAAAATGTTTTAAATAAAATCTAATTAAGAATTGAATGCTCTTAAATACCTATATACATTCTATATACATTTTAAACTTCTCACATAAAAGAAAATTAAGCTCTTAATTATAATATATATATATATTCTTCTTCTTTTCTTCTTTATTAAAAGTGAATATTCCCCTCTTATTATTTTTATGAATTTTATTTTTCAGATTTTTATATTTATGTATATAAGATTTTCCAATTTTTATGATTTTTTTTCAAAATTTTTTTCAAATTTTTATGAAATTTTTGATTTTTTTAAAATTTTTTATCATTTTTAGATTTTTATTTTTTAAAATTTCGTGGATATTTAATTTTTAGGTGTTTTTATTTTTTAATCCACACTTAAAGTGAAAATTTCACTTCAACACTCCCCTAAACCAAAATTTTACAATGTTCTCATTGTAAGAAGGGTGAAAAGATATTACACTTCATTTAGTATAGGGTGATGGAAGGAGTTGAATAGAGGAGATTAAAAATCTCTGTGCAGACGATTTCATTTCTGACCAAAGGTCAGAGTGGTCAATCGAACTAAATGAAGGTAATCAATATTATATGAAGTGAAATTTTAAAAGTAAGTGTATAAGAAAATATAAAAAGGGTAAAAATGGGAAATAGCTATGTACAAGTGCTAGGTTTTACGCTTTCAGCTAGGCGTAAACCCTAGTAAAGAACTCCTAAAAAGAATAGGTATATGGTAAAAACAGAGGAGTTATGAAAGAATTAGATCAAAAACAGAAAAATAGATTAAACCACCTAGTCAAAACTGGTCCTGAAATTACCTAGAATAGATCTTGCAGAATCCAAAATCAAATTCTCGTGAAAAATCTCAGAAAGATCAGAGTGAATCTTGTGAAGATTAGATCTGATTTAGGTTGAGAAGTAGAATGTTTAAGATTAAGGCAATTCAAAAGATGATTCCACCAAGTTCAGAAGATCAGCAAAATCAATTTTGGTTCTCAATAATAGGTGGGTCATTTTGACACAAAATAGGTTGTTAATCCTGCCCTCCTTCTGATCACGAGATGGAACTCATGCCCACCCTTAGGGAACCTAACCTTGAAGAAATTGACCTATCTGAGGAGTCCGATGTTACCAATGTAAACCATTTACCCCAGATAGAGTGCCCTAGGGGATCTGCTGAGATATTAAATGATTCTAGACCTCAGGTATATGATGAATCGTATGATGAGGAGAAAGATGAATTATATGAGGAACCTACATTCAAGAGTTGGAGTGACACTAAGGGTGATTATGTCTTATTTGAAGAGTTATCCCCTGAGGATGTCACAAATTTGACCAAATTAGGTTTCCTTAGCACACCCATCGATGATATTTCTCCTCATGATGGAATGATGGAAAATTTGGAAGCAACTTCTAAGATTTATGTGGATTCACATATAGACTCCGAGGAAGATTTGAGTAAAGAACAAGAACCCAGGGATGACGTTGATAAGATAATCCCCAGATCTGTTGCTTCCAACCTGCCTTCATTTGATTCGAAGTCACCCTCTGATTCGCTTATGTTTGAAGGCGAAATTTTGACTCTTGATGAAGTGTAGGAAGATACTTGTGATAGTGCAAGGAATGCTATGGATGTAATTGAGGATTTGGAAAGATTGTTAGGGATGGACACTGAGCTGATTAAACCCAACCTAGATCTTATGGCCATTCTGCAACCTCGAAATTTGGACATCCTAGATGATCCTTGGCTTAGAGATATGTTTACTTTTGTTCTAATTGGGGGGCATAACAAACCAATATTTCCTATAATGGAGTATCGGGTATGGATTGATGATTTCTTTAGTCAGTCCATTGCCCTGGGGGTTTATCTCTGCACCATTCCTTCCCCATCTCTGTTGGAGGATCCTTGTCATCCTTCCCCTACCCCTTTGGAGGTTTTTATGCTAGTTTATCCTTTAGAACCTCCTCTGGTGACCTGGGAAGATTTCATTCCCATCTTAGTTGGGCAAGCATTTGCTATTGGGATTCATCATCAGCTCGCCAACATCCTAGGTTACCTGTTTTCTAGGCCAGCATTACTTTGCTCATTTTTAGGGTCTATTTCTGTGATCCTTTAACCTGATTTGTAGGTTCTTTGGCTACTCGGCTGCTAGCAAATTAACGGCAGCCCATCTCTGACCCAGGTAATATCCTTCTACGCAATGGAAGCGTTGCAGATTTTAGGCATGGGGGGGTGTACTTGGAAACATACATAGCATTTATACATAGTGCATTCATGCATTTAGTTAAAGCATTCTGCATTGCATACATTTACATTAAAAAAAAAAACATTTTGTATTATTGAGCTTAACTGGCTGTCCCTGCATTCTTAGGCATAAGATCAGAACTTTAGGTTAGACTAAGTTGACTATAGGTTCTGACTTTAAAAACTAAGTTGAGCTATTAACTTTAGACCTTTAGGGTCCTTTGTGGACATAAAAAACTTAAGTAGGAGTTAAGTTGCGGACCATTCCTCAAGAGGTTGAGGAAGGAAAGCTAGGGATTAAGTTAAAAGGTGGGGTAGTACTTGGAGTCTTGTTCTACCTTTTGGTTTATGGGTCCTTGTAATCCAAGCATCCAAATTTCACACACTTGGTCTTGTGTAAGTAAGTGATCGCCTTAATCCCTTTCTTAAAAGAAATTTGGTTCTCTTAGTTTTGACTTAGGAGAGGCTTGAAAACACAATTTGATTGGAAGAGTTCCTGCCACAGGAGAGGTGGAGTATATACTCACCTTGAGGATGCGATGATAGCATACTACCTCCTCAGCATTTCTCTTAGGATATCCATCCTACTGGGGGCATGTAAGTGCATTGTGCCATTTAGGTACCGTGGGCGACCCTATCTCAAAGTGCCGATTGCCACAGGCCTGAATTCGCTTAAGAAATCCATGGACGATACTATCTCAAAGTGTTGATTGCCAGGAGTTCTTGGGGTCGCTATGGGCGGTGCTATCTCGAAGCATCGAAAGACAGTCACTGTTCGAGGTACAGTGATGGGGACAATGAATCCATCGCAGACCGTGTTGATAGCTGATCTGAGGTTAGACTTAGAGGAATAAAAATATATATATATATAAATCCCTTTTTCCTTTCTAGGTTGGCAATCATACCAACCTCAAATAACTCAGACCAATGCACGTGCACGGATGCTTTAATCTCAGGGATCAATAAACCTTAGGGTAGAGTCAGAAATCAGGGAAACTTGTGCTTGCAACTCGTCTTTAGCCGACCTAGTCTGTAACTTAGCAGCTACTTGGGAACCTTAGGTCTAAAGTCTGAACTTAATATGTTTCTAAAGGAAGATCGATTGGGTTGGCTAGTCTACTTGGAGTGCTAGGTTTTGCTTGGATTTGCTAGGGACTAGCAAAAACTAGTCATGGGGGTATTTGATTAGCTCATATTTGTAGGCTATTTAAGTATCTAAACGTCTAAACAATAAGTTAATTTTAAAATTTAGATAGCATACATTAGGATGTAAATAAATTAATTCATATTTTTAGCTTAAGTTCATAATTCATGCATTTAGAATTAACCTAGGGTTGCATACATTTAATTAGTTATAATTAGGTGCACTATTTTAATTAACATAGAAGTTAAGGAGTTATGTATAAATAACCCTAATTATTTTATTCTTTTATTCTTCTTCTCCTTTGCAGGTAAGTCCTCCGTCTCCGCCTCCTCCTCCTGCGCATCACATTGATTCTACTGTGTTTTGAATTTCAAATCTTTGTAGCCGTGGCTACAAAAGAGAAGCTAGAGCTGCTGTTGAAGGGGAGGCCACCACCCATTCCACCACCATGCAGCATTCCACCACCGTGGGCCTCCATGGCCAAGCTCCGTCATACTGTGGGCCGACGGGGTGACAGACCACTGTGCCAAGAGGATGGACTTGACCACCACCATGCACGAGCTCCTTGAAGCTAGCCTACTGTGAGTGCATCTACT
The DNA here is from genome assembly GCA_037157565.1 of Thalassia testudinum. Lineage (NCBI taxonomy): Eukaryota > Viridiplantae > Streptophyta > Magnoliopsida > Alismatales > Hydrocharitaceae > Thalassia > Thalassia testudinum. Next base: position 64,142,453 of record JAZHRO010000055.1, read on the forward strand.
GATGCACGACTTGTTACCACCGTCATCAACCATCACCAGCATCCACCTCCATCTTCTTCCCCATTCTCTGCTTTTCCTCCACTCCACCAAAAAGAACCCAAAAACCTCACCACACCCACTGCAGCACAAAGAGCTGCAACTCCTCCTGCTCCCACCTCACCCTGCTAAGCGCGCCTGCCCTCCGTGCACCCTCACCTCAGCCAGTAGCCCACGCCAGCGCCATCTGCCACCGTGTGCCCTCACCTCAGCCAGCGCACATGCCAGCACCTGTACATCCTCACTTGCGCTCCAGCAGCTGCCCGCTCCATTAGACCCCCCCGCACGCCTTCACCCCAGTAGCTCCCCGCTCCATCAGACCACGCTCGCACGCCCTTGCGGCCTGCAGAGCGTCCTCCAGCAGTGCTTGCAACCCCCCAGCACCCCCGCTTTAGACCTACTCACGCCTCTTTGCAGCACCTGCAACTGGTGCCATCAGACTCCACCGTGTGCCCTTACCTAGCACGTGTTCTCTAGCACGCCCTCACCTCGCGCCTGCAGTCCATGCACCTTCACTTCCACCCGCCCCCGCTGCAGCTCCCGCACGTCGCCCACTGTAGCACCTGCAATCGCACGGCCACAAGACCCCACGCACCCAAGCGGCCTGCAGAGCGTCCGCACGCCCAAGTGGCCTGCAGAGCACCCACGCGCCCACGCTTCACGCGCGTCTGCAGCGCCTGCAGTTCCCACTTGCTGCCCTCCTTGCATTTGCAGCACGCTCGGCCAGCAGTAGCCTCCTCCACTGCCGCCACTTCTTTCCTCTGGCAGGCCGGCTCCGGCCCTCTCACAACTTGCCGCCGCCACCATTGCGGAGCCCTCGCTCCAGCCAATCTATGTCCAAAAGAGTTCTTCGAACAATCCTCTCTCCCATGCATGAGGAGGAGAGAGGTAGAATCCTCTATTTCAACCTCAATTAATAATTACATTTCATGCCATTGCCACAAAAAATGAATTTTGATTTATGATTATTTTATTATGGTGAAATTGCGACTTCATACTCATGCTTTCTTATAATTGCGTGGCTTTTGTTATTCACATCTTTTGACATTGGTTTTGGATTAAGATGTGCATAAATTTTCTCTAATGCATGTCAATTGGAAATTACATATATTCATCACATATTTATTGAATATTTCAGTAAGGAAAAATTACACATATACCCTTACATTTTCGAGTTATTGTGTATCTTCTATTCATCGCATTTCATGTCAGATTTGACTATGAATTTCGCACTTGATTGAACGGATACGAGAAAAAAATATTCATGATTTTATTGCATCATTGCCTCCCTATGGACACGACCCACTCTTTTGTGAGTGGTTTAATTTTTATTTTTATTATTTTGTTAAGGGATTTTCCACCACTTTGATCCTATAACGACAAATCATCTTAATACATTATTCGAAAGTGAAAACCATCTTATCACACTTGCTTAATCAAGAATTGATCTTTCCAAACAAATGTGTACCTAAGCCTTGATTGAACTAATCTATTCAAGCAAAACCCAAAAATCAGGCTCTTATACTCATTTGAACACTAAAAGAGGGACCTAAATTTCCAAGGACAATGCAGTTGAAGTTGACCCACCTTGTTGGGTCAACCAATCTTCAAATTAGGTCACTTTTCGCACTCAACACATCTTAAAGTTCAAGTGAAATCTTGAGCACCCTTGCTGTTAATTTAAATTGGTAGACTTAAGAGGTCAAGTCCCCATTCTGGGGTACCTGGAACATCAATGAAAAGAGAGGTCAGGTGGGGGAAACCTTGTAACCCGTGGGGGTGCTCTACCGTGTGGGGGTCTTTGTGGGACTTTCCCTCTCTGGCTGCCCAGGTAATTCTTAAGTGGATGGCTTTCTGACCAAGGGGTATCATCCGTCCTGAACCTCTATAGTCATCCAAAATTTTTTTGGGTGTCTTGATTGAGTCCATCACATTCTATCTCTCATCTACTCCATCGGTGCATGTTCGAGAGGAGGTCTTTAAGACCATCCTTGAGGCCTCCTTTAGCTACTCATTCACGTCGAGGCCTCGACCTCCTTGTTTGTCCGACAACCCAATCCTATTATTATCTCTTCCGATTCATCTGAACTTGATTCTCCTTCATCCATCATCAAGGCACAACCCGTAGAATAAAATAATCTTGAAAATCAACTTCAGTGCCTTAATGATCTATTCCAAGCCTTTGTGAACCCACCGCAGCATCCAGTGATGCAAGATCACTAGAATCCCACTGCGATTGCAATCAAACCTCAAGTACAAATCCCCACTGGAGGTCCTAACATTGAACTTAAGCCCAACATGATTGATGCCATTCCCAAATTCCATGGGCGTAATTACGAAGATCCTTTCCAACATATCAAACAACTCAAGCATCTGGCCCAGACCTTTGGGTCAGAAGCTCAAAATCGGGATATTCTACTCATGAAAATGTTCTCCTTCTCTCTCATGGATAAAGTTGCTCACTAGGACCAAACCTAAATGCATCCAATCAACATCTGGGTGGAACTTCAATCTGAGTTTTTGAGAAAGTTTTTCCCTGTTGGTCGGACAAATGCTTTACAACACCAGATCACACATTTCACACAATAAAGAGGAGAACCACTTCACGAAGCATGGAATCAATTTTTGGATCTCATGCGAAAGTGCCCCCATTACGGAGTTCCTAAATGGGGACAAGTTCAGTCTTTTTACCAGGGACTCCATGAGGATATTCGATTATTCGTCAATGAGACTTATGGAGGAAACATCATGGGTCAACACGAAGACAGCGTGTGGGAGATTCTCAAGAATATGTGCTAGAACTCCATCAATAATGAATCCATGGCCATGTTCGATCAGACGAATGCTCGTGCATTGACGAATCCAAAGGGAGCACATGAGACGCAGGGTCAGTCCTCTTCCGTTGAATTGAAACTGATGGCCAGTCATCTGAACAAGGTCTCTATTATTGAGAAGAAGCTGGATGAGCTAACTTGACATTTGCAACGAACCACCTCTATGCAAAACCCATTCACGCTACCACCCTCTGGCAAGGAGGCTATGCACAACATCTATCACCAACCTTCTCAGGGGATGGACCTGTATCCACCCTCGTCTGATTCTGGTTTCGGAGGAAACTCTGGAACCACCTACTCTAGTTGGGGGAACTATGAACCCTCATATTCTGATTTTTTCGAGGTTCCTCAGACCTGCAAGGACCTCAACGCCATTCAGAATGATCCATTCTCCAACACCTACAACCCTGGATGGCGTAATCATCCCAATTTCACGTGGTTAGGCAATAATCAAAATTAGAGACCTTAATATTCGCCTCACCACAAGCTCCTCATCCATATCAGCTGCCTCAGCCTCGACCTAATCCAACTTATCAATCTGGGCTGACTCAAACTGATTAAATGACTCTTATCCTTCAGATTCTGGCTGACATTCAGAAGACAAATGCGGCTATGCAAAAATAGCATAGAGACGAGATCACAGAGGTTCACAATCAACTTGCCCAAATGGCAAATCTTCTCCAACCTGGTGCACTTCCTTCATAACCTCTGCCCAATCCGAATAATGTGCCGAACTAGAGGCGCATTATGAACCCAAATCCGGGCCAAGCTCACTTTGTTTATCAGGCCCCTTCTACTCCATCACCTGATGGGATGGAAGCTTCGACATCGTATACGGGTTACCAGTAGCAAGCACCTCTTCTACCCACACCAAACCAAAACCAAGTAGGATTGAATTCTATTACTACCCGCACTGGCAAAACACCACAGGACCCACCTTATCCAAGCCAAACCCAGCCTGGTAATACAAACCCTAACCCTAGGATAGTCGTCCAGGACATCTCTAGCCCAGATCAAGAACCTGGACCCATTCTAGAGGAACAATCTAAGGTTCCATTTCTTGAGGCCTTGACCAAAGGAAAAAGGACAAACAAAATCGTGGCACCTGAGGAGGACCTGGTTAAGCTCTTTGAGCAAGTCCATATAAACATACCCTTGATGGATGCAATACACCACGTATCGGCTTACGCACTATTTCTGAAAGACGTATGCACATCTAAGCGTAAGCTGCGAACTAAAGACGAGAATCTGATCGTACTGTCAGAGCAAGCCAGCATTGTCATTTTGAGCAAACTCCCGCCTAAGGCAAAAGACCCAGGCGCTCCTCTGATCTCCTGTGAAATTGGTGATATATGATTTGACCGAGCTTTATTAGACTTAGAAGCCTTGATGTGAGAGTATTTCACTTAATTAAGAAGTTAATAGAATGATATGTCGTTGTAATTTATGTGGTGGAAATCTCGCAATCAAAGATTAAAATAGATATCAATTTAAACCACAAAAAGGATGTCGTATCCACAGGGAGGAACAACTACAATAAATCACAGATAAGCAATAATCATATTTGTAGAAATATTCGCCAAGTGGATCAATAGATATGCTGCTCTGAATATACTTGCGATTTAATGAAAAATTATGGACTATTTATATAAATTTCACATCAAAGTTCAAGCTTCCAAAATCTCTAAATAATGCAAGTGTAGTGGCAGAGGAAGTACTTAATTGCATGCAACTATGAATCAAGTTTCAATGTGAATTACAGTATATCAAGAATCAATCAAATATGCGGAAATATAAGTGCATGCTTGCAAATCCACCAGAATATAATAATCAAATACTTAAAATCTCACACCACCAATGGCATTCAAATGTAAATTTTAATAGGGGGTGCACTGTAGCAAAATAGGGCATTTGAAGCCCTTGTGCATGCGAGGAGGAGGAGGGACGGATGGCCGTGAGAAGCTTGGTGAAGGTTGAAGGCGTGAAGGGCGTTCCAACAGTGGTGGTCTCACATCGAGAGGTGGCCGGAGTTCACCGGACGGAAAGATAGAGGTCGTCGGTGGTGGGTTCCTTCGTGAGTGCGTGGGGATTGCCGTCGACTTTTCTAATGATGTGGCGGCACTCGTGGAGTCAAGGTGAGTGCGGTGGAGTCAACGGCGCGTCAAACGGAGGCCCGATGTGTGGGTTGCGTGTGGATGAGCCGATGTGAAGTTTGGGTTCCTCTTCTCTATTGGCAGAGAAGAAGAAGAAGACAAAGGGCTGTTGGCGCGTCGGTGGCTGGACACGCGAGCACAAGGGTGCGTGCAAGGCTGCGTGTGTGTGGAGGTGGTGACGACATGCAGTGAAGATACTATGGCTGCATGTGTGCGGTCACCACGTGGTGAGTGCGCTGTTGGTGGCACGCACGGCTGCTGTGGGTGCACGAGGAGCGGGCAGGGGTGGTTTGCTGGAACGCAAGCGGCATGATGGCGCGCTACTGAACGCGTGGGTAGTGCATGGAATGCAGGTGAGCACGTGGTGGCTGATGCGATTGCGTGGTGAGGGTGTTCGCGCTGGTGGCCCTGTGCACACTGAGAGGGCCACGGTGCAGGTGGCGTCTACGGTGCAAGCTCTCCTTCATGGCTGAAAGGAAGGGGGAGAACCTCCCCCCGGGGCCGGCCGTGCCTCTTTTTAACTCTTCTAAGTTTGTTTCTTCCGCTGAGATCCTCTCCAATAGATGGGGCGGTTTGAAGCGATTGCTGTTAGCCGCTGGTGGAAGCGTGAAGAGGCGTGTGCGACACGTTGAGGAGTTGCACATCCTGTGGGAAGGAAAAAAAGAAATTGGGTTATTTATACAATTTATCCCAAATAATGTATGAAATGCATGTTATTATAATGGAATGTATAAATATGCATGCAAGCCTTTACTTATAAACTAATTTATTTATATATTCAAGTATGCTATGTATATGCAAATATAAATTTAATAATTAGGCATTTAAGCATTTTCTTAGCCCACAATTGTGGTCTCATCAAGCTTCTATAAATTTGATACCCACATCCCTTCTAGACTACTTCAAGGAATCTAAACTTAAACCGACAAAAATGACTTTACAATTAGCCGACCGATCAATTAATGATGCGTTTCTCACCTTAACTCAGTAATTAAGTTAATTTTACTTAATTTAAAGTAGAGAAAAGTCAGTTAGGTTAACTTGAAGTTGTGTCGATTAGTAGTATAGGGTTGAATTAACCTAACATTTTAGAAATTTTTACTGGTTGAGTCCAGGTCGTTCGCTGGGAGGTATAATTCATTTTAAATTCACTAGTTATCTTTATTTTTCTTTTTAAGTATAGGAGGTATATTAAGTTAATTTTAGGAACATGAATTTTGCTAAAAATTGATTAGAATGGAATAACAAGCAAAATCCCATAAGAGAACATATTTACTCAAATGATTTACTTTATTAGCATGTAAACATGTTAATTTCCAATTTATTTTAAAGAAATTAAGGCAATATAAAGTTCTTCTATTAAAACTTACCTTATCACAACATTTAACAACAAGAAGAAAATTAAAGTAATACAAGAAAAACAAATTCTTTTCTTTATTTCTTCATCCTCTAACTGTCTCTTTTCTTCTTCTTTCTTACTTTCTCTCTTTTCCTTTTATTTATCCTTTATTATTTTTTACTCTCTCTCGAGCTCTTCTATTTCTTTCCTCTCTTCATTTCTCTTGCTTCTGCCTTTCTCTTCCCTTAGTCTTCTTCTTCTCAGTCTCTTCTTCTTTTGCTCCTTAGTGCCTGTTCTTCTTCTTTCTTTCCTTTAACCTTAGCCTTTAGCTCTCCCTTTGAACCTTTAGTTGAACCGAGTTTATTTTTACTCTTTAACCAAAAATTATTTTATTTGCAGCAAGGTCCTTTCGAGGATACACAGCAGCCTGAGATCAGGGTAGGACCAGACCCTAGTCGGTCCTCGCCTGATTTCATTATGGTTCAATTCCGATTTATTTTTCGGTTCATAGTTTCAAGCCAATCTAGCTCAATTGCTTCCCAGGCCTCGCCCTCGCAGGGCCACATGTTCGCACATGCCCACTCGGGCGCACACCCGTAGGCACACACGCCCGCACACGCACACACATATGCTCAGATGTTTAGATGTTTAGATGTTCAGATCGCGTCGAGCGCTTGATGACTAAATCGCCTATAACACAAAAATGTTTTATACTAAGGCACGCGCTCGTGGTTTTCCGATGTGGGACTATGTTCTCCCCCTCTTGAGCAAACTTCAATTGATGATTTGTCCCTACTTAGAGCTCCAAATCAAGCAATTCAAAGCTCGTTAGAAAGCTCTAAGGTTGCTCTAAAAGGTTGCAGGGTCAATTTTAAGTTTAGAGGATGATTTCCCCTTCAATTTGAAGAGTGAAATAAGGAGGTTCCTACGGCTTTTATTGCCTGGAAATGAAGTTTATCTTCGTAGAGTCCACAGATGGACTTTCCTCTCTCAGTTAAAGGTCTAAATGGTTTCTATATATGATTCCGCAGTTATAGGTACAAGTTTTGAACCTCTTAAAGCTTGAAGTAATACAGAGAAGCTTCAAACTTCTCTGTGAGTTTCAGAGATAGGAATTCAGACTTAAAATAGGTGAACAGACATAGAAGAACATATCTGATCGATTTCAACTAGTTTTAAGGGTTGTAACAAATTAATCTAGGCAGGATTTCACTTCAAATTTCATCAAAAAGCTTCTGTCGTCAATTTGGGTTCAAAAATAACCCAAACTAACAGGGTTTGAATTCTCACAAAATATCAAGTCTAAGCTCACTTAAATCTCTTTTAGATCATTCAACAATATCTCAGAATCCATTCTAACTCCTCAATTCTTCAGTTCGAGCTCAGAATCAAGATTCAGACTTAGGTTTGACTATAAAGGCTTAGAAATTTGACTTTCTGATTAAAGCTTTTTCATAGGGAATTAATGCCTAAAATAGCATCTCTTCAATCTCAGGAACTCATCCAACCTTTAAAACAGATGGTTAAACCCTAGAAATTAGGGTTCCAGGCTTGCCGCCTGAGATTCAAAAGGTATTTGTTCATCAGGAAAATCTAAGGTTTGTTATAGTGGTTTGAAGGCATAATTGACTTCAGTGCATTGCACTGAAGCTTTTAAATCCATCAAGTGCCTCTTTTAAGCTACTGTCAGACTTCTCCAACTTTGTTGGAGTTGGATAAGGCAAAGATCTATCTCAAGCTCCAGACACTTAATCCTCAAATAAATGATCTCAGAACAATCACTGATCCATACTATATCATTCTGGAGCTTCACACCAAGTTCCACAGGCTGAAGAATAGTTTTGACTCAATGGAGCTCGCCGGAGTTCTGGTGAGTCCAGAAAAAGATACATTTTGTGCATAGAATGGTGAATTGTGCCATTTTTTAATTAAAAAGGTCCTGAGGTTGCAAGAAGCCTCAGGGACTCAATTAATTCTCCATTTGTTCGTTAGAGTTAAGGTTTAACAGTGAATTCCATTTCTTAAAGGATCTGTGTTGGTTAATGCTCGGGACCTGTTTTACCACTCAATTGAGTGGTCAAAATACGTCAACAGATACTTATGATCATAAATATATATATAATTAATGGTTTTATCTGCTCCTGAACTTCCATGGATAGCGAACTCAAGAGCTTAGTTATAAATTGGGCATTTAGATTATAGATGATAATTATACATATTAAAGTGTAGAATAGGGTCCTTAGGTGATGAATAGATGATGGAGGACCCTGTGGATGTGATTCTAAACTCAGCTACTGTCGCCATGGACAGCGACAGTAGTCTGTGGAGGTGAAAGGTGATTTAGGCAAATTAATGATCAATTAAGTGTTTTAACGAATTAGAAATGATCGTGAGGGTTAAAGGAATGTGGACAATGAGTTTAAAAGATGAAATTAAAGCTCTGGCGAGCTCAAGGAGCTCACCAGAGTCGAGGAAGATGAAGTTTAAAATCTGATATTACAACTAAACTACCTACCTAACTACCTACCTAAACTACCGTACTCCTACTCCTAATCTGCCATGAATTGGATGAAGGGGTCAATAGGGTTCCACCGAAGGTTCATAGCGGATGACGAAATCAGAGGGTGTAAGAGGAAGATCTCCGGCGGGCGGATATGAGGTGAAGCAGAGGATCTCCTTGGTCGGCGCCTGTGTCCAGAGACGCGGTTGACCTCGGCGGATCTCCTCAGCTAATCAAGATGGATGGAGGAAGTCAAAGAGTGAGATGGAAGGTTGCCAGAGTTTTGGAGAGAATAACCTATCGAAGTTGGCTACAGTGTTAGTAGAGGGAAGGGAGCCAACTTGCCAGAAATCGGAGGGGTGAGGGGGTATTTATAGTGGTTGGCCATGAATCTTATCGAAGTCGGCTACAGTGTTAGAATAGCCTATCGAAGTCGGCTGCAGTGTTAAAAGAGAGTGGCTGGGTCTAGACGAAGAAGCTTGAGGAGCTTAACCTCCGACGTCGTCTCCGACGACGGTGAGGTTAACTCCCACCAAAAATTAAGATTTCTAATTAATCCAAACCGGTGGATGAAGATGGAGTGGTGAGCGCAAGCTCCAAGAGCTTGGAGAAAGAAGGATGATGTCGACAGGGCGGTGATCATGTGGTGGCGTTACTCTCCGTCGCCAGCTGTCCATTCGGTTGAAGAAGAAGACGAAGAAGAAGAAGGTCATAGGGACTTATATGCTATGAAACTTAAGGACCTATGTGAAAATTAAGGACTCGATTGTAATGAGTTTTAAGGACCAAAATGTAAACTCAGATTTTAATGGTTTACTTTAATTTAGATCTTTTTCAACTTTTTATATATGTTAGTAAATAAGGTAATTATTATGTTTTCACCTTGAATTTACATTTTTGACCTTTTTAAGTTAATTTATTAGATTAAGTAAAATTACTTAAGTTATTATACTTATGTATACATTATGTTTAAGTTACTTAACTTATTAATTAAGGGAATGATTAATAAGATTTCGAGTCCAATTATTATCTAGATTATTAATAATGTTAATTGAATGATAAAATATCATTTTTAGCTTATTTTAAGGTCCTTTACTATATATCCCTTATTTCATAATTAACCGTTATAAATTCATAACCTTAGCTAATTAACTAGGAAGATTAGTTAATTAGGGGTAATTAGAGATTGTGATGAGCCTCTCATCATACCCCCAAGCCAAAGTTTTGCTAGTCCCTAGCAAAATTAATTAAGACTATGATGATTTAAAGAACTTGGGTTTAAATTATTATAAATAGTAACTATGTAGAGGAAAGCTTAGGTCAGAAAGTTTTAAGTTTAATATAAATGATTAATGTATAGAGCACTTGTGAAAATTTTATTACTTAGATTTATACTTATAACATTTTCGAAACACTCTTAAAAACAATTTGTTAACAAGAATTTTATTCAAAATTAGAATTCTTTAAAAATCTCTTAATCCTTTGTAATTATTCTTAACTCAAATTAGAATACAAAGTGTTTTAAGGGAACAAAACTTAAGGATTGAGAATTAAATTTTAACTCAAAAACTCAATAGAATTAAGTTGATCCTTTGTTTATGATATTTGATTTTTATCAATATAAGTTCAAGCAAATTAACCAGATACTCATTATTAATCAAACTTAGAGTAGTAAAACTCTAATTTACTAGCCTACAACTCTAAAGAACAACTTCTAGACCTAGGATTCTGTCAATTCTTCTCCTTTAGGTCTCAACTTAAAATCTTCAAAACCCAATTTCTTAGGCTTCACTGCCTAATACCAAGGTTCAGTAGCTATGATTTTAAAACATCTGTGCTTAGTGAAGAGATTTGTCCTAAAGGCATCCAAAGTTGCAAAAATCCAAATCTTAAGACATCAATTTCCATTCCCAATTATTCCAATTCAAGCCTTTAGCTTGGCCTTACTCAGGTTTGGTTGCTTTCTCCTCACCAGTTTTCTATCCCGGGGTCAACACTTTTTGTGTATATCTCCCCATTGAACCACTGGGTCTCTTATTCCTAGTATTTTTATCTCCATATTTTTTTTCACTTTTTCTATAGGTTAGAACACCCATTTGTAGCGAGGTGTTCTTTTTATTTGGTGGAAGGAAGGGTAGCATCCATTTGTATTGAGATGCTTTTATTTATTTTTGGAAAAACTGCATAAGCACCCTTTTGTAATGAGGCACTTAACTGCAGGGTGTTTTATTTATTTTCCTTTTTTCCTTTTTCTTTTTTCTTTTCTTTTTTCTTTTCTTTTCCCCCCTTCTCATTTTTCTTACTACCATTATTCTCCAAATCCTTTTTCTAGGTGAGTGGCACATCCTTCACCCTTTCAAGAACAGCCCCGCGGAAATCCTTGGACTAAAGAGGATTCAGAACTGATCTCTTAACCTCTGTGTTTTCGTGGTCTCAGATGCTAATAAGACAATTCTATGTGTGTGAATTTAGATGTTTAGGTTACTTAGCTCTCAAACTAGAGCTTGGACAACAAAGCCCTTCACTCTCAGGTTCTTTAAATTCTTAGTTTTCTCCTATAGGAACTGTCAAGACAAAATTTACAAGTCTAATTATTTATTTTTAGCCTGTAAGTCTTGTAAACTAAAATTCTACTAACTCTCTATCTAATTAACTCTGAATATCTAGCCTTTTTACTTTAACTTTATGATAAATCAAGTTTTCAAAAAGCAAAAGGATTACTTAATCTAATTGATTAGAAAGTTATAATTTAATTCCAAAACTTAAGTTTAAATCTTAATACACTTAGTTTCTTAATTCAAGGTAAGAATAGAAAAACAAATCTTAAAAAGATTTAAAAGATTCCTAATTCAAATAAAATCTTGTTGTAAACTTTAAAAGTGTGTTTTTACAAAATGTTTAAAGTAAAAAATCTAATTAAGAATTGAGTGCTCTTAAATATCTGTATTCTATATACATTTTAATTTCTAGCCTAAAAGAAAATTAAACTCTTAGTTATAGTAAATATATATATATATTTGTCTTCTTTTCTTCTTTATTAAAATGAATATACCCATCTTATTATTTTTATGAATTTTCTTTTCCAAATTTTTGTATTTATATATTTTTATTTTTTTATGTATATAAGATTTTTCAATTTTTATGAATTTTTCAAAAAATTTTCAAATTTTTATGAAATTTTTTATTTTTTAAAATTTTTTATCATTTTAAGAATTTCTATTTTTGAAATTTCGTGGATATTTCATTTTTATGTGTTTTTTTTAACCCACACTTAAAGTGAAAATTTCACTTCAACACCCCCCAAGCTAAAATTTTACAATGTCATTATAAGAAGGGTGAAAAGATATTATACTTCATTTGGTATAGGGTGATGGAAGGAGTTGAATAGAGGAGATTAAAAATCTCTGTGCGGACGATTTCAAGTCTGACCAAAGGTCAGAGTAGTTAGTCGGATTAAATGAAGGTAATCAGTGAAATATGAAGTGAAAGTTTCAAAGTAAGTGTAGAAGAAAATCAAAAAGGTAAAACAGGAAACAACTATGTACAAGTGTGGTGGATGGATGGAAAAACCCTATTGGAGCATGTAACATTTTCCAACAAGACCCAAAGGATGTGATTCTAAGAAAGGTTTTAGATGTTGACCATTGACTTTGAAGGGTTGATCCTTGTTGGGTTCAGTGATTTTGACAGCTCCATTATCGAAGACTCTAACTACAACAAATGACCCTTGCCATTTGGACCTAAGTTTTCCTGGGAAGAGCTTCAATTGGGCATCAAATAACAACACCTTCTAACCAGGTGCAAAGGATTTGCGGGAAATGAATTTGTCATGGAAGGCTTTAAGTTTCTCCTTATACAACTTTGAACTTTCATAGGAATCATGATGTAATTCCTCGAGTTCGCTAAGCTGCAACCTACGATTTTCACCAGCCTTCATGAGGTCTAAATTAAAGGCTTTAATCGCCCAATAGGCCTTATGTTCAATTTCTATGGGAAGATGACAGGGTTTCTCGTAAACAAGTCTGTATGGTGACATGCCTATTGGTGTTTTGTGGGCAGTCCTATAAGCCCACAAAGCCTCATCTAAATGGGAAGACCAATCCTTCCTATTGGGTCAGATTCTCATTTGAAGGATCTTTTTAAGCTCTCGGTTAGAGACCTTGGTTTGCCCATTAGTCTGGGGATGATAAGGTGTAGAAATATGATGTGTAACCCCATATTTTCTAAGTAAATGTTTACATTGGGTGTTAATAAAATGGGAACCGCCGTTAGAAATGATAGCACGAGGTACCCCAAAACGAGCGAAAATGTGACTCTGAATAAAAGGAATAACAACTCAATGGTCGTTTGTGCGTGTGGGTATGGCTTCAATCCAACGAGAAACATAATCTACAGTAAGTAAAATATAATGGAAGCCAAAAGAGGATGAAAACGGATCCATAAATTCTATGCCCCAAATGTCAAAGATTTCACAGACTAGAATCGGGTTTAAAGGCATCATGTCTTTTCGTGACATGCCACCAAGTGTTTGGCAGTGACTACATGCCTTACAATAAGTCTGAGAATTAGCAAATAACGTGGGCCAATAAAACCCGCATTGCAAAACTTTTTCAGTGGTCTTTTTACTAGAAAAGTGACCACCACAGGCCTGGTCGTGACAAAAAGATAGGATAGAATTAATCTCAGAAGAGGTGACACAATGCCTAATGATTTGATCATTACAGAGTCTAAAAAGATATGGATATTCCCAAAAATAGTATTTGGCTTCTGCTTTGAGTCGTGATTTGCGATTCCCGTCCCAGTCTGGGGGGAATTGATGTGTAACCAAATAATTGACAATATCTTCATACCAAGGAAGATTTGTGGATATAGTCAAAAGACGTTCATTGGGGAAGTGTTCTGTGATTGGTGGAGATGATTCGATTGTATCAGAAGGAAGAAGAGAAAGGTGATCTGCAACAACATTTTTCCTACCCGCCTTATCACGAATTTCTAGGTCAAATTCTTGCAAAAGCAAGATCTATCTGATCAACCTAGGTTTTGTGTCCTTCTTAGATAGAAGGTGTCAGATAGCTGAGTGATCAGAGTACACAATGATCTGAGATCTGAGTATACAAGATCTGAATTTTTCTAATCCAAATACTATTGCTAGTCACTCTTTCTCTATAAATGTGTAATTCCTTTGTATCTCATTCACTGTTTTACTAGCATAGTAAATTACCACCAGATTCTTCTTAATTTTCTGTCCCAAAATAGCTCCTATTGCATAATCTGATGAATCAAACATGATTTCAAATGGTAAATCCCAATTAGGTGGTTGCAAAATTGGAGCCTGTGTGACTTTGTCTCTCAAAGTTTTAAATGCTAAAATACACTCCTCATTCATCTCAAAAATTACATCCTTTGTGAGGAGGTTTGTGAGTGGTCGGGAAATTTTTGAAAAATCAAGGATGAATCCTGTATAAAATCCCACATGCCCAAGAAATGATCTAATGCCTTTGATCGAGTTAGGGATTGGAAGATTTGCAATTTGATTGATCTTGGCTCAATCTACTTGGATACCTCGCTCAGATACGAGGTGGCCAAGTACTATGCCCTCAGGAATCATAAAATGGCTCTTCTCCCAAGTAAGGACAAGGTTTACTTCAATGCATCTTTTTAGAACCTTCGACAAATTATCCAAGCAAATATCAAATGTTTCCCTGAAGACTGAAAATCATCCATAAAAACCTCCATATATTCACCCACCATTTCAGTAAAAATGGCTAACATGCAATGTTGAAAAGTTGCGGGTGCGTTGCAAAGCCCAAATGGCATTCTTCGGAAAGCATAGGTTCCGAAGGGGTAGGTGAAAGTCATTTTCTCTTGATCTTCGGGATAGATTGCAACTTGATTATATCCAGAGTAACCATCTAAAAAGCAGAAGAACCTATTACCAGCTAATCTCTCCAGGATTTGATGAATGAATGGTAAAGGAAAATGGTCCTTCTTTGTAACAGAATTTAGTTTACGATAATCAATACAAACCCGCCACGAATTCGCAAGTCGTGTGGGAATGGTTTCTCCAGATTCAGTTTTGATTATGGTGAGTCCTGCCTTTTTGGGTACCACTTGAATTGGACTCACCCAAGGGCTATCAGATATATGATAGATAATATTAGCATCAAGCCACTTGATTATTTCTTTCTTAATGACCTCCTTTAGATTAGGGTTTAGGTGTCTTTGAGCTTCTCTTGAAGGTCGTGCCCCATCTTCAATATAGATGCGATGAGTACAAAAATTGGGGTTAATCCCGATGAGATCATGTAAAGTCCACCTAATTACCTTCTTGTGATCTCGAAGAACTTTGATCAATTTAGATTCTTGTGATTCAGATAAATGAGAATTGATTATTACAGGATATGTTTGATCAGATTCGAGATATACATTTTTAAGATTGTCAGGTAATGGTGTCAATTCAAGTATAGGAGTTGAATCAACAGCAGGATTTGGGGTGGGATTTTCAATTGTGTAAAGTGATTCAGATTTAGAGTTAAATTCGGGATTGAGTAAAGATTTTGATAACATTTCGTTGCTTTGAGGGTATGGGATATCAAAAGATGTGCTTTCTAGTTCTAAAGAACTAATGTCATCCTCAAAAGCTTCTATTGATTTTATTTCCTCAATCCATTCACAATCAAATCCACTAGAAGCTCTAAATATATCTAACTTAATTGTCTTCTCCCCAAATTTCAATTCTATCTTTCTTGATTCACAATCAATATTGGCTTTTGCAGTAGCCAAAAAGGGTCTTCCTAAGATAATTAGGGTATCTTTAATGTGTTCGGGTACTTCCATATCAAGAACAATAAAATCTACAGGGAAGTAAAAATCTTGAACTCTCACAATAACATCCTCCAATATTCCTTTTGGTGACTTAATAGATCTATCAGCTAATTGTAAAGTCACATTGTGTAACGACCCGGTTCCGAGTCCCTACGAGGCACGAGAACCGGACCGACTCGACTAATCCCAAGACCCAGTCGTCCAACAAGGAAGTAACCAAAAGACAGTAAAATAAACCACATTCAGCATGAATATAACTAACAGTAAGAAAGTACAGCAGTAAGGAAAGAAACTACTACAGTAGGCACCACCACAACAGTAAAACAACATTTATCATATAACAAAAACTGCAGGTAAAGAAGGTACAGCGGAAACAAAAACTACTCACTAGAACAGAAACAAAAAGGGGTACAAAGCTGGGGTAACTCTACTGGACCCTACTCGGCCCAGCGTCCTCTGCAGCCGCCGACCCTGGCTGCTCAACACCTGGTCCTGAAAAAGGTAACGAGTGTAACACGTCAGCAAAACGCTGAGTAGAGTGGCAAACTAACTAAAGGCAACAGTAGAGTGTACAGTAGCTGTTATGTTCTATTACTTCCTTTATTTACATCTTTCAATTTTTCTCACTATTTCATTTATTTCTTAGATCCTTTACTTGATCTCGAATGTCCTCGTGGGACGATCTTGATTGCAGTCTTTTCCAAAAGTAGAAGTAGCACGTGGTGCTCTCCTGGCCGGGAGAGTCCCCCGTGGTGATCCCACCCTCAGTCAACCACCCCAAGGTCACTGACAGACGTAACGGTGACTACGGCACGCGCGATAAACGCACAGGTAGCTAGCCCGCACTGGCACGCTGTCAGTCGTTTCCGTTAACGGGTGCGCCCAAAGCACAGCACGGAACCAGGGCAGAGCCCTCTCAGTAACAGGGGTCCAACCCCTCCACAGTAACCAAACCGGGGCCTTGCCCCTCCACAGTCCGCGCACCCTCGCCTGACTACCCTGGTTTGCCCTAGTGGGCCTAACAAGTCGGTGAAGGAGGCTAGCAGAACCCCGGGGCCCGTGGGGTAGCTAGTACTCTCCTAACACTACTAGCTCTCCTCGGTACTACGTACACGAGGGCCAACAAGTCGGTACAGAGCGGCCAATCCTAACCCCGGGTCCCTGGGGCGGCTGGCCCCACTCTGCACTAAACAGGTACAGGTACTTCCCTTGGTACTGCGTACCCAAGAGACAGTACAAACTACATCTCAGTTCCATTCCTTTTTCTTTCCAGGAGTTCCACTCCTAATTCCCCGTAGGGTCCCAGCTCTTTATTTCAGAACATCGCATGTTTCACTTTCCAGATTCGCGTTCTCAAATTCCATGATCTCAAACATGTTTCTTTATTCATGACAGGCAACTGTTAATTAAATTTACAGGCAGCTTTATATATTCCTTTCCATTTTTCCAAGACTGCAGTAATATACCTTCCACTAGTTTTTCCATCCTAGGATTCATGCCATATCCTAGGATCTATTATACAATCTAGTTTTCTAGCCCTAGGATTCATGCAACACCTAGGAGCTATCATTCCATATATTTCTCATTCCTAGGATTCATGCAATGCCCTAGGTTCTAGTTATGGTTCCATACTTTAACAGATTTTATTAATACTTAAAGCCACTCTACCAGGTACAACGGGAGTAATGGGGGCGTGATCGGGAATCCCGCGCGCCTCCGCGACTCTCAAGACTGCAACCGAACGAGGTCCTATCACAAGGATCAAACACAAGGAGTGTCTCAAAACAGTGTATAGCTACTGTAGGCGGGTAGAGGAATTAATTCTGAAACGAACGCAACTCGAATCGCGGAGGCGTGCGGGATTCCCGATCACGCCCCCATTACTCCCGTTGTACCTGGTAGAGTGGCTTTAAGTATTAATAAAATCTGTTAAAGTATGGAACCATAACTAGAACCTAGGGCATTGCATGAATCCTAGGAATGAGAAATATATGGAATGATAGCTCCTAGGTGTTGCATGAATCCTAGGGCCGGAAAACTAGATTGTATGATAGATCCTAGGATATGGCATGAATCCTAGGATGGAAAAACTAGTGGAAGGTATATTACTGCAGTCTTGGAAAAATGGAAAGGAATATATAAAGCTGCCTGCAAATTTAATTAACAGTTGTCTGTCATGAATAAAGAAACATGTTTGAGATCATGGAATTTGAGAACGCGAATCTGGAAAGTGAAACATGCGATGTTCTGAAATAAAGAGCTGGGACCCTACGGGGAATTAGGAGTGGAACTCCTGGAAAGAAAAAGGAATGGAACTGAGATGTAGTTTGTACTGTCTCTTGGGTACGCAGTACCAAGGGAAGTACCTGTACCTGTTTAGTGCAGAGTGGGGCCAGCCGCCCCAGGGACCCGGGGTTAGGATTGGCTGCTCTGTACCGACTTGTTGGCCCTCGTGTACGTAGTACCGAGGAGAGCTAGTAGTGTTAGGAGAGTACTAGCTACCCCACGGGCCCCGGGGTTCTGCTAGCCTCCTTCACCGACTTGTTAGGCCCACTAGGGCAAACCAGGGTAGTCAGGCGAGGGTGCGCGGACTGTGGAGGGGCAAGGCCCCGGTTTGGTTACTGTGGAGGGGTTGGACCCCTGTTACTGAGAGGGCTCTGCCCTGGTTCCGTGCTGTGCTTTGGGCGCACCCGTTAACGGAAACGACTGACAGCGTGCCAGTGCGGGCTAGCTACCTGTGCGTTTATCGCGCGTGCCGTAGTCACCGTTACGTCTGTCAGTGACCTTGGGGTGGTTGACTGAGGGTGGGATCACCACGGGGGACTCTCCCGGCCAGGAGAGCACCACGTGCTACTTCTACTTTTGGAAAAGACTGCAATCAAGATCGTCCCACGAGGACATTCGAGATCAAGTAAAGGATCTGAGAAATAAATGAAATAGTGAGAAAAATTGAAAGATGTAAATAAAGGAAGTAATAGAACATAACAGCTACTGTACACTCTACTGTTGCCTTTAGTTAGTTTGCCACTCTACTCAGCGTTTTGCTGACGTGTTACACTCGTTACCTTTTTCAGGACCAGGTGTTGAGTGATGATACGTCGGTTCGACCGGTTTGTGTTATATCGTTGTAGTAAAGCCGGTTGTTACCAACGTATCATATAAAATTTTTTTACTCGGAAAAATAAAAGAGTTCCCGAGGTCGAACTCAGGGAGCAAGTTATATTCTAGAGATATACAAGTTCTATTACAAAAATAAAGAGAGAGAGAGAGAGATGAAAAATTGGCTTCTTCTTCTTTTCTTCTTTCTTCCTCTTTGTCTTTGGTTCTTCCTGTTCTTCTTCTTCTTCTTCTGCTTTCTTCAGATTTTCCCCTCGTGCTCTTCTTCTTGTTTTCTTCCTTGTTTCCTTTCTTTCTTTTTCGTCAGATCGTCTTCTTCTTTTCTTGCTTCTTGCTTCTCTTCATTCCTTCTTCTTCTTTGTCTTCACCTGCCTTGACTTCTCTTTTTCTTCTTTCGCGATGGCCGTTGCTCTTCCTTCTTCTTCAGCGGGTCTTCTTCTTCTTTGGCTGCTGACCTTCCGTCGTCTGCCCCGGTGCTGAGACGACTTAACAATGCCTTCGCTACAGTGCAGCAGCTCCGTCTTCTTCAGCGGGTCTGCTTCTTCTTCTTTGGCCTGCATACTTCAGAGTTCATTCGTCAAGAGGCAAAAACCTACTCTACCCCCCCTCTACCCCCGCGTATCTCTCTCTCTGAAATCACTCTTCGGAAGCTCTCCCAGAGCGCTACCGGGTAATCGGGTTCGGGTCAAGCCCGGGTCCAGGCCCACCGGCGTGCGTGGTGGGCGAGGAGTGCAGGTCAGTCTAATCGGGTCGGGCCAGGTCCGCGGAGCGTGGTCACGGACGAGGCCGAGTCGGGTCGGGTCGGGTGAGAGGGACCTCACCCCGTGGTAACTGAGGCAAACAGCATAAGGCAGTTTTTGCCTTTATGCATCCGCGCGCCTTTGAGAGATTCCGAGGTGGGACTAAATGTCCCACCCCAATTCTCTTACGCCTGCAGCAGGGACGGTGCTCCCAATTGCATCGGCTGTTGAGGCGTACAGCTCCAATCGAGGGCCAGGGTGTGTGCGTGAGACTCTTCCGCGCTGGCCGTGGCTATTCAATCTGGGATATCTCGGCTTGGAGCAACCTCGAGCAGGCTTCGAGCTTCCTCGCCAATGGCGGTCAAGGCCTGGAACCTGAAACCAATGGCACGGCCTCTCGGCCAAATCAGACAGGCGGGGGACCTTCGCCGTGGCACGGCGAAGGTGGTCAGGGGGTCTGCAGGGGGCGAGATGGAGCTGTCGGGTCGTCCTAGGTCAAACTGTGAGCGAGGGAGTGGGTGTGTTCGGTGGTTCTGCAGAGGGTGTTTGGTGGGAAGTGGAGGGGCGGAAGAGGATCAGGGTGAGGAGGCGGAAGTTCTGCGGTGGTCGGCGAGCCGTGTGGGTCGCTGAGGTGATGGGAGCGGCTCGCCGGAGGGTGGTCGGAGGCGGAGAGGATGAGGGTTAACAGGGTTGGTAGAGGGCTTAATTGACTAAATCGAAAGCGGGGAAAGAAAGAGGAGGAGAAGGGGAGTAAGTCTAACTTAACTGCAGGGACGAAGGGGGAGGAACAGGGCGACAGTCGTATCGACTGTCGCCGGAGAAGACGATGCTCAGGGAGAGGGGCGGCGGCGAGCAGAAGGCTGGAGAGGCGCCAGCTGGGTGCGGCGTGGCGCGGGAAGAGCAGGGGAGGAGGTCTCTGCTGCTGGTAGTGCGGCAGAGCGAAGAAGTGGAGGGGGAGGAAGTCGCCGGAGCTGGTGAGCGTCTGCCGGAGAAAGAAGAGAAGAAAGCTGGGGGTTTTCTCCGTCAGGTCCAGGCTGCCTTGGTCGGTGGAGCGGCGGGGGGTATTTATAGGGTTGAAGCAGGGAGGAAGGCGGAGGGAGACGACGTGTCTCCCTCGCCGGAGCATGGTCGGAATTCGAACCCATACCGTCCGTGCGTTCGCACGGCCGGTATGGGGGGCTACAGTGACCATGGGGGTGCTCCTGCGACGGCTGACGACGCAGGGCACCCCCGGTACACTTGCCAGGTCCTCCACCTCACCCTGCGCGGCGCCATGCTCCGCGCAAGGTCGCCGGAGCATGGTGCTGGCAGGGTTTTGCAGGAGGGACCTGTTTGCAAAGAACGAAGGAGAGTTAGGGGCCAAAATGCGAGGGTTCAAAAGTTGAGGGCCAAAGAGTAAATATATGAGGACCAAAGTGTGAAGTCGGTCAAGGAGGTTTCTTCTTAGGCTCAAGTTTTTATACATGACTAATTAGGACCTAAGGAATCTGATGGTGAATTTTATTTTCATATTAAACCTTGTTTGACCGGTCAATTTGCGCAAAAACCCAAATTAAGTTATTAATTGGGCATGGTTCTCAATGTAGGTCAAAATGGGTTCTAAAGGCCAAATTGAAGGTTCTAAACCCTAGAGATTATTTTTCTATGAATTTTAGAGGGTTTATTCTATTTTTACTTTGCCTCGAACCTTGTGAATTGAAGTGGGTTGTTTTAGGGTTACAGATTATCATTTGGTTCCTTGGAAGTGCTGTAGCCCTTGCTAGATCATCTCATCCCACTTTTATTCTTTTTAAGCTGTTTTGACCTATGTTTGGGCCCTGACTTACCCTGTATGCAGATTATACTGGTAAAATTGCACTTTTACCCCTTATGACTTGTTTTCTTCTCAAACTCAGAATTCTCTGAGTTAAGCTTTTCCTTGAGATATGTAGGAGCTTTTATCCTTTGTATTGGGTCAAAATGAGCTAGTTATGGCTCATGATGAGGTTCTCATCATACCCCCATGCCTAGCTTTTGCTAGTCCCTTAGCAAAAAAAAAAAACTTAAGGTTTCAACCCTTGTTCTAGACCATGAAGTTTTCAATGGTTTTAGATAAGTGCCTTTTTATTTGAGCATAGATTAGGTTAGAATGCTGACCATAGGCCTAAAAGATACTCTAGTACCAATCAAGATCCAAATCTGTCTAGCCTTAGCCTCAGTCTTTTAGCAAAGGTTTTTAAGGCCCACAAGAACTAACCTAAGGTTTATTGGACTTCGTGGTTAAAGCACCCGTGCTTGAAATGATTTTAGCCCTGGCTCAGTTCGCAGTGCGTTTTGTAAGAGAGAGATAGAAAGTTTTTTCTGTTTGGAGAGTTTTCTCTCTCTTTTTCTTTTTAGTTCTAGCCTAGGATTAGCTTTTCAACACGGTATGTATCAGATTCCTTGCTCCCATCATCAATCCTCAAAGGTTCCTGGCGATCGATGCTTCGAGATAGCACCGCCCATGGCAACCCCCGGAACCCTGGCTATTGAGATTTCGAGATAATCCCATCCATGGTATTCCGTGGCCGAATCCAGACCCTGGCAATTGACACTTCGAGATAATGCCATCCATGGAATCTGAACCAGCAGAGTGCTTACATGCCCCCCGTAGGATATGTAAATATCCTAAGAGACAAGCACCGAGGAGATGATATTTTGTTACGCATCTTCGAGGGGATTTCCCGCCTCTCCGCGCTGGGAACTCGTCCAAATCAACTTGTGTTGATCGGCCATTCCTATTCTAGGTGTTCTTTTCAGATTTTTGCTACGCTTCTGCGTGATTCTGATTTTTACGCTTACTGAACCAGGCTGTGTGTGAGATTAGGGTGCTTAGGTTACTGAGTCCCGTAAACCAAAAATTAGTTAACGAGGCCGAATACTTCCTAAGCCTTAGACCTAATACTTCAGCTTTTCATTTTCCTCAACCTCTTGAGGAGTGTCCAGATCTTAATGAGTACTAAGAGTCTATTCAAGAATGCCTAAGGTTTGCATTCTTACTAATCTTATTGTGCACTTTTCAGTTATTTTCTTGAATGAGGTCTAGAACTTAGGTTAATTCCTTAGTTCCTTACTAATGACTATCAACTTTTCTTATAATTTTTGTGCTCCTTTTTCATTTTGTTTCTTCTCTCCTTCACAAAATTTTCTTCTCCTCTTTTCCTCTTATTCTTTTTCGAAAAAATTTTTTAATTTTTATGGTATTTTTGGCATATGTGAATTTTTTTTTTTTTTGTTTGAAACCTTTTCTTACAAGTTTTTGCACTTTCCTACCCCCCCATGCCTAAGATTTGCAATGTCCTCATTGTAACCTAGGGAGTCTTAGTTCAGGGTGAACTTCGAGTGCTGAAAGGTGTCAGAACAAGTTTCAGGTTTTCAAAGAGAATGACGGGCTGCCTCCCGTTAAGCGCTGAGTTTTACGCCATCGGCTGGGCGCAATAAGCTCAAGGGGAACGGAGGATATAAGATGCCTCAGCCAAATCAGTAGAAGTTACATCAATGAACGGCTTGAGTCTTTGACCATTCACGATGAAAGGTTCAGAATCGTGGCTGAGTGGACTGATTTCGATTGCTCCATTTCCAAAAACCTGTCGGACCAAATATGGTCCGACCCACTTAGATCTCAGTTTTCCTGGGAAGAGTTTGAGTCGGGCATCAAAGAGTAGGACCTTTTGACCAGGATGGAAGATCTTTCTTGAGATGTGTTTGTCGTGGAAGGCTTTAACCCGCTCCTTGTAGATTTGCGAGTTCTCGTACGCGTCTGTGCGTAATTCATCGATCTCGCTGATTTGGAGTTTTCTGTGGGTCCCAGCCTTGGAAAGATCTAGATTACAGTTCCGTACTGCCCAATAGGCTTTATGCTCCAGTTCGACGGGAAGGTGGCATGCCTTTCCGTACACCAATCTAAAGGGAGACATGCCCAATTGGGTCTTGTGGGCGGTCCTATAGGCCCACAATGCTTCCGGAAGTCGGGACGACCAGTCCTTCCTGTCAGGTCGAACAGTGACCTGTAGGATTTTCTTGATCTCCCGATTCGACAGCTCAGCTAGACCATTAGTTTGGGGGTGGTAAGGAGTAGAGATTCGGTGAGACACCCCGTATTTGGTCATCAGTGACCTAAACTGAGCATTTGTGAAATGGGTCCCCCCATCAGAGATTATTGCACGAGGAATCCCGAACCTTGAGAAAATGTGTTGATGAATGAATTTGAGAACGATTTTGTGATCACAGGTTCGGGTCGGTATGGCTTCGATCCATTTGGACACGTAGTCCACAGCCAACAGAATGTATTCGAAACCATCCGAAACAGGAAAGGGGCCCATAAAATCAATCCCCCAAACATCAAAGATTTCGCATACTAGAATCGGTTGCATAGGCATCATGTCGCGATGGCTCATGTTGCCCAAAGTCTGGCAACGACTGCATGCCTTGCAATGACTGTATGCGTCTTTGAACAGTGTGGGCCAGTAGAAGCCGCACTGGAGGACTTTTGATGCGGTTTTATGCCCGGCAAAATGGCCACCGCATGCCTGGTCATGGCAGAAAGAGAGGATATTGTTGACTTCCCCTTCCGGGATACATCTCCGGATGATCTGATCGGCACCTATGCGGAAGAGGTACGGGTCTTCCCAAATGTAATACTTGGCATCGGAGCGTAATTTGTCTTTCTTGGCCTTCGGCCAATCGGACGGGGTCTGATGAGATGCCAAGTAATTTACAATATTAGCAAACCATGGAAGGCTAGTACCAATAGTCAGCAGGTGCTCATCGGGAAAATGCTCAGTGATGGGTCCGGAAGGGTCTATCATTTCAGAAGGAAGACGGGACAAGTGATCAGCTACCACGTTTTGTTTTCCCGCTTTATCACGAATCTCGAGGTCAAATTCTTGCAACAGCAAGATCCATCGGATCAATCGAGGTTTCGCGTCCTTCTTTGCAAGGAGATGCCTCACAGCCGTGTGATCCGAGTATATGATGACATGGGAACCCAGAAGGTATGATCTGAATTTCTCTAGGGCAAATACTACAGCTAGCAGCTCCTTCTCAGTAACTGTATAGTTACGCTGAGCCTCATCGAGTGTTTTGCTGGCGTAGTAAATGACCACAGGTTTCTTGTCATTTTTCTGCCCCAAAACCGCTCCTACAGCGAAGTCGGATGCATCACACATGATCTCAAAGGGTTGAGACCAATCAGGGGACTGTAGGATCGGGGCTTGGGAGACTCGGTCACGCAGGATTTCAAATGCTTGAGTGCATTCCTTGGAGATTTCGAAGGGAACATCCTTGGAGAGAAGAGTGGTCAGGGGGCGTGCGATTTTTGAAAAATCAGGGATAAATCGTCGATAAAAACCGACATGCCCTAAAAAGGATCGGATGTCCCTGATCGAGCTAGGCATAGGAAGGCGAGAAATCAGATTAACCTTAGCTCGATCCACTTGGATACCTTTCTCCGAAATTGAGTGTCCCAGGACAATTCCCTCAGGCACCATGAAATGGCTCTTTTCCCAGGAAAGAACCAAATTCACGTCGATGCACCGCCTGAGTATCTGGACCAAGTGCTGGAGGCAATCGTCGAATGATGCTCCGAAAACTGAAAAGTCATCCATGAAGACTTCCAGATAATCACCTACCATATCTGAGAATATGGCAAGCATGCATCGCTGAAAAGTAGCGGGTGCATTGCAAAGACCAAAAGGCATCCTTCGGAAAGCGTATGTTCCGAAGGGGCAGGTGAATGTGGTCTTTTCTTGGTCCTCAGGATGGATTGCCACCTGGTTGTAACTGGAGTACCCGTCAAGAAAGCAGAAGAACCTATTTCCCGCTAGTTTTTCGAGAATTTGATCAATGAAGGGTAGTGGGAAATGATCCTTCTTCGTGGAGGAATTGAGTCGACGGTAATCTATACAGACTCTCCACGAGTTGGCTAATCGGGTAGGAATGATTTCTCCGGTCTCAGTCGTTATAGTGGTGAGTCCTGCCTTTTTAGGCACGACCTGAATCGGGCTCACCCAACGACTATCGGAGATCGGGTAGATGATCCCGGCATCTAACCACTTGATGATCTCCTTTTTCACGACCTCCTGCAGATTGGGGTTTAAGCGTCTCTGCATTTCACGAGAAGGTCGTGTGCCCTCTTCTGAATAGATATGATGAGTACAATAAGAGGGACTTATTCCAGTCAAATCATCGAGGGTCCATCCGATGGCTCTGCG
Organism: Thalassia testudinum; assembly: GCA_037157565.1. Lineage (NCBI taxonomy): Eukaryota > Viridiplantae > Streptophyta > Magnoliopsida > Alismatales > Hydrocharitaceae > Thalassia > Thalassia testudinum. The sequence continues at coordinate 64,168,227 of JAZHRO010000055.1, forward strand.
ATGTTGCTGGAGGACAACAATCAGACGGGATTCCTGTTCAGGATTAAGGTTGGAATTGATGATCACAGGAAGGGTCTGATTAGAACCCAAAAAGATGTATTTCAAATGAGCAGGAAGGGGTTTCAGTTCGAGGATGGGGTTTTCAGCAGCAGCGGGTGGTTCAGTATAGATGTGAGGTTCAAGGGTGGGAGTTATTGGGTTGTTCACATCTGGATTTGACTCCTCTATTTGCGGGTCGAGATCCTTCTGTGGTTGATGAGGAATACTCAAGTCATTCTGGAGGTGTGATTCATCAACCAAAGTCTTGATGTCACAAATTTGCTCGATGACGCCGCAATTAATTCCTTGTTGGGCCTTAAATATATCAATTTTCAGTGTTTGATCTCCAAACTTAAGCTCTATTTGGCCCTCCTCACAGCTGATGTTGGCTCTAGCAGTAGCCAAGAAAGGTCTCCCTAGAATGATTGGTGTATCCCTAGGGTTCTCAGGTGCATCCATGTCTAAGACTATAAAGTCCACTGGAAAATAGAAATCCCGCACTCTTACGATAACATCCTCGAGAATCCCTTTTTGGTGACTTTATAGATCGATCTGCTAATTGTAATGTCACCTCAGTTGGTTTCAGCTCAGATTCTTCCAGATGGTCAAGTAAGGATGTGGGTATCAGATTTATAGATGCACCTAAGTCTAACAATGCTCTGTCAAATTGGGTACCACCTATCTTACAGGAGATCAGGGGAGTTCCAGGATCTTTTGCCTTGGGTGGGAGTCTACTAAGGATTACAGAGCTGGCTTGCTCTGACAGAACAATTGGGCTCCCTCCCTTGGTTCGCGGCTTACGCTGGGGTGTACATATATTCTTTAGAAATCGTGCGTAAGCTGGTACGTGGTGGATTGCATCCATCAAGGGGATGTTTATGTGGACCTGCTCAAAGAGCTTGACCAGGTCCTCCTCAGGGGCCATGGGTTTGGTGGTCTTCTTTCCCTTGGTCAGGGCCTCGGGAAACGGGATCTTGGTTGGTTCCTCTAGGATAGGTCCTGGTTGTGGGTCTGGAACAGCGGTACCTTGGATAACTATCCTAGGGTCATGATTATCAGGCTGGGAGTGGTTTGGATAACGCGGGTCCTGAGTTGTCTTACCACTACGTGTTGTTACAGCATTTAATCCGGCCTGATTTTGGTTTGGATTTGGTAGGAGGGGTGGCTGCTGCTGAAATCCCGTACGAGAAGTAGAGGCTTCCATCTCGTCTGGAGATGGGGCAGTAGGGGCCTGATAAATCCATTGAGCGTGGCCTAAATTTGGATTCATAACGCGCTTCTGGGTTGGCACGTTATTTGGGTTAGGAAGGGGTTGGGAAGGGAGTGTGCCTGGCTGGCGAGAATTTGCCAACTGGGCCAGCTGAGTTTTAACTTCAGTAAGCTCGTCCTTGTGCTGTTTTTGAATGGCCGCATTCGATTTTTGAATGTCAGCCAGAGTCTGAAGGATTAAGGACATTTGATCTTGATTTGGCCCTGATGGATAAGTAGGGTTGGGCCGAGGCTGAGGCGGATGGTAGTGATGAGAGGGCTGTGGGCGGGACTGAAAAGGTGGTCTTTGGGTTTGAGAATTCCCCGCCCACTGAAAATTTGGATGGTTTCGCCATCCAGGGTTGTAGGTGTTGGAGAATGGGTCGTTCTGGATGGCGTTGAGGTCCTCGCAGGTCTGAGGAACCTCCTGAGAATCAGGGAAAGGGGGAATGGAGTTCCCCCGGCTGGTGAAGAAAGGATCGGATGATCTTCCAGTCCAAGAATCAGATGGGGATGGATATGGATCCATCCCAGGGGAGGACCGGTGTAGGATGTTTTGCACAGTCTCCTGTGTGGAAAGAGGTTGTGCAAAGGAGTTACGCGCAGAGGTGGCTCGCTGCAAGTGCTGAGTCAGCTCATCCACCTTCTTTTCAATAATTGAGACCTTGTCCAATCGACTGGCCATTAATTCCAGGTCGACTGATGCGGACAGGCCCTGCGTCTCATGTGCTCCCTTAAGATTCGTCGCTGCGCGGGTATTCGTCCTGTCGAATAATCCCATGGAGTCATTGTTGATGGAGTTCTCGCACATGTTTTCGAGAATCTCCCATACGGTGTCTTCATGTTGACCCATGATGTTTCCTCCGCAGGTTGCATTGACGAAAAGGCGGATGTCCTCACGGAGTCCCTGGTAAAAAGATTGGACTTGTTCCCATTTAGGAACTCCGTGATGGGGGCACTTCCTCATGAGATCCTGAAAACGATCCCATGCCTCATGGAGAGGTTCTCCTGATTGTTGAGTGAAGTGTGTAATCTGATGGCGCAAGGCGTTGGTCCGACCAACGGGAAAGAACTTTTTCAAAAACTCGGATTGAAGTTCTTCCCAAGTGTTGATCGGCCGGGTCTGAGTTTGATACCAATGGGCGGCCTTGTCCATAAGAGAAAAGGAGAACATCTTCATGAGAAGAATATCCCGATTTTGCGCATCTGATCCAAAAGTGTGGGCCAGATGCTTTAGCTGTTTGATGTGCTGGAAAGGATCTTCAGAATTAAGCCCATGGAATTTAGGTATAGCGTGAATCATGTTGGGCTTTAGTTCGGAATCAGGTCCTCCAATCGGGATTCTAACTCGAGGCTCAATTGCCACCGCAGCAGGATTGTAGTGGTCCCGCATCATAGGACGCTGTGGTGGGTGCACGAAGTTTTGGAAGAGGTCATTGAGTCGCTGGAGCTGGTGTTCCAGATTATTTTCTTCCTCAACTGGCTGAGCCATGATGGGGGAAGAAGAAGAACTTGGTTCTGAATCAGAAGAGAGAATAATGTGAGGGTGTTGCTGCACAAACACGGGCGTCGAGGCTTGGCCTTGACGAGAGTGAATTTCTAAAGGAGGTCTTAAGGGTGGTCTTAGAGACCTCCTTCCGTACATGCACAGTTGGGAGAGGTAAGTTCAGAAGGTGCTGGACCCAATCAAGACACCCACAAATGTGTTGGGTGACTATAGAGGTGCGGGGCAGATGGACCCCTTGATCAGAAAGATCGTCCACCTGAGAATTACCTGGGCAGCCAGAGAGGGAGAGTCCCGCGAAGACCCCTACACGGTAGAGCGTCCCCACGGGTTACAGGGTTTCCCCCACCCGACCTCTCTTGTCACTGCGGTTCCAGGTAGACCAGAATGGGGATCTTGACCTCTTAAGTCTACCAATTTTAAGATCAGGGTGCTTAAGGTTTCACTTGAACTTTAGTCTTTTTAAGTGCAAAGAGTGACCTAATTTAAGGTTGGTTAACCCAAGGGGTCAACTTTACCTATTGTTTTCTTTAAGAGCTTTTAGGTCCTGTCTTTTAGGGTTCAAGTGTTTAGAGAGCCAATTGTTTTAGATTTTCTTTGAATAGGTATTTTCAGACAAGGGCTTGGGCACACTTCATTTGGTTTTCTCAATTCTTGCTTAAGGAGTGTGTCTCTAAATCCCTAGTGTTGGATCCTAGGTTGGCTCTACTTGGTCCAGTTAATTCTTTGTTGGGTAATTAGGGCTCAAGCAAGAATGTGTTAGCCCTTAAATACCCTTAATAGTGTGCAGAAATAATGAGTTGAAAACATGCAACTTTTATGGTTACTAAATATGGAAGACAGGTTAGTCCTATATTGCTTGTTCTTTTCTTTTCTTCCTCTTTAGAGTGTAGGGGTTAATAGTGAGAGAAAAGATTTTACCTGTCTTCGGAGTAGTTGTGTGGTTGCTTGTCTTCTTGAGTTCCTATGGCTGCACAAAAGAGAGGAGATTATTAGAACTTAAAAGATACAGGAATGTTTACCTCTAGAATAGCCGTTGCTCCCCGGCAACGGCGCCAAAATGGTGACAGGTCGGTTCGACCGGTTTGTGTTATATCGTTGTAGTAAAGCCGGTTGTTACCAACGTATCATATAAAATTTTTTTACTCGGAAAAATAAAAGAGTTCCCGAGGTCGAACTCAGGGAGCAAGTTATATTCTAGAGATATACAAGTTCTATTACAAAAATAAAGAGAGAGAGAGAGAGATGAAAAATTGGCTTCTTCTTCTTTTCTTCTTTCTTCCTCTTTGTCTTTGGTTCTTCCTGTTCTTCTTCTTCTTCTTCTGCTTTCTTCAGATTTTCCCCTCGTGCTCTTCTTCTTGTTTTCTTCCTTGTTTCCTTTCTTTCTTTTTCGTCAGATCGTCTTCTTCTTTTCTTGCTTCTTGCTTCTCTTCATTCCTTCTTCTTCTTTGTCTTCACCTGCCTTGACTTCTCTTTTTCTTCTTTCGCGATGGCCGTTGCTCTTCCTTCTTCTTCAGCGGGTCTTCTTCTTCTTTGGCTGCTGACCTTCCGTCGTCTGCCCCGGTGCTGAGACGACTTAACAATGCCTTCGCTACAGTGCAGCAGCTCCGTCTTCTTCAGCGGGTCTGCTTCTTCTTCTTTGGCCTGCATACTTCAGAGTTCATTCGTCAAGAGGCAAAAACCTACTCTACCCCCCCTCTACCCCCGCGTATCTCTCTCTCTGAAATCACTCTTCGGAAGCTCTCCCAGAGCGCTACCGGGTAATCGGGTTCGGGTCAAGCCCGGGTCCAGGCCCACCGGCGTGCGTGGTGGGCGAGGAGTGCAGGTCAGTCTAATCGGGTCGGGCCAGGTCCGCGGAGCGTGGTCACGGACGAGGCCGAGTCGGGTCGGGTCGGGTGAGAGGGACCTCACCCCGTGGTAACTGAGGCAAACAGCATAAGGCAGTTTTTGCCTTTATGCATCCGCGCGCCTTTGAGAGATTCCGAGGTGGGACTAAATGTCCCACCCCAATTCTCTTACGCCTGCAGCAGGGACGGTGCTCCCAATTGCATCGGCTGTTGAGGCGTACAGCTCCAATCGAGGGCCAGGGTGTGTGCGTGAGACTCTTCCGCGCTGGCCGTGGCTATTCAATCTGGGATATCTCGGCTTGGAGCAACCTCGAGCAGGCTTCGAGCTTCCTCGCCAATGGCGGTCAAGGCCTGGAACCTGAAACCAATGGCACGGCCTCTCGGCCAAATCAGACAGGCGGGGGACCTTCGCCGTGGCACGGCGAAGGTGGTCAGGGGGTCTGCAGGGGGCGAGATGGAGCTGTCGGGTCGTCCTAGGTCAAACTGTGAGCGAGGGAGTGGGTGTGTTCGGTGGTTCTGCAGAGGGTGTTTGGTGGGAAGTGGAGGGGCGGAAGAGGATCAGGGTGAGGAGGCGGAAGTTCTGCGGTGGTCGGCGAGCCGTGTGGGTCGCTGAGGTGATGGGAGCGGCTCGCCGGAGGGTGGTCGGAGGCGGAGAGGATGAGGGTTAACAGGGTTGGTAGAGGGCTTAATTGACTAAATCGAAAGCGGGGAAAGAAAGAGGAGGAGAAGGGGAGTAAGTCTAACTTAACTGCAGGGACGAAGGGGGAGGAACAGGGCGACAGTCGTATCGACTGTCGCCGGAGAAGACGATGCTCAGGGAGAGGGGCGGCGGCGAGCAGAAGGCTGGAGAGGCGCCAGCTGGGTGCGGCGTGGCGCGGGAAGAGCAGGGGAGGAGGTCTCTGCTGCTGGTAGTGCGGCAGAGCGAAGAAGTGGAGGGGGAGGAAGTCGCCGGAGCTGGTGAGCGTCTGCCGGAGAAAGAAGAGAAGAAAGCTGGGGGTTTTCTCCGTCAGGTCCAGGCTGCCTTGGTCGGTGGAGCGGCGGGGGGTATTTATAGGGTTGAAGCAGGGAGGAAGGCGGAGGGAGACGACGTGTCTCCCTCGCCGGAGCATGGTCGGAATTCGAACCCATACCGTCCGTGCGTTCGCACGGCCGGTATGGGGGGCTACAGTGACCATGGGGGTGCTCCTGCGACGGCTGACGACGCAGGGCACCCCCGGTACACTTGCCAGGTCCTCCACCTCACCCTGCGCGGCGCCATGCTCCGCGCAAGGTCGCCGGAGCATGGTGCTGGCAGGGTTTTGCAGGAGGGACCTGTTTGCAAAGAACGAAGGAGAGTTAGGGGCCAAAATGCGAGGGTTCAAAAGTTGAGGGCCAAAGAGTAAATATATGAGGACCAAAGTGTGAAGTCGGTCAAGGAGGTTTCTTCTTAGGCTCAAGTTTTTATACATGACTAATTAGGACCTAAGGAATCTGATGGTGAATTTTATTTTCATATTAAACCTTGTTTGACCGGTCAATTTGCGCAAAAACCCAAATTAAGTTATTAATTGGGCATGGTTCTCAATGTAGGTCAAAATGGGTTCTAAAGGCCAAATTGAAGGTTCTAAACCCTAGAGATTATTTTTCTATGAATTTTAGAGGGTTTATTCTATTTTTACTTTGCCTCGAACCTTGTGAATTGAAGTGGGTTGTTTTAGGGTTACAGATTATCATTTGGTTCCTTGGAAGTGCTGTAGCCCTTGCTAGATCATCTCATCCCACTTTTATTCTTTTTAAGCTGTTTTGACCTATGTTTGGGCCCTGACTTACCCTGTATGCAGATTATACTGGTAAAATTGCACTTTTACCCCTTATGACTTGTTTTCTTCTCAAACTCAGAATTCTCTGAGTTAAGCTTTTCCTTGAGATATGTAGGAGCTTTTATCCTTTGTATTGGGTCAAAATGAGCTAGTTATGGCTCATGATGAGGTTCTCATCATTGAGCAGCCAGGGTCGGCGGCTGCAGAGGACGCTGGGCTGAGTAGGGTCTAGTAGAGTTACCCCAGCTTTGTACCCCTTTTTGTTTCTGTTCTAGTGAGTAGTTTTTGTTTCCGCTGTACCTTCTTTACCTGCAGTTTTTGTTATATGATAAATGTTGTTTTACTGTTGTGGTGGTGCCTACTGTTGTGGTTTCTTTCCTTACTGCTGTACTTTCTTACTGTTAGTTATATTCATGCTGAATGTGGTTTATTTTACTGTCTTTTGGTTACTTCCTCGTTGGACGACTGGGTCTTGGGATTAGTCGAGTCGGTCCGGTTCTCGTGCCTCGTAGGGACTCGGGAACCGGGTCGTTACAAGATGGTATCAGAGTATAGCTACTGTAGGCGGGTAGAGGAATTAATTCTGAAACGAACGCAACTCGAATCGCGGAAAACGGAGCCCAAACGGGCCCTAAACGGGTCGAGAAAGACGATACTGTGCAAAATCAGACGTCTGGAACTCCTTCCAGACGTCTTAAACGGTGGATCAGAGAATTACCTGTTCGGCTTGGTTCCCCGGACGTCCAGAAGTCTGCGGGGACGTCTGCCTAGATCCAAGACGTCCGATGGTCCCTCCGGACGTCTGGAGGTCACTCCCGCCGTCTGGTACAACTTCCAGACGTCTGATTCGCAAAGGATGACGAATCTGAGAACCTGCGCACAGCCAACTCCCCCTCCCTCAGTATGGTCAGTCGACAAGAAGGAAGAAGAAAGCGGAAACTCACTTTCAGACATCTGTATGATCTCACAGACGTCGACCTTGCCGTCTGGATATCAATCCAGACGTCTGATTCTGGAAATTTTTCCAGAATCAGAACCCTGCTCGGCCTCCGCTCGTGACGCCGCCCGCGTCGCACCTCGCACGTCTGCTGCTCAGCCCGCACAGGTCCCTCTCCACGACGCTCCGCGCCCCCTGCGCCTTCCGCCAGCCGGCCAAGCCGCTCCTGGCGAGCTCGCCCTCACGGCAGAGCCCCGCCTTCGCACGCCGCAGCTCCTCCGCGCTCACTGCGGCTGCTGCTGCCGCTGCGCCCTCGCGTTCGCTCGCTCTCGCGCACAGGCAGGAGAAGAAGGAGGAAGATGGTGAAGACGGGAGGGGAGGCGCGCCCCCCCTTTTAACGCCGCGCGGAGAGGAGAGAGAAGGCGGTCGCAGCCGCCTGCAGCCGCAGAGAAAGAGGGCAGAAACGCAGGTCTGCGCGCACAGGCGCGCAGACGAATCTCCCGTGCGAACCTAACTGTTCTCCTGACGTCTGTAAACTATCCCGGACGTCTGGTCAGACGTCTGGATTTGATCCCAGACGTCTGGTACGACGTCTGGGCCACCTCCCAGACGTCTTAAAAGGCGTCTGGGGCACGCGCTCGTTACACATTGGTAGACTTAAAGTTTTCTATTTTAAAGTGTTTTACCAAAGAGAAATGAATTAGGTTAATAGAAGCTCCTAAATTTAGGAGGACTTTATTAAAACACTGACCCCCAATTATACAGGAAATAAATGGAGATCCAGGGTCTTTCTTTTTCAAAGGAAGTGTGCTTGAAATAATAGAGCTCACATGCTCTGAAAGTACAATAGTGTTTCCTTTCTTCGACTTACGCTTAGGAGTACATAATTCCTTAAGAAATCTCACGTAAGTCAGGATGTGTTTAATAGCATCTAGGAGTGGGATATTAATGTGTACCTGTTCAAAAATCTTAATCAAATCTTCATCTAATGTAACAGGTTGTTTTTGTTTCCTAGTCTTTTTCAAAGCTTCTGGGAATGGGATGTGGGTTTCCTATTCTACTGAGGTATTACCTTGATCTCGCGAATTAGTGAAAATTGTGGAATCGGGTTCTGCACCTCTTCCAGGTGTAGAAATAGGGGTTAATCTAGATGTACTAGGGTCTTGGGATAGGTTCCTTGGAAAAACTGGATCCCTAGTGGAAGTTCCACAGCAGGGTGTAACAGAGTTAATACCCGCATGAGAAGAAGCAGCTGATGAAGAAGAAGATGCTTGTGAACTTTGGAAAGATAGATCATTAATTAATGGTTGATTCGCAATTGATTGCTGTTTATTTGAATATTCAAAATCAAGATTAGAAATAGGTTGATTCAAATTTAAATTTGGATTTGGATTCAGGGGTAATTGATTAAGAAGATGGACATGTCCTTGATTCGGATTTTGAACTCCCGGGTTTTGTCTTTGCTGGATATTCCTTGGGTTTTGAATTGGCTGGGATGGAAGGGTCCCTAGCTAATGGGATTCACCTAACTGTGTGATTTGACCCCTAAGATCAGCCAACTCTGCCGAACATTATCGTTGGACTTCAGCAAGAGCCTCAGCATTTTGTCACTGGCTCTCAGTCACAGCTCTTAAAATTTGGTCTAGCTGTGAATCTCTATTTGGCCCTACAGGGTTTTGCGAACCTGTGTAAAATTGCCTCGCATTGTGTTGCTCAAACGACAATGTAGGCGGGTTTTGTTTGGTCTGAGTCGGATATGATGGTCTTTGTGTATGGTCAGACCAATAAAAATTAGGGTGATTATGCCATCCAAGATTATAGCAATTTGAATATGGGTTTGATCTTGGTGTGTATCCCTGAATGACGTTTAAGTCAAGAGGATAAGGTGTGTTTTCTGCAACAGGAAAGGGTGGGGAAAAGGGTGGGTAAGATTGTGGGACAAAGGTCCCTCCTTGGGTTGGTGAAGGAGTAGATAGAAAACCCAAGGAAGATGGATCTCTAGAATCCAGATTATCCACGAATTCCCTCCCTGTGGGAATCTGCGAAACAGGTAAATACGTAGGATTTGTATCAAGTAGAAGCGTAAGAGTCTTCATTGTGTTTCTGACCTCATCGAGATGCTTTGCTATGATATTGACTTTGTCCAATTTTTTTGCAATTATCTCTAAATCCTTTGAACTGGTCGGATTACCAATCTCGTGAATGCCCTTATGCGGATTTTGATGATTTGTGTTTGCACCCCGTGTGAATTGCGACATAGATGCGTTGTTGATCGAGTTTTCCGCCATCCCTTCAAATAATTCTGAGGCAGATTCTACGTCGTGATTTAGAAAATTCCCTCCACAAGAGGCATCGACTAGATTGCGAATGCCCTCTTGTAAACCATAATAAAAGATATACATGAGTTGCCAACGAGGGATGTCATGATGTGGGCATTTCCTTTGCAATTCATGAAAACGTTCCCACGCTTCATGAATTTGTTCTCCTTGGTTTTGATTGAAAGTAGTAATAGCTCACCTTAAAGCATTAGTTCGACCAATTGGAAATAATTTCTTCAAAAATGTGGATTCGAGTTCAGCCCAAGTTGAGATTGGTCTTGCTATAGTTCTATACCAATAAGCTACTTTATCTTTAAGGCTAAAAGAGAACATTTTCATTAGTAGGATTTCCCTATTTTGATTTCAAAGACCAAGAGTTTGAGATAAATTCTTTAGATCTTCAATATGTTGAAATGGATCCTCGGATGCAAATCTGTGAAAGTGGGGGATTAAACCTATGATGTTTGGCTTCAATTCAGGATCATTCTCCCTAATAGGAATCCTAACGTTAGGCTCTACTTGTGCATTAGATGGATTGTAATAATCTTTAAGTAGAGGCCTTGGATGAGGAATAGGTAAATCAGGGATTTCAAAACCCACCTCAGGTTGAGGTGGAGGACGGGTTTGAAGAGTCTGCAAATTATTTAAGGCTGCTGTTAAAAGATTAATTTGTCTAGTTTGCTCAAGCATCCTAAGGTTTTGGTTCAGGAGCGCCTCATGAACATCAAAAGGCGGCATCTCCCCCTGACCAGAAGAAGAAGGGATCTCAGGATTAAGATTCTGCAATTGATCCATAGAAGTAGATGGATCAGACGGGAAAACCATTGGTTGCTTATCTGCAACCGGCTTAGGATCACCTGTCAACGATGGTGCAAGAGGCGGATGCAAGGATCACCTCCCATCCATAAAATGGAAAATAATGTGCAAAGGCACACGTACACCACCGATAAAAAAAAATAGTAGCACGAAAACCTGCAAAACAGTGCAAAGATGTGGGTTTTGCCCTTCTTTCAAAGGAAAGAAGAGATTCCTAAGATACGTAAAAGTAATTTGACACAAACAAATAGAGTAACGGTATCAAAATATGCATCCTAATCTGTGTCTTCGCAGGTGCGTACCTTAAAGCTTAAAGGTCTAAGGTCTAGGATCGAGACTACTCACTACTGGCTCCCCTGGGCTTTAGTAGTGAGATAGACTTTTTGATCTTCGAACAAAGCCCTAAGAGGTGCAAAGAGGAGAGATAGAAAAATAGACTCGTGTGACTCTAGTGATCACGCAGTGTGCGCGATAGCATGCAATAGACGATAGCGATAGAAAAACCCGCATGCATTCTGCAATCAGATTTAAGTCATAATTTTTAACTTCCTCTTTTTAGTTACTCTTTTACAAAAATATATCAAGTGAAATACAATGGCCGCTTTTTAGATCTTTTCAAATAAAAATATGTGGTCTTTTTATATCTCAGAGGATAGGGATCTACACGGGTTTTCTCATGTTTTCCTGCTGATGCGAGAAAAATAATAAAAATTCTCGAGTCAGTTTCGCACTAATACTAGCGGGTAGAATGCACTCCTAAGAGTGTATGCCTATGATATGCTGCTGCTAGTCAGAAAAGATGTATTTTTGTATTTTTTTATTTTTAATGCAACAAATCAAAAGTATAGAAATACTTACAAAAGAAACAACAAAAACAGCATTAGATTCCCACCTTCTCCTTAGATCACCTGCGAAGGTAAACCTGAAAAGAAGACAGAAAAAAAAAGAAGCAAAAACAAAATAATATACAACTAATTAGAACAAAAGTTATTAAAAACAAAAATATATTTACAAAATACCTCCTAATTAGACAATTAAACCAACTATTTTTTAGGGAATTAAAGGATTGCCTCCCTGGCAACGACGCCATTAAAATGATGAATAGACAAAACAATGCCAGGGAATGTTTTGGTGAATTAAAATGAAGCAAAATAATACCTCCCGGCAACGGTGCCATTAAAATGATACATTTCTCACCTCAACTCAGAAATTAAGGTAATTTTACTTAATTTGGAGTAGAGAAAAGTCACTTAGGTTAACTTGAAGTTGTGTCGATTAGTAGTATAGGGTTGAATTAACCTAACATTTTAGAAATTTTTACTGGTTGAGTCCAGGTCGTTCGATGGGAGGTATAATTCATTTTAAATTCACTAGTTATCTTTATTTTTCTTTTTAAGTATAGGAGGTATATTAAGTTAATTTTAGGAACATGAATTTTGCTAAAAATTGATTAGAATAGAATAACAAGCAAAATCCCATAAGAGAAAATATTTGCTCAAATGATTTACTTTATTAGCAAGTAAACATGTTAATTTCCAATTTATTTTAAAGAAATTAAGGCAATATAAAGTTCTATTAAAACATTCCTTATTACAACATTTAACAATAAGAAGAAAATTAAAGTAATGCAAGAAAAATAAATTCTTTTCTTTATTTCTTCAGCCTCTATCTCTCTCTTTTCTTCCTCTTCTTTCTTACTTTCTCTCTTTTCCTTTTATTTATCCTTTATTATTTTTTACTCTCTCTCGAGCTCTTCTATTTCTTTCCTCTCTTCATTGCTCCTACTTCTGCCTTTCTCTTCCCTTAGTCTTCTTCTTCTCAGTCTCTTCTTTTGCTCCTTACTGCCTGTTCTTCTTCTTTCTTTCCTTTAACCTTAGCCTTCAGCTCTTCACTTAACCTTGAGCTCTCCCTTTGAACCTTCAGTTGAACCGGGTTTATTTTTACTCTTTAACCAAAAATTATTTTTATTTACGGTGAGGTCCTTTTGAGGATACACAGCAACCTGAGATCAGGGTGGGACCAGACCCTACTCGATCCTCTCCTGATTTCATTAAGGTTCAATTTCAGTTTATTTTTCAGTTCATAGTTTCGAGCCAATCCGGCTCAACCGCCTCCCAGGCCTCGCCCTCCCAGGGCCACATGTTTGCACACGCCTACTCGGGCGCACACCCGCAGGCACACATGCCCGCACACACACACACATATGCTCAGATGTTCAGATGTTCAGATCACGCTGAGAACTTGATGATTGAATCGCCTATAACACAAAAATGTTTTATACTAAGGCACGCGCTCATGTTTTTCCGATGTGGGACTATGTTCTCCCCCTCTTGAGCAAACTTCAATTGATGATTTCTCCCTACTCAGAGCTCCAAATCAAGCGATTCAAAGCTTGTTGGAAAGCTCTAAGGTTGCAGGGTCAATTTTAAGTTTAGAGGATGATTTCCTCTTCGATTTAAAGAGTGAAATAAGGGGGTTCCTACGGGTTTTATTGCCTGGAAATGGAGTTTATCTTCACAGAGTCCACAGATGGACTTTCCTCTCTCAGTTAAAGGCCTAAATGGTTTCTATATATGATTCCACAGTTATAGGTACCGATTTTGAACCTCTTAAAGCTTCAGGTAACACAGAGAAGCTTCAAACTTCTCTGTAGGCTTCAGAGACAGGAATTCAGACTTAAAATAGGTGAACAGACACAGAAGAACATATCTGATCGATTTCAACTAGTTCTAAGGGTTATAACAAATTAATCTAGGAAAGATTTCACTTCAAATTTCATCAAAAAGCTTCTATCGTCAGTTTGGGTTCAACAATAACCCAAACTGGGTTTGAATTCTCACAAAATATCAAGTTTGAGCTTACTTAAATCTCTTTCAGATCATTCAACAATATCTCAGAATCCATTCTGAGCTTAGAATCAAGATTCAGACTTAGGTTTGACTGTAAAGGCTTAGAAATTTGACTTTCTGATTAAAGCCTTTTCATAGGGAATTAATGCCTAAATAGCATCTCTTCAATCTCAGGAACTCATCCAACCTTTAAAACAGATGGTTAAACCCTAGAAATTAGGGTTCCAGGCTTACCGCCTAAGATTCAAAAGGTATTTGTTTGTCAGGAAAATCTAAGGTTTTTTACAGTGGTTTGAAGGCATAATTGACTTCAGTGCATTGCATTGAAGCTTTCAAATCCATCAAGTGCCTCTTTTAAGCTACTGTCAGACTTCTCCAACTCCGTCGGAGTTGGAGAAGACAAAGATCTATCTCTAGCTCTAGACACTTAATCCTCAAATAAATGACTTAAAAACAATCACTGATCCATATTATATCATTCTGGAGATTCACACCACGTTCCACAGGCTGTAGACCAGTTTTGACTCGATGAAGCTCGTCGGAGCTCCGGTGAGTCTAGAAAAAAATGCATTTTGTGCACAGAATGGTGAATTGTGCCATTTTTTAATTAAAAAGGTTCCTGAGGTTGCAAGAAACCTCAGGGACTCAATTAATTCTCCATTTGTTTGTTAGAGTTAAGTTTTAGCAGTGAATTCATTTCTTAAAGGATCTGTGTTGGTTAATGCTCAAGACCTATTTTCCCACTCAATTGAGTGGTCAAAACTAGTCAACAGATATTTACGATTGTAAATATATATATAATTAATAGTTTTAAATGCTCGTGAGCCACCATGGACATTGAGCTCAGGTGCTTAATTATAAATTGGGCGTTTAGATTATAGATGATAATTATACATATTAAAGTGTAGAATAGGGTCCTTAGGTGATGAATAGATGATGGAGGACCCTGTGGATGTGATTCTAAACTTAGCTACTGTCGCCATGGACAGCGACAGTAGTCGGTGGAGGTGAAAGGTGATTTAGGCAAATTAATGATCAATTAAGTGTTTTAATGAATTAGAAATGATCGTGAGGGTTAAATGAATGTGGACAATGAGTTGAAAAGACGAAATTAAAGCTCTGGCGAGCTCAAGGAGCTCACCAGAGTCGGAGAAGATGAAGTTTAAAATCTGATATTACAACTAAACTACCTACCTAACTACCTACCTAAACTACCCTACTCCTACTCCTAATCTACCATTACCTGGACGAAGGGGTCAATAGGGTTCCGCCGAAGGTTCATAGCGGACGACAAAATTAGAGGGTGTAAGAGGAAGATCTCCGGTGGGCTAATATGAGGTGAAGCAGAGGATCTCCTTGGTCAGCACCTGTGTCTAGAGATGCGGCTGACCTCGGCAGATCTCCTCAGCTAATCAAGATGGATGGAGGAAGTCGGAGAGTGAGATGGAAGGTCGCCGGAGTTTCGGAGAGAATAGCCTATCGAAGTCGGCTGTAGTGTTAGAAGAGGGAAGGGAGACAACTTGCCAGAAATCAGAGGGGTAAGGGGGTATTTATAGTGGTTGGCGATGAAGAGAGTGGCGAGGTCTGGATGAAGAAGAAGCTTGAGGAGCTTAACCTCTGGCGTCTTCTCCGACGACGGTGAGGTTAACTCCCACCAAAAATTAGGATTTCTAATTAATCCAGACCGATGGATGAAGATGGAGTGGTGAGCGCAAGCTCCAAGAGCTTAGAGAAAGAATGATGATGTTGGCAGGGAGGTGATCGTGTGGTGGCATTACTCTCCGTTGCCAACCGTCCATTCGGCTGAAGAAGAAGAAGAAGAAGGTGACAGGGACTTCTATGCAATGAAACTTAAGGACCTATGAGAAAATTAAGGACCTGATTGTAATGAGTTTTAAGGACCAAAATGTAAACTCAGGTTTTAAAGATTTACTTTAATTTAGATCTTTTTCAACTTTTTATATATGTTAGTAAATAAGATAATTATTATGTTTTCACCTTGAATTTACATTTTTGACCTTTTTAAGTCAATTTATTAGATTAAGTAAAATTACTTAAGTTATTATACTTATGTATACATTATGTTTAAGTTACTTAACTTATTAATTAAGGGAATGATTAATAAGATTTCGAGTCCAATTATTATCTAGATTATTAACAATATTAATTGAATGATAAAATATCATTTTTAGCTTATTTTAAGGTCCTTTACTATATATCTCTTATTTCATAATTAACCCTTATAAATTCATAACCTTAGCTAATTAACTAGGAAGACTAGTTAATTAGGGGTAGGAATTCTCGAGGATGTCATAGTTAGGGTACGTGATTTCTATTTTCCAGTGGATTTCATCATCTTAGACATGGACGCTCCTAAGAATGTGAATAATATATCGATCATACTAGGGAGACCTTTTCTGGCCATTGCTAGGGCCAATATCAATTGTGAGGAGGGTAAAATTGAATTAAAATTTGGGAGTAAGACACTAAAGATCGACATCTTTAAGGCCCAACATGGAATTAATTGTGAAGTCATAGAACAAACTTGTGATATTGAAGCCGTGATTGACGAACTTATCGAGGAAAAACCAACTATTTCTGATCAACCACAAGAGGATGAAAACCCGCAATTAGAGGAGCCCGAACTCAACCTAGACACACCCATAGCTCCTTTCATTACTCCCGACTCCCATCCTGAACCACCCGCTACTGCTGACAACCCGATTTTGGAATTAAAGCCTCTTCTCGATCATCTCAAGTACGTCCTTTTGTGTTTCAATCAGACGTTTCCTGTGATTATCAACTCCCGACTCACACCTGATCAGGAAAGGCGCCTGATTTCTGTTCTCCAGCAACATCGAATAGCCATTGGATGGACTCTCGACGATCTCACTAGTATCAGCCCCTCATACTGCACACATCACATCTACAATGAAGAGGGCTCACAACCATCCCATGAAATGAAAAGATGCCTGAATCCAAATCTGCAGGATGTCGTGAAAGAGGAGATTATCAAATGGTTAGATGTAGGGATCATCTACCTGATCTTCGACAGTCGGTGGGTGAACCCAATCCAAGTTGTACCCAAAAAGGCAGGACTCACCGTCATCACGACTGAAACCGGAGAAACCATACCGACCCGTATAGCAAACTCGTGGAGAGTCTACATTGATTACCGAAGACTCAATTCCTCCACGAAGTAGGATCATTTCCTACTGATGGGAACACCATCATGAGCAAGAATCAACTTTTCCAAAAAGAGGTGTGCCTAAACCTTGATTGAAAAGACTTATTCAAGAGAAACCCTAAAAATTCAAGCTCTTAATTTCACTTGAACCCTAAAAGAAAGGACCTAAAGCTAACAAAGGACAAATAGGTGAAGTTGACCCCCTTGTTGGATCAACTAACCTTGAAATTAGGTCACTTTTACACTCAAAACATCTAAAGTTCAAGTGGAATCCTAAGCACCTTTGATCTTAAATAAAAGTGGTAGACTTAAGAGGTCAAAGTCCCCATTCTAGTCTACCTAGAATCTCAGTGACAAGAGAGGTCGGGTGGTGGAAACTCTGTAACCCGTGGGGGCGCTCTACCATGTAGGGGTCTTTGCGGGACTCACCCTCTCTGGCTGCCCAGGTAATTCTCAGGTGGACGACTTTCTGATCTAGGGGTATCATCTGCCCCGAACCTCCATAGTCATCCAAACATCTTTGGGTGCCTTGATTGGGTTAAACATCCAACCCCTCATCCCTTCTCTTTAGAGCACACACATAGATTTTCAGTGGGATTCTCTATTCAGAACTAATCACTTCAGTTTAAGATCTGAATTCTGATTCTACATCTAGATTCCACCATCAGATCCAAATATGCAGCCTGGTTACTTAGGAATACCATTCAAGAAACCTGAGTCACAAAGATCCATGAGAGATAGGATGATTGAGGATGCCCTTGAATTTTATGAAATTGAATACAAAACCTCAAAACCAGTAAAAGACATTCAGGTTAGTGTACCAACAACAACAACCTTCATCATAAACTGTGCCCAATTATTATTACCAGAAGCAACAAAAGGATCAACCCGAGACATTCTCATAACAAGATACATTGAGATAGAAAAATTACATAACTTTGAATACCTTCAATGCATGCCAAATCCTGTACTATGGGAACAACACCAAGATGATCTTGAAAAATGGGAAGAGATGATAAGATTATTGAAACAAATTATCGATAAAAAATACCCATACATGCCCCAAACAGATAATGAACCATCTTGGAATAGTATTGAGGACCAATTTGATTTCCCAAATCCTGGGTTCGAGGCACAAGGTTGTTGTGGATTCCCAACCCAGATGGAAAATAACATGCCTGATCTTGAATTCGGTTGGGAAGTCCCAAATGTAGGAGAACACGATTTTGAGCCAGCCTTAGAAAACCAAAATCCTGGGTCATCAAGCATAGAATTCTGAGACTTCTGCAATGATGAGATTAAAACCAGACCTCTCAAGGGTGTAAATCCTGCTCCATATTCTGATAAGGTAACTCTCGAAGGTAATTCTGACCTAGATTCTAGTAATGCAACCCACATCCTCAGCCTAGAATCTAGATCTAATACTTATTGGGAAGATTACAAGGCCTCGTATAACGAAGATCAAAGTTTCAATGAAGAGTATGATTCTGGGCCTTTATTTGATGGATATCCCTCTCCAACATCCTCAGAGATACAGATCGATTTCTTGGAAGTCACGCCATTCTACGATATAGAAATCAAGGAGTTGGAGTGGGGGTTTGATTAGGTCTTTCCTACAAACCTAGAACTTGAGCCTAGACCCTATAAGGACACCTTTTTAAGCTCAGAATCTACATATAGGTTAGACCCAAGTTAGGTTGCTGAGTTTACATCGTATGATTTATTCTATGGTGGAAACACCGATCTCGAATCTCATTTAGAACTTGATTTTCACAATATCTCCGACGATTTCGAATCTTACCCTAATTTCGGAGAACCTCTGTTTCCTGACTTCAACGAGCCAATCTACGACCTCAGCTCACATGATTCATTCTTTGACTCTGACTCTGAGGTCCTTGATCCCGAGATCACTGATTTAAATTCAGGTTCCAGTGAGATGGAATCATTTCTTTTCGATCCTCAGGAATCAAAATCAGAAAATGCCAAAAGTGACTACAACCTAGAGTTCGAATCTTTCTTGACTCAGATTTTCCACATCCTATAAACACTCTTCAGGCAGTCACTTATGAATTTGATAGCTACTATGAGGAATCTCTAAATGAAACCACCTGTAACTCCTTTCTAGAAGAACCCTCATACATAATTCTTATTGAAGCCATCTCCTCTGCATATATAGAACCCACCCAAACCCATTTTCAACCCTGATCCGCAACTAGACTCAATTTCTATTCTGATTCCCCTCTTACTGAGCTGATTGCAGATAATTCACCTTCACACCTTTATTGGGTTTTGAACATTGATCAGATTACAAATCATGCTCCATCATTCTCTGATCACTGATGTAGGGTTTCCACATCATCCACTGATTACTTTATGGGTCCCTACTTTGACCAGGTTGATTCGACTCAGCCAAGCCTTGAATTCACACTTCCACATCATTTCGAGCTCCATAGTATATGGTGGTCTCCACATCTCTTGATCTACACTTATCAAACCACCAGATTAATTGGGTTTGGGCTGCATCATCACCCTGTTGATCTGAACAAGCACCTGGTTGGACCAACCAGGCTCTTGATCAAGGTGTTTATTGATGGGAACACCATCATGAGTCCTAACTAGCTCATTTTGACCCATAAAAGAGAACAAAAGCTCCTACATAACCAAATGAAGGTCCTAACTCAATGCATAACCCTTCTTAAAGAAAAGCAAGAAACAAGGGGTAAAACTGCAATTTTACAATTGCAATGCAACAAAGGGATTTCTCATCGGCTAAACATAGGTCAAATGGTCTTAACAAGATAAAAAATGGGTTGGTTCAAATAGAAAAGGGTTCATGTGAAATCTAGGAATTAAATGACTTCTTGTAACCCTAAAGCAGACCCACTTAATTTAACAAGGTTTCGATCAGGATAAAATTCACCTAAACACTCTAAAATTCATGGAAAAATATCCTCTAGGGTTTAGAACCTTCAATTTGG
Organism: Thalassia testudinum; assembly: GCA_037157565.1. Classification (NCBI taxonomy): domain Eukaryota; kingdom Viridiplantae; phylum Streptophyta; class Magnoliopsida; order Alismatales; family Hydrocharitaceae; genus Thalassia; species Thalassia testudinum. The sequence goes on from JAZHRO010000055.1 coordinate 64,187,749, forward strand.
CCCTTAGAACCTATTTTGACCTAAATTGGGGTCTTAGTCAAATGTTTGCCCTAAATTGGGTTTTTATGTAAATTTCCTAGTCAAAAGTGGTCAAACCTAAAATCCAACTTCACCATTGGATTCCTTAGGTCTAAATTATGTTTGTACCAAAATTTGGACCTAAGGAAAATTCACCTTGACTTACTTTGCAGACAAGTTCAACCCAATTACATTTTTACCCCTAACTTTTGAAAACCTCTACAGAAACCCCACTAACTTCCTCGTCGTTCTTTGCAATTAGGTCCCTCCACTATTATAACGCAGGGAATCCAACTCCGGCGAGGTATTAAGGGCAAGTACTCTCTGATTCCTTAGAGAATCCCTTTCAAATTTGAAAGGGAGATTCTCTAAGAAATCTCCTCTCATGTGAACCCATTATCGAGCCCTAATTTCCACCCAATCTCACATGCGAACGCATGAGAGATTTGGGTCTCTCTGACCTTCCAACTCCTGCGAGGTTGCCGTTCTTATAAGCTTGTCTTCCAAGCACAAGACCTTCTGCCAGGGGCTATAAAAGGATGCCCAGATCATTCCGCACCTCCCAAGCTTGAAATTGGCCTGAGATACCCCCCAATTCCTCTCTTCCCCTCCGGTCAACCACCCAGCAAGCTCCGACGACCCTTTTTTTCCCTCTCTCGTCTCTCTACCACAATAGTAATGACAGAGTTCTCTTTATCCCTTCATCTGCGTCGTGCCACACCAGTCGACACTGCTACACCCTTCTCGTCGTCGTCACCGTCCTCCTCCCACTGGGACCTTCATCTTCGGTGACGGCAGTATGAGTCGACTGCCTCTTTTGCACCCCCCTTCGTCCATTCATATTTAGTTAAGTTCTCCCTCTCTCTTCTTATCATTTTTATACCATTTATTTCTGCTATTACGCCTCGACGCTCGCAAACCACCACCATCTTTCTCACCTCTAGCCAGACCACCGGCAAGGTGTTCCCGCTGCTCCATGCCTCCATCCACCACGCCACCTACCTCACGAGATCCGCCACACCTCACTGACACAAACCCCTCATTCCATCCACCGCGACAAACCCCCAGAACGTCCTCCGAACACACCCACCTTCGCACCCACAGGGTGACCTAGGCACGCACGCTCAGGCCACCCCAAGGCACACCGACCACCATACCACCTTCGCCGTGTTCAGGCGAAGCTCCCTGCGTGTTCTGATGAGGCCGCAAGGCCATTTTCTTGTTGATAGGGTTCAGGTCTTTGCTGCCATTGATGAAGCACGAAGCAAGCTTGAGAGCTTCATCTAGGACTCCAGGCATCAGGCTCCAGGTCCCAGGTCGTGAGGATTCCTTCACACACATTCTCAACCTAGCAATTGGTGTGAACGTTCCATGCAGCTTCTGCAATTGGAAGTGAACGTTTGCTGCGGGCGCTTGCGAAGAAGGTGGGACAACATAGTCCCACTTTGGAAGTGTAGAAGCAGGCGCAGTGATATAAAGTGAAAAAGTGTCAGGGGCTTATCGCGTCCTGACCATGGGGTGAGGTCCTACTCACCCACTACCTTGTCCGTGACCTCACTGCTCGCGAACTTGGCCCTGACCTGTATACCTGACTAGCCTGTGCACTCCTCGCCCACCACACACGCCGGTGGGCATGGTCCCGAGTGCACATACCCGACTTGATAACCCGAGAAGGCTCCGGGAGAGCGAGCCTAAGAGACAAGGAAGAAGAGAGATTGCAGGGGAGGTTAGGGGTAGGTTTTGCTCTCAGAAGAAGAAGAGGAAGCCAAGGATGGAAGGGCGGCAACTAGAGAAACTAAGGAAGGTGAAGGCAAAGCTAAAGAGGAGGAAGCTAAAGAAGAGCTGAATGTAGAAGCGAAGGAAAGGAGTAATCAAAGAAGAAAGAAGGAGAAGACAAGGGCCAGAAAAATCAAAGAAGAAGCTATAGAAGGAAGAAAAAGAAGAAGCCAAGAGGAAGACAAGGGCTGAGAGCAAAAGAAAGAAAAGAAAGAAGGAGAAAATCAGAGACATAAGACAAAGAAGTGCAATGTAGCAATTTCACATCTAAGACGTCTGATTTTCACATCAGATGTCCATATTTTATTTTGTGCTTCTATATACATTGACATTATATTTCTTACATTATAACTTTGATTTTTTATTGCATATTATATCAAATTTGAAAGTTGTGTTCTTAATTTTTGAAACCCAATTTGCTCCCTGTGTTCAACCTCGGATTTAAAACTTCGAGTAATAAAATTCATTTGTTTTTGAGTGATTTCAACTATACTATGATGCATTGATTTAACATTGATCTCGCTGCTCAAAAACACTTGTTCTACAAAATTCAGCTGATTTGACCAGTCCCTCTCCATACCATTTCCTGCTCGGCTGAAGGCATTGAATTTAGCGCTTAACGGGAGGAAACCTGTCATTCCAAAACCCAAGATCCTTTTGATTATCCATCTGTACTTCACATCTATTGCACCCTGAGTTCGGTCTTAGAACAATCGATCCCACCTCTGGTACACATGCCAGAGTTTGAAATCGTCTGCATCAGTCATTCCCGACCCATTCGCCCACCTGATAAATCTTGTTCGAAGTCCCTAAACCCAACACTATTTCACACCTTCCATTTACAATGAGGACATTGCAAAACTTAGGCATGGGGGGGTGGTAAAGTGCAAGCATACAGAAATCAAGAAAATTTAGAAGGGTTCTCACAAAAAAATCTCATATGCCAAAAATATGAAAAAAATATAAAATTGTGAAAAAGAACAAAAAATTGGAGGAGAAAAGAAAATTTTGAGGCCATACAAAAATTGGAGGAGGAAAAGTGAAAAATGTCAAAAAGGAGCACAAAATGAAAAAGAAAAAAATAGATAGTCAATGGTAAGAAATTAAGGAATTAGCTAAAGTTCTAAACCATATCAAGGAAAATAAAATGAAAGAAAAAGTGCTAATGAGACACAAAAGAGATTAGTAGGAATGCTAATCTTAGGCCTCTTGGGCTAGACTCTTAGGCTTAAAAATTCAAGTATCCGTTAAGATTTGGATAGTCCTCAAGAGGTTGGGGAAAATGTGAAGCTTAAGTATTAGGTCTAAGGCTTAAGGAGTATTCGGCCTCGTTAACTGACCTTTGGTTTGCGGGACTCGATAACCTAAGCACCCCAATCCACACACAGTCTGGTTCAGTGCGCATAACTATCAAAATCACACAAAAGCGTTTAAGTGTTCTAAAAAAGTCACCTAGATTAGGAGCGGTTGATCAACACAAGTTGATTTGGATGAGTTCCCGGTGTAGAGAGGCTGGAAATTCCCCTCGAAGATGAGCAATAACATATCGTCTCCTCGGTGCTTGTCTCCTAGGATATTTACATATCTTATCGGGGGCACGTAAGCACCTTGTGCTGGTTCAGATGCCATGGGCGGCATTATCACGAAATGTCGATTGCCAGCATCTGGATTTTGCTACAGAACTCCATTGGCGGGATGATGTAAACACATTTATTGAGGGTAAAATGCCTATTCATGCATGTTCCTAGGCTTAGATTTGCATTTCATGTTATAAATATTGCATAGCATGCATCATTTTGCATTTAGAGTAGTTGTATATAATTTAGGTTAATTGCATCCTTTTTGTGGTTAGGAGAGAAGGATATTTATTTCGGAGCCTCAGATTGATGATCCGAACGTACGGATCTGATCAAGACGACGATCGGAGTCCAACGCCTCTGAAATCGCATCGATCGAAGTCCCGTAGCACCATATGCAGATCGAGGAAGATCAACGGCCAAGGGACTAGGAGACATAATTTGGAGTTTCAAATGAAAAATACAACCGCACAAATGGATTTTGGTCGATGATCGTAGCCTAACGGCACGAAAATCGACTCAATTCGACCTCTGTAGCAGCTACTACAACAAGGAGATGGACGACCCAGACTGGGCCACGTGGCGCAACCCAGGCCACCTAGCGCACCCACACGGTGCCGCATGCGCGCGTAGGCGCGCATGCGCATAGGGTAGTGCCAGTGCGTGGGCGTGCAGTGCCAGTTATGCATGGGCTGGACTACAGCGATGCATGAGTTGGACTTACAGCGATGCTTACAGTCGTCGATAATTCATTGCTTGCTAGTAAAGCCAGCTATGGGCACCAGCCGGCATGAGCTGCCTACAGTGACGTTTCCAGCGATGGCCTGGATGTCACTAATGGTCCCATACCTATTTTTGCCTCCATTATAAAAGGACCCACACCCCCTTCCTTCCAAGCCATCTCTACCTACTCTACTCCCATCTACTCCCAAGCTCTAGCAAGCCTACCAATGCTCCATTAGAGCTTGTTCTCAAGCTCCCAAGGCGCCTATTAGTGTAGTGAACCTCTGCCCCACCAAATACTCCTCCAACTTCCCATCCCCCTTCATAGGTCGCCTTGGAGCCGTTTTCCCACGTCCATTCCAATAGTAGATTATCTCTGTCTTCTCACCTCCATTCTGGAGCCACGTCGAAGCTTTCCTCAACATGATGTCCTCCTGCATCTCACCTCCATCGTCCCGCTCCTCACCTCCTTCGTCCGAGCTTCCACCAGGTGCCATCGTCTCTCTGAACAGCCAATTCAGGAGATTTCCTTTCACCCCCCTCTCTTTTTATTCTTTCATAGTTTATTGTAATTGACATTGGAAGTAATATATATCAGATTTGTTCCATATCTCTATCTTGTGATTCATTTGCTTGTCTTTTATTTCAAAAACACAAAAAAAACAAAACCCTAAAATAACAAAAAGAAACAAAATGAAGTGCGATTTTCACATAAAGTAACCGTCGCCTCCCTGTGTTCGACCCGAGACTCCCTTGGAGTTTCAGTATAAATTTTATCTGATTGACGTGTTTTACAACTAGTACGACGGGTTTCTTATAATCCCGATTTCTAACACGCGAAACACGCTCGACCGCGGGATTATCTTGAAATCTTGAAAGCCAGGGTTCTGGGGGTTGCCATGGGCAGTGCTATCATGAAGCATCGATTGCCAGGGACCCTTCGAGGATTAATGATGGGGACGAGGAATCTGATACAGACCATGTTGAGAAGCCAATCCAAAGCTAGAAATAAAAAGAAAAGTGCGAGAAAACTCTCCAAACAAAAAAATCCTCTATCTCTCTCTTACAAAAAATGCACTGCAAACTGAACCGAGGCCAAAATACGTTGTAAGCATGGATGCTTTAACCACGGAGTCCAACGAACCTTAGGATAGTTCCTGTGGGCCTTAAAAACCTTCGCGGAAGATTGAGGCTAGAGCTGGTCAGGTCCAGATCTTGGTTGGTACCTGAGTACCTCTAGGCTTACTGTTGGCATTCTAACTAAATCGAAAAGAAAAGAAAAGAGCACTCATCATAATCTCAGAACATCAAGGAATTCAAGATCTAGAATAGAAGTTAAAACCTTAAAATTTTGCTAAGGGACTAGCAAAAGCTAGGCATGGGGGTATGATGGGAACACCATCATGAGCTCTAACTAGCTCATTTTGACCCAAAAAAGAGAACAAAAGCTCCTACATAATCAATTGGAGGCCAAACTCAATGAATAACCCTTCTGAAAAAAAAGTAAGAAACAAGGGGTAGAACTGCAATTTTACCATTGCAGTGCAAGAATGGGATTTCTCATGGGCTAAACACTTTTCAAATGATCTTAACAAGATAAAAAGTGGGTTGGTTCAAACAAAAGGGTTCATGTGAATTTTAGGAATTAAATGACTTCTTATAACCCTAAAATAGATCCACTTAATTTAACAAGGTTCTGGTCAGGATAAAATTCACCTAAACCCTCTAAAATTTATGAAACAATATCCTCTAGGTTTTAGAACCTTCAATTTGGCCCTTAGAACCTATTTGACCTAAATTGGGGTCTCAATCAAATGTTTGCCCTAAATTGGGTTTTTGTGTAAATTTCCTAGTCAAATGTGGTTAAACCTAAAATCCAGCTTCACCATTGGATTCCTTAGGTCTAAATTAAGTTTTTACCAAAATTTGGACCTAAGGGGAATTCATGTTGACCTACTTTGCAAACAGGTCCAGCCCAATTACATTTCTACCCCTAACTTTTGAAAACTTTTGCAAAAACCCCCTAACCTCCTCGTTGTTCTTTGCAATTAGGTCCCTCCACCATTATAGCGGAGGGAATCCTACTCCGACGAGGTTTCAAATGCAAGAACTCTCTGATCTCTCAAAGAATCCCTTTCAAAATTGAAAGGGAGATTCTCTGAGAAATCTCCTCTCATGTGAACCCATTCTTGATCCCTAATTCCTACGCAATCTCTCATACGAACGCAAGAGAGATTTGGGTCTCTCTGAGTTTCCATCTCTGGTGACATGGCCATGCTTGGAAGCTTGGCTTCCAAGCACAAAACCAACCTCCAGGGCTTATATACGAAACCCTAAATCTTTCCGCACCTCCTCAGCTTGGATTTGGGGCACTCCACCCCACCTTCTTCTCTCCTCGCCGGCCACAACTTCTCCGCAAGTTCTGACTGCTCCATCCTATCTCTCTCGTCGCCTAACCACAATGCCAGTGGTTGGGTTACCTTCCTCTCAATCATCCGCACCAGCCCAGACGCTGCCTCTACTGAAAGTTTCGCCTTACCAGGAGGGGGTGACGTAATAATTGCGGAAATAATCTCAAAAAATAACAATCACACAAGTACACAAGTATTTATAGGTGGAAACCCAAACTGTGTGAAAACCACCACCTAACCCTCTCGAGTTAGGATTTTCCGATCAACCAAGTTGATCAAATCCACTAAACCGAATCACTTTAAAACGAGGGTGATTCAACCTCAATTACAATCACGCTACTTAAACGAGGGTAGCGTACCTCAACCCCTTCTCTCCACGAGAAGGATTTTGTCTCGCGAAGGAGACGGGAATTCGCAAAGCGAATACCCAACCAAATAACAAGTAATCCTATAGAGCCAACAAAGTAATATTTAACCTAAGCTTCTATAGGAAATAGGATGCTTCCCTTTGAAAGGAGTGCGTCGACGACGCGGATGCGTGTGCCACGCGATGACGCAACGTCGCTCTCGTGAACAATGACGGGAGAGCCGGTGCGCGAAGGCTTGATGCTCTCTAGATGTAGAACTTTGAGCTTGGAGAGCAAGGGCTTGTTTTCTTGGACACAAAAGAGTGGAACTATGTTGCGTAGGTGTGTATAAGTTTCTCTTAGTGTGTGTTTGGTGTGTAAAGGCTCCCCTCTATTTATAGAGGCCTTAGGAAGGCTTTGGAAGGCTTAGAAAAGCTTCCATAACCGTTGGGTGCAAAGCCCAAGTGAATCAACCCGAAATCAGGAACAATCATTATTCTGACAGGTTTATCAGACGTCTAATTCTAGCATCAAACGTCTGGAAGATCACTTTAAGACGTCTGATTTAAAGGCCAGACGTCTGATTTTGGGCGGGGCTCTTCTTGACTTGGATCAGATCTAAACAGGGTTCTTGTGCAAGTCCATCAGACGACATATAGGACATCTGGCACTATGTCTGGACGTCTGGAAACCTACTTTTACTGTGGGAATGGATTTCCAAACGTTGCACGGCTAGAAAATCTCTGAGAAGAGATTTTGGGTCATCCGAGGAAAAACGGTCAATTATCAGACGTCTGGAAAGTCTTATGGATGTCTGATAAGGCTCTAACGGTCACATTCTTGAGTGTTTGTTAAGCCAGCTAACGGTCCACTAATTGGACGTCTGGCAAAGTCATCAGACGTCTCCTAAGATGTCTGGTCTAAGGTATGGATGTCTGATTTCATCAGACAGAACTACTTAAGTCTAGCCTAAATGTTATCAGACGTCTGAATCAACAGTCAGATGTCTTAAAACACTTTATCAGACGTCTGATTTTGGAATTAGACGTCTGGAAGTGCTGTTTAAACCCTATATTGGTTTTCTAAGTTCTCTACAGAAAATCTAAATATCCTAGGGTTGTGCAGGTGTTCCTAGGACTACTGTTAGGGTACTTTGAGGCTCTTTAACAGAAATCTAAGTAAAAAAAATAAAGAGCAACAAAAGAAATGAAAAATACAATGAATATAAGAGAAGGAAATCTATCCTATTCTTCATCTCCTTCCTTCTTCAATATATCGCTCCTCGCGAATCTCTTCTGTTCTCCATCAGGCTCCTCCAATCCGTCCTGGATGAGAGCTCGAATTTCGTCTAATCACGTATCCATTTGCAATTGGCTTGAAAACTAAGACTCCAAGTGCAAATGTTAAATAACACGTGTTTTGTTATCATCAAAATAAATGATCGTGGTGCTTTAGCACCAACATCTACCCTTGTCGTCATCGCCGCCTCACCTACGGAGAGCTTCGTCTCCGGCGACGGCAAGACGAGCCATCCGCCATCCTTACCTCCTTCGTCCTTAGGTTAGGTTAGTTCAATTTGTCTCTCTCTCCTCTTCCTATTCCCCCTTTTTATTTCTTGAAACTATCCCTCGATGCCACAAATCATCACCACCTTCACCTCTGGCCACACTCTGGCGAGGCGTCCCTGCCGCTCCACACCTTCATCCGCCTCGCCAACCACTCCATGAGCATCGTCACACCTCACTGAATGTAATCCCTCACCTCACTCATTGCACCACACACCCAAAACACCCTCTAACAAACTCATACACACAGCCACAGGGTACCCTAGATCCGCCACCACAACCACTCACACATCGCGCCGACCCTCGCAACACGTTCGCCATGTCTTGGCGAAGACTCCTGAGCCTTCTGATGAGGCCGCAAGTCTATTTGCATGATTGCAGGTACAGGAGCCCCGCAGCCATTGAAGTAAGCAAGCAGCTAGCTTGCAAGCTTGTTCCAGGTTGTCTCGCATCAGGCTACGAGTCCTAGGGTGTGCGAACTCTCCTTGAGCACAACTTCAGCCAAGCACTTGGCATTGAAGGCCCCAGTAGTAGCCGCAATTGGATGACATTTGCTGTGGATGCACGCAACGAGAAGGTGGGATGTTTAGTCCCACCTCGAAAGTAAGCGTGCGCAGTGACATAAATTGTAAAAGTCACATAGGCTTATCACCTCATGACCACGGGGTAAGGTCCCACTCGCCCTCACTGCCTAGTCTGTGACCACTGCCCGTGAACCTGGCCTGACCCATATACCCGACTAGTGTGCACTCCTCGCCCACCACGCATGCCGGTGGGCCTGGTCCCAAGCGCGCATACCCGACCCGATTACCTGAGAAGGCTCTGGGAGAGCGAGCCTAAGAGAGAAAGAAGAAGAGAGATCACGGGGGCAGGTAGGGGTAGGTTTTGCTCTCGTAGGCAGGAGAAGGGGAAGCCAAGGAAGGAGAGGGTCGAAGCCTGAGAAGCTAAGGCAAGGTTGAAGGAGAAGCTGAAGGGTTGAAGGGAAGCTAAGAAAGAAGAGGAAGAAGCCAAGAAGAAGGAGGAGCCGCAGAGACAGAAGGAAAGGAGAAAGAAGAAGAAGACAAGGGCCAGAGCAGCGAAAGAAAGAAAGAAGAAGATGAAGGCACGAAGAAAGCAGAGAAGAAAGAAGAAGGAGATCAGAGATAGATAGAAGACAAAGAAGAGCAATTGAAGCACTGTAGCAACCTTATATTTAAGATGTTTGATTTCCAAAATCAGACGTCCATTTTTTTTGTGCTTCTTCTATATACATTGACATTGTGTTTTTGCACTATACTCTGATTTTCATTGCATATTTTATTCAATCTTAAAGTTGTGCTCTTGATTTTTAGACCCCAATTTTCTTCCTATGTTCGACCTCGGATTTACAATTTTGAGTAATAAAATTCATTTGTTTTCGAGAGATTTCAACTATACTACGACGCATTGATTTTAACATTGATCTCGCCTCACTAAAACACCTACTACCATTCATTGATTAGACTCTTGAGAAACTAGCGAGAAATCGATTCTTCTGCATTTTGGATGGGTACTCCGGTTACAATCAGGTCACAATCCATCCCGAGGACCAAGAAAAGACTACCTTCACCTACCCCTTCAGAACTTACGCGTTCCGAAGGATGCCGTTCGGTCTCTGCAATGCCCCCGCTACCTTTCAGCGGTGCATGCTTGCCATATTCTTAGATATGGTAGGTGAATACCTTAAAGTCTTCATGGATGACTTCTTGGTATTGGGTGAATCATTTGACGATTGCCTCTTGCACTTGATCCTGATCCTCAGGCGATGCATCGAAGTGAACTTGGTTCTCCCTTGGGAAAAGTGCCACTTCATGGTACCTGAGGGAATTGTCCTGGGACATCTCATCTCTGAAAAGGGCATCCAGTTTGATCGAGCCAAGGTGAATTTGATTTCCAAACTCCCTATGCTTAGCTCGGTCAAAGTCATCTGATCCTTCTTGGGGCACGTTGGTTTTTACTGCCGATTCATTCTCGATTTCTCAAAAATCACGTGCCCCCTGACTAATCTTCTATCTAAGGATGTCCCTTTTGAAATCACCAAGGAGTGCACCCAAGCATTTGAAGTCCTGCGTGATCGAGTTACCCAAGCACCTATCCTGCAGATCCCTGATTGGTCTCAACCCTTTAAGATCATGTGCGATGCATCTGATTATGCTATAGGTGCGATACTTGGGCAGAAAATAGATGGGAAACCCATGGTCATTTACTCCGCTAGCAAGATACTTGACGAGACTCAGCGTAACTACACAGTTACTAAGAAAGAGCTGCTAGTCGTAGTATTTTCCCTGGAAGAGTTTAGATCATATCTTTTGGGTTCCTGTATTATCATTTACTCAGATCACACTGCTCTGAGGCACCTCCTTGCGAAGAAGGACGCGAAACCTTGGCTAATCCGCTGGATCTTGCTGTTGCAAGGGTTTGACCTCGAGCTTCGCGACAAGGCGGGGAAATAGAATGTGGTAGCTGATCACTTATCCCACCTTCCTTTTGACATTATCAACCCTTCTGGACCCATTACTGAACAATTTCCCGATGACCACCTCCTGATTATCAGTGCGGGACTTCCATGGTTTGCTGATCTAGTAAACTACTTGGCATCACATCAGATCTTGTCCGGTAGGCCAAAAGCCAAGAAGGAAAATTTACTTTCCAATGCCAAGTACTACTTTTGGGAAGACCCGTATCTCTTCCTCATTGGTGCTGATCAGATCATCCGACGATGTGTTATGAAAGAGGAAATTCAGGACATTTTGTCCTTCTTCCATGACCAGGCTTGCGGTGAGCACTTCTCTAGTCATAAAATTGCAGTAAAAGTCCTCCAATGCGGCTTCTATTGGCCCACGATTTTCAAAGATGCATACAATAATTGTAAGGCATGCACTCATTGCTAGACCTTAGGCAACATGAGTCACCGTGATATGATGCCCTTACAACCGATTCTCGTATGCAAAATCTTCGATATCTGGGGGATTGATTTTATGGGACCCTTCCTTGTTTCGGATGGCTTCAAATACATTCTTCTAGCTGTTGACTACGTGTCCAAATAGATCGAAGCCATTCCGACCAGAACCAACGATCATAAGGTGCTTATCAAATTCATTCATCAGAACATCTTTTCTCAGTTTGGGATTCCACGTGCAATAATCTCCGAAGGAGGGACCCATTTCACAAATACTCAGTTCAGATCACTGATGACCAAGTACGGGGTGTTGCATAGAATCTTGACTCCTTATCACCCCCAAACTAACAGTCTAGCTGAGTTATCAAATCGAGAGATCAAGAAAATCCTCCAGGTCACTGTTCGACCTGACAAGAAAGATTGGTCATCCCAACTTTCGGAAGCTTTGTGGGCCTATAGGACTGCCCACAAAACCCAATTAGGCATGTCTCCCTTCAGAGTGGTGTACGAGAAGGCATGTCACCTCCCCGTCGAATTGGAGCACAAAGCCTATTGGGCAATACGGAACTGCAATCTCGATCTTTCTAAGGAAGGAACCCGCAGAAAGCTTCAAATGAGTGATATCGATGAACTATGCCATGACGCCTATGAGAACTCGCGAATTTACAAAGAGCAGGTTAAGGCTTTTCACGACAAGCACATATCCAGAAAGATCTTTTTCCTTGGTCAGAAAGTCCTACTCTTTGACACCAAACTCAAATCGTTCCCCAGAAAACTTAGATCAAAATGGATTGGACCATACCTTGTCCGACAAATCTTTGGAAATGGAGCTATCAAAATCAATCAACTCAGCCATGATTCAGAACCTTTTGTCATGAACGGTCAGAGACTCAAACCGTTCATTGAACTCACCGATACAAACTTGGCTAAGGTATCTTTTACCCTCCATTCTCCATGAACTTATTGCACCCGGCTGATGGCGTTAAACTCAGCGCTTAACGGGAGGCAACTCGTCATTTTGAAAAACCTGAAACCCTTGTTGACACATCTTATGCTAAACTTATATTGTACTTTAGGGTTCATCCATTAGAACAATCAACTCCACCTCTGGTACTCGTACCCGAGCTTGAAATCGTCTGCAACAGTCACCCTGACCCATTCACCCACCCAATGCTTGTTCTAAGGAATGATCTAAGCTGAACTCGAACCCACCTAATTTACAATGAGGACATTGCAAATCGTAGGCATGGAGGGATATTAAAGTGCAAAACACCGTGAAAATCACTTCACAAGAAAGGGTTTCATAAAAAAAAAATCACATATTCTAATTTTCTTTTTCGAAAAAGAATAAAAATATGAGAAGGGAGGAAAGTTTGATGGCATATCAGTTTTGAGGAGAAAAAGGGAGGAGATAAAAGGATCACAATTTGAAAAGAAAAGAAAACGAGATAGTCATTAGTAAAAGATTAAGGAATTGACTTAGTTCTAGACCAAATCAAAAGAAAGAAAATGAAAGGCAAAAAATGCTAAGGAAATAAAAAAGAGATTAGTAGGAACGCTGATTTTAGGCCTCTTGGGCCGCAATCCTAGGCTTAAAAATTCAAGTATCTGCTAAGATCTGGATAGTCCTCAAGAGGTTGGGGAAAATGTGAAGCTTAAGTATTAGGTCTAAGGCTTAGGGATTATTCGGGCTCGCTAGCTGACCTCTAGTTTGTAGGACTCGGTAACCTAAGCACCCCAATCCACACACAGTTTGGTTTAGTGCGCCTAAGTATCAAAATCACACAAATGCATTAAATTTGTTTTGAAAAAGAAATTACCTAGATTAGGAGCAGCTGATCAACACAAGTTGATTTGGATGAGTTCTTGGCAAGGAGAGGCGGGAAATTCCCCTTGAAGATGCACAATAACATATCGTCTCCTTGGTGCTTATCTCCTAGGATATCTAAATGCCCTACTAGGGGCATGTAAGCACCTTGTACTGGTTCAGATGCCATGGGCGGCATTATCTTGAAATGTCGATTGCTAGGGTCTGGATTTAGCTACAGAACGCCATGGGCAGGATTATCTCGAAATCTCGAAAGCCAAGGTTTTGGGGGTTGCCATGGGTGGTGTTATATCTAAGCATCGATTGCGAGGGATCCTACAAGGATTGATGGTGGGAACTAGGAATTCGATACTGACCATGTTGTAAAGCTAATCCAAAGCTAAAAAAGAAAGAAAAGAGAGAGAAAACTCTCCAAAAATAAAGAAAAGTTCTTCTATCACTCTTTGACAAAAAACGCACTGCAAACTGAACTTGAGATAAAACATGTTACAAGCGCAGGTGCTTTAATCGTAGAGTTCAATGAACCTTAGGCAAGTTCTTGTGGGCCTTAGAAACCTTCGCGGCAAACTGAGGCTAGAGCTAGTCAGGTCCGGATCTTGGTTGGTACTTGAGTAACTTTAGGCCTACTATTAGCATTCTAACCTAATTTATAAAGAAAAAGCACACATTAGAGTTTGTAAGCATCAAAAGACATATGGTCTAGAATCAAAGTTAATACCTTGAAATTTTGCTAAGGGACTAGCAAAAGCTAGGCATGGGGGTATGATAGTGATTGCACAGCAAAACCAGTAAATATGCTATCATGTGTTATTTCCTAGCCCTGCCAATGCATCTTATGTAGCTGTAATTGCATTTGTAAATAGACACCTGCATGCATTTATAAACAGGGGAGGAAAGTGTGAATAATTGGCCATCTATTAATTAACATATTCCTCAAGTGAGGCATTGCAATTTCACCATGTTCATTTTTTTTATTTACTTTGAATTCTTCTCTCTCGTGTGGCTGTAGGGCATGGGGCATGTGGGCCTCTTTACGCCTCTCCTCCTGCCAACAGCATGGCAGGAGGTGCACTGCCAGCAACATGGCTGTGGCATACCCTCTCCTCTTTATAATGCCTTGCTCTCTCCCTTGTGCGGGCATACACTTTCATGCACCTTCAGACACCTTCAGATCCACCGTAACCCTGGGCCAACCTCCTCCCCTCTCCCTCTCCATACACAGTATCTCTTCTCACTGAGAAGAGACACACCGTGGGCAGGAGAAAACCCACAGTGGTCTCCGACCACCACTGTGAGTTCCACCACCACCCAACTCTTTCGTGAGCAGGTGGGCGTGGTGGATTCGCCTTTTGTTTTTATCGCCATTCGTTTTCTTCTCCATTGCCAGAGCTTCGAGCTCTCAAAGCTTAGAAGATCAAGAAGCCACGCGCCTGCCTGCAAGCCACCGCTGGCCACTGTGCACGCACCTGCAGGACGTGCACAGCTTTTTTCCGCGCATGCAAGCGCTCCACAGTGCACCCGCGCATGAAGAATCGGCCGCTACCGGTTGCTTGCTCCGCACGGCACTGTAGCTACTGTTCACGCCTCTCAGCGTGACATTGTAGCCACCGGCTCGCTTCTCACTTAGCCGGTGGCATCGTTCTCTCTCTCCTCGCCCGCTACCTACGCCAGCTGGTCGCCCGCACCCGTCTGCGGCTCACTGCGCCCACCCATAGCACTGTGCGCTATGCTGCGCTCGCCCACACCCGTTCGCACACAAAGAAAGTGCAGGTGCTCCCCAGCGCACCGCGCGCGCTCTCCCTTCTGCGCTCGCGCATCAGATGACGGGGCAGTGCAACAGACAGCTTATCTGCTGCACTCCCCTCCTCCATCAGTACACACACACTGGTACACACTCACACACACCCTTATACACTCACACCTACACACACATATATATATATATCCACTCACATATATACATAAGTATATATATACATATATATAGATACATATATATATATGTTTACATATACATCCACCTACCCATATCCATATATACAGTTCACCACCCATACTCCAGTGCACTAGCCCCTCCACCGTGCATCATATCGCGGGAATATTCGCACCAGTTGCTGATATTCCCCGATATCCGCGTAAAGCAAGCTACTCCACCCTCACTCCCACACATCTGCTCACACTTCACGCGGCACTCAATCTTGTTGGTTGCGTCTTACTAGACGTGGACCAACTTGACACTGTGCTACATTTCGTTTCCACTTCCACCTCCACCCCTATATATAATATATAACTATATACATATTTATATATATTGTATCTACTATATATCCATACATATACTATGATAAGTATTTCTTTCTTTTCTAGCAACCTACCTTGTTTTCATTTATCTTTTATTTCTTGCTATTAAAAAGATAAAAAAAAAGAGTAAAAGAGAAAAGATAATTCTTGTCTTGCAGGTACTCGGTCTTGCGAATAATAGGACCAATTTTTGGAAACCCCAAGTTGGCTACAAGCCAAGAACCATTTGGCTTAAGGCCAAGGACTTGATTTGAAGGTGTACCTTAAGGACAACATTATCACCAACAAAAATCTTAAAAAAATAGAAAAAAACCAAAAACATAATAAACATAAGGAAGAGATACATTTTAGGAAAGGCATAGAAACTCCTTGACCTTCAAACTCCCGCCACCTTGAGATCAACCTTGGGCCTAAAAGCGATCAAGATAAAATCAAGTAGGCCAGGTTAAAAATTTTTGTGAAGCTGGTTAGACTCGATTTAGGTTAACTCACTACAATAACTTCAACGATAATATCACCATATTAACAAAACCTATTCGAGTCTCACCACGCTTTTCTGGCACCGTTGCCAGGGAGGCGCAAATTGAGGTAAGTTTCTACTCTCATTCCTTTGATTTTCTCTTCTCACACCCCTCTCTTCATGAATGTTTTGTTTGCTTTTGTGCAGGTAAACTAGTTGCAAGGTGGAGACAAGCAGAGAAGGTCGGAAACATGGGCAAATCCAAGGTGGGAGCGAGAGCGTAAAATTGCCGGCGCTGCAT
This sequence comes from Thalassia testudinum, assembly GCA_037157565.1. Classification (NCBI taxonomy): domain Eukaryota; kingdom Viridiplantae; phylum Streptophyta; class Magnoliopsida; order Alismatales; family Hydrocharitaceae; genus Thalassia; species Thalassia testudinum. The sequence goes on from JAZHRO010000055.1 coordinate 64,203,973, forward strand.
TGGAGCTTCGCCGACAATGCTGAAGAGGTAGGAGTCTCTCTCTTAGTAACTTAGGTTAACTTGTCACCTAAAAAAAACCTAAAAACACTTCTTGGGAATTTCTTGGGGCAAGTGGATTAAAAACCACTTGTTGACTATTTGCTATCACCCCCATCGCCCCTTGATTTCCTGCAAAACTTCGCATAACGAAAATGCAAGAATCTTGATTCTTAGATCTTTCATTGTGTGAAGCTTTTCTTTGAGGCAAGTTAAAATTGATTGATTGCCATCCTTCCTTGCCTCATTTATTCACATTTCGGGATCACATTTTGGTGGGGAGACTTGGAATTGAGTTGATTCCAACCCCACCACAACTTTTCAATTGCCTTAGATTTGGTCCTGAATATTTCTACCCGAACATTTTAATTTTCTTTATATCATCTTGTGGTTGAGCCCTATGTGGAACATCATTTTGGTGATTGGGAGCACTTGAATTGAAGTGCTTTGGCTCCCTTTCACATTGACTTAAAATAAACCCGTACATCCACACATAGAAATTTCCATCTAGGGAAGCCCATTGCATTTTTAGCATGCATTAACTAGTTCACATTGAAGAAGGGTTTGTTGGGCATAAAAGAACTTGTGTTTTCTCAAAACCCGGAGATTGGTTGAATTGGTAACTTAGTGGAATCCTAAAATCCATACTACTTAAGGTTGAAATTCTAAAAGCCATTCACCATCTAAAACTCCAATTCGGGGAGATTTCCCCGTTGCATGCTTGATTTACACACTCTTAAAATCCACACACTTGGGCATTACCCGTATACAATGCCCTTCACATTCCTGGAGCACTTGAACCTAAGCCTCTAAATTAAAACTGGTAGCAACTTGACCCCTATTAAGGATTGGAGGTCTAACTACCTACGTGTAACACCTACGTGCTGGTGTGGGTTCTCGTGTGTTATCAGGTGTCTAAGACTGGGGCAAACGGCCTTTCAATCTAGCCTGGTGGTTCTGCGGTGCTCTCATTTGGTTCTGTAGGTTGTGATAGTAGGTAACTTAGATCTTTAGGTCTAAGGGCACATTGTAGAGGTTAGGAAACTGATTGCTTTGATTTGTCATCAAGTGTACCCATACGACATTGTTTCTCTCATCCCCTTTTCCCTTCTTATCTTCCCAATTCTTCTTGTGGAAGTGCATGTTTGGAAGGAGGTCACAAAACCCTGAATTGTTTGAATTATCTGATAATTCTAGAAGAATAGAAACTGAATCGTCATCCTCCTCCACAAACATGGCTACACGTCCACCCCCAAATCCCGTGGGAGGAAACCGCCCCCCTCAAATCCCACCAGGTGGTGGTGGAGCTATAGACCCCATAACCTGCCTCCAAGCCCAAATGGAAATGTATAATGAGTAGATTGAAGCCATTAGGGAAACCTTGGAGGAAATGCAGAGCCCTCTCGAATGGAGGAGCCTAGGTCTCTTAGCTCTTATCAAAATCCCACTGCTACAGAAACCATAGGGCAAATTCGGGTCCCCATGGGCGGGGACGATTATGAACTAAAACCTAATGTCATTGGCCTGATTAACTTTCACTTCCATGGTCTTGCAATTGAAGATCCCTTTCTCCATTTGGAAGACTTAACCTGATTAGCTGAAACTGTTAAACCAAGAAACATCGGGTTATCAATTGTCCTTATGAAAATGTTTTCATTTTCGTTGCGGGATAAAGCGTCGCAATGGTTGCGCACCCTTGGGAGAACCATCCATTCTTAGGAAGAGATGCGAATAGCATTTCTCAAGAAATTCTTCCCAATCGGGTGAACCAATGCGCTTCGCCGGACTATAACTTCTTTCACTCAACAAAACAGCGAGCAGTTTCATGAGGCTTGGGATAGGTATAATGACCTCCTCCGGAAATGTCTGCACCACGGTCTGCCTAAGTGGCATATAGCCCAGATCTTCTATTATGGGCTAAATGAAACTTTGAAGCAAATTGCAGATGCTTCCTGCAGAGGGAATTTCATGAATAAAGATGAGAATGGAGCATTTGAATTATTTGAGAACATGAATGCAAATTCAATGAACAATGACTCCATTGTTGCCTTTAATTGTACCAGCCTGCCCCACAATGTTCACGAAGTTGACACGGGACCCTCCCATTCATCCACAGATCTTAACCTTATTGTACAAAAATTGGATGAAGTCTCCGTCGTGCACAAGAAGCTGGACGAGCTTTTGGCCAATCCCGCCCACTCTATAGCAAACACCTCCACCTCATCACTCAATCACAACCCTAATCCTTCAATGCCAGGCTTATTCCCAAAAACCTCATGAGACTGTCCTTACCAAGTATCATGCCGAGCGATTTGGTAAGTCATGTGGATCAGGCTTCTGCAAGCCAGTATTTTGACATAGAGGACCAAGCCTCCGTGTGCTCGGATGCATATATGCATGCGGACTCGTCTTTTGGCTTAGAAGATGCTTATGCCCTGGGGAACAACTTGTTCTCTGCTACTTATAACCCAGGGTGGAGAAATCATCCTAACTTCGCATGGTACAGTAACTCGCAGCGTCAAAATCCCGCAGGTGGGCCAATGCGACTGTCCGCACCCATCATCCCAAGGGCCCAATCTAATCCTGTGGCAAATCCGCCATCGGGTCCTTGCATTCCTCAAACAGAACACGCATCAAGTCCTCTTGATAAACTGACGTGAATGGTGATGGAAATGTCTAAGCGCCATGAAGAAAACATGACCTCTCTTCAGCACCAATTGGCTCAGCAGAATGCTGAGATCAGTCAGCTATGCATGACGACTCGATCTCAGGGCACTCTTCCAGCCCAACCTGTTCTCAACCCACGAAATTTTGTACCCCGTGGTCCTCAACCACAGGTACGTCCTCCTCAGTGGCAGGTTCATCAAATTCTGCAAGCTCCGAGCATTCCACTAAGATTTCAGGCTAATCCCGCAACAACACATCACCCTTATGTTCCTATTGCAAACCCTCCTCTGCCTTATGATCCCATTGGACTCATGACATCCAATGCGATTACTACAAGAAGCGGTAAGCAAATCGTCGATCCGCCTCGACCTTATCTTGGCCCATCTTTTTCATCACCCTTTCATTCGGGATGGGTACCGCATTCGCGTGAGGACGATACACCCAAACTAGTGCCAGAATCAATCCCATTCCCTGAGGCTCTACTGAGGGACCCAAAAGGCAAGAAAAAGGATATGCAGGCCATTGATAACCTGTGTAATTTATTCAAGGATGTTGAAATCATGGTACCCCTGTTGGAGGCTATCGACCATATACCAACTGTTGCCCGATTTTTCAAAGACTACACTACACCCAGGCGACAGTCAAAGAAAACAAAGAATTCAGTGGTCCTCTAGCCTCATGCGAGTTGTGCTATACTGTCAAATCTACCACTGAGGCAGAAAGATTCGGGCACACCGCTTATTTCTTATAGCATCCAAGGCTGCAATTTTAACCGTGCTCTGCTTGATCTAGGATCTTCCATCAATCTTATACCAACCATCATGCTCGAGAAATTTGCCTTAGGAAATATGAAACCCACCCCTGTCACGTTGCAGTTGGTAGATCATTCTGTCAAAATACCGAAGGGTGTGGTGGAAGACGTGGTGGTTAGGGTCAACAGTCTCTGTTTTCCTGTTGACTTTCTTATTTTGGATATGGTAGTTCCTAGCTCACTTTCTGATTGTACGATCATCCTTGGTCGACTTTCTTGGCCAAAGCCCGCGCCCATATCGATTGTAAGTCTAGCTACATTGAGATTGCCGTTGGCTCTGAGAAGCTCAAGCTAAACATCTTCAAGGCAGCTAAGAATTTTGATTGCAATTGCATCGAGGATGACACATCTGACGAGGACATGGCCGTCAGCATGTGTATCGGACTAATAGGGACCTAGTCTGACGGTTGTTGATTGCCCTTGAACATAGACCATCGCCTAACTGACACATATTGTGACGTTCCCCCATCCCTCCCCTTACCCGTACCTTCTCCTGACTAGACTTCTGACGAGGTTTTCTCCGCTTCCCATACCTCATGGTCTGAGTCATATTCGGGCTACTCACCGCTGGTCCACCCTCTTGAAGACCAGATTGCCCTTTCCTTCCCGCCAAATCAGGCGGAAATGCGACTCCACACTGGGACCTTGAGCCCACATACTGATCACTGGGGCTATCCCTTTTTGGATCCACCAATCCAAGATGCCCCTCTTTTTGGCCAATCTGAGTGCCAACTTCTTCCTCCTGCCTTTCTTTCTTCTGATCCACTTGGTACACTCTCATCCCAAGAAATGCCAAATCTTTCCCCATCCACTCCCGAGCTAAAAGAGCTACCTGACACACTTAAGTATGTTTTCTTAGGATCAAATGAAATGCTCCCCATAATCATTAGTTCAAAATTGACTAGGGAGCAAGAGTGCAAACTAATAAAGTTCCTTATGGAACACAAGGCAGCCATTGGATGGTCCTTATCTGACTTAACTAGCATTAGCCCCTCCTACTGCACTCACCGTATATATACGGAGGAGGAAGCTCAACATTCCCGCGAGATGCAGCGACGTCTCAACCCTAACATGCGGGAGGTCATCAAAAAGGAAATCATTAAGTGGCTTGATGCGGGTATAATCTACCCAATCAGCGATAGCCCCTGGGTGAGCCCGATTCATGTTGTGCCCAAAAAGGCAGGACTCACCATCTGTGTCAATGACAAGGGCGAATCCATCCCTACACGCACTCTTACATCTTGGAGAGTGTGTGTAGACTATAGGAAACTGAATGCTGCAACTAAGAAAGATCACTTTCTGCTACCTTTTATTGACCAAATCCTGGAGCGGTTAGCGGGAAATAAATTTTTCTGCTTCCTGGATGGATTCTCTGGATATAACCAGGTGGCAATTGACCCTCGGGACCAAGAGAAAACCACCTTTACCTGCCCCTTCGGAACCTTCGCATTTAGAAGGATGCCTTTCGGACTTTGTAACGTGCCAGCAACTTTCCAGAGATGTATGCTGGCGATATTCCATGACATGGTGGGTGACTTTCTTGAGGTCTTCATGGATGACTTTTCGGTCTTTGGACCTTCATTTGATGATTGTCTTGCCAACCTAACGTGTATCCTTCGGAGATGTATTGATGTGAACCTCGTGCTTTCTTGGGAAAAAAAGTCATTTTATGGTACATGAGGGAATCATTCTTGGGCATATCATCTCCGATAAGGGTATTGAGGTTGACAAAGCTAAGATTGATGTAATTGCTGATTTATCTGTGCTAGGCTCTGTCAAGCAAATCTGCTCCTTCTTAGGACACGTCGGTTTCTATAGGAGATTCATCAAAGACTTCTCTAAGATTTCTAGACCTTTAACTCATCTCCTATCGACTGGCGTATCCTTTAATATGGGCCCCGACTGCATACGAGCATTCACGCAGCTACATGATGCTATCACCAAGGCCCCTATTCTCCAGCTGCTTGATTGGTCCCTCGACTTTGAACTCATGTGTGACGCTTTCGACCTTGCAGTCGGAGCCATCCTGGGACAATGACACGATAGACACCCCTTCGTGGTGTACTATGCCAGTAAGACGTCGGACGAGGCCCAGCATAATTATACAACCACTGAGAAAGAACTACTGGTGGTCGTTTTTGAACGTATGAATCGCTACGCTAACGTGTTTGGTTTTGGAAAACCTGTCGTTGTAGTTTGAAAGCGAAGAATTCGTGTTCAACAAATAAAATTTATACCGAAATTGAAATTTCGGGTCGAACACAGGGAGGCGGATGTTTGATTTAAAAACTACGTGTTTCTTTTTATTTGTCATGAAGTAATTCAATTTAAAACTATCTAATTAGTTACAACAAATAGAAGAGAGAGAGAGGGTAAGAGAGAGAGAGAATATTACACATAGAAATGAAAATGAGATGTAGAATAAAAGGAGAATTTATCATTGAGGAGATTGTTTATTACAACTAGAAAGCATAAAATAATTGCACTAGAAAGCGATAAATTTACTCTAGAAAGCATTAAAATAATGGAGGGAGAAATGTCCTCCTCGATGATTGCTTGGAGGACGAGCAGAACTACACTAGAAATCAGTAAATCTATATTAGAAAGCAGTAAAAAGAATAGGGAGAGAGAAATCCTCCTCGACGCTTGCTTGGAGGACGAGCCGGATGGGACGACGCCTGGACGAAGGAGAACGAAGTAGGACGAAGGAGGACGAAGCAGAAGAATGGGAACGGAGCAGCACGCCGTCGTCGTCACGGGATCCACTTCCGAAGGGGGATGAAAATTTGGACTTTATCTCACGAGAAGCATCCCGGGTGTGGGACAAGCTTCTCTTGAGCTTTGGAGGGGTAGAGAAGAGAAGGAAGGGATGAGAATTTCGTATGGAGGGGGTCTCCTTTTATAGTTGCAAGGAGTGGGGGCAAAATGGACATTACAACTTTAAAATAATAAATGAGGGGTCTTTAGTGATGGATAAATCCGTCACTAAAGCCTCCTTCGTGGGCGTCGTGGGCAGCTCGCACGCGCAACGCCTACGCATGTCCGCTGAGCCTCAGCCGTCTGATCGTGAGATTTGATGGCTTAAGTCACGCCTTCACCCGCTGCGCTGCGTGCCCTCCCGTGCGTACGATGTGTGACGCCGCACGTTCAATCGCGCGTGAACGCTATCGGGCACGCGTGGCTGTCCGATCAAGATCCAACGCCCGCCCACGCTCAATCGCCCGCGCCTTCCAGCCCTCTGCTGTGGCTCGAACCCGCGCCTGCCGCTAGCGTAAGTGCGCTCGACCGCTGCTCTACGGGGCGCGGATGGTCGAGCTGATGCTTTTAGGCACGGCTGACGCCATCCAACGGCAGAAAGCGAGCGGGTGCGGGGCTTCATAGAATGTAAGCGGCCGTTTGGGTGGCCGAGATGGCACCACGTGGCGCCATCTTGGCCGTCCATCTTCTGGAAGTTGTAGATGGTGCCACGGATGTCGGATTGACTCGATTTTTGTGTTGTTGGGCTGCGATCGTTGATCCGAATTCATCCGTGCGGTCAGATTTGTCATCTGAAGTGTGGATTTACACCATCTTGGCCCTTGATCTTCTAGGGTTTCGCGGTCACTATCTGATGCTATGGATGCCTGATTAGAGCGATCTTGGAGTCGTTGAACTCCAATCGTCACCCTGATCACATCCATACGGTTGGATCTTTGATCCGAGGCCCCGATAAAATGTTTGCCCTGTCCAAGCACATAAAAGGAGACAATTAACCTCCATTTTATTCAAACTACTCTAAATGAAAGATGATGCATGTTATGCAATATTTATATCATGAAATGCAATCCTATGCTTAAGAACATGCATAAATAGACATCTTAAGTAGTGTAAATGTGTTTACATCAGTCATCTTTGGGATGGAGAAATTCCGCTCCTACCTTCTGGGCTCGCATGTTATTGTATTCACTAACCATGCAGCCATTCATCATCTCATGCACAAGAAGGATGCCAAGCCTAGACTGATTCGTTGGATCCTTCTGCTCCAAGAATTTGACCTTGAGATCCGCGATAAGGTCGGAGCCTAGAATGTTGTTGCTGATCATCTCTCGAGATTGGACCCTGACCACATTGGACTTACCCTGCCGATTAATGAAGTTTTTCCCGATGAGCACCTATTGGCAATTAATGTGGCAAGTGGACCTTGGTATGCCGACATTGCCAATTACCTTACTTCTGGTTCCCTTCGACGTGGCTGGCCTAAAAACCAGCGTGAGCATCTCATCGCAAAAGTAAAGTACAATTTCTAGGATAATCCACTTCGTTTTCGAATAGGAGTTGACCAGATCATCCATCGTTGTATTCCTGACAGTGAATTCCCTAGTGTGGTATCCTTCTGTCACGATCAGGCCTGCGGAGGCCATTTTTTTGGGAGGAAAACTGCAGCCAAGGTGTTGCAGTGCAGTTTCTTTTGGCCCTCCCTTCACCAGGATGCACACAATTATGCCAAACATTGCACTAGGTGCCAGTCGTTAGGGTCAATGTCACGTCGTGACATGATGCCCTTGCAACCCATCCTAGCTGCTGAAATCTTTGACATTTGGGGAATCGATTTCATGGGTCCCTTTCCTCCTTCCAATGACTTTGAGTACATCCTCGTTGCTGTTTATTATGTTTCGAAATGGATCGAGGCTATTCCCATACGCCAAGCTGACCATGTCATATCTACTCGATTTGTCAAAGACCACATTTTTGCACGCTTTGGGATCCCTCGAGCCATTATCTCTGATGGAGGAAGTCATTTTACCCATGCATCTTTTCGGGCACTGATAAACGCCAGTTTATCATCATTCTTATGCATTAAAACAAACCTAGTTCTTAGGATTTTACTCCGCAAACGGGTTTTTGGGCTACATTTAGGCATAAAATAGGTTAGGCATGCATTGCATTTTTTATTGTCTTTTTAATATGTTTTTGTGAGTGTTAGGGATGTACAGATATATAGATCCCTAAAACCCTAGCACTCAAGAAGGCAAATGGTGAAGGAGAAGCCCAGACTAGCTGGAGCTCAGCCTAATCCAGCTCACCTCAACTTGATCCAGCTCACCTCAGCTTGATCCAGCTCACCGCATCTGGAACCTAGCTTACTTGAATTAGGGTTAGCTCATCCCAGCTCCATTCAACTAATCTTAGCTGGATGGCAACTCAAGAGAGTTCACCTTAGCTCACCCTAGCTCAAGTCAGCTCAGATCCAGCTTAACTTAGCTGAGTCTAGCTCATCTCAGCTCCCACTAGTCCACAGGGAGCTCTAGCTAGCTTAGCTAAGTTGACAGGAGTTCACCCCAACTCAGATCCAGCTACATCCAGCTCCACTCAGCTCCAGCCAGCTGAAGAAGAATTCATCCCAGCTCAGGAAGCTCAAGTCCAGCTCCCGGGGTCTCAGCTTAGCTCAACTCAGTTGAGCTAAGCTACCTTAGCTGCCTCAACCAGCTTGATTCTCCCTGGGAGCACCAGACCTAGCTCACCTCAGATTATTTTGGTAGAAGCTAGCTCACTTTAGCTTGGCTTAGCAACTAGCAAAGAACTAGCAAGCTAAGCCAGCTAGAGTAGCCCCATGCCAGCCTCTTCAGCAGCAGCCAGCTCCAGCTCCAGCTCCAGACTTCTCCTCCTCAGCTCCTCCCTCCAAACCATAGCTCCAACACCTTCTCCTCTACTCCTCCATTAGCTAAGCTAGCTTAGCTTAGCTTAGCTTAGCTTAGCTTAGCTAACAACCAGCTCCTTGGCCATCCACCACCTTCAAAGTCAACCCTAGCTAGCTTCACCAACTTAAGCCTACTTAAGCTAGCTCCTAGCCATCCCTTCACCCCATTATCTCCACCAAAAGACACCTTAAGTTGGCACCAAAAACTACCCCTAACCACCTCTATATTGGCGCCAACTTTCAGCCCTTAATCCACCCTACACCTACCCACATAAGCCATCCTAGCCATCCACCTAACCCTCCTTCTAGAATCCTTCTTGGCGCCAAATTAGACCCTCTTCTAGAAGCCATTTTGGTGCCAATATCAAGGGGTGTCAACCCCCATAACTACCCCCTTGGTGCCTCTTAAGGTGGCGCCAAACACCCTTGGCCATTGGATCCTTAACCACCTCCATCATTCCATCTTGGCCCTCCATTTCAAGGGACACCTTAGCCCCCTTCCTATTCTATAAAAACCCACCACCTACCACCATTTGGGGGCATCCTCCCTTAGTGTATTTTTCTACCTACATCCACCTATACCTACGCCCAAGGAGGAGTAGAGAAGGAGATTAAAGGGGCACACCACCAGCCCTTTTGGTGCCTTCTTCTCCCCACTCTCGTCAACTTGGGCCACGCCAAGGAGGAGGACTCTTCCACTTCAAGGAGGACGGCCAGGCAAGGGAGAAGGACCTAAGGTGGACGTACACCCTTGGAGAGAAGCTTAGGGCATGCCCCCTTAGGGCTTGCCTTGGAGGACATCACCTTGGCAGAGCACTGCAAGGAAGGAGTTGATGGACTCTTTTCAAGATTGGGAGCCACCAACCTTGGAGCAAGAAGCCCTCTTCTTCACCATCTATCTAGAGGATTTGTGTTTTCTTTTTTTATTTGCATTTTTCTAGTAGTACAAGCTTTCCTCTACTAGGCTTTTTGTAAAACACTTTATCAATTATCTAGTTGCCTTCTTTGCATTTCTTGTTTGCATTTCTTTTAGCTTATTTTCAACATTCTTCACTCCCTCTCCCTAATTATTCTAGGCCTCCACTTGCCTAGAGTGAGCTTAGGGAGAGGCTCTACTTGCCACATAGAAGTAGTATTTAAATTGAAGTGTAAATCACTTTTTCCGCCATCAGTTCGCATGTTGCCTTAGCTTAAAAACAAAAAAAAAATGATATATTGAAAAAAATACCAAAAAGAAAGTTGAGATTTATTCCGAGCAAGAGAATCAATTTTGCAACCATATTGCCCCCTTGGACGACCCTAGATACTCCCCTATCTAGGAATATAAATTTAAGAGCGAAAGCGGATTTACGCGTTACAACGACGTATTTTAACAAACCGCGTATTTTCGTTATCAGGCACTTCTTAGGAAATATGGAGTCCACCATCGTATCGCATCTCCGTATCATCCTCAGACGAATAGCCAGGTTAAGGTGTCGAACCGGCAAATCAAGCAAATTCTCCAGAAAACGGTTCTGCCTGACCATAAGGCTTGGTCCGACAAGCTGATTGACGCACTTTGGGCGTATCGGACCACCTTCAAGGCTCCCCTTGGTATGTCTCCTTATAGAATCATTTATGGGAAGCCTTGTCATTTGCCCATGGAGCTGGAGCACCGCGCTTATTGGGCGGTTTGCCATTGTAACCTCAACCCAAACCTGTGTGGTCGAGAAAGGAAACTCCAACTCCAGGAGATGGAAGAGCTCCGTCGTGAAGCCTATGATTCTGCCTTAACTTTCAAGCAACGTACTAAGGCCTTTCATGACAGCCGAGTTCGACAGAAGGAATTTGAGCCATCTCAGCAAGTTTGGCTTTACAATGCCCAGCTCAAATTCTTTCCAGCGAAATTGAAATCCAAATGGACTGGTCCCTACTTGGTCTCGAGACCATTTCCTAACGGGGCTGTTGAAATTGAAGATCCCAAATCTAGGCATAAATTTACGGTCAATGGACAGCGGTTAAAACCCTATCTTACTCATGAACCTGCCCCCGTTGGTGAAACTGTTGCCCTGCTGGAGGGTAACTAACTTCGTGCCTTACTCTGAGTCCAGCTGGGGACGTTAAATTCAACCCTCGTTGGGAGGCACCCCAGCAACACTTCACTATCACTTACACAATTCCATGTCACTTCACTTCGCACTTCTTCACTTTTCACTTCACCACCCACCATCCACCCACCCTACCACCCTGCTATATACCTTGCACGTCAGCTCTTGTTCCCTAATCCTTGGACCTTGCTTTACCCTGCATGCATATGAGGACATAGCATCATTTGGCATGGGGGGTGGATAGGCATCCATAGGATCAGGGTATTATATGGTATCATGCAGCTTACATTATACATATCCATCTATAAATATGTACATAGCCTATTTCAAAAAAAAGAAAAAAAGAAAAACAAGAGAAGGATATTTAGCAATGATCTGAAGGCTGAAACAAAAATACAATAAGTGTTTATGGATATTCAACAGCTGTTTTTGAAGACTTTCCAGGCCACAGAAGCTTGGTTCGCTCAGGCTTGGCTTAATTCACTTTAGCGTTGATAAGATAGATCGGAATCTCTCCTAACTAAGGATGTATTCTTGTACCTGAGTCACCAGTACATGATTTGTTGGTTTGCTTCTACTTAAGAGCCTAAGTAATCTTGGTTCACACTACACATATCAAGAAAAACCACCTGAACATAAGATCCAACCCCAGTGTTCATTAGGAAAGGTGGAGTCCTTACCTGTGCGCATAGGTAGACTTTTTATCCCAGGCTTTAGCCTTGTGTCTAGGAGAAACTCTTTCCACCAAAAAGGTACTCTCCCACCAAAAATGTGTGCTCCTCCAAATAAGAGTTAAGAGATATACTGACACTTGTTTCAAAAAAAAAAAAATCTTGCAAATAAGTCAGTATATCTTTCAAATGTCTGTAAATTCTTCTCCCCAAAAAGTTTTTCAGGGCATGTTACAAATACCTTATTTTTACCATATATTCCTTGAGCCACAAAAGCAATAAAATGGGGGTTGAGTTTTCCATCATCTTTTTAAGGGTCAATCCTAAGACATGAGCTGAAACTGGGACCAACCTACACTTAAAAATTCGTGAAACCTTGGGCTTGAGTCTTAATGTTCATCTGGTCAGTCTTGATCCTTCACTATGCGCAAACCATAATCTCTTGAGCTCTCCAGTACGGCAAAACCTTCTGAGTCCTGGAAATCGTACTTAAGGTTTAATATCAAGAGTCCAGGTTAGTCGAGAGATGATCTATGTCATGTAAGACTTAAAGTACTGGTAGTCTTCTCTGCCATTGGTTCTCATGATATGCAACAGATAAACACACCCATGTCGCTTTAGAAAAAAAATCTTCAGCTTAAGATCATTTCTAAATACAATACAAAATGTTTTGCTAGGGACTAGCAAAAGATAGGCATGGGGGTATGATTGCACAGCAAAAATACACCAGTAAATATGCCATCTTGTGTTATTTCCTAGCACTGCCATTGCAATTTATGTAGCTGTAATTGCATTTGTAAATAGACGGCTGAATGCATTTATAAAGAGGGGAGGAGAGTGTGAATAATTGGCCATCTATTAATTAACATCTTCCTCAAGTGTGGCATTGCAATTTCACCATTTTCATTTTTTTATTTACTTTGACTTCTTCTCTCTCGCGCGGCTGCAGGGCATGGGGCATGCATTCCTCTCCTCCTGCCAACAGCATGGCAGGAGGTGCGCTGCTAGCAGCATGGCTATGGCATGCCCTTTCCTCTTTATAATGCCTTGCTCTCTCCCTTGTGAGGGCATACACTTTCATGCACCTTCAGACACCTTCAGATCCACTGTCACCCTGGGCCAACCTCCTCCCCTCTCCCTCTCCATACACAGTATCTCTTCTCACTGAGAAGAGACACATCGTGGGTAGGAGAAAACCCACAGTGGTCTCCGACCAACACTGAGTTCCACCACCACCCAGCTCTTTCATGAGCAGGTGGGCTGGTGGATTCACCTTTTGTTTTTATCTTCGTTCGTCTTCTCGGCCATTGCCAGAGCTTCGAGCTCTCAAAGCTCAGAAGCTCAAGAAACCATGCACCTACCTGCAAGCCACCGCCGGCCACTGCGCGCACACCTGCAGGACAAGAATAGCCTTTTTCCATAGGCGCAGGCGCTCCACAGCACGCTCGCGCACGTAGAATCGGCCGCTACCAATTGCTCGCTCCGCGTGGCATTGTAGCTACTGTTCATGCCTCTCAGCGCGATACTGTAGCCACCGGCTCGCTTCTCACTTAGCCGGTGGCATCGTGCTCTCTCTCCTCGCCCACTACCCGTGTCAGCTGGTCGCCTGCACCTGTCCGCACCTCACCGCACCCGCCTGCAGCACTATGCGCTGCGCTACGCTCACCCGCACCTGTCCGCGCATGATGAAAGCGTAGGTGCTCCCCAGTGCACCGCGTGCACTCTCCCTCCTGCGCCCGAGCATCCTCGCCCATCAGACGACAGGGCAGTGTAGCAAATAGCTTATCTGCTGCGCTCCCCTCCTCTGCCAGTACACACACACACCCACTTGTACACACACACACGTACACTCACACACACGCTGGTACACACTCACACACACCCTTATACACTCACACCTACACACACACACACATATATATATCCACTCACATATATACATAAATATATATATACATATATATACATATATACATATACATATCTATATACATATACAACTATATATATATATCTACATATATATATTTACATATCTCTATATATCTACAACTATACATATACATATATAGTTATATATATATATATAACTATATATGTATATATATAGTTGTATATATATATATATGTTTACATATACATCCACCTACCCATATCCTTATATATACTTCACCACCCATACTCCCGTGCACTAGTCCCTCCAACGTGCATCATATCGCAGGAATATTCTCACCAGTTGCTGATATTCCTCGATATCCGCGTAAAGCAAGCTACTCCACCCTCACTCCCACACATCCGCTCACACTTCACGCGGCACTCAGTCTTGTTGGTTGCGTCTTACTAGATGTGGACCAACTTGACACTGTGCTACATTCCATTTCCACTTCCACCTTCACCCCTATATATAATATATAACTATATACATATATATATACTATATCTACTATATATCTATACATATACTAAGCTAAGTATTTCTTTCTTTTCTAGCAACCTACCTTATTTTTATTTATCTTTTATTTCTTGCTATTAAAAAGATAAAAAAAAGAGTAAAAGAGAAAAGATAAATCCTGTCTTACAGGTACTCGATCTTGCGAATAACAAGACTAATTTTTGGAAACCCCAAGTTGGCTACAAGCCAAGAACCATTTGACTCAAGGCCAAGGACTTGATTTTGAGGGTGTACCTCAAGGACAACATTATCACCAACAAAAATCTTAAAAAAATAGAAAAACCAAAAACATAGTAAATGCAAGGAAGAGATACGTTTTAATGGTGTAGAAACTCCTTGACCTTCAAATTCCTGCCTCCCTGAGATAGACCCTGGGCCTAAAAGTGACCAAGATAAAATCAAGTAGGCCAGGTTAAAAATTTTTGTGAAGCTGGTTGGACTCGATTTAGGTTAACTCACTACAATAACTTCAACAATAATATCACCATATTAACAAAGCCTATTCGAGTCTCACTAGATAAGAACACCATCATGAGCCATAACTAGCTCATTTTCATCCAATTAAGTCAGTAAATGCTCCTACATAACTGTTAGAGAGTCATAAGTCACTACAGAATCATTCTGAGGGAAAAATAAGAAACTAGGGTTAAAACTGTAATTTGACCAACATATCATGAATGCAATACAACCATGGCTTTTCCTTGGGGTTAATTATGTGTCAAATGGTCCTAAAAGACTAATAAGTGGGTTAAAGCAATCAAAAAAGGATTTGCACGTGTTCTGAGAATTAAATGACTTTTTGAAACCCTAAAAACCGATCCACTTAATTAACTGAGGTTCCGGTTAGAATAAAATTCACCTAAACCCTCTAAAATTCATAGAAAAATATTCTATAAGGTTTGGAACCTTCAATTTGAGCATCAGAACCCATTTTAACCCAGAAAAGAGTCTCAGACAGACATTTGCCCTAATTTGGGTTTTTACATAAATTGCCTAGCCAAATAGGGTCAAAACAAAAATCCAACTTCACCATTGGATTCCTTAAGTTTGAATTAGGTTTATACTAAAATTTGGACCTAAGATGAGTTTGTCTTGACCTAGTTTGCAACTTAGTCTTGTCTGATTACATTTCTACCCTTAACTTTCAAAAAATTTTCAAATAGACCCCTAACTTTGTCATCGTTCTCAGAAAAAGGTCCTTGTTGCCATTAAACCTATTCCTACTTGCTTTGGTGACCTTAATTTGGAAAGAACTCCCTGATTTCTTGACGAATCCCTTTCAAAGTTGAAAGGGAAGTTCGTCAAGAAATCCCCTTCCTTTTGAACCCAATCCCAAACCCTAAAACTTACCCAATCTCTCATGCGAATGCATGAGAGATTTGGGTATCAGGGAATTTCAAACTCTGGCGAGCTTTCCAAGCTTGGGAAGCTTGCTTTCCATGCCCAAAACCTCCTCTTGAGGTCTATAAAAGATCCTCCTGCTCATACCGTCCTCCTCACACTTGAAATCGGCCAAGAATCCCCACTAATTCTTCTCTCTCTCTCGGTCGAAAGCTCCTTGACGTCCAGCGAGCCCCTCCATCCATCTTTGTCCTCCGTTTGCAATACCAGGAGTAGAGGCATCCTCCTCAATTCTTCTCGTGTCGAGCTATACCAACCGGTGCCCTAACCTCCCTCTTCCTCGCCGTCTCTCTCTCCGGAGTTATTCTCTTCTCTGGCATCGGCAACACCATAGCCAGCTCCGCCTCTGCCCTGCTTCATCCACTAGCTACCCAGATCGAGGCCTCATCTTCCACTCTTCATTTCCAGACATTCTCAACTCCATTTCAACCGCCGACTCGTGCTACCACCCTCTGTCTTCCACCTCACCGGCATACCTCCGGCAAGCTTGCGCGACCACTATGCTCCACCAACCTGGTCGCCCTTCATGCCTACACCTCTGCTGTGTCCTAGAGAGA
The DNA here is from genome assembly GCA_037157565.1 of Thalassia testudinum. NCBI lineage: Eukaryota > Viridiplantae > Streptophyta > Magnoliopsida > Alismatales > Hydrocharitaceae > Thalassia > Thalassia testudinum. Next base: position 64,220,332 of record JAZHRO010000055.1, read on the forward strand.
AAAAGCCCTCTAGTAATCGAGGCTATTAGCCTCACCTTAGTGCCACAGAACACAGCATTTCTCATGCACATAGTCTGACTCCGCCACGCATGCACGAACCTCGCCACGCCACACAACCTCCACCGTTGCATTTGCCATGGTCCGATGAAGGTCCTGAGCAAGTTTGATTGGGCTGCAAGGCCGTATTACTGATTTCAGGTATCGGCTCCTCTCCGCCATTAACGCACAGCTCCAAAGCAAGCTTCAGAGCTTGTTCTTTACCTGCAGCTCTAGGACTTCCGACTCTAGGCAGAGCGAACTACCTCTAGGAACATCCTCGCATGGTCAATTGGAGCTTTTGATCGCTCCTTAAGTGTGAATTGGGTGAAGGAAGCAGCAGCAGCATGTGGAGTAAAGTAGGAGCAGATAGTCCCACATCGGAAATAGACGAAGTGGTAGAGGTGCATAAGTTGAATTCCTGCTATAGCCTTAACACCTCCAAACAAGGGGTGAGGTCCCTCTCACCCACACACACCTGTGCCTCATTCGCGACACATCGCCCGTGGACCTGGTGTGCCCGACCCGCCTAAGCCTTCACTCCTGAACTGCAAACATGCCCGCAACCCTAAACCCAGGTACGCGCCTACCTGATTACTCGACTATACCCTGAAGGCCCTGGGAGGGTAGAGCCTAAGAGGAGAGAAAGAGAGTCTGCACGGGTTGAGGGGGTGTTTTGCTGCAGAGAGAAATGGCTGACACTTAGCCATTTGAAGGACCTTCCCCCTCTATGTGAAGAAGGAGAACAGAGAAAGAAAGAAGAAGAGAAAGAAGGGTCTAAGGCAGAAGAAGAAGAGTTATAGGGAAGGAAAGAAGAGAAGAAGCAAAGGAATAAAGACAGAGAAGAGAAGAGAAGAGAAAGAGAAAAGAAGAAGAAGAGAGAGGCTTAAGCAGTTTAAGCCGTCTGATTGGTTTGGTTGCATTTCATTTCATATATACATTGGGTTCATTAGCTATCATTGTAAGGAATATTTGGTGATCTAAATCACCATTTTACTCCATTATTTTTACATTTTGACACTTGATCCTGGTGCTACTTTATTCTGAAGCAATTTTTATTCACAATTTCATAACTTTCTTGTCTTAAATTGCAATTCTTGAGAAGTGAATTCCATATTGCTCCCTATGTTTGATTTTGGAACTTTTTCGAGTAATGAAATTTATTTGTTTGAGCGTTATTTTGGGTATACTATAACACGATAATTTTAAAACATCGATTTAGCGCCTGAACATCTGCACAGCCACAACAAATATGAAAAAGCAAGTTAGATTCAAATCAGAAATTCTAATCAGTGAAACTAAACTACACGTTCCTTCTTGGCATTGGCGCCAAAATGTTAAATGGTGCGAAATCGATGCTTTATTTGGTGTAATCGTCGTAGCAAGTCAAAATCGCTCGTAAACACTTAAAATTTATAACTCGTAAGTATGAGGTCATTCACTAGGAGCAATAATGGCAATTCATTCTCACAGATCACAATTCTAAGCAAAATATAAGCAATTTAGACCAGAAGAATACTCAAGAAAGATATATTAATGAAATCAAGTACCAATGTGCAAAAAGATTAGTGTAAAATGGCGATTTAAATCACCAAATTACCCCTTGAATATAAGCTCACAAATAACTTAAATAAATGAACAGTGGTTATCAATTAAATGCTACGTCAGTATGCAACCAAATGTTTCCATAGTGTCCTTAATCCCTCAAGGCTTCAGAATTCAGATGACAGAATCAAGCACCAGATGGCTTAAGTGTAAGCCTCTACAGCAACTTCAAGAGGCTCAAGGGCCTCTTCCTCTCTTTCTTCTTCTCGAGCCTCAGGAGAGAGACTCATAGCAGCGTCATAACAGAGGCAAAGGCCTCTTTGAAATTGGCTAAGTGTTGGGAGGCAAGAGGAGCAAAAACCCCCCTCTCTCTTCTTTCCTTCTTTCCCTCCTAATCGGATCTCAGAGAGGGTAAACAAGCAGGTAATCGGTCGAGAGCAGGGACTAGGGCTACCGGGCGTGTGAGGTAGTCGAGGAGTGAGCGGAAGTGAGTGAAGAGGGACCCGACCCCTCCTGTACTGGGCGAGGTGTCAGGGTGACTAATCCCTTTTATCTTACGTTGAAGCCTTTACTCCTCATGATGTAGGACTAATGTAGCTGCAATCCTCCGCACGAAGTAGTTGCTGAAGGAGCTCTTGATTACAGGCGAAGTGAAGGTGGTTTCCTCTAATTGAAGACCTGGGTATGCTCCTGGAAGAAGACCATGTGACTTGGGAGTCGAATGGCTAAAGAACTCAGCAAGAACACTACTCCTGAGGTCAAGGAAGAAGCTCTGTTAATGGTGGCGGACCACGAACACCTGCAAAGATTAAAATGGCCTTACGGCCACGTCAAAAGTGCTCAGGAATGTTGCACGAGTGCGGCGAGAGCTGTGGTGTTGGTGGTGTGCTGTGAAGGTGCGTGTGTGAGTGTGGCAAAGGTAGAGAATGAGTGAGAGGCTGGTTGTGTTCGGGGAGGTGATGGGAGTAGCAATCCCCTCAGTTTCTTGAGGGGTTTTCCTTGCATGGGCACGACGGAGGTGTGGGAGTTGATGGCAAGAAGATTGGTGGCATGTAGCAGGTTGTTGAGGTCACCGAAGGTATACTGGAGACGGGGGAGACGACGGTGGAGCAGGCGGATTCGTGGTAAAAAATGAAATCTGGAGGCACTGGGGTGATCAGTTAATGAGGAGTCGAGAAGAGTTGCTTGTAGAGGAGGAGGATATGGAGGAGGCATCAGCTGTGATGAGTCAATGCTGGAGAAGGTGAATGCTTCGAGGAGGGGTATGGCAACGAGGAGGGGATCGGAGAGCACCGTGCCGGTATTGCATGATGCGAAATGAAGAGGGAAAGAAGATCCGATTGCCTATTGTATGTGGAGGCCGACGAGGGAGTCGGAGGGAGAAGGTAGCCGGGGTGGAGCTTGGTGCAAGCCGGAGAGGGAGAAGAAAAGAGATTTGTGGCCTAAAAACTCGCTAAGGAAGAGAGGGAGTCGAGGCCAAGCTTATATAGACTTGTTGCAAATAAGGGATGAAGCTCAACGAGCTTCAAAATTTTAGGGAAAGAAATCCCTAAAATTTCAAAGGTTCGCGTGAACTTTTGGCTAAGATTCACGGTCCAAGAAGTGGCTCATATGATCGGGAATCATCTGAGGAATACTCCTTCCAATTTTGGAGGAGATTAATTAAGGAATCTAGGAGCTTGCCTTGTTTGAAGGTTGGTGGTTCAATGCATTCAGACTGCAATGGTGACAGGGACCTAGGTGTGAAGAAGACTAGAACCCTGGGGGGCTTTATGCAAATATTTCAAAAGCTGATGGGTTATTTGAGAGAAAAAGAATCAAACTGAACTAAAATGCGAACTAGGTCAAGATGATCTCTGATTGGGTCCAAATTTTGGTACAAGCCTAATTTGGACCCAAGAAATCTGATGGTGAAGTTGGATTTTGGTTTTGACCAAGTTTGACTAGGTAATTTATGTAAAAACCCAAATTGGGTAACTTCCTGTTGGAGACTATTTTGGGTCAAAGTAGGTTTAGATGATCAAATCAAGGGTACCAAACCTTATATAATATTTTTCTATGAATTTTATAAGGTTTATGTGAATTTTGTCCTGAACAGAATCTCTGTTAATTAAGTGGGTCTGAAATTAGGGTTTCGGGTTGTTAATTCTTGAAAGTGCGAAAGCCCATTTCTGTTTGCATGAACCCACTTATTTGACTTTAATGCTTATTTTACCTTTAATTCACCCCTAGCCAACCCCTTGGTTATTCTTTGTTCATGATTTGCTGGTAAAATTACATAATTAACTCTCGTTTCTTATTCTCTTCTTAAAACACAACATGATGCAAATAGGACCCTCTAATGGTGATGTAAGAACTTTTATCATCTTTTTCAAACCAAAATAGGCTAGTTAGGGCCTATGATGGTGTTCCCATCAAGATTGCAGGACTGGTGCTTGGGTGACTCGGTCACGTAGGACCTTAAATGAGTGAATGCACTTATTAGATATCTTAAATGGTGTGTCCTTTGAAAGGAGATTCGTTAAGGGGTGCGCGATCTTAGAGAAATTAGGTATGAATTAAAAATAAAATCCAACATGCCCCAGAAATGGTCTAATGTCTTTGAATGAGTTAGGCACAGGTAGCTTGGAAATCAGATTTACCTTAGCCCCATCGACCTGGATACCTCTCTCAGAGACGAGGTATCCAAGTACGATGCCCTCATGAACCATGAAGTGGCTCTTTTCCCAGGAGAGAACCCAGTTCACTTCGATGCATCTTTTAAGGATCTGGACCAAATGCAAGTGGCGTTCATCAAAAGATTCACTAAATACTGAGAAGTCGTCCATTGAGACCTCAAGATAATTACTTACCATATCAGAGAATATGGCTAGCATGTACCACTGAAAGGTGGCGGGTGTGTTGCATAGCCCAAATGGAATCTTGTGGAACATGTACGTATCGTAGGGGCTGGTAAAGGTGGTATTTTCCTGATCCTTTGGATGAATTGTGACCTGATTATGTTCGGAGTACCCATCTAGGAAATCGAAAAATCGATTTCCAGCTAGTTTCTTGAGAATCTGGTCAATGAACGGAAGCGGGAAATGATCTTTCTTCATGGAGGCATTCAATTTTCGATAGTCTATGCAGGTTCTCCACGAATTTGCATTGCTGGTTGGGATGGTTTCTCCAGATTCAGTCATGATAACGGTGAGTCTTGCCTTCTTAGGTGCAACCTGGATTGGGTTCACCTAGTGGCTATCAGAGATTGGGTAGATGATACTAGCATCTAACCACTTGATGATCTCTTTCTTCACGACCTCCTGCAATTTTCGTTTGAGTCTTCTCTGCATCTCTTGAGATGGTCCTAAGCCCTCTTCAGTGTAGATACGGTGTGTGCAATATGAGGGACTGATACCAGTCAGATCATCGAGAGTCCATCTGATGGCTTTCTGATGCTGTTGGAGAACAAAAATTAGCTTTGTGTCCTAATTAGATGTGAGTTGGGAATTGATGATCACAGGAAACATTTGATTGGAACCCAAAAACACATACTTTAGATAATCTGGGAGAGGTTTCAACTCCATAACCGGGTTATCAGCAGTAGGTGGGGGATCGGGAAGGGCCTCAAAAGATAAAGTGGGAGCTAAGGTGAAACTAGATCAACTTTGGGCTCCTCTATCTGTGGGTCGGAATTTTCTCGAGGTTGAGGATCAGAGATAATCAGGTTTTCCTTTGCAAGTGGATCCTCAACCATAGAATTGGTGTCATACACTTCCTCGATTACCCCACAGTTTATTCTATTCTAGGCCTTGAAGATACTAATCTTTAGTGTCTGGTTACCAAATTTCAACTCGATTTGGCCCTCTTCGCAGTTGATATTCACCCTAGCTGTGGCTAGGAATGGCATCCCTAAGATGATCGATGTGCTCTTCAGATTTTCAGGAGTATCCATGTCTAACACAATGAAGTCCACTGGAAAATAGAAATCGTGGATCCAAACTAGAACATAAGAATTCCTCTGGGTGACTTGATTGATCGGTCTGCTAATTACAAGGTCACCTTAGTCGGTTTGAGTTCAGTTTCCTCGAAATGGTCCAGTAGGGATGTAGGTATCAAGTTTATGGAGGCTCCTAAATCAAACAATGTTCGATCAAATTCTAAATCACTAATCTTACAGGAGATCAAAGAGGTGCTAGGATCTTTTACTTTTTGTGGGAGTTTGCTCAAGATGATCGAGCTGACTTATTCAGACAATACGATTGAACTCTCATCTTTGATTCACGGCTTATGCTTTGGTGTACATAGATCTTTAAGAAATCTCGCGTAAGCCAGTATGTAGCAGATTGCATCCATCAAGGGGATGTTTATCTGGACTTGCTTAAAGAGCTTGACCAGATCTTCCTTAAGTGCCATGTGTTTCAGTTTCCTCTTTCTCTTGGTCAAGGCCTTAGGAAATGGAACCTCTGTAGGTTCCTTTAAGATTGGTTCAGGTTCTGGATCTGGGATAGGGGTGTCCTGGATAACCAACCTAGGGTTAGGATCTGAACTACCAGGTTGAGAGTGGCTCGGATAAGGTGGATCCTGAATCGACTTGCCACTACGGGTGGTAACAGAATTAAGTCTTGCCTGGTTTTGGTTTGGAGTTGGCAGAAGTGGTGATTGTTGCTGATATCCCGAGTATGGTGTCAAAGCATCCATCCCGTCAGGTGATGGAGCAGAAGGGGCCTGATAAACATCGTAAGCTGGGCCCTGATTCGGGTTCATAACACACTGTGGTTCAGCATGTTATTTGTATTTGGAAGAGGCTGAGATGGAAGAGCACCAGGCTGGCAAGAACTCGCCATTTGTGTGAGTTGATTTCGAACCTCTGTGATCTCGCCTTTGTGCTGTTTCTACATAGCTGCATTGGTCCTTTGGATATCAGCCAGGGTTTGTAGAATCAGAGTCATTTGATCTTCCCTTGATGACCCAGATTGATAATTCAGATTGGGCCTAGGCTGAGTGGGCTAGTAAGGGTGTGGAACCAGTGGTTAGGGTTGGAATTGAGATCTCAGATTTTGATTATTCCCTGATCACGCGAAGTTGGGATGATTACACCATCCAGGGTTATAGGTGTTTGAGAAAGGATCATTCTGGATGGCGTGGAGATCCTTATAAGTCTAAGGAGCTCCAGAGAAGTTAGAGTACGAGGGTTCAGAGTTCCCTTAGCTAGAGCATGTAGTTCCAGAGTTTCATCCAAAACCAAGATCAGACAGGGGTGGATATGGGTCCATCCCCTTATAAGAGTGGTGATAAATGTTATGCATAGCCTCCCTATTGGAGGGTAGTTGCGCATACGTGCTCTGTTGTGCTGAGGCGGCTCTCTGTAGATGTCGAGTAAATTCGTCAACCTTTTTCTCGATAATAGAGACCTTATTCAGGCGACTGGTCATCAGTTCCAGATTAGCTGATGCGGACAGGTCATGAGTCTCGTGTGCCCCCTGCATGTTTGTCAATGCATGAGTGGTTGTCCGGTCGAACACACCCAATGATTCATTGTTTATGGAGTTCTCGCACATGTTCTCGAGAATCTCCCAAACTATATCTTCATGTTGACCCATGATGTCTCCACCATAGGTTGCATTGACAAAGAGCTTGATATCCTCACGGAGCCTATGGTAAAAAGACTGGACTTATTCCCACTTAGGAGCTCCGTGATGGGGGCATCTCCGCATGAGATCCATAAAGCAATCCCATGCCTCATGAAGAGGTTCTCCGGTATTTTGTGAGAAATGCATGATTTGGTGCCTTAAAGCACTTGTCCGGCCAACAGGGAAGAATTTCTGTAAGAATTCAGTTTTGAGTTCTCCCCATGTGTTGATTGGACGGGTCAGAATCTGAAACCAATCGGCAACTTTATCCATGAGAGGGAAGGAGAACATCTTCATGAGCAGGATGTCTTGATTTTGTATGGCAGGCCCGAAGGTCTGGGCTAGATGTTTCAGCTGCTTGATGTGTTGGAAGGGATCGTCGGAGTTCAAGCCATAGAATTTAGGAATAGCATGGATTGTATTTGGCTTGAGTTCAACATCAGGTCCTCCAATTGGGATTTGTACCCTGGGCTCAATCTCCACTGCAACGGGAATGTAGTGATTACACATTTGAGGATGCAACGATGGATTGATGTGTGCATGGAGTAGATCATTGAGGCACTGTAGCTGATTCTGGAGATTGGGTTCTTCTTCATGATTCTCCATGGATGTAGATGAAGGAGATCTGGGCTCAGAAGCAGAAGAGTTGGAAGAGATATCAATCTGGTCGGAAGGTAGCACAAACAAGTGAGTCGAGGCTTGGCCTCGACGAGAATGAATTGCTAATGGAGGTCTTAAGGGTGGTCTTAAGGACCTCCTCCCAAACATGCACTAATGAGCCAGATGAAGAACAGAGTGTGTAATGGACCCAATCGAGGCACCAAAAAAATCTTTGGATGACTATGGAGGTTCGAGGCAGATGATACCTCTTGATTAGAAAATCACTCACCCAAGAAATTCTTGGGCAGCCAGGAAGGGAGAGCCCCACAAAGACCCCTACACGGTAGAGCGTGCCCATGGGTTACAGGGTTTCCTCCACCTAACCTTCCTTGTCACTGAGGATCCAAGTAGATCAGAATGAGTAACTTAACCCCTTAAGTCTACCACTTTTAGTCCTGAATTATGATGTTTTGAATTTCACTTGAACTTTAGAATCGATTGTGACTGTGACCTAATTTGAAGGTTGGTTAACCCACCAGGTGGGTCAACTTCACCTAACCAGCCCTAAAATTTACGATAAGTTGGGTAATGAACCCAAAATCACCCTGAGTGGTTTGCAAGCAGGTTTTTAAGTCCCAAGTTTTAAGTATTCAAGTGAATGTTAGAGCCTTCTTTTAGGGTCTTCTTACTTAGATCAATTTAATTAAGGCTTGGGTGGCACATAATGCGGGAAATAAATTTTCTTTTAATTCTGGCAAGTTTGTGTTCCTCAATCCTAGAATTGAAACCCAAGTTTGGCTCTTTTTCAGGTCCAATTCTTTCCAAATTGGGCACCGAGGGCTCAATCAAGAAGGTGAATAGCCCTAGGCACCTTAAGTCCCTAGTAGGTGCAGAAATCTGGATAGGGATGTCTAAATAAATCAAATCAGGCAACTCAAGTGATTAAGTCTAAGAAAGAATGCGAGTCGATCCTAATTGATTCTTCTTTTTAATTCCTTCCAGAAATAAGGGCTTAAGAAGGAAATGAGATTACCTTCCCCTACAGTGGTTGTTTGATGGGAACACCATCATGATCCCTAACTAGTTCATTTTGACCCAATGAAGAGAATAAAAGCTCCTACATAATCAACTGAAGGTCATAATTCACTACATAACCTTTCTGAGAGAAAAATAAGAAACTAGGGGCAAAACTATAATTTTACTAATGTAGTACAACAACAGATTTTCTCAAGGGCTAAATAAAGGTCAAAGGGTCTTAATAAGATAATAAGTGGGTTGAACCAGACAGAAAAATGTTTGTGTGAGTTCTAGGAATTAAATGACTTCTTAAAATCATAAAATAGACCTAGTTGATTAAACAAGGTTCTGATTAGGATAAAATTCACTTAAACCCTCTGAAAATCATAGAAAAATATTTTCTAGGGTTTAGAACTTTCAATTTGGCCATTAGAACCCATCTTGACCTAGAATGGGGTCTCAGACAGATATTTGGCCTAAATTACATTTTTGCATAAATTGTCTAGTTAAACATGGTCAAAACCAAAATCTAACATCACCATTGGATTCCTTAGGTCCAAATTAGATTTTTACCAAAATTTGGACCCAAGGGGAACTCATCTTGACCTACTTTACAAAAAGGTCCATCTTGATTACATTTCTATCCCTATCTTTCAAAAACCCTTACAATCAACCCCCTAGCTTTCTTATCATATTCATAAATAGGTCCCTCCACCATTATAGTAGAGGAATCCTACTTCGGCAAGCTTTGAAAGGAGGTTTCTCCTTGATTGCCCAGAGAATCCCTCCCAAAATTGGAAGGAAGATTCTCTGAGTAATTTCCTCTAATCTGAACCCATCTGTGATCCATAATTGTTTCCTAATCAATCATGCGAACGCATGAGAGATTTGGGTCTCTTTTGAGTTTCCTTGTTTGGCGACCATGCCTTGCTTGGAAGCTTGGCTTCCAAGCACAAATCCTTCTCCAGAGACCTATTTAAGAAGGCCCATGTCCAATCGCATTCCCTCAGCTTGAAATTGGGTCGGATTCCCTCACATTCTTCTCTCCTCGCCGGCCGCAACGCTCTGCAAGCTCCGACGGCTTCTCCCTCGCTCTCTCATCGCCCAACCATAATACTAGTAGTCGGGTTAACTTCGCCACAGTCCTCCGCATCATGCAACACTGGTTGAAGTCACCTCTACCCTATCTTCGCCACCGCCTCTTCTACAGAGCTTTGTCTTCCCCACGTCCGACAACCATACCGGTGTGGGATTTCGTCCCCTTTCATCTCATAGAAGTAGGCTTTTCGACTCTCCCTCTCTCACACTTTCTTTCCATTTCCCTAAACCAACCCTCGACGCCACTGACCACCATCACCTTCTTCACCTTCGGCGATACCTCCGGTGAGGTGCCCCCGTCGCTCCGCACCTCCATCCACCTCGCCAACCACCCTACAACCTCTGCCTCGACTCCCTGATCACATCCCCTCACTCCAACCTCTCCATCAATTACCCAAATGCACTCTCGAACACACCCACAGTAAGCCTTAGATACTCCACCCAGCCACCTACATGCCATGAAACCATGCCCATCACATCCGCCATGGTCTGACGAAGCTCCCTGAGCGATTTGACGTGGCCGCGAGGCCATTCTCATGTTTTAAGGTTCGTCGCAAATCTGCCATTGCTGCCGAGTGTGAAGCTCGCTTGCTGCAGCTCTAGGTGCTGCCAATCCCAAGAAGACACTCCTAGGACGCGCAGAAGACTCTCGCGCACAATTCCAGACCTTTGATTGGTGTCAAGAGCCGCTGCAGCCTCACCAATTGGAAGCCTCACCCTGCAGTAGACACGCGGAAGAGGTGGGACATTTAGTCCCACCTCGTAACTGGAAGGGAGCCCATATGCACATAAATTGATTTTGTGCTAGAGGCTCTTTACCTCCATCACTGAGGGTGAGGTCCTCCTCCCCCCCTTTCACAGACTCGTCCACGGCACTACCCCCGCGGACCTAGCCATGACCCAATTACTTGACCTACTCACTCCTTGCTCACCATACATGCTGGTGAGCCTGGACCCGGGTCTTCATTAGGTCCGATTACCCGATCAGTTAAAGGCTCTGGGAGAGCGGGTCTGAAATAGAAAAGAGAGAAAGAGAGAGGAAAGCTATGCAGGGGAAGGGGGGTTTTGCTCTAAGGAGTTTGGTCCACACTTAGCCAATTCAGAGAAGAAGAAGAAGAGGAGGTCAGGAAGAAGAAGAAGGAGCACCGCTGGGCTTAAGGAAAAGCAAAGAAAGAAGGAAGAAGCTGAAGAAGAAGGAAGCTTATGGTAGAAGGCGGAGAAAGTGAAACGGAAGAGAAGGCCAAAGATAGAGAAGAAGGAAGAAGAAGATAGAGAAAGAAAGAAGAAGGGGAGCTGTAGAAGAGAAGCAGAGAAAGAAGAAATCAGAAGGAGCACTGTAGCAGCAGACGTTTAAGTCATTTGATTTACAAATGAAACGTCCAATTTGAGTTTAATTCATATTCATATACATTGAGTTCCTTAGTTGATATTGTAGGAGTATTTGGTAATCTACATCACCATTTACTCCCATATTTTTGCACATTGATACTGATATTATTGCGTATTTTTTTAAATTCTGAATTGTGATCTTGATTTCTAAATACCTATTTGCTCTCTATGTTTGACCTCGGACTTCAAATTCGTGTAATAAAATTATATCTGTTTTGAATGCTTTTTTAGCTATATTACAATGCAATACTTTTAAAACCTAACTCAATGCTCTTAACATTTTGGCGTCGTTGCCGGGGAGCAATGAGTGATTTAGAATTCTTGATTACAATTTCTGATTTGGTACTAACTTGCTACATCTCTTTTTTGTGGTTGTTTCAGGGAGAATATTCAAAGAAAGATAGCCGCACATCAAACACGCTAGGGGTAGGTAACTTCTGATTACTCTTTCTCTCTTAACCCCCTCATTCTAAAAAGGAAGAAAGAGCAAAATCAATTAGGGCTACTCGCTTTACATTCTTAGCTAATTCATCAAGTTGCCTGATTTGATTTCAACAGCAAAATTGATTTGTGCACCATTTAAGGTAACTAGGGCTACCACTTTCTTGTTTGGGCCCTAGATACCACATTTGGCAAATTAAATTGGACCAAGATTAGAGCCAAATTAAGGATTTCAATTTAGGGTTTTAGAGAGACACCTTCATAAGAAAGAATTAACTTTCCAAAAAGATGTGTGCCTAAGCCTTGGTTGAAGTGATTTATTCAAACAAACCCTAAAATTCAGTCTCTTAATCTCACTTGAATCCTAAAAGAAGGGACCTAAAACTTCTCAAAGGACAAATAGGTGAAATTGACCCACCTTATTGGGTCAACCAACCTTGAAATTAGGTCACTTTTTGCACTCAATACATCTAAAGTTCAAGTGAAATCTTAAGCACCCTTGCTCTTTAATAAACTAGTAGACTTAAGTGGTCAAGTCCTGATTCTTGCCTACCCGGAACATCAGTGACAAGAAAGGTCGGGTAGGGGAAACCCTGTAACTCATGGGAACGCTTTACCGTGTAGGGGTCTTTGCGGGACTCTCCCTCTCTGTCTATGCAAGTATTTCTCAGGTGGACGGCTTTCTGACTAAGGGATATCATCCACCCCGAACCTCTATAGTCATCCAAATTTTTTGGGTGTCTTGATTGGGTCCATCACATTCTACTCTCATCCAGACCATCGGTGCATGTTTGGTAGGAGGTCCTTAAGACCATCCTTGGGGCCTCCTTTAGTCATTCAGTCCCATCGAGGCCAGGCCTCAACTTTCGTGTTTGTGCAGCAACCCCGTCACATAGACATCTCCTCTGATTCATCTGAACCCAATTATCCTTCTTCCATCATCATGGCACAACCCGTAGAAGAAGAGAAAACGCCTTAATGATTTATTCCAAGCCTTTGTAAATCCACCGCAGCGTCCTATGATGCGAGATCACTACAATCCCGCTGCGGTGGTAATCGAACCTCGAGTCTAAATCCCAGCTGGAGGTCCTAATTCTAAACTCAAGCCCAACATGATTCATGTTATTCCAAAGTTTCATGGGCTCAATTCTAATGATCCTTTCTAGCACATCAAACAGCTCAAGCATCTGGCCCAGACCTTCGGGTCAGATGTCCAAAATTGGGATATTCTTCTCATGAAGATGTTCTCCTTCTCTCTCATGGACCAAGCAGCTCACTAGTATCAGACTCAAATGCATCCAATCAACACATGGGTTGAACTACAATTCAAGTTTTTGAAAAAGTTCTTCCCAGTTGGTCAAACGAATGCTTTATGACACCAAATCATACACTTCACACAACAGCCTGGAGAACCACTTCATGAAGCATGGGACCGTTTCCTGGATCTCATGCGAAAGTGCCCCTATCATGGAGTTCCTAAATGGGAACAAGTCCAGTCTTTTTAGCGGTGACTTCGTGAAGATATCCGTTTATTCATCAATGCAACTTACGGAGGGAATATCATGGGTCAAGACAAAGACAATGTGTGGGAGATTCTCGAGAATATGTGTGAGAAGTCCATCACTAATGACTCCATGGGCTTATTCGACCAGACGAATAACTGCGCATCGACGAATCCAAGGGGAGCACATGAGACGCAGGGCTTGTCTGCATCCATCGACTTGGAATTGATGGCCAGTCATTTGGACAAGGTCTCTATCATTGAGAAGAAGGTTGATGAGCTAACTCGACATCTACAGCGAGCCACTTCTATGCAAAACCCGTTCGCACAGCCGTCCTCTGGGAGGGAAGCTGTGCATAACATCTATCACCGATCTTCTCAGGGGATGGACCCGTATCCACCCCCGTCTGACTCTAGGATCAGAGGAAACTCCTACCCTGCCTACTCTAGTTGGGGGAACTCTAAACCCTCGTACTTTGATTTCTCTGAGGTTCCTCAGACCTGCGAGGACCTCAACGCCATCTAGAATGACCAATTCTCTAATACCTATAACCCTAGATGGTGGAATCATCCCAATTTCCTGTGGGTGGGAAATAATTAGAATCAAAGACCACCATATCAACCTCATCCACAAGCTCCTCATCCACCTTGCCAACCACCCTACAACCTCTGCCTCGACTCCTTGATCACATCCTCTCACTCCAACCTCTCCATCAATCACCCAAAAGCACTCTCGAACACACCCACTCACACGCCCACAGTAAGCCCTAGATACGCCACCACAGCCACCCATACGCCATGAAACCATGCCCATCACATCTGCCGTGGTCCGGTGAAGCTCCCTGAGTGATTTGACATGGCCGCGAGGCCATTCTCATGCTTTCAGGTTCGTCGCCCATCTGCCATTGCTGTCGAGCGTGAAGCTCGCTTGCTACAGCTCCAGGTCCTGCCAATCCTAGGAAGACACTCCCAGGACGAGCAGAAGACTCTCGCACACAGTTCCAGACCTTTGATTGGAGTCAAGAGCCGCTGCAGCCTTGCCAATTGGAAGCCTCACCCTGCGGCAGACGCGCGGAAGAGGTGGGACATTTAGTCCCACCTCAGAATTGGAAGGGTGCCCATGTGCGCATAAATTGATTTTGTGTTAGAGCTCTTCGCCTTCAACACTAAGGGTGAGGTCCTCCTCCCCCCTCTCACGGGCTCGTCTGCGGCACTGCCCACGTGGACCTAGCTACAACCCGATTACCTGACCTACTCCTCACTCACCACACACGCCGTTGAGCCTGGACCCGGGTCTCCGTTAAGTCCGATTACCCGACCGGTTAAAGGCTCTGGGAGAGAGGCTCTAAAATAGAAAAGTGAGAAAGAGAGAGGAAAGCTACATAGGGGAAGGGGGGTTTTTCTCTGAGGAGTTTGGCTCCACACTTAGCCAATTCAGAGACGAAGAAGAAGAGGAGGTCAGGAAGAAGAAGAAGGAGCACTGCTGGGCTTAAGGCAAAGCAAAGAAAGAGGGAAGAAGCTGAAGAAGAGGGAAGCTTAAGGCAGAAGGTAGAGAAAGAGAAAAGGAAGAGAAGGCCAAAGACAGAGAAGAAGGAAGAAGATAGAGAAAGAAAGAAGAAGAGGAGCCGCAGAAGAGAAGCAGAGAAAGAAGAAATCAGAAGGAGCATTGTAGCATCAGACATTTAAGTCGTCTGATTTACAAATCAGACGTCCAATTTGAGTTTAATTCATATTCATATACATTGAGTTCCTTAGTTGATATTGTAGGAGTATTTGGTGATCTACATCACCATTTACTCCCATATTTTTGCACTTTGATACTGATATTATTGCATATTCTTTTAAATTCTGAATTGTGGTCTTGATTTCTAAATACCAATTTGCTTCATGTGTTCGACCTCGAACTTCAAATTTGTGTAATAAAATTATATCTGTCTTGAACGCTTTTTCGGCTATATTACAATGCAATACTTTTAAAACTTGACTTAGCGCTCTCAACACTATCATGCTGCTAATCTTCTCCTGTGTACCTTGCACAACCACAACAAATAAGATAGAATAAGTTAGAATCAGAATAGAATTGTAATTAGTGAAATGAAACTGCACGTTGCTCCCCAGCAACGGTGCCAAAATGTTGTATGCTTTTGTCAGTGTTAAGAAATATATGCGTTGTAGTATAATCGGCAAAATCACACGAACACTTAAATTTATAAGGCTAAGATTGAAAAAGGAGTATGTGGTCATTCGCAGGGAGCGATTGTGCAATTTAATTCACCAATCACAATTTATCAAAAGAATATGAAATTGAAATCAATAAGATGCTCAAAATGATATTTCAATAAGAACTAGAAGAACAATGTAAAAAGATCACGTTAAAATGGTGATTTGAATCACCAATTTAACCCTCAATGTTAAGCTCTTAATCTACTCAAATATTTGAATAGTAAACCACAACCATTATTCCACGTCAGGCACTTTAAATGCTTCAACAGTAGCCAGTAGAATGCCTCAGATGATAGAACAAGGCATCAGACACCTTAAGAGAAGAGGCACAGCACCATAGAAGAAGCACATGGGCTTCTCTCCTTTAAGCCTCAGAAGAGGGATAGCAACAGCACCAACAGAGGCTCAAAGGCCTCACACAAAGCCCGTAGAGGCTAAGTGTTGAGAGAGAGAGAGGGCTAGCATCCCACGGCAACAAAACCCCCCTCCCTTTTAGATTCTCTTTCTTCTCTTCACTGCTCAGAACACACCAGACTCGGGTAATCGGGTAAATGGATCAGCCCAGACCCGTTGGCGTGTATGGTGAGTGAGGGCGTGTGTATGCACATGCAAGGAGGGACCTCACCCCATGCTTACTGAGGCAACGAGGAAGAGGCACGAAATCAAAATAAGCACGTCTTCATGGCTATCCATAAAAGATGTGGAACTATCCCACAAGGTCTTCATCTCACGTAGCTGCAGGTCCTTTCTTTGCCAAATTGATGTGGCTGATGTGGCTTCGCACCCCAATTGAAGTCTTGGGATGACTCCTAGAGGTGTTCTGTAGCACCTGGGAGTGGAAGTTTTGAAGAACACAGCTGGATAGCTGCAGATGGAGTCAGAGGAGGTGGCGGCAACGAAGCCCTGACGGAAACCTGAAACCACGAATATGGCCTTGCAGCCACCTCAAAATAGCTTTGAAGCTTCGCCTGGAAGAGGCGAACGTGTTGGTGGGTGATATGAACACATCTAATTGACCTAAAATGCCTATTTATGCATGTTTCTAGTATCATAGAAGCATTCATCATTATAAATATTGCATAACATGCATCATCGTGAATTTATGTTAGATTGTATAAATTTTTGGTTAATTTTCTCGTTTTGTGGTTAGGGAATAGGGCAACATTTATCGGGGCTTCAGATTTGAGATCCAACCATAAGGATCTGATCAAGGCAACGATCGGAGTTTAATGAGTCCAAGATCGCCTTGATTGGACCTCTAAAGCTTCAGATGCAATCCGAGAAAGATAAGAGGTTAAGAGGCAAGGTGGTGTAAAATTCAAACTTTAGATGACAAATATGACAACACGGATGGGTTCAGATTGACGATTGTAGACTAACAGCGTAAAAATCGATGCAATCCGACATTTGTGGCACCACCTACAAAGCCAAGAAGATGGAAGGCCATGATAACACCATGTGGCGCCATCATAACCGCCCAACACCAGCCATAGCACTCATCTTTGCCGCTCGATCTAATCCTAACCGTTGGATCATTATCCAACGGCTGAGATTCAATCTCAAGCCGTGCACCAACTCTACTGAAGTAAAGGGTGAGAACGCTCTCGACCGTTGGATCACCATCCAACGGTTGCAAGTGCTCGCCCCTAACAACACAAATGTGACCAAAGAGTGCATGTAGCACAACGGTTAAGGTGCTATGCCACATCAGGTCGCCCATTCGAGTCACTTCTTCGTGCCTCCCCCTCGCATGCAAGAGCGAAATTTGACTCTTAAGTCATGAACTTGCGGCTCAGATCAGTAAATTGGATGGACACATAATTAGATGCCCGATCTCATGCAAGATCACATGCGTGGGAGGCATGCTTGGTAAAGGCATGTAGGTGTGCATTCTGAGCTGTTGATCGCTCATCCAACAACGATGAAGTAGTCGTGTCACCTCTTAACTCTTGAAGAGGAAGCGGCGTGCGTGGATCTAAGCCATTTGATCTCTTGATCGGATGGCTGAGGATGTGCAAATGTGGGTGAAGCATTCAGCGGCTGAAGATGAAGGGGTGGGGGCACGCGCATGTGTTTAGCGACGTGGGGGATTTAGTGACGGTTATATCTGTCACTAAAGACCCTTACATTAATGTTTTAAGATTAAAATGACTTATTTGTCCCCTATTCCTCACCTATAAAAGGCCCTACACCCTCCCCATTTTGATCATCTCTTCCTCTCTTCTCTTACCTCCTCCAAAGCTGTACGAGCTTTTCCCAAACCCGGGATGCTCCATTAGAGTTAAAAATACAATTCTTCTACCTTCTCACCCCCTTTGTGGAGCATTTCGTGGTTGTCCTCTCACCACCGTTCGGGAAGCAAATCCCGCTGCGACATCACCCTATTCCATCCTTTGTCCTTCTTCATTCTCCCTCATCCAGCATCTCACCACCTTCGTCCGAGTGCTTCGTCAACACGGCTCATCCTCCAAGTAGCTGTCAAGGAGGATAACTTCTCTCCCTCTTCTCTTTATCGCTTTCTAAATTAGATCTCCCACTTTCTAGTGTGGTGAGTAGTTGTAATGAACATGATTATGTGGTTATAAAACATTTGTCTATTCTCTCTCTATTTTCTCTTTATTTGTATTATTCTTTCTCTGTCTTCTATTGTTTATTCTTTAAGTAGAATAGCCAAGGTATCCAGCCAATCTACTTTGTGACAACAATTAGATTTTTGATCAAATGTACGCCTCCTCATTGATAAACACTAGTTTATCATCATTCTTATGCATTAAAACAAACCTAGCTCTTAGGATTTTACTCCGCAAATGGGTTTTTGGGCTGCATTTAGGCGTAAAATAGGTTAGGCATGCATTGCATTTTTTATTATCTTTTTAATATGTTTTTGTGAGTGGTAGGGATGTACAGATATATAGATCCCTAAAACCCTAGAACTCAAGAAGGCAAATGGTGAAGGAGAAGCCCAGACTAGCTGGAACTCAGCCTGATCCAGCTCACCTCAGCTTGATCCAGCTCACCTCAGCTTAATCCAGCTCACCTCAGCTTGATCTAGCTCACCGCAGCTGGAACCTAGCTCACTTGAACTAGGGTTAGCTCATCCCAGCTCCATTCAGCTAATCTCAGCTGAATGGCAGCTCAAGAGAGTTCATCTTAGCTCACCCTAGCTCAAGTCAACTCAGATCGAGCTCAACTTAGCTGAGTCTAGCTCATCTCAGCTCCCACTAGTCCACAGGGAGCTCTAGTTAGATCAACTGAGTTGACAGGAGTTCACCCTAGCTCAGATCCAGCTACATCTAGCTCCACTCAACTCCAGCCATTTGAAGAAGAACTCATCTCAGCTCAGGAAGCTCAAGTCCAGCTCCCGGGGACTTAGCTTAGCTCAACTCAGTTGAGCTAAGCTACCTTAGCTACCTCAACCAGCTTGAGTCTCCCCGGGAGCACCAGACCTAGCTCACCTCAGCTCATCATGGTAGAAGCTAGCTTACTTTAGCTTGTCTTAGCAACTAGCAAAGAACTAGCAAGCTAAGCCAGCTAGAGTAGCTCCATGCCAGCCTCTTCAGCAGCAGCCAACTCCAATTTCAGCTCCAGACTTCTCCTCCTCAGCTCCTCCCTCCAAACCCTAGCTCTAACACCTTCTCTACTCCACCTTCAGCTAAGCTAGCTTAGCTTAGCTTAGCTTAGCTTAGCTAGCAACCAGCTCCTTGGCCATCCACCACCTTCAAAGTCAACCCTAGCTAGCTCCATCAACTAAGCTCACCTAAGCTAGCTATCATACTCCAAGTTGGCGCCACCACCATCACACCCCTTCACCCCATCACCACTACCAAAAGCCACCTATCTTCCCTCCAAAATGACCTTCTAGAACCCTTCCCTTTTGGCGCTAACTTTCCCTCCAAAATTTCCTTCATCTCCACCATACACTTCTCCTTAAATCCATCTCCACCATCTACCTAACCCCCCTTTTAGAAGACCCTAGGATGGCGCCAAAAGGGTGGTGTCTCTCCACCACCAAAAGCCACCAACACCACCATAACCACCCCCTTAACACCCCTTGAGTTGGCGCCAATTGCCCTTAGCCTTAGGATCCCCAACCACCTCCATCTCTCCATCTTAGCCCTCCATTCCAAGAGTCACCTTAGCCCCCCTTCCTACTCTATATAAACCCACCATCTACAACCATTTTAGATCATCCTCCATTAGTGCATTTTTCTACCTATACCCACCTACACCTACGACCAAGAAGAAGGAGTAGAGAAGAACATTAAAGGGGCACATCACCAGCCCTTTTGGTGCCTTCTTCTCCCCACTCTCTTCAACTTGGGCCACACCAAGGAGGAGGACTCTTCCACTTCAAGGAGGACGACCAGGCAAGGGAGAAGGACCTAGGGTGGACATCCACCCTTGGAGAGAAGCTTAGGGCACGCCCCCTTAGGGCTTGCCTTGGAGGACATTACCTTGGCGGAGCACTGCAAGGAAGGAGTTGAAGGATTCTTTTCAAGCTTGGGAGCCACCAACCTTGGAGCAAGAAGCCCTCTTCTTCACCATCTATCTAGAGGATTTGTGTTTGCCTTTCTTATTTTAATTTTTCTAGTAGTAGAAGCATTCCTCTACTAGGCTTTCTTTTGTAAAACACTTTTCATCAATCAAGTGCCTTCTTTGCAATTTTCTGTTTTGCATTTCTACTTGCTTTATTTTTTTAGCATTTTTCACTCCCTCTCCCTAATTATTCTAGGCCTACACTTTCCTAGAGTGAGCGTAGGGAGAGGCTCTACTTGCCACATAGAAGTAGTATTTAAATTGAAGTGTAAATCACCTTTTCCGCCACCAGTTCGCATGTTGCCTTAGCTTAAAAACAAAAAAAAATGATATATTGAAAAAATACCAAAAAGAAAGTTGAGATTGTATTCCAAGAAAGAGAATCACTATTGCAAACATTTGGCCTCCTTGGACGACCCTAGATACTCCCCTATCTAGGAATATAAATTTAAGAGTTGATCGATTTTGCACGTTACAACGACCTAATTAACAAACCGCGTGAAATCTCTATCACTCGTGTTCAACCTGGGACTCACCAGAGTTTTGGTTAAATTATCTGTTTGACAGATTTTTATGCGACTACAACGATAGGCTTTCAAAACTCAAAATTTTTAATGTACAAATCCCATTTAATAGTGGGTGTTTCATGTGGTGAGGGGACGTGTGGTGGCCAGGCGAAGTCGAGGAGGTGGTACGGAGGAGGTTGAGTTTGGTGGAGGTGTCGAGGGTGCGAATCCGTCAATTTCTTGAGGGGTTTTGGTGAGCGGGGAGTGGCCGAGGTTTTTGGGGGTGTTGTGAGGGTGTTTGGTGAACTGTGGAGTGCATGCATGCTCACCAAAGTGCGATCGAAGATAGGGAAGGTGATGGTGGGGCGGTCATGTGAGCGTGTGAACCTAAAGTCTAAGAGTGTGAGTAGAGTTAGGGGAAGGTGAGGAGTTGAAGGGACGTAGTTACAGACGACGAGAGGGTGGAGGCGACATTGGCTATGATTGGCCAGTGTCAAAGACAAAGGATATTCTGGAGAAAGGAACGGCGACGTCTGAAGGGGGAGGAAGCCCCTCGCAGGTATGGTAAGGTGTGGATGACGGTGAGGAAGAAGGGCCTACTGCCTATAGTATGTGGTAGCAAGCGAAGAGGCCAGAGGAGGAAGGTCGCTGAAGACGAGCTTGGAGCAGGCTGGAGGTAGAAAAGGAAGGGCTATTCTAGGCCAAAAGCTTGCTAAGGAGCAAGGCCTCGCTATGGGGGACCTTTTAAAGGCCAAAGGGCAGCTTCCAAGCTTGGAAACAAGCTCGAGGAGCTTGTATTTTTGGGAAAGAAGATCCCTAATCTTAAGGAATCTCATGAGATCTTGGACATGAATTGAGGTCCAAGACTTGGTTCAGATGATTGGGGATTCTCTCAAGATCATTCCTTCCAGATTTGAGGAAAGGAAGACTTTAGGACAACACATGAGAGAGGAAAACCCTAGGATGAAGTGACATTGTGGCTGTGGAGTAGGAGAGGAGGAGGGCTAGAGGGTTTGGAGATCCAAGGGCTGGCATCGGAGAGATCGAGAAGGTCTTCCCCCATCTGTTGCTCGTCATGACCATGAGGGTAGAGACAGTTGGTGGTATGTAAGAAGAGGAAACGCAAAGATCTTATGTTATAGGTGCAGAAGAAGAGGACACATGGCCGTGACTTGCAACTCCCCAATCCTCTATCTGGCGTGCGGAGGATTGGGCCACAAAAAAGGTACTTGTAGGAGAAAGAGATCTTCTAATCCAGACGGAGCAGCATATCGGAAAGATTTAAACAAGAAGAGTGCTCGTCCTCCCCCTCTGCCTAGAGGATTCAACCATGTTCTAGATGCTGAGATTTCATTATCCAATGATGTTGGCGACGTAGAGATGATCTTGCGAGGAGCCCTGATTGGAGAGGCCATGTCGAGGATGATATCTTTTGTACAGGCTCAGAAAATTGGTGAGTTCCTTATCCCTATCCTCAAAGGGTTGGAAGATAGCAATGTTAGGTGGATCGTGTTTTCTACTATTTGGTTTGGACATGATAGATGTAGAAAGCCTCTGTTTCCGGGCGAGCATTTCTGAGGGGCTGAATGGAATGTGGAGGCATGCCTCACCGTTTGATGGGGCGATTCAAGAATGCCCTCCTCGAAGAGCACAGAAGCGATCGGGAACTTTGGAAATTAGAGGACACCCCTTGCATCTAAGAGTCAACAGCATGGCATCTGATGCAATTTCTAGCTTTGCAGCCAAAGTTGAAGGAGCAAGCGTGGGATTACAGGGGGGAGATGGAAGATTCATATCAGTAGATGTTAAACTAACTCGGGGTGGGCAAGTCCCTAAGAAAATAATCCATAGATATGGAGGAAGCTCTTGGCTTCTCCATGTGAGATTTTTTCTTCGGCAGGATGAGAAACTAGAACAAGGGGGAGAAAGATCATATGCAGAAGTGGTTGGAGTGCAAGGGAGTGGCTCTGAAAGTCAATTAAACCATCAAGAATACCCTGACCCAAAGAAGAGAAAGGGATTCCATGGCTTGCCGCAACAAGATAAGTTGATGGACAAGCCTTCTCCAAATCAGCAAGGAGGTGAGGAGATGTTTGAATGCCCTGAGGGGAGGGAAATTATGCCAGCAGGAGCGAATGCGCAAAGGCAGCAACATGAATTGATGACTGATAAAGGCAAAGGCATCTACTTTACCTTTGAGGTGCCTGAAGGAATGAAATACGGGGCTGGAACATCCTCAATTGTCAAATATGGTTGCTCACCCTATAAGCTCAGAGGAAGAACAATAGGAGTGGGTTAGAGGATTAGTGAAAAAGCAATTGTAGCAGTTCTCAATCTAGAAAGAAGGTTGATGGGGCCAAAGGGAGATGATCACTCACATAGAAGAAAGTCATCACTTAGAATGTGCGTGGGTTGCGTGATGGAGTTTGAAGAGCTTTGCTTGCCCGATACCTTCGTGAATGGGAGGTAGATTGCATGCTACTCCAAGAAACACATACTGAAGAAGAATGCAACCACTTATGGCATTCCCTATTGCAAGGTGGCCAGGCAGATATCAGGGTCATAGATGCGTAAGGGAGATATGGAGGCATAGCAGTCTGGTGGAAGCGCTCGAGGATGCATTTGATAGAAGTGTGGAGGGAGCTATATATAATCATTTATAAATTAAAATTACTGAGAGCAGAACAAGAATTAATTTTATCTTGCATTTATGGCTCATGTGCTCACAGTGCGAGAAGTATCCTTTGGCAAGAGTTATCTCGTGCTGCTGGAGTGGTTGAAGGGCGACCTTGGCTAGTGGGGGGTGACTTCAACTACACTCTATATGAAGATGACAGGGGAAGTGGAAGACTGTATGGCGGCTCCTTAGGATTTCAGATGACTACCTTAGCTTTGGGTCTATTTGTTTACCCTTCCTCAGGGGCTGAATACACTTGGAGAAATGGAAATGGACAAAAATCAAAGCTAGACCGCTTCTTTGGTAATGCTGAGTTGTTGGAATGCTATCAGTTATCCTCAGTGAGGGGGCTAAATCGAGCATTCTTAGACCATACTCCACTATTGTGGAAGAGTGGGGAAGACTCTTCAACAGGTTCATACTTTAAATTCCAAAAATCATGGCTCAGGGAAGAGGGATGCAAGGAGATGATTGGCAACTGGTGGACTTCTAAGCAGGTGAATGGCTTGGCTACATTCAGACTTGCAACCAAACTTAGAGAACTGAAATCAGTTCTGAAAGAATACAGGAAAATCATTGAGATCATGAGAGACCAAAAGAGAATGGTGGCTTTAGAGAAGGTGCAGCTACTTGATGAAAAGGAGAATAGGGAGCAGCTAATAAAAGAAGAGTGCATGCAATACAAAATTTGGCAAGAGGCTATTTTGGAGGAATACCTAAAAAGAGAAATTGATTGGAGAGAAAAATCTGGACAATTATGGCCAAAAGAAGGTGATGCAAATACCAAATTCTTTCACACAGTAGCCAACTCTAGAAGAAGGGTCAACTACATCTCCTCCTTGAGATCTGGTGACCAGGTGCTGACTTCTTCAGGGGACATTAAAAGAGAAGCGATCTAATACTATAAAGAAGCCTCTAGAAACACCGAAAGAGGGAATTGGAGATTAACCAATTCTGATTTCACTCGGGTTGATGATATTGAAGCTGAACAATTGGTTGAGCCTATCATGGTTCAAGAGGTTGAGAATGAAATGGTTGGTCTAAACTCTGAAGGCTCCCCAGGCCCCAATGGATTCCAATTCCTCTTCTTTAAAGAGTTTTGGCTGGTGGTGAAAAGGATGTGATGGAGGTCATTAAAGAGTTTCAGGAGGGTAATTCGGGCTTTGAAAGAATAAATAAATCCTACCTTTTCTTACTGCCAAAGAAGTAAGGAGAGGAGAGTCTACAGGAATTTAGGCCAGGCTTTGACGAACTCTATTTACTTGATAATCGGTAAAGTTTTGGCAAATAGATTAAGAGGAGTTCTAGCACGTCTAATAAATCTTGTCCAGTCAGCTTTTCTTCCCAACCATTCACTGCAAGAATCATTTATTCTAGCATAAGAGATGGTTAGTAGATGGCATAGACGTAAATGTAAAGCCTTCATGTGGAAGGTAGACTTCTGTAGGGCTTTTGACTCAGTATCTTAGCCATACTTATGGGAGATTATGAAGAGAAGAGGATTCCCTCCAAAATGGATCCAATGGATGAAAAGATGCATTGCAACTTCATCTTTCTCCCCTCTAATTAATGGTAAGCCTTGTGGAGCTTGGATCCAACCTCAACGTGGGGTTAGGCAAGGCTACCCCCTAGCTCCACTTATTTTCAATCTAGTAGTAGACACTCTTGCATGTTTTACTTGCAAACTATCAGCGACTGGAATGGTGAAAGGTTATTCATTATCCAACTCTAGAGCTTTGGTGCCAATCTTTCAATATGCGGATGATACAGTTTTTTTCGTAGAAGGGGGAGGAAACGAAGCTAAGGTCCTATACACTATGGTTTCCATGTTTGAAGACAACTCTGGGGTAAGGCTAAATGGTCAAAAGTCCTCTCTCATCTATTTTGGGTTGAATGGCTAAGAGAGTGAGACTTTATCAGGCAGTCTTCATACACCTATTGTGAATCTATCAATGAGGTACTTGTGATTGCCTCTGCGTGCACCAAGCTGAAGAAGAGTGATTGGAATCCCTTGTTTGAGAAAGTAGCTACCAAACTTGAAAGTTGGAGCAGCCACTACTTATCTAAAGGAGGAAGGCTGATCCTCCTAAACTCGATCATCACCTCTATTCCGATTTTCTTCTCAAATTTCAAAGCTCCAAAATCAATCTGGAAAAGGCTTGATACGCTGCGGAAACAATGCTTCTGGGAAGGGGGTAAATCTGAGGCAAATTTCTACATCCCTTGAAATGGCAGCAGCTATGCTCTCCTAAAAAATATGGTGGTCTAGGCATTCGCTCACTGATGGATTTCAATGACTCCTTGCTGCTAAAATGGGATATAAAGCTCTTTGAAGATGAGGAAAAGAACTGGACTATGATCATCATGGATGCACATGGTAGCTCACATGTAACCAAGTGCACAGCAGCTCCCTATAGACCATCTCCTTTCTAGAAATTAGTTTGGACTACAATACGAGATAATTGACAAAACTTTGGGCTGGTGGTTGGAGATGGCCAGTAGTTCTCCTTTTGGTATGATGAATGGTCCATCTTGGGACCTCTGAAAAATCAATTTCCACATGTATTCTATTTTGTAGTAGACAAATCTACATTAGTGAAGGATTGCTGGGACCCCTTGAATAGCAGATGGAACCTGATGAATCATGCATCGAGGAAGCAAGGCTGTTTGGAAGAGGAATATGACCAGCTAAGAAGGGTGTTAGACACCTTTAAGCAGATGGTTGGTTTAGATAAGTTTGCCTGGATTCATGGGCCGTTCACTCTAGCAAATGCCTACAAGTGGTTGATTGGTAGAGGTAGCTACAACCTGTCACTTGTAGACAAGGACTATGCTACTGTGTGGTTTTTAAAAATACCTATGAAAATAAAGATCTTCGTTTGGTTGATGAGAAGAAATGGCCTTATTATAGGTGATTTAAGGCACTCAATATTCGGTGTCCCACCTCAAAACTGCCCTCTTTGCAACTTCCTCACGGATAGCAGTATCCACATTTTTTCCACATGCCTGGTTACAGACCAAATCTGGAGAGCTATTTTTGGAGAAGCCTTGCCCTCTTGGGAGGATTTATGGACATGCTTTAGAACTCCAACCAAGCAACAAACATTGACTGCTGGAGTTTTGTGGTGTGTCTGGTGCGCTTGTAACAAGAAGTTATTTAGAGGGTTGCCTATAAATGTGGGGAGTATCATTAGGGAGTGTTGGGAGTTAATTGGAGCATGGAGAGCCTCCTTGTAAGCTTTTCTGAGAAAAATCATTTGTAAATGTTTTTGATTGATTTATTACTTGAATAAAATGCTCCCTGCTATTGTTATTAATGGCATTCCTCACCTTTTAAAAAAAAAAATGATCATTCCTTCCAATTTTGGGAGGAATTGGTCGAAAAATCAGGGAGAAATCAATATTGAAGTTCGGTGTGTTTGGGTTCACACTATTAATGGTGGAAGGGACCATTTTGAGGAAAATGACTAGAAGTTAGGGTCTAAATGTAAATAATTTGAAAGCTAGGGGCTTAGGTGTGAAAATATAGTTTAAATGGACTAAAATGCAAACTAGGTTAGGATGGACTATGATTTGGCCCAAATTTTGGTACAAACCTAATTTAGACCTAAGGAATTTGATGGTGAAGTCAGATTTGAGTTTTGACCAAGTTTGATTGGGCAATTTACATAAAAACCAAAATTAGGGTAAACTTTTGTCTAAGACTCTATTCAAGGTCAAAATAGTTTTAGATGGTCAAACAAAGGGTACCAAACCTCATAAAATAGTTTTCTATGAGTTTTAGGAGGTTTAAATGAATTTTATCTTGACCAGAACCTTATTATTTTAAGCGGGTTTGAAATTAGGGTTTTGGGTGTTGTTTTGGTTCTTAAAATGCGTGAAATCCCATTTCTGTCTGCATGGACCCACTTATTAGTCTTTAATGCTCATTTAAGCTTTCATTTACCCCTGAAAAACCCTGTGATTTTCTTTGTTCATGATATGCTATTAAAATTATAGAATTAACCCTAGTTTTCTATTCTCTTCTCAAAACAAAATGATGTGGAGTTATAGCCTTCATATGGTTATATAGGAGCATTTATCTTTCAATCTTGACTAAAAGTGGCTAGTTAGGGCCTATAATGGTGTTCCCATCAATGGTCGCTAGAGGACGGCGAGTGCAGTGGTGAAGAGAATTTGGTGGGTGCGTGTGTGTGGTGGTCGGACGGTGACGGGGAAGGTGGTCGGAGTATAGGTTATTCGGTGGAGCGAAGGAGGAGATTAAGCCCTAAATTAGGAGAGGGCTTTTTCTCGAAGGAGTGTATTAGGGCTTATGGAGGTGGTGGTGAGTGTTTTGGTGGTTGGAAGTGGTCGCGCAACCTCGTCGGAGACGTGGTTGGTGCTGGGGAAGACGGAGGGGGAGAATGATGGTCAGTGGCTGAAGTAAGTTTCTAAAGGCCTAGGGATGACCTAGAGAGGGAGAGGGTATGGTAGAAGGTGTTTAGGAGGTGAGAGGGAGGAGGTAGGCATCTGACATTGATCGTCCAGACATGAAGAAGACGAAGGTGACGGCGAGGTGATGACGATAAAGGAGAGGGTGAGGGTGATCTCGCTTTGGTCGACAAGATTTGCGATGAAGAGGGGAAGCTAGAAGTTCGTCTAATTTGATGGTTGGATGGCTGAAGGAGGAGGTCAGAGAGGGTCACCGGAGTTGAAGATGCGGTGGCCGGAGGAGGAGAAGGGTGTTTTCCAACTAAATCTTTGCTGCCTTGGGACTTAGGGGGGCCTAAATAGAGTCCTTTCTGCCCCTCCAAGAGCCAAACCAGGCAAGCTTCGAGTTGGTTTTTGAGATTGAAATCTTTGGGTTTGCTGGTGGTGAAATCTACAAAGATTGAGCTTGAAAGTAGGCTTGGCCTATCGGCTAAGATTTGGGGATCATGCGTACCAAATTTGGCGATTATAAATTGAAGTTTCTTCAATCAATTCCTCGATTAAATGTCGATGTTGAGAGTTTGAAGATCCTATTTAGATAGTCATGGTGGTAGGGGCCATGTTATGAGTACGATGAAAAGTTACGGACCTAATGGAAAGGATCTTGAAACCTAGGGTTATGAATGTGAGAAAAGAGATTTTAAGGGTCAAAATACAAACTAGGTTAAGATGGACTCTGATTGGGCCAAAATTTTGAGCTTAACCTAATTTGGACCCAAGGAATATAATGGTGAACTTGGATTTGAGTTTTGACCATTTTTGACTAGGTAAATTGCACAAAAGCCCAAATTAAGGCAAATTCCTGTTTAAAACTCTATTCTAGGTTAAAATGGGTTCAGATGGTCAAACCAAAGGTACCAAACCTCGTACAACATTTTTCAATGATTTTTAGGAGGTTTAAATTAGTTTTATCCAGACCAAAACCTTTTCAATTTAAGTGGGGTT
Source organism: Thalassia testudinum (assembly GCA_037157565.1). Taxonomy (NCBI): domain Eukaryota; kingdom Viridiplantae; phylum Streptophyta; class Magnoliopsida; order Alismatales; family Hydrocharitaceae; genus Thalassia; species Thalassia testudinum. Next base: position 64,248,928 of record JAZHRO010000055.1, read on the forward strand.
GATAATTAGGGTTTTTAGTATTATTTTTGCCCTCGAAATACGTGAACCCACATTTTAGACTTTTATGCTCAATTAACCTTTAATTAACCCCTGAGTGACTAGGTGGTTAATCTGCATTTGTGATGTGCTATTAAAATAGTAGTATTAACCCTGTTTCCTTGTTTCTTCACGCATCAGATTATTATGGAATTGTGACCCTCGGATGATTAACTAGGAGAATTTACTAGTTGAATCTGACTAATTATGTCTAGTTAGGGCCTATGATGTGTTTCCATCATATCCCAATGCCTAGATTTTTCTAGTCCCTAGCAAAATCCTATGGACCAAACCAGATCTCTAAGTTGGATGTAACCGTCAGGATGCCTTAGTAAGTTGCATCTCTAAAAATCAGATCAAAATACCAACAATAGGCCTAGAGGGACTCAAGTACTAGGCAAGATCCAGAACTGACTAGGCTCAACCTTGGGTCTGCCGCGAAGGTTTCGAAGGCCTGCAAAAAATTGCTGAGAGGTTCGTTGACCCCAGTGATTAAATCTCCCGTACGTATACATGGAAAGTCTAGGTATAGTTTACTAGTGCATTTTTGGTAAGAGAGATAGAGAGGGATTTTTATTCTAAAAGTTCTCTTTTTTTCTTTTATAATCCCTAAATGTTGCCTCGGATTGACCATAAACACAATCTGCATTTGATTCCTTGTCCTTACCATCAATCCTCGAAGGGTCCTTGGCTTTCGATGCTTCGGGATAGAACCGCCCATGGAAACCTTCAGAACCATGGCTTTTGACACTTCGGGATAGTGTGACCCATGGTGTTCTGAGGCTAAATTTAATACTTGAGAATCGACATTTCAGGATAGTCTCTCCCATGGCACCTGAACCAGCACAAGGTGCTTACATGCCCCTGGTGGGATATTTAGATATCCTAGGAGACAAGCATCGAGGAGACGATATGTTATTACGCATCTTCGAGGGGAGTATTTTTCATTCTACCTCTCCGCACGGGGAACTCGTCCAATCAACTTGCGTCTTCGAGCCGCTCCTAAGCCAAATCTTCGGGAAAACCTTTTCAGAAGAGAACACTTTTGGTATTTTTTTCATTAAGCACATTGACTAGACTAGTGTGTGATTTTTGGGTGCTTAGGTTACTAAGTCCCACAAGCAAAGGGGCAGGCAATGGGGCTGAATAATTCTTAACCCTTAGACTTAATACATCAGCCTCGCACTTTCCCCAACCTTTTGAGGATTAATGCAGATATTAACAAATACGTGAGTGTTTAAGCCCTAAGTCAAGCCCAAGAGGCCTAAGGTTGGTATCTGTCACTAAGTTTAGCCTTCCAGCTCTTAATTCATCATATGATCTAGCCTAGAACTTAGGTAAGTTCCTTACTCAATTACAGGGACTATCACATTTTTTCTTTTTTGTTTGCTACTTTCTCTTTTCTCCTCTTCTTCCTCCTTGATTTTTCAATTCAGCTCTCAAAATTGTCCTCTCCTTTTCTCCAATTTTCTTTTTGATTGAAACCCCTCCATGAATCGAATTTCACAGCATTTTGCACTTTAACACCCCCCATGCCTAAGATTTGTAATGTCCTCATTGTAACTTAGGTGGGTTCGAGTTCAGCTTAGATCATACATTAGAACATGTTTGGTGGGTGGTGAATGGGGCAGGATGATTGATGGTAACACCATCATTAGCCATAACTAACTTAAATTAGTGGAAATCAAGTGACAAATGCTTCCACATGGTTGCCTGAGTGCTGTAATTCCATGCAAATCCATTATGGGAAGAAAATAATAACAAGGGCTAAATATGCAGTTTTAACATCACATCATAAATGCAGAATAACCATGGGATTTCTCAAGGGCTAATTAAAGGTCAATTGGTCATTAAAGTCCAAAGAGCGGGTTCACATAGACAGAAACGAGGTTTTACGTGTTTCGAGAACCAAAATAGAACACAAAACCTTAATTTCATACTTGCCTAGATTGAAGAGGTTCTAGTCAGGATAAAATTCATATGAACCTCCTAAAATTCATAAAAGAATATCCTAAGAGGTTTGGTACCCTTGGTTTGACCATCTGAACCCATTTTGACCTTGACAGAATCTCAGATGGGCTTTTGCCCTAATTTGGGCTTCTGTGCAAATTAACTAGTCAAACGTGGTAAAACTGAAATCTAACTTCACCATCAAATTCCTTGGGTCTAAATTAGGTTTAGGCCAAAATTTGGGCCCAATTAGAGTCCATCTTGACCTAGTTTGTAGTTCAGTTCCTAGATATCTAACCATTACAGTTAAGCCCTCACAGTCTACATTTTATTTGCAAAGAGGCCCCTAGCTTCTCGCCTCTCTTGTGAGTAGGTCCAACTACCATCTTCCTTCTCGATTGAATAGGGAAAGAAGCTCAGCAATCAACCCAATGTTTGCTGAGTTTGATTCGTGAATTGAGGAACCAAACCTCAATCAGATCTAGTCAAACTTGGCGAGATTTCAAGATTAATCCCAATCATCTGAGCATCTCCTTGAAGCCAATCATCCCCAATTTCACAGCCAGCCAGCTTAAGGAACTCAAGCTCAAAACCTGGACAACACACCTTTCAAATCCATGTCTCTGGCTTAATTGAAGGGGGAAGCACTTCTATAAATAGTTCCCATTGTCCACAACATGGGATTGTACCCATTTAACCATCAAAATCCTCCATCTTCTTCTTCGACGGCAAATCCAATGTACCTCAGAGCTCTTCCAACCCCTTTTGTCACCCTCTACCTCGGCCAAAAGATAGAGGGTCCTGAAGGTTCTTCCCAACTAGGAGAGGTGACGTAATAATTGCGGAAATAATATAAAGCAATCTCACAAAAAATCAATCGCACAAGTACACAAGTAATTTTTAGGTGGAAACCCAAACCGGGTGAAAACCACCACCTAACCCTCTCGAGTTAGGATTTTCCGATCAACCTAGTTGATCAAATCCACTAACCGAATCACTTTAAAACGAGGGTGATTCAACCTCAGTACAACCATGCTACAAGTACGAGGGTAGCATTCCTCAACCCCTTCTCTCCACGCGAAGGATTTTGTCCCACGAAGGAGACGAGAATTCGCAAAGCGAATACCCAACAAAATAACAAAGATAAAAGAAACAACAAGTCCTATAGAGCCAACAAAGTAATTATAAACCTAGCTTCTATAGGAATAAGGAAACTCCCCTTTGCAAGGAGTGCGTCGACGATGACGCGGGTGCGTGAGCCATGCAACGGTGCAACTTCTCTCTCGTAGACAACGGCGGGAGAGTGGGTGCGCAACGGTTTGATGCTCTAAAGATGTAGAACTTGAGCTTAGAGAGCAAGAGCTTCTTGGACACAAGAGTGTGAGAGTGTATAGCTAAGTGTATCTTGTGTCTTTCTTTGTGTTTTTCTTGTGTGTTTAGGTGTGAAAAGGCTCCCCTCTATTTATAGAGGCCTTAGGAAGGCTTTGGAAGGCTTAGAAAAGCTTCCATAGCCGTTGGGAACAAAGTCCAAGAGAATCAGGCCGAAATCAGGACAATGATTACATTTGACAGGGTTATCTGACATCTAACTCTGGCATCAGACGTCTGGAAGGCCACTTTAAGACGTCTGATTTCAAGGTCAGACGTCTGATTCTATGCGGGTTTCTCCCTGACTAGAATCAGATCTAAACAGGATTTTTGTGCAAGTCCATCAGACGACATACAGGACGTCTGGCACTAAGTCTGGATGTCTGGAAACCTACTTTTACTGTGGGAATTGATTTCCAAACGTTGCAACGGCTAGAAAATCTCTGAGAAGAGATTTTGGGTCAGCCGAGGCAAAACGGTCATTTATCAGATGTCTGGAAAGGCCTAAGGACGTCAGATAAGGCTCTAACGGTCATATTCTTGAGTGTATGCTAAGCCAGCCAACCGTCCACTAATTGGACGTCTGGCAAAGTCATCAGACGTCTCCTAAGACATCTGGTCTAAGGTCTGGATGTCTGATTTCATCAGACAGAACTACCTATGTCCAGCCTAACAGTTATCAGACGTCTGAAACAACAGTCAGACGTCTTAAAATACATTATCAGACGTCTGATTTGGGAGTTAGATGTTTGGAAGTGATGTTTGAACCATATATTGGTTTTCTAAGTATTCTACAGAAAACCTAAGTATCCTAGGGTTGTGCCGGTGTTCCTAGGACTACTGTTAGGGTACTTTGAGGCTCTTTAACAATATTCTAAGGAAAATAAAAAGAGCAAGAAAATAAAGACAAGAGATACAAGAAAGGATTAAAAAGAATCTATCCTATTCTTCTTGTCTTCTATCTTCAATCTGTCGCTCCACGCGAACCTCCTCTGTTTTCCGTCAAGCTCCTCCAATCCGTCCTGGATGCGAGCTCGAACTCTGTTTAAGCACGTCCACATTTGCAATTGACCTGAAATCTAGGACTCAAATTGCAAATGTTAAATAACACGTGTTTTGTTATCATCAAAACAAATGATCGTGGTGCTCTAGCACCAACAGGTCCTACTTCCCTAGTCCTCTAGGAAGCTTCACGAGAAGCTTGAGCATCTCTACCCCCTCGTTGGCTCTGATTTCCACCCTTCGTCCTCGTCGTCGGTGGTCACACTGACGACCTATCTCCAAGCCTCCTTTCTTCCAAGTATGTTATGCTTCTATTGCCCCTTACTCCAATTAGGTTTAGGTCCATTTTCAACCTCGACCATTACTTCCTCTTCTCCTTTCTTCTCCAACAACGAGCACCACCACCTCCCTCATCGTCTCACCCTCTGTGCTTCTCCTCCACCCAATTGAGTTGGGTAAAAGCATCTCTACACCTTCACCAATCTTTTGCCTAACTCAATTAAACCATTTTATGCCTCGATGACTACCCTCCATGACAGCCAACCAAGCTCCTTGAGAGCTTCACTACCAGCCCTCCGTAGTCACCCTCGTTTCCAATTACCTTAGAGCTTTTGCCCGGTGAATAGCACCGGACCTTTGCGTGGTTTTAATTTAGGCCAAGAGGCTGTATCTTTGCATACAAGTGTTCACCAGATACAAGCTTCTTCTCCAGCCACGTTCAACTTCTCCGACGAAGCCATCAATGAAGAATGCTCCTTTGCAGCTGCGAAACTTCTTGGGCATCACACCTGGGCCATTGGATTTAAAATCCAACAGCAAAGCTAGTTTGAACCATTAGCAGCTCCTCTACGTGAGGAGAATGAAGAAGACAAGGGGAAGAGAGGGACACTTAGTCCCACCTCGTGAATGGATGGAGTGCTAACATGGTATAACAGACAATTTTGTTAAGGGTTTATCACCCACAAACATAGGGGATCGGGTCCGCTAAAGCCCATACACACGCATGCATACTCCCGCTTGCAGTCACAAGCGAGCGTGAGCCTGGGCATTGGTTTTTTCTTGGGATTTGTGTCTTGATTGCTTCGAGATACATGCCTATACAAGTGGCTTCGAGCTACTGAAGTTGTGCTGTGCCTTCTTGAGGCTTTACACTAAAACCTTAAAGAGTTAAGGTGTTTGATTTATGTGCTCATCGTCTGATTGGAGGTTCTGGGTAATTATTTGAAGCATATACTCTGTGGCTAGTGGTTGGTTCAAAACATTGTTGGAAAATTTGATTGGCAGATCTACTTAATTAGAGGGATTTCTGTGGTGATCTAAATCACCATTACTTTTGCACTCTTCTATGTTTTTACCCCTCTATTTCTTGAGATACATTGGTTTATAATTCAATATATTTTTGAGTGGATTATTCATTGCAAATCTTTATCTTGTATCATTATTTCTAAATAGGACTAGTGTGTGAATTCCATTTGCTCCTTGCAAATGACCTTAGACTCACATTATTTTTGAGATTTATAAATTTAAGTGTTGTTGTGATTTTTGTCCTAAACTACGATGCATATTTCTTAAAATGACAATTCTGGCAATAAACAATGATAGTTGCAGACGATTTCAAGCTCTGATACAAGTATCAAAGGTGGAGTCGGTTGTTCTAATGGATGAACTCTAAAGTGCAATATGATTTCAACTTAGAGACAGGTTAAAAGGGTCTCAGGTTTTTAAAAAATGACGAGTTGCCTCCCATTAAGAGCAAAGTTTAACGCCATCAGTTGGGTGCAATGTGGCTCAAAGAGAATGGAGATCAAAAGATACTGCAGCCAGATATGAATCGATAAGTTCAAGGAATGGTTTGAGTCTCTGACTATGCACAACAAATGGTTCTAAGTCACGATTGAGTTCATTGATTTTGACAGCTCCATTTCTGAAGATTCGTTAGATGAGAAAAGGTTTGATCCATTTTGATCATAGCTTTCCTGGGAAGAGCTTGAGCTTGGCATCAAAGAGTAACACTTTTTAACCAGGATGGAATGATTTTCATGATATGTGTCTATCATGAAAGGCTTTGACCCACTCTTTGTAGATACGTGAATTCTTGTATGCATCGTTGCATAACTCCTCGATCTCGCTCATTTGCAATTGGCAGTGGATTCGAGCCTTCATGAGATCTAGATTGCATTTCCGTATTGCCCAGTAGGCTTTGTACTCCATTTCTATAGGGAGATGACATGCCTTCTCGTACACGAGCCTGAAGGGGGACATACCTAACTGTGTCTTATGGGTGGTCCTATAGGCCCGCAAGGCTTCCGGAAATTGAGTGGACCAATCTTTCCTATCAGGCCGAATAGTGACTTGAAGGATTTTCTTGATCTCCCGATTGGATAGCTCGGCCACATCGTTTGTCTGGGGGTGATAAGGAGTCGAGATATGATGCGACACCCAATACTTTTTCATCAGGGACTGGAAGTGCACATTCATGAAATGAGACCTACCATCACTGATGATGGCCTTAGGAACCCCAAATTTGGAAAAGATATTCTCCTGAATGAACTAGAGAACAACTTTATGATCATTCATTCTGGTAGGGATGGCTTCGATCCATTTCGAGACATAATCAACAACACGATGTACTCAAAGCCATTAGATCCAGGAAAGGGTCCCATGAAATCAATTCCCTAGATCTCAAAGATCTCTCACACAATAATTGGATTCAAGGGCATCATATCGCATGGGCACATGTTCTGAGGGTCTGATAATGGGCACATGCCCTACAGGAGGATTGTGTCTTTGAACATTGTGGGCCAAAAGAACCCACGCTGGAGGATCTTCACTGCTGCTTTATGCCTAGAATAATGGCCACCACAAGCCTGGTCATGGCAGAATGAGATGACATCATTGACCTCATCGTCGGGAATGCATCTACAGATCACTTGGCCATTATCGAAGTGAAATAAATACATATCTTCCCAAACATAGGATTTGGCATCGGAAATCAGCTTGTCCCCCTAGGAGGTCACCCAATTAGGCAGAACTTTCCCTGTAACCAAGTAATTCATGATATCAGCAAACTAAGGAAGTCCATTAATGGCCAAGAGATGCTCATTCCGGAAATGCTCGGTGATAGGTCTGGATGGGTCAATTATCGAAGAAGGAAGGTGAGACAAATGGTCAGCTACTACATTCTGCTTTCTCTTATTGTCGCAAATTTTGAGATAGAATTCTTGCAACAGCAAGATCCAGTGGATTAATCTATGTTTTGGATCCTTCTTCGTAAGCAAGTGCCTCACCGCAGTGTGATCCGAGTAAATGATGACATGGGATCCTAGGAGGTATGATTTGAATTTCTCTAGACCGAATATTACAGCAGTAGCTCTTTCTCCGTAATCGTGTAATTACACTAAGCCTTGTTCAGTGTCTTGTTGGCGTAATATATAACCACTGGTTTCCTATCGATTTTCTGTCCCAGCACCTCTCCTACTGTGTACTCAGATGCATCACACATGATCTTGAAGGGTTGAGACCGATCAGGAGATTGCAGGATTGATGCTTGGGTGACTCGGTCACGCAGGATTTCAAATGCGTGAATGCACTCATCTATCATCTCGAAAGGTGTATCCTTTGAGAGAAGATTCGTTAAGAGGTGCGCGATCTTGGAAAAATTAGATATGAATCAATGATAAAATTCGACGTGCCCCAAAAATGATCTGATGTCTTTGACTGAGGAAGGGATAGGTAATTTGGAAATTAGATTCACCTTAGCTCGATTAACTTGGATACTTCTCTTAGAGACAAGGTGTCCAAGCACGATGCCCTCAGGAACCATAAAGTGGCTCTTTTCCTAGGAGAGAACTAGGTCTACTTTGATGCATCTTCGAAGGATTTAGACCAAGTGCAAGACACAATCATCGAAAGATTCACCAAAAACTGAGAAGTCGTCCATGAAGACTTCAAGATAGTTACCTACCATATTAGAGAATATGGCTAGCATGCACCGCTGAACGGTGGCAAGTGCATTGCAAAGCCCAAATGGCATCCTCCGGAACATGTACGTAATGTAGGGTCAGGTAAAGGTGGTGTTTTCTTGATTTTCGGGATGGATTGCCACCTGATATATCTGGAGTACCCATCCATGAAATAGAAAAATCAATTTCTCTCCAGTTTCTTGAGAATCTTATCAATGAATGGGAGAGGGAAGTGATCCTTCTTCATGGAGGCATTCAGTTTTCGATAGTCTATACAGACTCTTCACGAGTTCACAATTCTAGTTGGGATGGTTTCTTTAGATTTAGTCGTAATCACGGTGAGCCCTGCCTTCTTAGGCATAACTTGGATGGGGCTCACCCAGCGACTGCCAGAGATCGGGTAAATGATTCTAGCGTTAAGCCACTTGATGATCTCCTTTTTCACGACCTCTTGAAGATTCAGATTTAGTTGTCTCTACATTTCTCGAGATGGTCATGGGCCCTCTTCGGCATAGATACAATGTGTGAAATATGAGGGACTTATTCCAGTCAGGTCATCTAGAGTCCTTCCAATGGATCTTCGATGCTACTGGAGGACAAAAATTAGCTTTGTTTCCTGATCATGAGAGATTCGAGAATTGATAATCCTAGGAAATGTTTGATTGGAACCCAAAAAGACATACTTCAGATGATCTGGGAGGGGCTTCAATTCAAGTACCAGGTTATTAGCATCAGGTGGAGGTTCAGGATAGGCCTCAGAAGATAGGCTGGAAGCTATGGGTAGGTTTGGATTAGCTTTGGGCTTCTCAATCTATGGGTTGTGATCTTCTTGTGGTTGAGGCTCTGGGAGAATCGAGTTTTCCTTTGTAATCAGGTCCTCAATCAAGGAACTGATGTTGCAAACCTCCTCAATTGCCCACAGTTTATTCCTTTTTGGGCCTTAAAGATATCAATCCTTAATGTCTTATTCTTGAATTTCAACTCGATTTGGCCCTCTTCGAAATTGATGTTTGCCCTAGCTGTGGCTAGGAACGGTCTCCCTAAGATGATCGGTGCATCTCTAAAATTTTTAGGAGTGTCCATGTCTAATACAATGAAGTCCACTAGGAAGTAGAAATCTCATATCCTAACTAGAACATCCTCGAGAACTCGTCTTGGGACTTAATTGATCTGTCAGCTAGCTGTAGGGTAACCTCAGTTGGTTTGAGCTCAGTTTCCTTGAAATGATCTACTAGGGATGTAGGGATCAGATTTATGGAGGCTCCTAAATCCAATAAAGCTCAATCAAATTATAGGTTGCCGACCTTACATGAGATCAAAAGGGTGCTAGGATCTTTCACTTTTTGTAGGAGTTTGCTCAGAATGATAGAGCTGGTTTGCTCAAACAACACAATCGGACTTCCATCTTTATTTCGTGGCTTATGCTTTGGTGTACATAAGTCCTTCAGAAATAACACACAAGTTGATACTTGGCGGATTGCATCCATGCATCCATCAAGGGGATGTTTATTTGGACTTGCTCAAAGAGCTTGACTAAGTCTTCCTCAAGTACCACAGGTTTGGGTTTCCATTTTCCTTTGGCAAGGCCTCAAGAAATGGAACCTCTATTAGTTGCTCTACGATTGGTTCAGGCTCTGGATCTGGGATAGGTGTGTCCTGGATGACCATTCTAGGGGCAGGCTCTAAACTACCAAGGCTAGAGTGGCTAGGATAAGGTGGATCCTGAGTTAATTTGCTACTACGTGTAGTAACAACATTTAGGCTAGCTTGGTTCTGGTTTGGAGTCGACAAAAGAGGTGGTTGCTGCTGATATCCTGCATATGATGTGGAAGCTTCCATCCCATCGGGTGGAGCAAAAGGGGCTTGATAAGTGTAGTGAGCTTGGCCCTAGTTCGGGTTCATAATGCACCTATAGTTCGGTAGAGGTTGGGAAGGGAGTGCACCAGGATGGCAAGTCCCAACCTTCTGTGTGAGTTGATTTCGAACCTCTGTGATCTCTTCTTTATGCTATTTCTGCATAGCTGCTTTGATCTTCTGAATGTCAGCCAGGACTTGCAAAATCAAGTTTATTTGATCTTCCCTGGAAGGCCCAAATTGGTAATTCATATTAGGCCTAGGCTGAGTGGGCTGATATGGTCATGGAGCTTGTGGTCGGGTTGGAATTGAGGTCTCAAGTTCTGATTATTCCCAACCACGCAAAGTTTGGATGATTGTGCCATCCGGGGTTATATGTGTTGGAGAATGAGCCATTCTGGATGGTGTGGAGATCCTCACAAGTCTGAGGAACTCCAAAGTAAGTAGAGTATGAGGGTTCAGAGTTCTGCCAACTGGAGTAGGACGGTCCAGAGTTTCCTCCAAAACCTAGATCAGACGGGGGTGGATATGTGTCCATCCATTGATATGAGTGGTGGTGAATGTTATGCATGACCTCCCTACCTGAGGGTGGTTGTGCATACATGCTCTGCTGCATGGCAGTGGATCTCTGTAGTTGTCAAGTCAATTCGTCCACCTTATTTTCAATGATAAATACCTTATCCAGGTGACTGGCCACCAACTTCAGATCGACGGATGTGGATAGGTCTTGAGTCTCGTGTGCCCCTTATGTATTTTTCATTGCGCGGGTGGTCGTCCGATCAAACACACGCATAGACTCATTGGAGTTCTCGCACATGTTCTCAAGAATCTCCCAAACGGTGTCCTCATATCGACCCATGATGTTACCAGCATAGGTTGCATTGACAAATAACTTGATATCCTCACGGAGTCCCTGGTAAAAAGGCTGGACTTGTCCCCATTTAGGAACTCCATGATGGGGTCATTCCTGCATGAGATCCAAAATGTGTTCCCATGCCTCATGAAGTGGTTCTCCCACATTTTGCATGAAACGTGTGATCTGGTTCCTCCCATGTGTTGATTGGATGAGATAGAGTATGATATCAATGGGCAGCCTTATCCATAAGAGAGAAGGAGAACTTCGTGAGCAGGATGTCCCGATTTTGAACAAGTGGTTCAAAGGTCTGGGCCAGATGTTTTAGCTATTTGATGTGCTGGAAGAGATCTTTGGAGTTCAAGTCATGAAATTTGAGGATTGCATTAATCAAGTTCGGCTTTAATTCAGTATAGCTGGGATTTGCACCTTGGGTTCAATCGCCACCGCAACGAGATTGTAGTGATCTCATATCTGCGAATGCTACAATGGATTCACGAATGCATGGAATAGATCAGTGAGGCATTGCAATTGATTCTGAACATTGGGCTCTTCTTCTTAGTTCTCCATGGATGTAGATGATGGGGAGTTGGGCTTTGATGTGGAAGTGTCTGAAGAGATCTTGATCTAATTGGGCAGGAGCACAAGCAATTGGGTTGGGCTTTAACCCCGATGAGAATGAACTGCTAATGGAGGCCTCAAGTTTGGTCTTAAGGACCTCCTCCCATACATGCACTAGAGAATCAGATGAGGGATGGAATGTGTATTGGACCCAATTGAGGCACCCAAAAATTTTGGATGACTAAGGAGGTTCGAAGCAGATGTTACCGCTAGATCAGAAACTCACCCAGCCACGAATTACTTGGGCAGCCAGGAAGGGAGAGTCCTACAAAGACCCCTACACAGTAGAGCATCCCCATAGGTTACAAGGTTTCCCCTACTCGACCTTCCTTATCGCAAGATTCAAAGTAGACCGGAATGTGTGAGCTTGACTCCTAGGTTAACCAATTTTAATTCTGTGTATGCCTTGAATTTCACTTGAACTTTAAAATTAATTTGATTTGTGACCTAATTTAGAGGTTAGTTGACCCACAAAGTGGATCAATTTCACCTGACATACCCTAAAGTTGACTATGAGTTGGGTCAAGAACCCAAATCAACTTGAAGTGGTTTTCAAACAGGTTATTAGGTCCCAAATTTTAATGATTCAAGTGATTGCCAGAACCTTAATTTTAGGGTCCCCTTGATTAGATCAATTCAACCAAGGCTTGTGTAACACACGATGCGGGAAATTTGTTCTCTTTAATTCAGGCAAGTGTGTACTCCTAGAACCCTAATGTGGAAACCCTAGATCAGGTCTATTTCCAAGTCCAATTTTTGCCAAAAGATGGTACCTTGAGCTCAATTAAGAAGGTGAATAGCCCAAGGCACCTTAAGTCCCTAATAGGTGCAAGTATTTGGTTGGGGATCTCTAGTCAAACAAAATTAGGTAACTCGAATGATTACTATAAAATAAAGCAAGTTGAACCTAATTGATTTCCTTTTCAATCTTTCAAGAGATGAGGGGCTTAAAGGAGGGAATGAGATTGCCTATCCTTGGTGTGGTTGCTCATGTGGTTGGTCTTCAGATTCACCTGCAACAACACAACAAATCAGATAAAGCAAGTTAGAATCAGATTATAAATTGTGATTAGTGAATGCACATTGCTCCTCAGCAACGGTACTAAAATTTTGTGTCAGAAATTGTCGTATTTAGGAAAATATAGCATCGCAATATAGCGACGAAAATCAATGCAACATTTAAATTTATCATGCTCGAAAAAATCGTTAGTTCTGAGGTCGTTCGCAGGGAGAAATTGTAACAAATCAATCCACTAATCACAATAATCAGGAATAATAGTGGAAGTGAATTAGATAAAAATGATATTCAATAAAGAGCAAGGATGTATCTCAAAAGTTAGGGACAAAAAATATAAATAGAGGACTAAAATTGGTGGTTGAAACCACTAATTAAGCCCTAGAATTAAGCACAAAACCTAATCAAATTTATCAATAGTATTACTCAACCACTTAACCAAGAATGTCCATGTTAGACTAAGTATCAATATCTCAATAGTAATCTCAACCCAACCAAGTCAGACGTTGAACCCTAATGCCAGATGACTTAAATACCAAGTGCAGCAGCTCCTCAGTTAAACTCTGACTTCTCTAAGTGTTAGCATGCACCCTGAGGTGGTACAGTGCAAAACCTCCCACTACCCCCTCAGATTTCCTTCTTTCTCTTCCTCACATCCGGTTATAGTCTAATTGAGCGAATAGTACTTGGGTAATCGAGTCGTGAGTAGGGGACCAGACCCGTTGACAAAGTGTAGTGCGTGAGGAGTGCATATGTGAGTGAGAGGGACCTTACCTCATGTGCTAAGGCGACTGGGTAACCCATGCGAAACGTGATATATGCTATCGTAGGTTCGTCAGTCTCTGATGTGGGTCTAAATGTCCCTGAGCCCTTCATGTGAAACCGTAGGTTTGTGCGGTTGAAATTGTTGATGTGCTCACTTGTTTCCTCTCAATTGCTGGTGTAGAAATCTTCAAGAGATGAAACCGCATCGTTGGGACGTGGTTCTAAGTCTAGCGGTGGTCGGTGCTCGGCGGATGGAGTTGAAGATGATGACGGCGATGGCAGTTGATTAGCCTATATTTGTGGGCTATTTAAGTATTTATGTGCCTAGACATTAAGTTAATTTTAACATTTAGATAGCATACATTAGGATGTAAATAAATTAATTCATATTTTTAGCATAATTGTATAATTCATGTGTGGCATTCATATCTAAATGCATTTAGAATTAACTTAGAATTGCATGCATTTGATTAGTTAACTAATTAGGTGCATTACATACATTGCTTTAATTAACATAGAAGTTAAGGAGTTATGTATAAATAATCCTAATTAACTGCAGCAACAAGCGCACAGCCTCCACATGCCACCCACTATGCTGCCCCTCGCTTCTAGACCACATGCACCACGTGAACCTCCTCACCGCCCTCCTCGCCACTAGCCCATCCACTCCACCCGCTCACAGCAACTCAACGCACTTCACGCCCTGCAGAGACGTCGCATGCGGCAAGTCCTTCCCCGGCTCCCCGTGCAGCTGTACGCACGCACCTGCGTGCCACCCGCATGCACCACCAGCAGCTGCCCTGCTTGCGAGCTACAGAGCGCTGCACCTCCGCCTGCGCCTCCCGTGTTGTGTGCAGCAGAGCCAACCCATGTGCGCGCCCGCACAGGCTATGCACCCCTCTTGCTGCGCCTCCGCCACGGCCGCAGCAGCAGCTGATTAGCCCATATTTGTGGGCTATTTAAGTATTTAAATGTCTAGAAATTAAGTTAATTTTAACATTTACATAGCATACATTAGGATGTAAATAAATTAATTCATATTTTTAGCTTAAGTGCATAATTCATGCATTTAGAATTAACCTAGGGTTGCATACATTTAATTAGTTAATTAATTAGGTGCACTATTTTAATTAACATAGAAGTTAAGGAGTTATGTATAAATAACCCTAATTATTTTATTCTTTTATTCTTCTTCTCCTTTGCAGGTAACTCCTTCGACTCCGCCTCCGACTTCTACGCATCACATTGATTCCACGGTGTTTTGAATTTCAAATCTTGGTAGCCGTGGCCACAAAAGAGAAGGAAGAGCTGCCGTTGAGGAGGCCACCACCCCTTTGTTCCACACTGTGCTTAGAGGACCTTGCTCCTCTTCCATTCCATGCCACCAGCCTACCACCGCGGTAGTACGACTCCACCACCATGGGCCTGTGGGGTGACAGCTCACACCACTAAGAGTCTCTACAACTCCTCCTCACCTCAGCCAGCAACTCACGCCAACCTCTACGCATCCCACCTCCAGCGCACCCACCTCCAGTGCACGTGCCTACCCTCGTGTGCCTTCATCTCTAATTCACCCACGCACTAGCACCTGCACCACTGCGCGCCCTCACTTCATCACCACCAGCACCAGCGTCCTCACCAGCCACCTGCGCACCGCGTGCTCATCAAACCCCACCACGCACCTTCACCCCAACCAGCACGCCCGCACCTCCTTGCCTTCACTAGAACCTCCAGTGCCCTCGCCTAGACACCTGCGCACCACGCGCTCTCACCCCAGCACCCTCACCTCACGCCATCAGACCATGCTCGTACCTTCACCTCCAGTGCACCCACGCTAGTGTGCCAGCAGTCCACCGCTCTATCGCCTCCCTGTAGCACTTGCAACGGCACCAACAGAACCCCTGCGCACGCCTATGCGCCCTGCAGAGCATGTGCCTCCATGCCCCCTGCCCCTTGCATGCTTGCAGTGCCTTCAATGCCCGCGCGCTGCCCTCCTTGCGCCTGCAGCACGCGTGGCCAGCAATAGCCTCCTCCATCGCCGCCACTTCTTTCCTCCGGCAAGCCAGCTCCGACCGTCTTGCAACTTGTCACCATCACTGTTGCGGAGCCCTTGCTCCAGCCAATCTACATCCAGAAGAGTTCTTCGAGCAATCCTCTCTCCCATGCGCGAGGAGAAAGGTAGAATCCTCTATTTCAACCTCAATTAATAATTACATTTCATGCCATTGCCACAAAAAATGAACTTTGATTTATGATTATTTTATTGTGGTGAAATTGTGACTTCATACTCATGCTTTCATATAATTACGTGGCTTTTGTTATTCACATCTTTTGACGTTGGTTTTGGATTAAGATGTGCACAAATTTTCTCTAATGCATGTCAATTGGAAATTACATATATTCATCACATATTTATTGAATATTTCAGTGAGGAAAAATTTCACATATACCCTTACATTTTCAAGTTATTGTGTATCTTCTTTTCATCACATTTCATGTCAAATTTGACTATGGATTTCACACTTGATTGAAAAAATATGAGAAAAAATATTCGTGATTTTATTGCATCATTGTCTCCCTGTGGACACGACCCACTCTTCTGTGAGTGGTTTAATTTTTATTTTAATTATTTTGTTAAGTGGTTTTCCACCACTTTGATCCTACAATGATAAATCATCTTAATACATTATTCGAAAGCGAAAACCGACTTATCAAATGGCGTCGTTGCCGGGGAGGCAACATGCTTAATTAAATCGCATTCATTCATTCATTCGTTCACATTGATTTAAATTTTGAATCATATTTAACTCTAGATTTTTTTTCTTCTGATGCGAGTGCAATGATCTGCGACACACATTCTACGACTCATAATCACACCAGCCATCATGAGAGGTGACCCATGACATCGCCAGAGGAGAAATTGTTTGAGCCATCATGCAAGGAACCAGATTGTTAGGAGGGGAAGGATGAGGATGCGACGATCATCTCTGCACATTTAGTCGCTGATTTGATTAAAGTAGGATTAAGACTTTAGACTTAATTTTTCATTGCACATTTAGTTTGAAAACCCTTGTTTTGGGGTACAGTTGAGGGGTTTGTTCCCCGATTTTGTTTTAGGCCCGTGTTAGGTAATTTTTGGGAGCCTGTTCCCTTTTTCTTTAGATCTAGGTTTTCTTTTGTGAATTGATTTTATTTTTCTTGATCATGCATAAGAAAATAAAATAAAAACACGAGCTACCTGCTAGAAGCTGCCTGCCCCTAGGTCATATCATTTAGGATTAAATGAGCAACATCTAGATCTAATTTCCTGTCTTGCATATTGCATGAGGAATGCTGGAATCAGGTATGCACTTCTAACTTTGCATTTCTACCTATCATGCAAATGCATTTGGATTAATTTCAAGACCACCTAATTTGTATTGAATAGATCTAACAAGTGGTCACATATTTTCTGGGAAAAGGACTAATTAAAGGAGGGACATTTTAAAAACCAAGGATTTGATTTTCAAACTTGGCGTGCGATTCAAAAATTCAAAATCTTTACAGTGTATGCACACTTATATCTCTTGCACCACGGTACGCACTTATACACTCCTTAGGTTTCGAAATACTAGGACAAGAGCCCTTCTACTGTTGGATTCTGAAGTGTTTAGAACTTAAGATCAAAGGCTTTGTAACTCCAAAGAGGGGGATACCCTATCACGGATTTTTGGGGGTAGTTGAGAAGCACCACGAAAGCACAGCTTCAAAGGAAGGCTTAGGCCTACTTGCATCCCTCGATCTTCCATCTTTGGAGTTGCTCTACCGTTTGAGATTTAGGGAAGAACACCTAAGCTCCAACTAGGTCTTCTTAGATGATCAGTAGGTCGACAATAAGTGCGTAAATTGATTGAACAAATTATATTGTCACCTACAATCTGACTTAAAATCAAAAGCCTAAATTGGGAAAGACCTAAAAGGTCCTTTTTGAATTGTGTCTTGCTTGGGGAATTCTGATTGAGGTGTGAGTTAGAATGGACAACATTGATTTACATTCTTTCACATCTTGCCCACACCCTTACCCCCACTCTGCACTCTTCAATCCCATATGTCGAGATGGTCCATCCTTTGATGGACATAATGACAATCATTGGGATCTGTTTTACTCCTATTATAGGAGTATTGGCCTGGTTAAGCCCCAAATCAGTGAGCAGAACCTAGGAGTGGGATTTACTTTGCCCAATATCCCACACACCAAAGAAATACCAAACCCACCCTCCCTGAATAATTATAATGGTTGGATAGAAACTCCTGTGTACTATAAGCCTGAGCCTGACTTCTCTCCTGATAGAAATGACCTCTCCTCCTTGAAGATGGAAATACAGAAA
Organism: Thalassia testudinum; assembly: GCA_037157565.1. Taxonomy (NCBI): domain Eukaryota; kingdom Viridiplantae; phylum Streptophyta; class Magnoliopsida; order Alismatales; family Hydrocharitaceae; genus Thalassia; species Thalassia testudinum. Next base: position 64,266,721 of record JAZHRO010000055.1, read on the forward strand.
ATGCAAGATGAAATGATTGAATTATTAGGAGAATCATCAAGAGTAGGCCAACAAGAAAGAGATGAAATTAGCCACCCAATCTACCCCATTGAGGATGACATGCACCCCTCTACGCTAGATGCATCTCCCGTGGGAGAGCCACACTTTAAGTTGGAGGGAAATTTTGGGGATTATGTAAGGGAGAATAGCTACTTTTCGAGGATCGATTTTCAAACCTCCCCGTTAGATGACACTTCCTTGAGAGATCCATGCCTTAAGTGGGAGGAAGATACATTGAAAGTAGCTATGCATTGGATGAAGAAAGGTGGCAACGCGAGGAAGATGATGATAAGGTTGAGTATCCACCTGAATTATATTGAAGTTAAAAGAAGGGAATGATGGTACCATTGGAAGAACTTGACCCAGATGATAGTATTTTCGTGACATTTGATGAAATGGGATGAAGTCAAGTTGTTAATCCTACCCTCCCTTCTGATCACGAGATGGAACTCAAGCCCACCCTTAGGGAACCTAACCCTAAAGAAATTGACCTATCTGAGGAGTCCGATGTTCCTAGTGTAAACCATTTACCCCAGATAGAGTGCCCTAGGGGATCTGTTGAGATATTAAATGATTCTAGACTTCGGGTATATGATGAATCGTATGATGAGGAGAAAGATGAATTATATGAGGAACCTACATTCAAGATTTGGAGTGACACTAAGGGTGATTATGTCTTATTTGAAGAGTTAGCCCCTGAGGATGTCACAAATTTGACCAAATTAGGTTTCCTTAGCACACCCATCGATGATATTTCTCCTCATGATGAAATGATGGAAAATTTGGAAGCAACTTCTAAGATTTATGTGGATTCACATATAGACTTTGGGGAAGATTTGAGTAAAGAATAAGAACCCGGGGATGACATTGATAGGATAATCCCCATATCGTTGCTTCCAACCTACCTTCATTTGATTCGAAGTCACCCTCTGATTCGCTTATGTCTGAAGGCAAAATTTTGACTCCTGATGAAGTGCAGGAAGATACTTGTGATAGTGCAAGGAATGCTAGGGATGCAATTGAGGACTTTGAAAGATTGTTAGGGATGGACACTGAGATGATTAAACCCAACCTAGATCTTATGGCCATCCCGCAACCTCGAAACTTGGACACCCTAAATGATCCTTGGCTTAGAGATATGCTCACTTTTGTTCTGACCGGGGGGCTTAACAAAATAATATTTCCTATAATGGAGTATCGGGTATGGATTAATGATTTCTTTAGTTAGTCCATTACCTTGGGGGTTTATCTCTGCACCATTCCTTCCCCATTCCTTTTAGAGGATTGATGCGGATTTTACGCGGTTTGTAAAATACGCCGTTGTAACGTGCAAAATCGATCAACTCTTAAATTTATAAACCTAGATAGTGGGGTATCTAAGGTCATCCAAGGAGGCAATATGTTTGCAAAATTCAGGTCTCTTTCTTGGAAATAAAAATCACCTTTCTTTTTGGTCTTTTTCAATATATCATTTTTTATGTTTTTGAAATTAAGGCAACATGTGAAGTTGTTGGAGAGAAAGTGACTAACACCTAACTCAATACACTACTCCTAAAGTGGCAAGTAGAGCCTCTCCCTAAGCTCACTCTAGGCAAGTGGAGGCCTTGAATAATTAGGGAGAGGGAGTGAAGAATGCTAGAAACAAAGAAATTAAGAATGCAACTAAAGAAGGTAACTTGATTAATGAGAAAGTGTTGTACAAAAACCCTAGTAGAGGAAAGCTTCTACAACTAAAATTATAGGTGCAAAGTAAAGAAACACTAATCCTCTAAAAATTGATGAAGAGGGGAGGCTCCTTTCTCCAAGCCTAGTAGCTCCTGGGCTTGAAAAGAAGTGCTCCAACTCTTTGTCTCCGAAAGCTCCACCAAATTGATGTCCTCCAGAGCAAGCCCTAAGGGCGCGTGCCTTAAGCTTTTCTCCAAGGGTGGACATCCACCCTAGGTCCTTCTCCTTTGCCTGGCCATCCTCCTTGAGATGGAAAGGTCCTCCTCCTTGGCGTGGCCCAAGTTGAAGAGAGTGGGGAGAAGGCACCAAAGGGGCTGGTGATGTGCCCCCTTAATCTTCTCTACTCCTTCTTCTTGGCCATAGGTGTAGGTGGAATTAAACACTAATGGAGGATGAAGAAAATCTGGGAAGATCGGTGGGTATATATAGTGTAGGAAGTGGGGCATAGGTGGCTCTTGGAATGGATGGCTAGGATAGGATATGGGGGGTAGTTGTGGATCCTATGGCTAAGGGTGATTGGCACCAACCCAAGGGGTACCTAGGTGGTGGTTATGAGTGGTGGCACCCCTTGAAGTTGGCACCAAAATGGTTTCTAGATGGGGGGCTATAAATGCACTGAAAATTCCTAAAACACTTAGGAAGAAGCGGAGAAGTAGAATAAACTGGGGAGATATACTCTAGATTCACCCTTGTGTTGACCCCGTAAAAATAAAAGTAGGGAGAAAGCTATCGGTTGTAAAGATACACCTTTAGGTAGAATTCTCTTTTTAGGGTCACCTAGAGACGTAGAAATCCAAAGTCCGTTTTTACTGCCGGTCAATGAGTCTATCCCATTCACAATAAGATGCTTAGAAATTAAGGTTCTCATCAAATCTTGGGTGAGTTGAATGGCTGTAGAAAGCCACTCTTACACCATAAAACTTGAAAATCCAAAAAAATTAGAAAAGAGGAAAAAGAGAAAGAGAAATTTTTCTTTGAATAAGGCGAGGGCTTGAGGCGATCTGCATTTTGGCAGATACTCAAGCACTGTTGTGTCTTTGAAAGTTCAGATCCTAAGTAAACATTTTCTTAATGATTGAAAATAACTAATGCCTAAATAATCCAACCTGATTCTTTTATAAATAGCACATAGCTTTTGCTAGGGACTAGCAAAAGATAGGCATGGGGCTATGATGTAAACATGTTTACACTACTTAAGATGTCTATTTATGCATGTTCTTAAGCATAGAATTGCATTGCATACTATAAATATTGCATAACATGCATCATCTTGCATTTAGATTAGTTTGAATAAAATGGAGGTTAATTGTCTCCTTTTATGTTCATGGACAGGGCAAACTTTTTATCGGGGCCTTGGATCGAAGATCCAACCGTACAGATGTGATCAGGCTGACGAATGGAGTTCAACAACTCTATGATCACCCTAATCAGACATCTATAGCATCAGATAGAGATCGGGGAACCCTAGAAGATCAAGGGCCAAGATGGTGTGACAAATCCGACCACATGGATGGATTCGGATCGACGATCGTAGCCTAACGGTGCCAAAATCGACTCAATCTAACAACCGTGGCACCATCTACATCATCTAGAAGATGGACGGCCAAGATGGTGCCACGTGGAGCCATCTTAGTCGCCCAACCGGCTGCTGCACTCACCGCACCCTCTCCTCTTCGTCGCTTCTCCGTCGTTGGATGCGCATCCAACGGCTGTGGAAGCGCGTGCCTGAATTCATCTCCATGACACAAGTGCCGCTGTAGCACAGCGGGTGAACGCGCTCGCGAGAAGGCGAGGGGCGTATTCGAATCGCGGCAAGAGGGTGAGCGGGCGCAGGTGTGGGGAGCATCGGATTGCGATCGAGTGGTTGTGAGCGCTCAATAGCGCCCATGTGCTATCGCACGCCCGCGCCTCACGCGAGATCAGATGCGGCCGTTGCTCGCAGAGGAAGCGCTACGAGGCATGAGGTAAGCCGTTTGATCTCACGATTGGACGGCTAGGATCGACTGAATGTGAGCGGGCGTTGCGCGTAGAGGAGGTGAGTGGGCGCGCGCGCTCTGCCACACGTCGCCCATGATGGGGCTTTAGCGACGATTTTATCTGTCACTAAAGACCCCTTATTTAATGTTTTGAGATTTAAATGACCAAATTGCCCTCACTCCTTGCAACTATAAAAGGAGACCCCCTCCACACGAAATTCTCATCCCTTCCTTCTCTTCTCTCCCTCTCCAAAGCTCAAGAGAAGCTTGTCCCACACCCGGGATGCTTCTCGCGAGATAAAGTCAAATTTCTTCCCCCTTTCGGAAGCGGATCCCGCGACGACGATGACGTGCTGCCTCGTTCCCATTCTTCCCACTTCATTCTCCTTCGTCCTGCTCCATTCCCCATCTTTCAGGCATTGTCCAATCCGGCTCGTCCTCCAAGCGACCGTCGAGGATGATATCTCTCTCTTCATTCTTTTTACTGCTTTGTAGAGTAGATTTACTACTTTCTAGAATAGATTTACTGCTTTCTAGTGTAATCATTTTCTCGCTTTCTAGTCGTAATGTTTAGTGTAACGAACAATCCTTCTGATAATGAATTCCATATTCATTCTACATCACTTTTTGGTTTTTGTTTGTAATATCCTCTCTCTCTCTTATTCTCTCTCTCTCTTCTAGTTATTGTAAATAGATAGATAGTTTCTAATCAATTATTCTGCCTTGTGACAAATAAAACAAACATGTGTTTTTAAATCAAACGTCTGCCTCCCTGAGTTTGACCTGGAATTTCTATTCCGGTATGTAACGACCCGGTTCCCGAGTCCCTACGAGACACGAGAACCGGACCGACTCGACTAATCCCAAGACCTAGTCGTCCAACGAGGAAGTAACCAAAAGAGCAGTAAAATAAACCACATTCAGCATGAATATAACTAACAATAAGGAAGTACAGCAGTAAGGAAAGAAACTACTACAGTAGATACCACCACAACAGTAGAACAACATTTATCATATAACAAGAACTGCAGGTAAGGAAAGTACAGCGGAAACAAAAACTACTCACTAGAACAGAAACAAAAGAGGTACAAAAGACTGTGGTAAACTCTACTAGACCCTACTCGGCCCAGCATCCTCTGCAGCCGCCGACCCTGGCTGCTCAACCCCTGGTCCTGAAAAAGGTAACGAGTGTAACACGTTAGCAAAACGCTAAGTAAAGTGGCAAACTAACTAAAGGCAACAGTAGAGTGTACAGTAGTTGTTATGTTCTATTACTTCCTTTATTCACATCTTTCAATTTTCTCACTATTTCATTTATTTCTCAGATCCTTTACTTGATCTCGAATGTCCTCGTGGGAACGATCTTGATTGCAGTCTTTTCCAAAGGTAGAAGTAGCACGTGGTGCTCTCCTGGATGGGAGAGTCCCCCGTGGTGATCCTACCCTTAGTCAACCACCCCAAGGTCACTGACAGACATAACGGTGACTACGGCACGCGCGATAAACGCACAGGTAGCTAGCCCGCACTGGCACGCGGTCAGTCATTTCCGTTAACGGTTGCGCCCAAAGCACAGCACGCAACCAGGGCAGAGCCCTCTCAGTAACAGGGGTCCAACCCCTCCACAGTAACCAAATCGGGGCCTTGCCCCTCCACAGTCCGCGCACCCTCGCCTGACTACCCTAGTTTGCCCTAGTGGGCCTAACAAGTCGGTGAAGGAGGCTAACAGAACCCCGGGGCCCGTGGGGTAGCTAGTACTCTCCTAACACTAGTAGCTCTCCTCGGTACTACGTACACGAGGGCCAACAAGTCGGTACAGAGCGGCCAATCCTAACCCCGGGTCCCTGGGGTGGCTGGCCCCACTCTGCACTAAACAGGTACAGGTACTTCCCTTGGTACTGCGTACCCAAGAGACAGTACAAACTACATCTCAGTTCCATTCCTTTTTCTTTCCAGGAGTTCCACTCCTAATTCCCCGTAGGGTTCCAGCTCTTTATCTCAGAACATCATATGTTTCACTTTCCAGTTTCACGTTCTCACAATCCATGATCTCAATCATGTTTCTTTATTCATAACAGGCAGCTGTTAATTCAATTTAAGGCAGCTTTATATTCCTTTCCATTTTTTCCAAGACTGCATTATTATACATTCCACTAGTTTTTCCATCCTAGGGTTCATGCCACATCCTAGGATCTAGCATACAACTAGTTTTCCAGCCCTAGGATTCATGCATCACCTAGGAGCTATCATTCCATACATTTCTCATTCCTAGGATTCATGCAATGTCCTAGATTCTAGTTATGGTTCCATACTTTAACAGATTTTAATAAACTTAAGCCACTCTACCAGGTACAACGGGAGTAATGGGGGCGTGATCGGGAATCCCGCGTGCCTCCGCGACTCTCAAGACTGCAACTGAACGAGGTCCTATCACAAGGATCAAACACAAGGAGTGTCTCAAAACAGTGTATAGCTACTGTGGATGGGTAGAGGAATTAATTCTGAAAAGAACGCAACTCGAATCGCGGAAAACGGAGCCCGAACGGGCCCTAAACGGGTCGAAAAAGACGATACTGTGCAAAATCAGACGTCTGGAACTTCTTCCAGACGTCTTAAACAGTGGATCAGAGAATTACCTGTTCAGTGTGGTTTCCCAGACATCCAGAAGTCTGCGGGGACGTCTGTCCTAGCTCCCAGACGTCCGATGGTCACCCCGGACGTCTGGAGGTCACTCCCGCCGTCTGGTATAACTTCCAGACGTCCGATTCGCAAAGGATGGCGAATCAGCGAACCTGCGCACAGCCAACTCCCTCCCTTAGTACGGTCGGTCGACAGGAAGGAAGAAGAAAGCAGAATACACACCTTTCAGACGTCTGTATGAGCTACCAGACGTCGTCCTCGCCGTCTGCCTATAAACCCAGACGTCTGATTCTGGAAATTTTTCCAGAATCAGGGTGCTACTCGGCCTCCGCTCGCGACGTCGCCCGCGTCGCACCTCGCGCCCCTGCTGCTCAGACTGCAGCAGGTCCCTCTCCGCATCGTTCCACGCCCCCTACGCCCTCCGCCGGCCGGCCAAGCCGCTCCTGCGAGCTTGCCCTCACGGCAGAGCTCCGCTCCCGCACGCCACACCTCCTCTGCGCTCACTGCGGCCGCCGCTGCAGCCCTCGCGCTCGCGCTCACGCTCACTGGCTGAAGGAGGAGGAGACGGTGGAGATGGGAGGGGAGGCATGCACTTTTAAGGCTGCGCGGAGAGGAGGGAAGGATTCGCGGCAGGGGAATCCTGCAGCCGCAGGAGGGGAGAAGGCGAATATGCGGTCTGCGAGCTCAGGCGCGCAGACGACTCGCGTGTGTCGAAAATAACGGATTTCCAGACGTCTGGAAACTATCCCAGATGTCTGGTCAGACGTCTGGACAACCCTCCAGACGTCTTAAAATACGTCTGTGCCACACGCTCGTTACACGGTATAAATTTTATTTATAAAACACGAGTTCTTCGCTTTCATACTATGACAACAGGTTTTTCAAAACCAAACACATTAGCATAGCAACTCGTAGCCTCAATAGATACCATGGGCGGCATTATCACGAAATGTCGATTGCTAGGGTCTGGAATCGGCCACATAATGACTTGGGTAGGATTATCTCAAAATCTCCAAAGCCAAGGTTTTGGGGGTTGCCATGGGCGGTGCTATCACGGAGCATCGATTGCCAGGGACCTTTGAGGATTGATGATGGGGATAAGGAATCCGATACAGATCGTGTTGAGAAGCCAATCTGAAGCTAGAAATAAAAAGAAAAGAGAGAGAAAACTCTCTAAACAAATAAATCCTCTGTCTCTCTCTTACAAAAATGCACTACAAACTGAACCAAGGCTAAAAATGTCTCAACCACGGGTGCTTTAACCGCAGAGTCCAACAAACCCTAAGATAGTTTTTGCAAGCCTTAAAAACCTTCACGGAGGACTGAGGCTAAAGCTGGTCAGGTACGGATTTTGGTTGGTACTTGAGTACCTCCGGACCTACTGTTAGCATTCTAACCTAATCAAAAGAAGAAAAAAAAACACTTATCATAACTGGTGACAGAAACTCAGGGTGTAGAACAGAAGTTAAAACCTTGAAATTTTACTAAGGGACTAGAAAAAGCTAGGCATGGGGGTATGATAAGAGCCTCATCATGAGCCCAAACTAGCTCATTTTGACTTAAGAAAGAGAATAAGAGCTCCTACATAACCTAGAGAAGGGCCTAATTCAAGGAATTAATGTTCTGAGAAGAAAACATGAAACAAAGGGTAAAACTATAATTTTACCATTGCAGTACATAAATGGGATTTCTCAGAGGCAAAACATAGGTCAAATGATCTTAAGAAGATGAAAAGTGGGTTGGTTAAGTCAGAAATGGGTTCATGTGAGAGTTAGGAATTGAATGACATCTTATAACCCTAAAACAAACCCGCTTAATTCAACAAGGTTTTGGTTAATATAAAAATCAAATAAACTCTCTAAAATTCATGGAAAAATATCCCCTATGGTTTAGAACCTTCAATTTGGCCTTTGGAACCTATTTTGACCTAGATTGGGACCCTAGCTCATTATTTGACCTAATTTGGGTTTTTGTGTAAAATATCCAGTCAAACGTGGTCAAACCTAAAATCCAACTTCACCATTGGATTCCTTAGGTTTAAATTAGGTTTTTACCAAAATTTTAGCATAAGGGGAGGTCATCTTTACCTACTTTGCAAAATAGTCCACCCAATTACATTCTGGCCCCTAACTTTTGAAAACTCTTGCGCGGACCCCCTTAACTTCCCCGCCACTCTTACAATCAGGTCCTTCTGCCATTAAAGTGGAGGAATCCTACTTTGGCAAGGAATGGAGGGGGATTACTCCCTGATTCCTCAGAGATCTCCTCCCAGATTTGGAAGGGAGATTCCCTGAGGAATTCCCTTCCATCTGTGCATGATTGCAAGGTCTGATTTGCACCCAATCTCTCATGCGAACGCACAAGAGATGTGGGTATCTTCCACATTCCATCTCCAGCAAGGACTCATGCACTTGGAAGCTTATCTTCCAAGCACAAGAGTCCCTGCCAGCGACTATAAAAGCACAACCACCTCCGGCCGCATCTCTTCAACTTGACTTGGCCAGAGAACCACCCTAATCTCGTCTCCTCTCCTTCGGCTAGGTGTCCAGCGAGCTCCAGCGAGCCCTCCTCCTCTTTCTCATCGCTCTGCCATAATACCAGTGGCAGAACCACCTTCACCACCTTCCTCCATGTCGTGCAACACCCACGCATGCGCCTCCAGCCCTGTCGTTGTCACTACTCTCCCTCCACTGAACGTCTTCTTCTCCGGCGGTGGCAGGCACGACCAGTCGCCTCCTCTCCCCCTTCATCCACTTAGCTAGGTTAGAATTACTCCCCTCTCTCCCCTCTTCATTTCCCCTCTTTCTATTTCCACTTTCGACCCCTCGCAGCTACAGACCACCTCAATCTTCTCCATCTCCGGCCGACCACTGGCGAGGCGCTTCCTCCACTCCGCTCCTCCACACACCTCATCAGACACCTCATCACCTTCGCCATCACCCACTGATCACCTTCCGCCCATCCACTGATCACCATCACCTCCGTATACGTCCACCAAACACACCCATAAGCACGGCCATAGAGCGACCTAGGCACGCACGCCTAGGCCACCCTACAGCCTGCCACCCATTTTCTCACCTTTGCCAAGACACGGAGAAGCTCCTCATGTGTTTTAATGGGGCTGCAAGGCTGTATTCGTGAACTTCAGGTCGACCCCCGTTCCGCCATTGAAGTAGAAGAAAGGAGCTTGCAGCAGCTCTCCAGGCTGCATCCATCTAGGTGCTGCGCTCCAGGAGATGCAGGTTGGACTTGCGTACAATCCCAACTAGGAAATTGGCCTTGAGAGAGATCGCAGCTGTGGCAATTGAAGAAGGTCTCCTGCAGGTGTGCGCGAAGAAGCGGGTGGGGCTTTTAGTCCCACCTCGTGAACGCAAGAGCGTGGTGCGTAGGATAAATTGGATTTGTGTTTCTAGCTCTTCGCCTCCAGTACACGGGGTGAGGTCCCTCGCCCACACGCATGCCTCGTCCGCGACCCCTGCCCCCACGGACTTGGCTGACCGACCCGATTATCCCTCGCACTCCTCGCTCACTACACCATGCCAGTGCACCTAGACCCGGGTGTGAGAAACCCGACCCGATTACCCAGCTCTGGGAGAGTGTACCGAAGAGAGAAATAGAGAGAGAGCAATGAGGGGAGGGTAGGGGATAGGTTTTGCTCTTCAGCGTGTGTAGGGAAGAGAGGAAGAAAAGAAGCTAAGGCAGAAGCTGTGGCCGCAGAGAAGCAAAGGAAGGAAGAAAGGAAGCTGAGTTAGAAGCAAGTCAAGGCAAAGAGGCTAAGGAAAAGGTGAAAGGAAGGGGAAGGCGCAGCAGAAGCCAAGAAGGGAAAGAAGAAGCACTGTAGCAGAGGTGCGGTTGAAGAAGAGAAGGAGAGGCAAGCCAAAGAGAGAAGACAGAAAGAAGAGTTAAGGAAAAAAGCTAAAGAAGGAAGAAGATAAAGAGAAGAATCAAGGAAGAAGAGAAGTAAAAGAAGGAAGAAGACTGTAAAGGAAGAAGAAGGAGAAAGGCACTGTGCAAGAGAAGAAAGAGAAAGAAGAAAGGCAAGGCTAAAGCAAAGAAAGGAGCTGCAAAGATGAGACAAGAAAGAAGAAGCAGACGACCAAAGTCAAAGAAGAATAGAAGAAAAAGAGCTAAGGAAAGAGGAAAGTCAGAGAAAGAAAGAGAGAAGAAGAAGAAAAGGAAGATGAGAAAGCAGAAAGGAGAAGGAAACAAGAGCTAAAAGAAACATATCTTTTTAAGACGTCTGGTTATAGAATCAGACGTCCAATTCTATTTTTGCTACATTTCAATTCAGACTCATGCATGATATTCTGAATTAGATTTTAAGTAGATTTATGTGTTCAATTACATTGATTGAGATTAGTGAATAAATTTCATTTACTCCTTGTGTTCGACCATGGATACTTAGGTTTTTGAGTAATAAAAATTCTTATTTGTTTTCGAGGCGGTTTCATCTATACTACAATGAACATCTTTTAAAACCACGATCTTGCCTCATTAACAATAGGGAGGCGGATGTTTGATTAAAAATCATGTTTGTTTTGTTGTTACGAAGCAGATTAGTTGATCAAATTAAATCTAAACTAGTTATCTACTTAAAGAATAATGAATAGAAGAGAAAGGGTGAATACACAAATAAAGACAAAATAAAGATAGAATAAACAGATATCTCGTAACCACAGAATGATGTCTATTACAACTAACCACTACAGAAGAAAGTGGGAAATCTTACAACTAGAAAGTGGTAAATCTACTCTAGAAAGTGAAATTTCACTAGAGGGGGGGTGAATGGCGACATTATAAAATATTGTAATAAAAAAAACTCCATCACAAAAGGTAGCACCATATTTTTAGGTGGAAACCCAAGATGGGTGAAAACCTCCACCTAAGCCAATCCCTTGACTTAGGATTTTCGATCACAAGGTGATCAATCCACTAATCACATTACTTAAACGAGGGTAGTGTACCTCAATTACAAATCCCACCTCCGATCCCTAAACGGAGGTTTCTCTCTTCAAAATGAAGAGACGGGGACCCGACAGGCCGGATACCCAAAGCACAAAGATAAGAAGTAAAACAACACCTATCGAGCACCCCAATACTTTAATTACTTCCTAATCTACTAAGCACAAAAAGAACTCCCAGAGGATTTGCAGAACGGAGTGAGCCGAGAGTATGGATTTGCCCTTTGATCAGAGTGTTGGCACAGCACAAGGGCAAGATGAAGCTTAGAGTAGTGAGCAAGTGATTTTTCTAAGGGAATTGTATCTCAAGAGGTGTGTGTTTTGCCTAAGAGGAGTTGTAGCCTATTTATAGGCAAGTTTGGAACCTTCAAGAACACTTGAGAGAGTTCTCCTAGCCATTGGAGATAAATCCCAAGAGATTAGGATGAAATCCACCACAAATCAGGGTAATGATGAGTCTGACAGCAATATCAGACGTCTAATTTTAGGATCAGACGTCTTATAGGACGTCTGATTATAATTTTGGTCGTCTAAAACTGTAGGCCACCCTGAACTGACTCCATTGGATCGAAAGAAGGACGTCTGATATTTTCACATAAGACGTCTGATTAGGTTATTGAACGTCTACTAAAGGGTGGATTCGTTCTTATTTTCATCAGATCCAAATAGGGTTCTAGATTTAAAGGATCAGACGTCGTTATGGACGTCTGAAGGAATCACCAGACGTTTGGAAACCAAAAAAGTCTTCGCTACGATTTCTGACAAAAGATTTTATGGCCGTAAAGAGATATGCATAGAAATATAAGGGCAACGGTCCAAAGGTAGACGTCTTAAAGCGTGTCCAGATGTCTGGAATTATGTTTTTGCCTGTTATCTGTAGAACGAAGATAGGTGCTTAGTCTAACGGTTAGTCTGAGGACGTCCAGGTAAAGCATCAGATGTCCAGATGAGGTTATGGACGTATGATAGAGGAGTGCTTCGATTGATGTTCATGAAGATAGAAGCTGAAGGCAGAACTATAGGAAGTTAGACTTCTAAGACACTTGTCGGACATCTTAAAGTTGAAAATCAGACGTCTGACCATTGTTCTAGACGTCTGATAAGAGTCTTAGTGTTAGGTTTTTGTTTCTAATTTATCCTAAGTGTAGAGAGCCTAAGTTAGCTATTTGTAGGTTGTGTTTGGGGGCTCTTTACAACATTTCTAGACTCAAATAAAATGGAAATTACAACCTTTCAAAGTTTATAAGAGAAAGCCTATGACCTAATTAATACTTATGCTACTTGTCTTCACGTTAATCTCCCATCTTGGAAAACTTTAGGAAACCTGCAATTATGTTATTATAGAGAGAAACAATATGCTACACTTATTTTTTATTTCATTTTCTTCGTGTTGTAAAATCATCAAAATATTATATCTGAGTAGTTGAACTAACAATCTCCCCCTTTTTGTTGATTTTCAAAATATAGCTGTAGGTTCTTATTTTCTCCCCCTTAAAGTTGTACTTAGTAGTCTATATGTATTTGAGAAGTTTTTTTATTTTTATGTTATTCCCTAGGTTCTTACCTACGTTCTTCTCCCCCTTTTTGAATATCATCATGAAGTGTACTGAAAGGGAGTTGAAACCCAAACTACAAGAGTGACATCTACAGAATGGAGTGCATTAATAAAATTGCATGCTTAAAAGATGACAAAGAAAATTGACTAGGAATAGAAATATTTAAGCACGGACTAGCAATTATTCCCAAAAAAATATTAAGTATGGGGTCAAGGCTCCTTAATACAAACTTGGAATAAAATAAAAAAGAAAGAAACATAGAAGCACTAAACTATTCTTCTTGATCTTGACGACGATTCTGTTCGTGTCCCATTTGCAAATTTTGAACGTCCGATCAAAGTTCGTCGATGTCGCGGCGCATGCTTCCCTTGTAGGTGTACATCTCCCGGTTCGACATAGCAGGAGGGAGATGCCAGAGGAGAGGGAATCTATGGCCGGATCCCATGCTTCTTCAAAGCTCGAGTGGAGAGCTTCTATTTGAAGGGGCAGTGGTTCATGGAAGTCTGGAAAGGGTGGAAGGGGCTCTTCTTCAATGAGCTCGTCGGCGGGCTCAAGATGCTCCCTAAGTATATGCATCTTGGCGACTGTGGCCCGGTTGTAAGTCTCAATCTTCTTGTCAACAGCCTGGTCAGTTATGGAAATCTGGTGGGTTGAAAAATTTTTGGATAGAATAGACCCAAACGGAAGTGATGCCCCATGGTCCTCATTCATAACTCAAACAATGAGGCGGCAATAATTGAAAGGAATATGACGGACGGTCGCAAAAAGGAGCGCCTTGTGTTGGTGCGAGATGTAATCAAAACTTCCCAATTTGTTTATGAGGTCCCACCCAAAAATGCGAGAGCGTAGATGTGGAAGGGGTTTGAGATTTTTGCAAGGTAGGGTGCAAAGATTTTCAACATATTTTTCAGTGAGGACTAACTCTTGATTGATGACTTCTGAGTCGTATTGCCTCATAATGTCATTAAAGTCATTTCCCACATTGGGGTGGCTAGAAGGTCAAAAATAGTTTCGGATGTGATGTCGATTTCACGACCAAATAAGTAGGTATGGAGTTCAAGTTCATTGTTGCTGTAGTCCTCAACGATGTTGGCATAAAAGAGACGGCAAAGATCAGGGAACACGTCAAGAGTTCCAATGCCAGAGTGGAACTGACGATCAAAATATTGGAAGAGATGGAGAGTTTTGAAGTGTTCCCGAAGGTTTAAATGAGAAAAATCATTCCAAACAATAAAACGAGGGCATTTAACTTTGGCATTCACAAAACGACGAAATCGCTGCCTAGCGATGTCGCGCTGCAGCTGATTTGCCAAATAGGTGGAAGAGGAGGTGGAAGAGCCTTCAGCTTGCTTCCTACAGGGAGGCATATTTGGTGGAATGGGTGGTTAGGTTTTGGAAGAAAAGGGTGGTGTTTTGAGGACTGAATACCTGCAAAAACATCCATGCAAAAACATTCAACAAACAACATTCAACCAATAGACTTCAACAACACAGATTCAATCAATAGATATGCAACATCATTGATAAAAATGTGTGGCAGTATGCCTTGAGGCAACACAACCTGCCATGAAGTTGTGGCAATATACCTTTGGATTCAAGCCACTAAAATGTCGGCTTGAATCTCGTGAGGTAATACCCTTACCATAGAACATTTATGCTCCAAGTGGGTTTGGCCGAGGGTTTAGGTTCTAGGGCTAACAATGCCATGAAATATGCAACTAGCTCGAGTGGATCAAGAAGGAGAACAAGATGCAACTAGGGTAAAGGTGATCATGCGCAAAAAAATGTGGAGATGCCCTAAAAGTTGAGAGAGTATACCCACGGGAGGGGGGAGGCCTCCAAATGCACAGTCAAGAAGCAGGGAGGATGCGCGTAGAGGAGCAGCAGCTTCGCTAGTCGTCGAGGAGGCACGACGGTCGTCTGGCGGCGAGAGGAAGGTCGCCAACCGCAGCTGTGGGCCGTCGGGTGGGAGGGAGAGCGGTAGGGATTTGAGAGAGGGGAGTGGGACCTTGCGAAGGAGATGTTATATCCCAAGGTCTTGGAGGAAGTCTCCCCCTGAAGTTGGGCAGATTTGCATTTCAAACCATCCATACAACAGACGCGAATTGCATATTTTTCCCAGATCAGACGTCTGGAGACGATGTTAGACGTCGGGATTGGACTTTTGGGATTTTAGCCCTTTTGATGGCGTCGTCTGTTTTAACCATCAGATGATATATCAGACGACTAATTTAAAAATTAGATGTCTGATTTCTGCAGACATCCCTCCCTGGAAAATGATTTATTCTCTAAGTTGTCGTCTGATTTCTACATCAGACGACATACAAGATGTCTAAATCTAAAATTAGACGTCTGATTACAGACCTTCCTGGATTTTACTCTAAAGTTACAGGGTCATCTGATTTCATTGTTAGACGACTTATACGACGTCTAACCACAGCATCAGACGTTCGACTCATAATACATGTTCTGACTCACAGATAGACGTCTGTCAACACATCTGGACGACGGCCAAGACGTCTGTGAATGATGACGGATGTTTGAAATAGCTCTTTTATCAGCTCTTTTGAGATATAAAATCGTCGTCTGTCCTAGATCTTTAGACGATGAATTTTTATGTATAAGACGTCTGATAGTTTAATCAGACGTCTGATATTGCACAAAATGTGCATTTTGATGTTTGAACTAAGAATGAAGGCTTTTAACTTAGTAAAGTCAAGGCTCCATCTATGCTCATGACAAAGGAACTTCCATTAAATCACTAAATTCTTCAAATATCACTTAGATTACATATGCCTAGTTTCCTACGTATATAATTAAAATGATCATAATTCAAAGGTTTAGTGAAAATATCAGCCAATTGCAATTCAGTACAAATAAATTCAACCTTGATTTCTCCCTTAAGTACATTATCTCTCAAAAAGTGATGTCGAACATCAATATGTTTTGTGCGAGAGTGATGTACGGGATTTTTCGAGAGGTTGATAGCACTAGTATTGTCACATAATATTTTTATCTTATTAAATATCAAGTTAAAATCCTTCAAAGTATTTTTCATCCAAAGCAGTTGGGAACATGCTAGTGCAGCGGCTATGTATTCAGCTTCCGTAGTTGATGGGGCTACACTAGATTGTTTCTTTGAGAACCAAGAGACTAGTGTTTCGCCCAAGAATTGACACGCCCCACTAGTACTCTTCCTATCGGTGCGGCTACCTGCGTAGTCCGCATCGCTATATGTAACTAAGTTGAATTGTGGACTCCTAGGGTAGAATAAGCCGTAATCAGATGTGTTAACTAGATATCTAAATATTCATTTTACAACATTTAGGTGTGATTGTTTAGGGTTTGATTGAAACCTAGCACATAAATAGGTACTAAACAAAATATCAGGTCTGCTGGAAGTTAAATACAGTAAAGATCCAATCATCCTACGATAGAGCTTTTGATCTATGGGCGTACTTGATTTGTCCAAGTCTAGGGAAGTTGTGATGCTCATAGGAGTGTTCTTCCCTTTACTTTTCATCATTTCAAATTTTTTCAGCATCTCCTTTGTGTATTTTGATTGACACACAGGTTCCAATTTCGAGTTGAGTGATTTGCAAACCTAAGAAAAACTTGAGTTCACCCATCAAACTCATTTCAAATTCTTCCTGCATAATTTCTGGAAACCTTCTACACATAGATTCATTAGTAGCACCAAATATAATATCATCTACATATATTTGAACTAATAAAATGACTTTTCCTTTTCTTTTAATGAATAATGTGGAATCAGCTTCCTTTATAGAGAATTTTGCATTTATCACGTAGTCTTTGAGCCTTTCATACCAAGCTCTAGGAGCTTGCTTTAGACCATATAGTGCCTTGTTTAATTTATAGACAAAATGAGGCTTATCATGAGACTTAAAACTAGAAGGTTGTTTTACAAAAACTTCCTCCATAATGAATCCGTTAAGAAACGCGCTCTTAACGTCTATTTGAAAGAGTTTAAAGCCAAGAAAGGCGGCATAAGCAAGAAGCATGCGAATTGATTCGAGTCGAGCTACGGGAGCGTTGGTCTCATCAAAATCAATTCCTTCTTTTTGGTTGTACCCTTGTGCTACCAGCCGAGCCTTGTTTCGAATGACTATACCAGATTCATTCAACTTGTTCCGAAATACCCATTTCATACCTATTACCGTTTGCCCTTCAGGCTTAGGTACTAGATCCCAGACTTCATTCCTTTGGAATTGGTTGAGTTCCTCTTGCATGGCCATCATCCAAGGTTCTTCGAAGCACGCTTCCTCGACACTCTTGGGTTCAACTTGAGATACAAAGATACAAAGGTGGAGAGACCAAAAGAGCAACTAAAACGAGATCGGGTTTTAACACCATCGGAAATACTTCCAATGACTTGGCTTTCAGGATGATCCCTTTGATATATCCAATCTTTTGGAAGATTATGGATATTGGAGTTTGGAATGTTAGACACATCAATAGTAGAATCATCTTCATCATCCATATTGACTCGGTCAATGGGGAAGTGAGGAGATTCATCGAAGGAAACATGGAGGGTTTCCTCCACTATTAATGTGGTCTTGTTAAAAACCCGATATGCCTTACTACGTGAAGAATAACCAATAAAGATGGCTTCTTCACCTTTGGCATCAAATTTATCTAAATTAGAGTGGATATTCAAAACAAAACATCGACATCCAAAAACTTTAAAATAACTAATTTTGGGTATTTTCCCTTAGTATAGTTCAAAACAAGTTTTTCGCAACCTGGATCGAATTAAGGTGTGATTTAACACGTAACAAGTTGTGTTAACTGGCTCAGCCCAAAAGTACTTCGGTAACCCCAAGTTATGAGCAATGTTCAAGCACACTCTTGAAGAGTATAGTTGTTTCTCTCAACCACCCCATTTTGTTGAGGTGTTCAGGGAAAAGAAAACTCATGAGCAATACCATGCTCTTGACAAAAATCATCAAATAAGGAATTTTCAAACTCGACCCCATGATCACTATGGATACGAGTGATTTGGTAGCCTTTTTCAGTTTGAACTTTCCTACAAAAGATAGAAAAGACTGAAAACACTCCTTCTTTGGATCTCAAGAAGGAGACCCATGAAAACCTCAAAAAATCATCTACAATTACAAGGCAATATTTGCATCCACTAAAGCTCTCATATTTTGTAGGTCCAAACAGATCTAAGTGAAGTAGTTCTAAAGGTCTTGATGTGGATATAACTTCTTTGCTTTTAAAACTAGATTTCATAATTTTACCTAATTTACATGAATCATAGATAGGCTCATTTAAAAATTTTCCTTTAGGAAGACCTCGGACTAGTTCATGTTTAGCTAGTTTTTGAACTAGCTTCATATGAACATGTCCTAGTCTTCTATGTCATATACTTAACTCATCATTTGCTATAATACATTCATAAGTGACATTTTTATCAAATTCTACGACATAAATGTTTTTAAATCTAGTTCCCTTAAAAAGGGTTTCATTGGTTAATGCATGCATAATTTCAAACATTTTTGAAGTAAACACTACTTTATAGCCCTTATCACATATTTGACTGACACTTAAAAGATTATGTTTTAGTCCTTTAACTAGAGAAATATTTGAGATGGGAGAGAGAGGGTTACCTATTTTACTAAGGCCAATAATATGGCCCTTGTGGTTGTTGCCAAATGTAACCGTTCCTCTATCCGTAGGTTGGAGGTCCAAAAATAAGTGCTTGTCTCCCGTCATTTGTTTGGAGCATCCGGAGTCTATCACCCATCGTCCTCCTTAGTGGCGGTGGTCTCCTTGTCTTCTTTCTTGTAGACCTCCTTCCTCCTACAAAAGATCTTCGTTTGTGACTTGGTGTTTCTATAGGTCTTTCTAATTTGAGTCGTCCATCCTTCATTTTGTATATCCAATTTTTGACATTATGATGTCCTTTCATCCCTACAAAACAAAGTGAGAGTTGTCTTTTCGGTATCCATTGTAATGTGGATCCATATTTGTTAGTGGTCTCCTTTAGAGGAGGGTCCTTTTTCGGCTCACTTTGACTAGGTTCATAAAAGCCTAGTCCAAATTTACTTGAGGAAGGTTTTTGATGGGCAATGAGCTTGTCCAAGTTATCTTTCCCCTTTGTAAATTTGGCTAGGTCCTCAAGAAGTTGATTTGATTTTTCTTTGAGGTGATTTATCTCTATTTTCGTTATGTCTAGTTTATCTTCTAGTGCCTTAATCTCTACTCTAAGTAAGCTATTTTCATCCTTTTTAAAACAGTTTGATTTTTCAAGCACATGGATTTTGTCGAGCAATTCTTCTCTATCTAGAAATTTTTGTTCACTCATTGCCGTATACAAATCATTTGTTAGTGACCCCTTCTCAATCATTAGATTTCTTATTTGCATATTTAAGGTAGTGGTTTCTTTTGTAAGAATTAGATTCTTGTCTTCAAGATCATTGATTAATTTCTTATTTTCTAAGTTTTCTTCGTTTAAAACCTTGCTTTGGGTTTTTGTTTTCTTAAGATCTACATATAGTGAATCAAAAGCATCTTATAATTCATCTAAAGAATAGGAGTTTACCTCAGGTTCCTCAGATTCAGACTCAGAAGCATCATTTGTTGCCATTAATCCTAAGCATATTATTTCTTTATTTGTTTCCTCCTCCTCTTCTTCTTCGGAGGTGGAGTCATCCCACGTTGCTTGAAATGCCTTCTTCTTGAATCCCTTCGACTTGGAGATCTTCTTGTAGTCGGAAGGCTTCTTGGGTTTCTTCTCATCATCCCTTTTGAGTAAGGGACAATCTTTCCTTATGTGACCTCTCTTTTTGCAATTATAGCAAATTAGAGGTTCTTCCTCTCTTTTCCTTCCCTTGATCTCTTTTCTATTTCTAAGAAACTTTTTAAACTTTTTAGCTAATAAAATGAATTCTTCATCATCGGTACTTACATCATCTTCCGAAGTAGCTTTGAAGGTTAAGGTCTTCTTTGGCTCCGATGAGATTGATTTCTTCTTTTGCTCCATTTTTGATTCGTAAGCCATGAGATTCCCAAGTAGATTTTCCATGTCTAGATCCTCTACTTGGTTGTCTTCTTCTATTGCCGTTACCTTTTGCTCCTACTCGAGTCCAAGGGATGGAAGGAGCTTCCCTTGAAGCTCCCCCTTTATAAATGTCTTTCCTAAAGACTTGAGGCTATCCACGATTAACGTGAATCGGGTGTACATTTCCCCAAGTCTTACATTCTCCTTCATAGAAATGGCTTCAAATTCTTGTGATAACAAATTTATCTTTGAGGATTTAACTCTAGACATACCTTCATGAGTTACCTCCAAGGTTCTCTAAATCTTGTGGGCAGTTTTGCATTGGCTGATGCGGTTGAATTCCTCCAAGCTGAGTGCACAGTATAGTGAGTTCATTACCTTAGCATTCATTCCAAGGTGATGAATTTGCTCCACTGTGTATCCTGTTTCTGGCTTCTCGGGAATGATGTATGCGGATTCGCATTTCTCCCAAATGGAGAAATTGTTGGCTTGAAGCGACATCTTCATTCACAAATCCCCTGCTCATGGAAATGACTTTCCCCTCCATGTGATCTTTCCGCGGATGTTACTCTTGTAGGTGGAAAACCTGTTCTGATACCAAATGAAATTGCACTAGAGGGGGGGTGAATAGTGAAATTATAAAATATTGTAATATAAAAAATTCAATCACAAAAGGTGGCACCGGATTTTTAGGTGGAAACCCAAGATGGCTGAAAACCAGTACCTAAGCCAATCCTTTGACTTAGGATTTTCGATCACAAGGTGATCAATCCACTAACCACACTACTTAAATGAGGGTAGTGTACCTGAATTACAAATCCCACCTCCGATCCCTAAACGGAGGTTTCTCCTTTCAAAATGAAGAGACGGGGACTCGACAGGCCGGATACCCAAAGTACAAAAATAAGAAGTAAAACAATACCTATAGAGCACCCCAATATTTTAATTACTTTCTTATCTACTAAGCACAAAAAGAACTCCGTGAGGATTTGCAGAACGGAGTGAGTCGGGAGTATGGATTTGCCCTTTGATCAGAGTGTTGGCACAGCACAAGGGCAAGATGAAACTTAGAGTAGTGAGCAAGTGATTTTTCTAAGGGAATTGTATCTCAAGAGGTGTGTGTTTTTCCTAAGAGGAGTTGTAGTTTATTTATAAGCAAGTTTGGAACCTTCAAGAACACTTGAGAGAGTTCTCCTAGCCATTGGAGACAAATCCAAAGAGATTAGGATGAAATCCATCACAAATCAGGGTAATGATGAGTCTGATAGCAATATCTGACGTCTAATTTTAGGATCAGACATCTTATAGGACGTCAGATTATAATTTTGGTCTTCTAAAACTGTAGGCCATCCTGAACTGACTCCATTGGATCGAAAGAAGGACATCTGATATTTTCACATAAGACGTCTGATTAGGTTATTGAACGTCTAATAAAGGGTGGATTCGTTCTTATTTTCATCAGATCCAAATAGGGTTCTAGATTTAAAGGATCAGACGTCGTTATGGACGTCTGAAGGATTACTAGACGTTTGGAAACCAAAAAAGTCTTCGCTACGATTTCTGACAAAAGATTTATGGCCGTAAAGAGATATGCATAGAAATATAAGGGCAATGGTCCAAAGGTAGACGTCTTAAAGCGTGTCCAGAAGTCTGGAAATATGTTTTTGCCTGTTATCTGTAGAACGAAGATAAGTGCTTACTCTAACGGTTAGTCTGAGGATGTCCAGGTAAAGCATCAGATGTCTGGATGAGGTTATGGACGTCTGATAGAGGAGTGCTTAGACTGATGTTCATGAAGATAGAAGCTGAAGCCAGAACTATAGGAAGTTAGACTTCTAAGACACTTATCGGACATCTTAAAGTTGAAAATCAGACGTCTGACCATTGTTCTAGACGTCTGATAAGAGTCTTAGTGTTAGGTTTTTGTTTCTAATTTATCCTAGGTGTAGAGAGCCTAAGTTAGCTATTTGTAGGTTGTGTTTGGGAGCTCTTTACAACATTTCTAGACTCAAATAAAATGAAAATTACAACCTTTGAAAGTTTATAAGAGAAAGCCTATGACCTAATTAATACTTATGCTACCTGTCTTCACGTTAGTCTCCCATCTTGGAAAACTTTAGGAAACCGGCGATTATGTTATTATAGAGAGAAACAATATGCTACGCTTATTTTTTATTTCATTTTCTTCATGTTGTAAAATCATCAAAATATTATATATGAGTAGTTGAACTAACAATCTTCCCCTTTTTGCTGATTTTCAAAATATAGCAGTACGTTCTTATTTTCTCCCCCTTAAAGTTGTACTTAGTAGTCTATATCTATATGAGAATTTTTTTTGTTTTTATGTTATTCCCTAGGTTCTTACCTACGTTCTTCTCCCCCTTTTTGAATATCATCATGAAGGGTACTGAAAGGGAGTTGAAACCCAAACTACAAGAGTGACATCTACAGAATGGAGTGCATTAATAAAATTGCATGCTTAAAAGATGACAAAGAAAATTGACTAGGAGTAGAAATATTTAAGCACGGACTAGCAATTATTCCCAAAAAAATATTAAGTATGGGGTCAAGGCTCCTTAATACAAACTTGGAATAAAATAAAAAAGAAACAAACATAGAAGCACTAAACTATTCTTCTTGATCTTGACGATGATATGGTTTGTGTCCCATTTGCAAATTTTGAACGTCCGATCAAAGTTCGTCGATGTTGCGGCGCATGCTTCCCTTGTAGGTGTACATCTCGCCGGTTCGACGTAGCAGGAGGGAGATGCCAGAGGAGAGGGAATCTGTGGCCAGATCCCATGCTTCTTCAAAGCTCGAGTGGAGAGCTTCTATTTGAAGGGGCAGTGGTTCATGGAAGTCTGGAAAGGGTGGAAGGGGCTCTTCTTCAATGAGCTCATCGGCGGGCTCAAGATGCTCCGTAAGTATATGCATCTTGGCGACTGTGGCCCAGTTGTAAGGCTCAATCTTCTTGTCAACAGCCTGGTCAATTATGGAAATCCGATGGGTTGAAAAAATTTTGGATAGAATAGACCCAAATGGAAGTGATGCCCCATGGTCCTCATTAATAACTCGAACAATGAGGTGGCAATAATTGAAAGAAATATGACGGACGGTCGCAAAATGGAGCGCCTTATGTTGGCGCGAGATGTAATCAAAACTTCCCAATTTGTTTAGGAGGTCCCACCCAATAGTCTTAGTGTTAGGTTTTTGTTTCTAATTTATCCTACGTGTCGAGAGCCTAAGTTAGCTATTTGTAGGTTGTGTTTGGGGGATCTTTACAACATTTCTAAACTCAAATAAAATGAAAATTACAACCATTGAAAGTTTATAAGAGAAACCCTATGACCTAATTAATACTTATGCTACCTGTCTTCACGTTAATCTCCCATCTTGGAAAACTTTAGGAAACCTGCAATTATGTTATTATAGAGAGAAACAATATGCTACACTTATTTTTTATTTCATTTTCTTCGTGTTGTAAAATCATCGAAATATTATATCTGAGTAGTTGAACTAACAATCGCCCCCTTTTTGTTGATTTTCAAAATATAGCTGTAGGTTCTTATTTTCTCCCCCTTAATTTGTACTTAGTAGTCTATATGTATTTGAGAAGTTTTTTTGTTTTTATGTTATTCCCTAGGTTCTTACCTACGTTCTTCTCCCTCTTTTTGAATATCATCAGGATGGGTACTGAAACGGAGTTGAAACCCAAACTACAAGAGTGCCATCTACAGAATGGAGTGCATTAATAAAATTGCATGCTGAAAAGATGACAAAGAAAATTGACTAGGAATAGAAATATTTAAGCACGGACTAGCAATTATTTCAAAAAAAATATTAAGTATGGGGTCAAGGCTCCTTAATACAAACTTGGAATAAAATAAAAAAGAAAGAAACATAGAAGCACTAAACTATTCTTCTTGATTTTCACGACAATATGGTTCGTGTCCCATTTGCAAATTTTGAACGTCCGATCAAAGTTCGTCGATGTCGCGGTGCATGCTTCCCTTGTAGGTGTACATCTCGCCGGTTCGACGTAGCAGGAGGGAGATGCCAGAGGAGAAGGAATCTGTGGCCAGATCCCATGCTTCTTCAAAGCTCGTGTGGAGAGCTTCTATTTGAAGAGGCAGTGGTTCATGGAAGTCTGGAAAGGGTGGAAGGGGCTCTTCTTCAATGAGCTCGTCGGCGGGCTCAAGATGCTCCGTAAGTACATGCATCTTGGCGACTGTGGCCCAGTTGTAAGGCTCAATCTTCTTGTCAATAGCCTGGTCAGTTATGGAAATCAGATGGGTTGAAAAAATTTTGGATAGAATAGACCCAAACGGAAGTGATGCCCCATCGTCCTCATTCATAACTCGAACAATGAGGCGGCAATAATTGAAAGGAATATGACGGACGGTTGCAAAAAGGAGCGCCTTGTGTTGGCGCAAGATGTAATCAAAACTTCCCAATTTGTTTAGGAGGTCCCACCCAATAGTCTTAGTGTTAGGTTTTTGTTTCTAATTTATCAAAAGTGTAGAGAGCCTAAGTTAGCTATTTGTAGGTTTTGTTTGGGGGCTCTTTAAAACATTTCTAGACTCAAATGAAATGAAAATTACATCCTTTGAAAGTTTATAAGAGAAAGCCTATGGCCTAATTAATACTTATGCTACCTGTCTTCACGTTAATCTCCCATCTTGGAAAACTTTAGGAAACCTGCAATTATGTTATTGTAGGGAGAAACAATATGCTACGCTTATTTTTTATTTCATTTTCTTCGTGTTGTAAAATCATCAAAATATTATATCTGAGTAGTTGAACTAACAATCTCCCCCTTTTTGTTGATTTTCAAAATATTGCTGTAGGTTCTTATTTTCTACCCCTTAATTTGTACATAGTAGTCTATATGTATTTGAGAAGTTTTTTTGTTTTTATGTTATTCCCTAGGTTCTTACCTACGTTCTTCTCCCCCTTTTTGAATATCATCAGGATGGGTACTGAAAGGGAGTTGAAACCCAAACTACAAGAGTGACATCTACAGAATGGAGCGCATTAATAAAATTGCATGCTTAAAAGATGACAAAGAAAATTGATTGGGAATGGAAATATTTATGCACGGACTAGCAATTATTCCCAAAAAAATGTTAAGTATGGGGTCAAGGCTCCTTAATACAAACTTGGAATAAAATAAAAAAGAAAGAAACATAGAAGCACTAAAGTATTCTTCTTGATCTTGACGACGATATGGTTCGTGTCCCATTTGGAAATTTTGAACGTCCGATCAAAGTTCGTCGATGTCGCGGCGCATGCTTCCCTTGTAGGTGTACATCTCGTCGGTTCGAAGTAGCAGGAGGGAGATGCCAGAGGAGAGGGAATCTGTGGCCGGATCCCATGCTTCTTCAAAGCTCGAGTGGAGAGCTTCTATTTGAAGGGGCAGTGGTTCATGGAAGTCTGGAAAGGGTGGAAGGGGCTCTTCTTCAATGAGCTCGTCGGCGGGCTCAAGATGCTCCGTAAGTACATGCATCTTGGCGACTGTGGCCCAGTTGTAAGGCTCAATCTTCTTGTCAATAGCCTGGTCAGTTATGGAAATCAGATGGGTTGAAAAAATTTTGGATAGAATAGACCCAAACGGAAGTGATGCCCCATCGTCCTCATTCATAACTCGAACAATGAGGCGGCAATAATTGAAAGGAATATGACGGACGGTTGCAAAAAGGAGCGCCTTGTGTTGGCGCAAGATGTAATCAAAACTTCCCAATTTGTTTACGAGGTCCCACCCAATAGTCTTAGTGTTAGGTTTTTGTTTCTAATTTATCAAAAGTGTAGAGAGCCTAAGTTAGCTATTTGTAGGTTTTGTTTGGGGGCTCTTTAAAACATTTCTAGACTCAAATGAAATGAAAATTACATCCTTTGAAAGTTTATAAGAGAAAGCCCATGACCTAATTAATACTTATGGTACCTGTCTTCACGTTAATCTCCCATCTTGGAAAACTTTAGGAAACCTGCAATTATGTTATTATAGAGAGAAACAATATGCTACGCTTATTTTTTATTTCATTTTCTTCGTGTTGTAAAATCATCAAAATATTATATCTGAGTAGTTGAACTAACAATCTCCCCCGTTTTGTTGATTTTCAAAATATAGTTGCAGGTTCTTATTTTCTCCCCCTTAAAGTTGTACTTTGTAGTCTATACCTATTTGAGAAGTTTTTTTGTTTTTATGTTATTCCCTAGGTTCTTACCTACGTTCTTCTCCCCCTTTTTGAATATCATCATGAAGGGTACGGAAAGGGAGTTGAAACCCAAACTACATGAGTGACATCTACAGAATGGAGTGCATTAATAAAATTTCATGCTTAAAAGATGACAGAGAAAATTGACTCGGAATAGAAATATTCAAGCAAGGAATAGCAATTATTCCCAAAAATATATTAAGTATGGGGTCAAGGCTCCTTAATACAAACTTGGAATAAAATAAAAAAGAAAGAAACATAGAAGCACTAAACTATTCTTCTTGATCTTGGCGACGATATGGTTCGTGTCCCATTTACAAATTTTAAACGTCTGATCAAAGTTCGTCGATGTCGCGGCGCATGTTTCCCTTGTAGGTGTACATCTCGCCGGTTCGACGTAGCAGGAGGGAGATGCCAGAGAAGAGGGAATCTGTGGCCGGATCCCATGCTTCTTCAAAGCTCGAGTGGAGAGCTTCTATTTGAGGGGGCAGTGGTTCATGGAAGTCTGGAAAGGGTGGAAGGGGCTCTTCTTCAATGAGCTTGTCGGCGGGCTCAAGATGCCCCGTAAGTATATGCATCTTGGCGACTGTGGCCCAGTTGTAAGGCTCAGTCTTCTTGTCAACAGCCTGATCAGTTACGGAAATCCGATGGGTTGAAAAAGTTTTGGATAGAATAGACCCAAACGGAGGTGATGCCCCATGGCCCTCATTCGTAACTCGAATAATGAGGCGGCAATAATTAAAAGGAATTTGACGGATGGTCGCAAAAAGGAGCGCCTTGTGTTGGCGCGAGATGTAATCAAAACATCCCAATTTGTTTAGGAGGTCCCACCCAATAGTCTCAGTGTTAGGTTTTTGTTTCTAATTTATCCTAAGTGTAGAGTGCCTAAGTTAGCTATTTGTAGGTTGTGTTTGGGGGCTCTTTACAACATTTCTAGACTCAAATAAAATGAAAATTACAACCTTTGAAAGTTTATAAGAGAAAGCCTATGACCTAATTAATACTTATGCTACCTGTCTTCACGTTAATCTCCCATCTTGTAAAACCTTAGGAAACCTGCAATTAGGTTATTATAGAGAGAAAAAATATGCTACGCATATTTTTTATTTCATTTTCTTCGTGTTGTAAAATCATCAAAATATTATATCTGAGTAGTTGAACTAACAATCTCCCCATTTTTTTGTTGATTTTCAAAATATAGCTGTAGGTTCTTTTTTTCTCACCCTTAAAGTTTTACTTAGTAGTCTATATCTATTTGGGAAGTTTTTTTATTTTTATGTTATTCCCTAGGTTCTTACTTACGTTCTTCTCCCCCTTTTTGAATATCATCACGAAGGTCGCAAAAAGAATATGACGGACGGTCGCAAAAGGTAGCGCCTTATGTTGGCGCGAGATGTAATCAAAACTTCCCAATTTGTTTAGGAGGTCCCGCCGAATAGTCTTAGTGTTAGGTCTTTGTTTCTAATTTATCCTAAGTGTAGAGAGCATAGGTTAGCTATTTGTAGGTTGTGTTTGGGGGCTCTTTGTAACATTTCTAGACTCAAATAAAATGAAAATTACAACTTTTGAAAGTTTATAAGAGAAAGCTTATGACCTAATTAATACTTATGCTACCTGTCTTCACGTTAATCTCCCATCTTGGAAAACTCTAGGAAACCTGCAATTATGTTATTATAGAGAGAAACAATATGCTAAGCTTATTTTTTATTTCATTTTCTTCGTGTCGTAAAATCAACAAAATATTATATCTAAGTAGTTGAACTAACAATCTCCCCCTTTTTGTTGATTTCCAAAATATAGCTGTAGGTTATTATTTTCTCCCCCTTAATGTTGTACTTAGTAGTCTATATCTATTTGAGAAGTTTTTTTATTTTTTTTGTTATTCCCTAGGCTCTTAACCACGTTCTTCTCTCCCTTTTGGAATATCATCACGAAGGTTACTGAAAGGGAGTTGAAACCCAAACTACAAGAGTGACATCTACAAAGTGGAGTGCATTAATAAAATTGCATGCTTAAAAGATGACAAAGAAAATTGACTAGGAATAGAAATATTTAAGCACGGACTAGCAATTATTCCCAAAAAAATATTAAGTATGGGGTCAAGGCTCCTTAATACAAACTTGGAATAAAATAAAAAAGAAAGAAACATAGAAGCACTAAATTATTCTTCTTGATCTTGACGACGATATGGTTCGTGTCCCATTTGCAAATTTTGAACGTCCGATAAAAGTTCGTCGATGCCGCGGCGCATGCGTCCCATGTAGGTGTACATCACACCGGTTTGACGTAGCAGGAGGGAGATGCCAGAGGAGAGGGAATCTGTGGCCGGATCCCATGCTTCTTCAAAGCTCGAGTGGAGAGCTTCTATTTGAAGGGGCAGTGGTTCATGGAAGTCTGGAAAGGGTGGAAGGGGCTCTTCTTCAATGAGCTCGTCGGCGAGCTCAAGATTCTCCCTAAGTATATGCATCTTGGCGACTGTGGCCCAGTTGTAAGGCTCAATCTTCTTGTCAACATCCTGGTCAGTTATGGAAATCTGATGGGTTGAAAAAATTTTGGATAGAATAGACCCAAACGGAGGTGATGCCCCATGGCCCTCATTCAAAACTCGAACAATGAGGCGGCAATAAGTGAAAGGAATATGACGGACGGTCGCAAAAAGGAGCACCTTGTGTTGGCGCTAGATGTAATCAAAACTTCCCAATTTGTTTAGGAGGTCCCACCGAAGAGTCTTAGTGTTAGGTCTTTGTTTCTAATTTATCCTACGTGTCGAGAGCCTAAGTTAGCTATTTGTAGGTTGTGTTTGGGGGATCTTTACAACATTTCTAGACTCAAATAAAATGAAAATTACAACCTTTGAAGTTTGTAAGAGAAAGCCTATGACCTAATTAATACTTATGCTACCTGTCTTCCGTTAATCTCCCATCTTGGAAAACTTTAGGAAACCTGCAATTATGTTATTGTAGGGAGAAACAATATGCTATGCTTATTTTTTATTTCATTTTCTTCGTGTTGTAAAATCATCAAAATATTATATCTGAGTAGTTGAACTAACAATCCCCCCCTTTTTGTTGATTTTCAAAATATAGCTGTAGGTTCTTATTTTCTCCCCCTGAAAATTGTACTTAGTAGTCCATATCTATTTGAGAAGTTTTTTTCTTTTTATGTCATTCCCTAGGCTCTTACCTACGTTCTTCTCTCCCTTGTTGAATATCATCACGAAGGGTACTGAAAGGGAGTTGAAACCCAAACTACAAGAGTGACATCTACAAAATGGAGTGCATTAATAAAATTGCATGCTTAAAAGATGACAAAGAAAATTGACTGGGAATAGAAATATTTAAGCACGGACTAGCAATTATTCCCAAAAAAATATTAAGTATGGGGTCAAGGCTCCTTAATACAAACTTGGAATAAAATAAAAAAGAAAGAAACATAGAAGCACTAAATTATTCTTCTTGATCTTGACGACGATATGGTTCGTGTCCCATTTGCAAATTTTGAATGTCCTATCAAAGTTCGTCGATGCCGCGGCGCATGCTTCCCTTGTAGGTGTACATCTCGCCGGTTCGACGTAGCAGGAGGAAGATGCCAAAAGAGAGGGAATCTGTGGCCGGATCCCATGCTTCTTCAAAGCTCGAGTGGAGAGCTTCTATTTGAAGGGGCAGTGGTTCATGGAAGTCTGGAAAGGGTGGAAGGGGCTCTTCTTCAATGAGCTCGTCGGCCGGCTCAAGATGCTCCCTATGTATATGCATCTTGGCGACTGTGGCCCAGTTGTAACGCTCAATCTTCTTGTCAACAGCCTGGTCAGTTATGGAAATCTGATGGGTTGAAAAAATTTTGGATAAAATAGACCCAAACGGAAGTGATGCCCCATGGTCCACATTCATAACTCGAACAATGAGGCGGCAATAAGTGAAAGGAATATGATGGACGGTCGCAAAAAGGAGCGCCTTGTGTTGGCGCTAGATGAAATCAAAACTTCCCAATTTGTTTAGGAGGTCCCACCCAATAGTCTTAGTGTTGGGTTTTTGTTTCTAATTTATCCTAAGTGTAGAGAGCCTAAGCTAGCTATTTGTAGGTTGTGTTTAGGGGATCTTTACAACATTTCTAGACTCAAATAAAATGAAAATTACAACCTTTGAAAGTTTGTAAGGGAAAGCCTATGAACTAATTAATACTTATGCTACCTGTCTTCACGTTAATCTCCCATCTTGGAAAACTTTAGGAAACCTGCAATTATGTTATTGTAGGGAGAAACAATATGCTACGCTTATTTTTTATTTCATTTTCTTCGTGTTGTAAAATCATCAAAATATTATATCTGAGTAGTTGAACTAACAATCTCCCCCTTTTTGTTGATTTTCAAAATATAGCTATAGGTTCTTATTTTCTACCCCTTAATTTGTACTTACTAGTCTATATGTATTTGAGAAGTTTTATTGTTTTTATGTTATTCCCTAGGTTCTTACCTACGTTCTTCTCCCCCTTTCTGAATATCATCATGAAGGGTACTGAAAGGGAGTTGAAACCCAAACTACAAGAGTGACATCTACAGAATGGAGTGCATTAATAAAATTGCATGCTTAAAAAATGACAAATAAAATTGACTAAGTATAGAAATATTTAAGCATGGACTAGCAATTATTCCAAAAAAAATATTAAGTGTAGGGTCAAGGCTCCTTAATACAAACTTGGAATAAAATAAAAAAGAAAGAAACATAGAAGCACTAAACTATTCTTCTTGATCTTGACGACGATATGGTTCGTGTCCCATTTGCAAATTTTGAACGTCCAATCAAAGTTCGTCGATGTCGCGGCGCATGCTTCCCTTGTAGGTGTATATCTCGCCGGTTCGACGTTGCAGGAGGGAGATGCCAGAGGAGAGGGAATCTGTGGCCGGATCCCATGCTTCTTCAAAGCTCGAGTGGAGAGCTTCTATTTGAAGGGGCAGTGGTTCATGGAAGTCTGGAAAGGGTGGAAGGGGCTTTTCTTCAATGAGCTCATCGGCGGGCTCAAGATGCTCCCTAAGTACATGCATCTTGGAGACTATGGCCCAGTTGTAAGGCTCAATCTTCTTGTCAACAGCCTGGTCAGTTATGGAAATCCGATGGGTTGAAAAAATTTTGGATAGAATAGACCCAAATGGAAGTGATGCCCCATGGTCCTCATTCATAACTCGAACAATGAGGCGGCAATAAGTGAAAGGAATATGACGGACGGTTGCAAAAAGGAGCACCTTGTGTTGGTGCTAGATGTAATCAAAACTTCCCAATTTGTTTAGGAGGTCCCACCCAAAAGTCGTAGTGTTAGGTTTTTGTTTCTAATTTATCCTAAGTGTCGAGAGCCTAAGTTAGCTATTTGTAGGTTGTGTTTGGGGGATCTTTAAAACAGTTCTAGACTCAAATAAAATGAAAATTACAACATTTGAAAGTTTATAAGAGAAAGCCTATGACCTAATTTATACTTATGCTACCTGTCTTCACGTTAATCTCCCATCTTGGAAAACTTTAGGAAACCTGCAATTATGTTATTATAGAGAGAAACAATATGCTACGCTTATTTTTTATTTCATTTTCTTCGTGTTGTAAAATCATCAAAATATTATATGAGTAGTTGAACCAACAATCTCCCCCTTTTTGTTGATTTTCAAAATAAAGCTGTAGGTTCTTATTTTCTCCCCATTAAAGTTGTACTTAGTAGTCTATATCTAGTTGAGAAGTTTTTTTATTTTTTTGATATTCCCTAGGTTCTTACCTACGTTCTTCTCTCCCTTTTTGAATATCATCGCGAAGGTTACTGAAAGGGAGTTGAAACCCAAACTACAAGAGTGACATCTACAAAATGGAGTGCATTAATAAAATTGCATGCTTAAAAGATGACAAAGAAAATTGACTAGGAATAGAAATATTTAAGCACGGACTAGCAATTATTCCCAAAAAAATATCAAGTATGGGGTCAACGCTCCTTAATACAAACTTGGAATAAAATAATAAAGAAAGAAACATAGAAGCACAAAACTATTTTTCTTGACCTTGACGACGATATGGTTCGTGTCCCATTTGCAACTTTTGAACGTCCGATCAAAGTTCGTCGATGCCGCGGCGCATGCTTCCCTTGTAGGTGTACATCTCACCGGTTCGACGTAGCCGGAGGGAGATGCCAGAGGGGAGGGAATCTGTGGCCGGATCCCATGCTTCTTCAAAGCTCGAGTGGAGAGCTTCTATTTGATGGGGCAGTGGTTCATGGAAGTCTGGAAAGGGTGGAAGGGGCTCTTCTTCAATGAGCTCGTTGGTGGGCTCAAGATGCTCCCTAAGTATATGCATCTTGGCGACTGTGGCCCAGTTGTAAGTCTCAATCTTCTTGTCAACTTCCTGGTCAGTTATGGAAATCCGATGGGTTGAAAAAATTTTGGATAGAATAGACCCAAACGGAAGTGATGCCCCATCGCCCTCATTCATAACTCGAACAATGAGGCGGCAATAAGTGAAAGGAATATGACGGACGGTCGCAAAAAGGAGCACCTTGTGTTGGCGCTAGATGTAATCAAAACTTCCCAGTTTGTTTAGGAGGTCCCACCCAATAGTCTTAGTGTTCGGTTTTTGTTTCTAACTTATCCTAAGTGTAGAGAGCTTAAGTTAGCTATTTGTAGGTTGTGTTTGGGGGATTTTTACAACATCTTTAGACTCAAATAAAATGAAAATTACAACCTTTGAAAGTTTATAAGAGAAAGCCTATGACCGAATTAATACTTATGCTACCTGTCTTCACGTTAATCTCCCATCTTGGAAAACTCTATAAAACCTACAATTATGTTATTATAGAGAGAAACAATATGCTATGCCTATTTTTTATTTCATTTTCTTCGTGTCGTAAAATCATCAAAATATTATATCTAAGTAGTTAACTAAAAATCTCCCCCTTTTTGTTGATTTTCAAAATATAGCTGTAGCTTCTTATTTTCTCCCCCTTAAAGTTGGACTTAGTAGTCTATATCTATTTGAGAAGTTTTTTTGTTTTTTTGTTATTCCCTAGGCTCTTTCCTATGTTCTTCTCTCCCTTTTGGAATATCATCACGAAGGTTACTGATAGGGAGTTGAAACCCAAACTACAAGAGTGACATCTACAGAATGGAGTGCATTAATAAAATTGCATGCTTAAAAGATGACAAAGAAAATTGACTAGGAATAGAAATATTTAAGCACGGACTAGCAATTATTCCCAAAAAAGTATTATGTATGGGGTCAAGGAGCCTTAATACAAACTTGGAATAAACTAAAAAAGAAGGAAACATAGACGCACTAAACTATTCTTCTTGATCTTGACGACGATATGGTTCGTGTCCCATTTGCAAATTTTGAAGGTCCGATCAAAGTTCGTCGATGCCGCGGCGCATGCTTCCCTTGTAGGTGTACATCTCGCCGGTTCGACGTAGCAGGAGGGAGATGCCAGAGGAGACGGAATCTGTGGCCGGATCCCATGCTTCTTCAAAGCTCGAGTGGAGAGCTTCTATTTGAAGGGGCAGTGGTTCATGGAAGTCTGGAAAGGGTGGAAGGGGCTCTTCTTCAATGAGCTCGTGGGCGGGCTCAAGATGCTCCCTAAGTATATGCATCTTGGCGACTGTGGCCCAGTTGTAAGGCTCAATCTTCTTGTCAACAGCCTGGTCAGTTATGGAAATCTGATGGGTTGAAAAAATTTTGGATAGAGTAGACCCAAACGGAAGTGATGCCCCGTGGTCCTCATTCATAACTCGAACAATGAGGTGGCAACAAGTGAATGGAATATGACGGACGGTCGCAAAAAGGAGCACCTTGTGTTGGCGCTAGATGTAATCAAAACTTCCCAATTTGTTTAGGAGGTCCCACCCAATAGTCTTAGTGTTAGGTTTTTGTTTCTAACTTATCCTAAGTGTAGAGAGCCTAAGTTAGCTATTTGTAGGTTGTGTTTGGGGGATCTTTACAACATTTCTAGATTCAAATAAAATGAAAATTACAACCTTTGAAAGTTTATAAGAGAAAGCCTATGACCTAATTAATACTTATGCTACCTGTCTTCACGTTAATCACCCATCTTGGAAAACTTTGGGAAACCTGCAATTATGTTAATATAGAGAGAAACAATATGATACGCTTATTTTTTATTTCATTTTCTTCGTGTTGTAAAATCATCAAAATATTATATCTGAGTAGTTGAACTAACAATATCCCCCTTTTTGTTGATTTTCAAAATATAGCTGTAGGTTCTCATTTTCAAAATATAGCTCGAGTGGAGAGCACCAAGCACTAAACTATTCTTCTTGATCTTGACGACGATATGGTTCGTGTCCCATTTGCAAATTTTGAAAGTCCGATCAAAGTTCGTGGATCCCGCGGTGCATGCTTCCCTTGTAGGTGTACATCTCGCCGGTTCGACGTAGCAGGAGGGAGATGCCAGAGGAGAGGGAATCTGTGGTCGGATCCCATGCTTCTTCAAAGCTCGAGTGGAGAGCTTCTATTTGAAGGGGCAGTGGTTCATGGAAGTCTGGAAAGGGTGGAAGGGGCTCTTCTTCAATGAGCTCGTCGGCGGGCTCAAGATGCCCCATAAGTATATGCATCTTGGCAACTGTGGCCCAGTTGTAAGGCTCAATCTTCTTGTCAACAGCCTGGTCAGCTATGGAAATCTGATGGGTTGAAAAAATTTTGGATAGAATAGACCCAAACGGAAGTGATGCCCCATGGTCCTCATTAATAACTCGAATAATGAGGCGGCAATAATTGAAAGAAATATGATGGACGGTCGCAAAAAGGAGCGCCTTATGTTGGCGCGAGATGTAATCAAAACTTCCCAATTTGTTTAGGAGGTCCCACCCAATAGTCCTAGTGTTAGGTTTTTGTTTCTAATTTATCCTACGTGTCGAGAGCCTAACTTAGCTATTTGTAGGTTGTGTTTGGGGGATCTTTACAACATTTCTAGACTCAAATAAAATGAAAATTACAACCTTTGAAAGTTTATCAGAGAAAGCCTATGACCTGATTAATACTTATGCTACCTGTCTTCGCGTAAATCTCCCATCTTGTAAAACCTTAGGAAACCTGCAATTATGTTAATATAGAGAGAAACAATATGCTACGCTTATTTTTTATTTCATTTTCTTCGTGTCGTAAAATCATCAAAATATTATATCTAAGTAGTTGAACTAACAATCTCCCCTTTTTTGTTGATTTTCAAAATATAGCTGTAGCTTCTTATTTTCTCCCCCTTAAAGTGGTACTTAGTAGTCTATATCTATTTGAGAAGTTTTTTTGTTTTTTTGTTATTCCCTAGGCCCTTACCTACGTTCTTCTCTCCCTTTTTGAAAATCATCACGAAGGTTACTGAAAGGGAGTTGAAACCCAAACTACAAGAGTGACATCTACAAAATGGAGTGCATTAATAAAATTGCATGCTTAAAAGATGACAAAGAAAATTGACTAGGAATAGAAATATTTAAGCACGGACTAGCAATTATTCCCAAAAAAATATTAAGCATGGGGTCAAGGCTCCTTAATACAAACTTGGAATAAAATAAAGAAGAAAGAAACATAGAAGCACTAAACTATTCTTCTTGATCTTGACGACGATATGGTTCGTGTCCCATTTGCAAATTTTGAACGTTTGATCAAAGTTCGTCGATGTTGCCGCGCATGCTTCCCTTGTAGGTGTACATCTCGCCGGTTCGACGTAGCAGGAGGGAGATGCCAGAGGAGAGGGAATCTGTGGTCGGATCCCATTCTTCTTCAAAGCTCGAGTGGAGAGCTTCTATTTGAAGGGGCAGTGGTTCATGGAAGTCTGGAAAGGGTGGAAGGGGCTCTTCTTCAATGAGCTAGTTGGCGGGCTCAAGATGCCCGTAAGTATATGCATCTTGGCGACTGTGGCCCAGTTGTAAGGCTCAATCTTCTTGTCAACAGCCTGGTCAGTTATGGAAATCCGATGGGTTGAAAAAATTTTGGATAGAATAGGCCCAATCGGAAGTGATGCCCCATGGCCCTCATTTATAACTCGAACAATGAGGCGGCAATAAGTGAAAGGAATTTGACGGACGGTCGCAAAAAGGAGCACCTTGTGTTGGCGCTAGATGTAATCAAAACTTCCCAATTTGTTTAGGAGGTCCCACCCAATAGTCTTAGTGTTAGGTTTTTGTTTCAACTTATCCTAAGTGTAGAGAGCCTAAGTTAGCTATTTGTAGGTTGTGTTTGGGGGATCTTTACCACATTTCTAGACTCAAATAAAATGAAAATTACAACCTTTGAAAGTTTGTAAGAGAAAGCCTATGACCTAATTAATACTTATGCTACCTGTCTTCACGTTAATCTCCCATCTTGGAAAACTTTAGGAAACCTGCAATTATGTTATTATAGAGAGAAACAATATGCTACGCTTATTTTTTATTTCATTTTCTTCATGTTGTAAAATCATCAAAATATTATATCTAAGTAGTTCAACTAACAATCTCCACCTTTTTGTTGATTTTCAAAATATAGCTGTAGGTTCTTATATTCTCCCCCTTAAAGTTGTACTTAGTAGTCTATATGTATTTGAGAAGTTTTTTTGTTTTTATGTTATTCCCTAGCCTCTTGCCTACGTTCTTCTCTCCCTTTTTGAATATCATCACGAAGGTTACTGAAAGGGAGTTGAATCCCAAACTACAAGAGTGACATCTACAGAATGGAGTGCATTAATAAAATTGCATGCTTAAAAGATGACAAAGAAAATTGACTAGGAATAGAAATATTTAAGCACGGACTAGCAATTATTCCCAAAAAAATATTAATTATGGGGTCAAGGCTCCTTAATACAAACTTGGAATAAAATAAAAAAGAAAGAAACATAGAAGCACTAAACTATTCTTTGTGATCTTGACGACGATATGGTTCGTGTCCCATTTGCAAATTTTGAACGTCCGATCAAAGTTCGTCGGTGTCGCGGCGCATGCTTCCCTTGTAGGTGTACATCTCGCCGGTTCGACGTAGCAGGAGGGAGATGCCAGAGGAGAGGGAATCTGTGGCCGGATCCCATGCTTCTTCAAAGCTCGAGTGGAGAGCTTCTATTTGAAGGGGCAGTGGTTCATGGAAGTCTGGAAAGGGAGGAAGGGGCTCTTCTTCAATGAGCTCGTCGGCGGGCTCAAGATGCTCCGTAAGTATATGCATCTTTGCGACTGTGGCCCAGTTGTATGGCTCAATCTTCTTGTAAAGAGCCTGGTCAGTTATGGAAATGCGATGGGTTTAAAAATTTTTGGATAGAATATACCAAAGCGGAAGCGATGGCCCATGGTCCTCATTCATAACTCGAACAATGAGGCGGCAATAATTGAAAGGAATATGACGGATGGTTGAAAAAAGGAGCGCCTTGTGTTGGCGCAAGATGTAATCAAAACTTCCCCGTTTGTTTAGGAGGTCCCACCCAATAGTCTTAGTGTTAGTTTTTGTTTCTAATTTATCCTAAGTGTAGAGAGCCTAAGTTAGCTATTTGTAGGTTTTGTTTGGGGGCTCTTTAAAACATTTCTAGACTCAAATAAAATGAAAATTACTACCTTTGAAAGTTTATAAGAGAAAGCCTATGACCTAATTAATACTTATGCTACCTGTCTTCACGTTAATCTCCCATCTTGGAAAATTTAGAAACCTGCAATTATGTTAATATAGAGAGAAACAATATGCTACGCTTATTTTTTATTTCATTTTCTTCGTGTTGTAAAATCATCAAAATATTATATCTAAGTAGTTGAGCTAACAATCTCCCCCTTTTTGTTGATTTTCAAAATATAGCTGTAGCTTCTTATTTTCTCCCCCTTAAAGTTGTACTTAGTAGTCTATATCTATTTGAGAAGTTTTTTTATTTTTTTGTTATTCCCTAGGCTCTTACCTACGTTCTTCTCTCCCTTTTTGGAATATCATCACGAAAGTTACTGAAAGGGAGTTGAAACCCAAACTACAAGAGTGACATCAGTGAAATTGCATGCTTAAAAGATGACAAAGAAAATTGACTAGGAATAGAAATATTTGAGCACGGACTAGCAATTATTCCCAAAAAAATATTAAGTATGGGGTCAAGGCTCCTTAATACAAACTTGGAATAAAATAAAAAAGAATGAAACATAGAAGCACTAAACTATTCTTCTTGATCTTGACGACGATATGGTTCGTGTCCCAATTGTAGATTTTGAACGTCCGATCAAAGTTCGTCGATGTCGCGGTGCATGCTTCCCTTGTAGGTGTACATCTCGCCGGTTCGACGTAGCAGGAGGGAGATGCCAGAGGAGAGGGAATCTGTGGTCGGATCCCTTGCTTCTTAAAAGCTCGAGTGGAGAGCTTCTATTTGAAGGGGCAGTGGTTCATGGAATTCTGGAAAGGGTGGAAGGGGCTCTTCTTCAATGAGCTCGTCGGCGGGCTCAAGATGCCCCGTAAGTATATGCATCTTGGCGACTGTGGCCCAGTTGTAAGGCTCAATCTTCTTGTCAACAGCCTGGTCAGCTATGGAAATCCTATGGGTTGAAAAAATTTTGGATAGAATAGACCCAAACGGAAGTGATGCCCCAAGGTCGTCATTCAAAACTCGAACAATGAGGCGGAAATAAGTGAATGGAATATGATGGACGGTCGCAAAAAGGAGCGCCTTGTGTTGGTGCTAGATATAATCAAAACTTCCCAATTTGTTTAGGAGGTCCCACCCAATAGTCTTAGTGTTGGGTTTTTGTTTCTAATTTATCCTAAGTGTAGAGAGCCTAAGTTAGCTATTTGTAGGTTGTGTTTGGGGGATCTTTACAACATTTCTAAACTCAAATAAAATGAAAATTATAACCTTTGAAAGTTTGTAAGAGAAAGCCTATGACCTAATTAATACTTATGCTACCTGTCTTCACGTTAATCTCCCATCTTGGAAAACTTTAGGAAACCTGCAATTATGTTATTGTAGGGGGAAACAATATGCTACGCTTATTTTTTATTTCATTTTCTTCGTGTTGTAAAATCATCAAAATATTATATCTGAGTAGTTGAACTAACAATCTCCCCCTTTTTGTTGATATTCAAAATATAGCTGTAGGTTCTTATTTTCTCCCCCTTAAAGTTGTACTTAGTAGTCTATATGTATTTGAGAAGTTTTTTTGTTTTTATGTTATTCGCTAGGTTCTTACCTACGTTCTTCTCCCCCTTTCTGAATATCATCATGAAGGGTACTGAAAGGGAGTTGAAACCCAAACTACAAGAGTGACATCTACAGAATGGAGTGCATTAATAAAATTGCATGCTTAAAAGATGACAAATAAAATTGACTAAGAATAGAAATATTTAAGCACGGACTAGCAATTATTCCAAAAAAAATATTAAGTGTGGGGTCAAGGCTCCTTAATACAAACTTGGAATAAAATAAAAAAGAAAGAAACATAGAAGCACTAAACTATTGTTCTTGATCTTGACGACGATATGGTTCGTGTCCCATTTGCAAATTTTGAACGTCCAATCAAAGTTCGTCGATGTCGCGGCGCATGCTTTCCTTGTAGGTGTATATCTCGCCGGTTCGACGTAGCAGGAGGGAGACGCCAGAGGAGAGGGATTCTGTGGCCGGATTCCATGCTTCTTCAAAGCTCGAGTGGAGAGCTTCTATTTGAAGGGGCAGTGGTTCATGGAAGCCTGGAAAGGGTGGAAGGGGCTCTTCTTCAATGAGCTCATCGGCGGGCTCAAGATGCTCCCTAAGTACATGCATCTTGGCGACTGTGGCCCAGTTGTAAGGCTCAATCTTCTTGTCAACAGCCTGGTCAGTTATGGAAATCTGATGGGTTGAAAAATTTTTGGATAAAATAGACCCAAAACGGAAGTGATGCCCCTTGGTCCTCATTCATAACTCGAACAATGAGGCGGCAATAATTGAAAGGAATATGACGGACAGTCGCAAAATGGAGCGCCTTATGTTGGCGCGAGATGTAATAAAAACTTCCCAATTTGTTTAGGAGGTCCCACCGAATAGTCTTAGTGTTAGGTTTTTGTTTCTAATTTATTCTAAGTGTAGAGAGCCTCAGTTAGCTATTTGTAGGTTGTGGTTAGGGGCTCCTTACAACATTTCTAGACTGAAATAAAATGAAAATTACAACTTTTGAAAGTTCATAAGAGAAAGCTTATGACCTAATTAATACTTATGCTACCTGTCTTCACGTTAATCTCCCATCTTGGAAAACTCTAGGAAACCTGCAATTATGTTATTATAGAGAGAAACAATATGCTACGCTTATTTTTTATTTTATTTTCTTCGTGTCGTAAAATCATCAAAATATTATATCTAAGTAGTTGAACTAACAATCTCCCCCTTTTTGTTGATTTTCAAAATATAGCTGTAGCTTCTTATTTTCTCCCCCTTAAAATTGTACTTAGTAGTCTTTATCTATTTGAGGAGTTTTTTTGTTTTTTTGTTATTCCCTAGGCTCTTACCTACGTTCTTCTCTCCCTTTTTGAATATCATCACGAACGTTACTGAAAGGGAGTTGAAACCCAAACTACAAGAGTGACATCTACAGAATGGAGTGCATTAATAAAATTGCATGCTTAAAAGATGAAAAAGAAAATTGACTAGGAATAAGAATATTTAAGCACGGACATGCAATTATTCCCAAAAAAATATTAAGTATGGGGTCAAGGCTCCTTAATACAAACTTGGAATAAAATAAAAAAGAAAGAAACATAGAAGCACCAAACTATTCTTCTTGATCTCGACGACGACATGGTTCGTGTCCCATTTGCAAATTTTGAACGTCCGATCAATGTTCGTCGATGCCGCGGCGCATGCTTCCCTTGTAGGTGTACATCTCACCGGTTCGACGTAGTAGGAGGGAGATGCCAGAGGAGAGGGAATCTGTGGCCAGATCCCATGCTTCTTCAAAGCTCGAGTGGAGAGCTTCTATTTGAAGGGGCAGTGGTTCATGGAAGTCTGGAAAGGGTGGAAGGGGCTCTTCTTCAATGAGCTCATCGGCGGGCTCAAGATGCTCCCTAAGTACATGCATCTTGGCGACTGTGGCCCAGTTGTAAGGCTCAATCTTCTTGTCAACAGCCCGGTCAGTTATGGAAATCCGATGGGTTGAAAAATTTTTGGATAAAATAGACCCAAAATGGAAGTGATGCCCCTTGGTCCTCATTCATAACTCGAACAATGAGGCGGCAATAATTGAAAGGAATATGACGGACGGTCGCAAAAAGGAGCGCCTTTTGTTGGCGCGAGATGTAATAAAAACTTCCAAATTTGTTTAGGTGGTCCCACCGAATAGTCTTAGTGTTAGGTTTTTGTTTCTAATTTATCCTAAGTGTAGAGAGCCTTAGTTAGCTATTTGTAGGTTGTGTTTAGGGGCTCTTTACAACATTTCTAGACTAAAAAAAAATGAAAATTACAACTTTTGAAAGTTCATAAGAGAAAGCTTATGACCTAATTAATACTTATGCTACCTGTCTTCACGTTAATCTCCATCTTGGAAAACTCTAGGAAACCTGCAATTATGTTATTATAGAGAGAAACAATCTGCTACGCTTATTTTTTATTTTATTTTCTTCGTGTCATAAAATCATCAAAATATTATATCTAAGTAGTTGAACTAAGAATCTCCCCCTTTTTGTTGATTTTCAAAATATAGCTGTAGCTTCTTATTTTCTCCCCCTTAAAGTTGTACTTAGTAGTCTATATCTATTTGAGAAGGTTTTTTATTTTTTTGTTATTCCCTAGGCTCTTACCTACGTTCTTCTCTCCCTTTTTTGAATATCATCACGAAGGTTACTGAAAGGGAGTTGAAACCCAAACTACAAGAGTGACATCAGTAAAATTGCATGCTTAAAAGATGACAAAGAAAATTGACTAGGAATAGAAATATTTGAGCACGGACTAGCAATTAGTCCCAAAAAAATATTAAGTATGGGGTCAAGGCTCCTTAATACAAACTTGGAATAAAATAAAAAAGAAAGAAACATAGAAGCACTAAACTATTCTTCTTGATCTTGACGACGATATGGCTCGTGTCCCAATTGTAGATTTTGAACGTCCGATCAAAGTTCGTCGATGCCGCGGTGCATGCTTCCCTTGTAGGTGTACATCTCGCCGGTTCGACGTAGCAGGAGGGAGATGCCAGAGGAGAGGGAATCTGGGGTCGGATCCCTTGCTTCTTAAAAGCTCTAGTGGAGAGCTTCTATTTGAAGGGGCAGTGGTTCATGGAATTCTGGAAAGGGTGGAAGCGGCTCTTCTTCAATGAGCTCGTCGGCGGGCTCAAGATGCCCCGTAAGTATATGCATCTAGGCGACTGTGGCCCAGTTGTAAGGCTCAATCTTCTTGTCAACAGCCTGGTCAGCTATGGAAATCCTATGGGTTGAAAAAATTTTGGATAGAATAGACCCAAACGGAAGTGATGCCCCGAGGTCCTCATTCAAAACTCGAACAATGAGGCGGAAATAAGTGAAAGGAATATGATGGACGGTCGCAAAAAGGAGCGCCTTGTGTTGGTGCTAGATATAATCAAAACTTCCCAATTTGTTTAGGAGGTCCCACCCAATAGTCTTAGTGTTGGGTTTTTGTTTCTAATTTATCCTAAGTGTAGAGAGCCTAAGTTAGCTATTTGTAGGTTGTGTTTGGGGGATCTTTACAACA
Organism: Thalassia testudinum; assembly: GCA_037157565.1. Taxonomy (NCBI): domain Eukaryota; kingdom Viridiplantae; phylum Streptophyta; class Magnoliopsida; order Alismatales; family Hydrocharitaceae; genus Thalassia; species Thalassia testudinum. The sequence goes on from JAZHRO010000055.1 coordinate 64,309,483, forward strand.
TTTCTAGACTGAAATAAAATGAAAATTACAACTTTTGAAAGTTTATAAGAGAAAGCTTATGACCTAATTAATACTTATGCTACCTGTCTTCACGTTAATCTCCCATCTTGGAAAACTCTAGGAAACCTGCAATTATGTTATTATAGAGAGAAACAATATGCTATGCTTATTTTTTATTTGATTTTCTTCGTGTTGTAAAATCATCAAAATCATATACCTATGTAGTTGAATTAACAATCTCCCCCTTTTTGTTTATTTTCAAAATATAGCTGTAGGTTCTTATTTTCTCCCCCTTAAAGTTGTACTTAGTAGTCTATATCTATTTGAGAAGTTTTTCTGTTTTTATGTTATTCCCTAGGCTCTTACCTACGTTCTTCTCTCCCTTTTTTAATATCATCACGAAGGGTACTGAAAGGGAGTTGAAACCCAAACTACAAGAGTGACATCTACAAAATGGAGTGCATTAATAAAATTGCATCCTTAAAAGATGACAAAGAAAATTTACTAGGAATAGAAATATTTAAGCACAGACTAGCAATTATTCCCAAAAAAATATTAAGTATGGGGTCAAGGCTCCTTAATACAAACTTGGAATAAAATAAAGAAGAAAAAAACATAGAAACACTAAACTATTCTTCTTGATCTTGACGACGATATGGTTCGTGTCCCATTTGCAAATTTTGAACGTCCGATCAAAGTTCGTCGATGTCGCGGCGCATGCTTCCCTTGTAGGTGTACATCTCACCGGTTCGACGAAGCAGGAGGGAGATGCCAGAGGAGAGGGAATCTGTGGCCGGATCCCATGCTTCTTCAAAGCTCGAGTGAAGAGCTTCTATTTGAAGGGGCAGTGGTTCATGGAAGTCTGGAAAGGGTGGAAGGGGCTCTTCTTCAATGAGCTCGTCGGCGGGCTCAAGATGCTCCCTAAGTATATGCATCTTGGCGACTGTGGCCCAGTTATAAGGCTCGATCTTCTTGTCAACAGCCTGGTCAGTTATGGAAATCCGATGGGTTGAAAAAATTTTGGATAGAATAGATCCAAACGGAAGTGATGCCACATGGTCCTCATTCATAACTCGAACATTGAGGCGGCAATAATCGTAAGGAATATGACGGATGGTCGCAAAAAGGAGCGCCTTATGTTGGCGCGTGATGTAATAAAAACTTCCAAATTTGTTTAGGAGGTCCCACCGAATAGTCTTAGTGTTAGGTTTTTGTTTCTAATTTATCCTAAGTGTAGAGAGCCTTATTTAGCTATTTGTAGGTTGTGTTTAGGGGCTCCTTACAACATTTCTAGACTCAAAAAAAATGAAAATTACAACTTTTGAAAGTTTATAAGAGAAAGCTTATGACCTAATTAACACTTATGCTACCTGTCTTCAGGTTAATCTCCCATCTTGGAAAACTCTAGGAAACCTGCAATTATGTTATTATAGAGAGAAACAATATGCTACGCTTATTTTTGATTTTATTTTCTTCGTGTCGTAAAATCATCAAAATATTATATCTAAGTAGTTGAACTAACAATCTCCCCCTTTTTGTTGATTTTCAAAATATAGCTGTAGCTTCTTATTTTCTCCCCCTTAAAGTTGTACTTAGTAGTCTATATCTATTTGAGATGTTTTTTTATTTTTTTGTTATTCCCTAGGCTCTTACCTACGTTCTTCTCTCCCTTTTTTGAATATCATCACGAAGGTTACTGAAAGGGAGTTGAAACCCAAACTACAAGAGTGACATCAGTAAAATTGCATGCTTAAAAGATGACAAAGAAAATTGACTAGGAATAGAAATATTTGAGCACGGACTAGCAATTATTCCCAAAAAAATATTAAGTATGGGGTCAAGGCTCCTTAATACAAACTTGGAATAAAATAAAAAAGAATGAAACATAGAAGCACTAAACTATTCTTCTTGATCTTGACGACGATATGGTTCGTGTCCCAATTGTAGATTTTGAACGTCCGATCAAAGTTCGTCGATGTCGCGGTGCATGCTTCCCTTGTAGGTGTACATCTCGCCGGTTCGACGTAGCAGGAGGGAGATGCCAGAGGAGAGGGAATCTGTGGTCGGATCCCTTGCTTCTTAAAAGCTCTAGTGGAGAGCTTCTATTTGAAGGGGCAGTGGTTCATGGAATTCTGGAAAGGGTGGAAGGGGCTCTTCTTCAATGAGCTCGTCGGCGGGCTCAAGATGCCCCGTAAGTATATGCATCTTGGCGACTGTGGCCCAGTTGTAAGGCTCAATCTTCTTGTCAACAGCCTGGTCAGCTATGGAAATCCTATGGGTTGAAAAAATTTTGGATAGAATAGACCCAAACGGAAGTGATGCCCCAAGGTCCTCATTCAAAACTCGAACAATGAGGCGGAAATAAGTGAAATTAATATGATGGACGGTCGCAAAAAGGAGCGCCTTGTGTTGGTGCTAGATATAATCAAAACTTCCCAATTTGTTTAGGAGGTCCCACCCAATAGTCTTAGTGTTGGGTTTTTGTTTCTAATTTATCCTATGTGTAGAGAGCCTAAGTTAGCTATTTGTAGGTTGTGTTTGGGGGATCTTTACAACATTTCTAGTCTCAAATAAAATGAAAATTACAACTTTTGAAAGTTTATAAGAGAAAGCTTATGACCTAATTAATACTTATGCTACCTGTCTTCACGTTAATCTCCCATCTTGGAAAACTCTAGGAAACCTGCAATTATGTTATTATAGAGAGAAACAATATGCTACGCTTATTTTTTATTTGATTTTCTTCGTGTTGTAAAATCATCAAAATAATATACCTATGTAGTTGAATTAACAATCTCCCCCTTTTTGTTGATTTTCAAAATATAGCTGTAGGTTCTTATTTTCTCCCCCTTAAAGTTGTACTTAGTAGTCTATATCTATTTGAGAAGTTTTCTTGTTTTTATGTTATTCCCTAGGCTCTTACCTACGTTCTTCTCTCCCTTTTCTAATATCATCACGAAGGGTACTGAAAGGGAGTTGAAACCCAAACTACAAGAGTGACATCTACAAAATGGAGTGCATTAATAAAATTGCATGCTTAAAAGATGACAAAGAAAATTTACTAGGAATAGAAATATTTAAGCACAGACTAGCAATTATTCCCAAAAAAATATTAAGTATGGGGTCAAGGCTCCTTAATACAAACTTGGAATAAAATAAGGAAAGAAACATAGAAACACTAAACTATTCTTCCTGATCTTGACGACGATATGGTTCGTGTCCCATTTGCAAATTTTGAACGTCCGATCAAAGTTCGTCGATGTCACGGCGCATGCTTCCCTTGTAGGTGTACATCTCACCGGTTCGACGAAGCAGGAGGGAGATGCCAGAGGAGAGGGAATCTGTGGCCGGATCCCATGCTTCTTCAAAGCTCGAGTGGAGAGCTTCTATTTGAAGGGGCAGTGGTTCATGGATGTCTGGAAAGGGTGGAAGGGGCTCTTCTTCAATGAGCTCGTCGGCGGGCTCAAGATGCTCCCTAAGTATATGCATCTTGGCGACTGTGGCCCAGTTATAAGGCTCAATCTTCTTGTCAACAGCCTGGTCAGTTATGGAAATCCGATGGGTTGAAAAAATTTTGGGTAGAATAGATCCAAACGGAAGTGATGCCGCATGGTCCTCATTCATAACTCGAACATTGAGGCGGCAATAATCGTAAGGAATATGACGGACGGTCGCAAAAAGGAGCGCCTTATGTTGGCGCGAGATGTAATAAAAACTTCCAAATTTGTTTAGGAGGTCCCACCGAATAGTCTTAGTGTTAGGTTTTTGTTTCTCATTTATCCTAAGTGTAGAGAGCCTTAGCTAGCTATTTGTAGGTTGTGTTTAGGGGCTCTTTACAACATTTCTAGACTCAAAAAAAATGAAAATTACAACTTTTGAAAGTTTATAAGAGAAAGCTTATGACCTAATTAATACTTATGCTACCTGTCTTCACGTTAATCTCCCATCTTGGAAAAGTCTAGGAAACCTGCAATTATGTTATTATAGAGAGAAACAATATGCTACGCTTATTTTTTATTTTATTTTCTTCGTGTCGTAAAATCATCAAAATATTATATCTAAGTAGTTGAACTAACAATCTCCCCCTTTTTGTTGATTTTCAAAATATAGCTGTAGCTTCTTATTTTCTCCCCCTTAAAGTTGTACTTAGTAGTCTATATCTATTTGAGAAGTTTTTTTATTTTTTTGTTATTCCCTAGGCTCTTACCTACGTTCTTCCCTCCCTTTTTTGAATATCATCACGAAGGTTACTGAAAGGGAGTTGAAACCCAAACTACAAGAGTGACATCAGTAAAATTGCATGCTTAAAAGATGACAAAGAAAATTGACTAGGAATCGAAATATTTGAGCACGTACTAGCAATTATTCCCAAAAAAATATTAAGTATGGGGTCAAGGCTCCTTAATACAAACTTGGAATAAAGTAAAAAAGAAAGAAACATAGAAGCACTAAACTATTCTTCTTGATCTTGACGACGATATGGTTCGTGTCCCAATTGTAGATTTTGAACGTCCGATCAAAGTTCGTCGATGTCGCGGTGCATGCTTCCCTTGTAGGTGTACATCTCGCCGGTTCGACGTAGCAGGAGGGAGATGCCAGAGGAGAGGGAATCTGTGGTCGGATCCCTTACTTCTTAAAAGCTCTAGTGGAGAGCTTCTATTTGAAGGGGCAGTAGTTCATGGAATTCTGGAAAGGGTGGAAGGGGCTCTTCTTCAATGAGCTCGTCGGCGGGCTCAAGATGCCCCGTAAGTATATGCATCTAGGCGACTGTGGCCCAGTTGTAAGGCTCAATCTTCTTGTCAACAGCCTGGTCAGCTATGGAAATCCTATGGGTTGAAAAAATTTTGGATAGAATAGACCCAAACGGAAGTGATGCCCCGAGGTCCTCATTCAAAACTCGAACAATGAGGCGGAAATAAGTGAAAGGAATATGATGGACGGTCGCAAAAAGGAGAGCCTTGTGTTGGTGCTAGATATAATCAAAACTTCCCAATTTGTTTAGGAGGTCCCACCCAATAGTCTTAGTGTTGGGTTTTTGTTTCTAATTTATCCTAAGTGTAGAGAGCCTAAGTTAGCTATTTGTAGGTTCTGTTTGGGGGATCTTTACAACATTTCTAGTCTCAAATAAAATGAAAATTACAACCTTTGAAAGTTTGTAAGAGAAAGCCTATGACCTAATTAATACTTATGCTACCTGTCTTCACGTTAATCTCCCTTCTTGGAAAACTTTAGGAAACCTGCAATTATGTTATTGTAGGGAGAAACAATATGCTATGCTTATTTTTTATTTCATTTTCTTCGTGTTGTAAAATCATCAAAATATTATATCTGAGTAGTTGAACTAACAATCTCCCCCTTTTTGTTGATTTTCAAAATATAGCTATAGGTTCTTATTTTCTACCCCTTAATTTGTACTTACTAGTCTATATGTATTTGAGAAGCTTTATTGTTTTTATGTTATTCCCTAGGTTCTTACCTACGTTCTTCTCCCCCTTTCTGAATATCATCATGAAGGGTACTGAAAGGGAGTTGAAACCCAAACTACAAGAGTGACATCTACAGAATGGAGTGCATTAATAAAATTGCATGCTTAAAAAATGACAAATAAAATTGACTAAGAATAGAAATATTTAAGCATGGACTAGCAATTATTCCAAAAAAAATATTAAGTGTAGGGTCAAGGCTCCTTAATACAAACTTGGAATAAAATAAAAAAGAAAGAAACATAGAAGCACTAAACTATTCTTCTTGATCTTGACGACGATATGGTTCGTGTCCCATTTGCAAATTTTGAACGTCCAATCAAAGTTCGTCGATGTCGCGACGCATGCTTCCCTTGTAGGTGTATATCTCGCCGGTTCGACGTTGCAGGAGGGAGATGCCAGAGGAGAGGGAATCTGTGGCCGGATCCCATGCTTCTTCAAAGCTCGAGTGGAGAGCTTCTATTTGAAGGGGCAGTGGTTCATGGAAGTCTGGAAAGGGTGGAAGGGGCTTTTCTTCAATGAGCTCATCGGCGGGCTCAAGATGCTCCCTAAGTACATGCATCTTGGAGACTATGGCCCAGTTGTAAGGCTCAATCTTCTTGTCAACAGCCTGGTCAGTTATGGAAATCCGATGGGTTGAAAAAATTTTGGATAGAATAGACCCAAATGGAAGTGATGCCCCATGGTCCTCATTCATAACTCGAACAATGAGGCGGCAATAAGTGAAAGGAATATGACGGACGGTTGCAAAAAGGAGCACCTTGTGTTGGTGCTAGATGTAATCAAAACTTCCCAATTTGTTTAGGAGGTCCCACCCAAAAGTCGTAGTGTTAGGTTTTTGTTTCTAATTTATCCTAAGTGTCGAGTGCCTAAGTTAGCTATTTGTAGGTTGTGTTTGGGGGATCTTTAAAACAGTTCTAGACTCAAATAAAATGAAAATTACAACATTTGAAAGTTTATAAGAGAAAGCCTATGACCTAATTTATACTTATGCTACCTGTCTTCACGTTAATCTCCCATCTTGGAAAACTTTAGGAAACCTGCAATTATGTTATTATAGAGAGAAACAATATGCTACGCTTATTTTTTATTTCATTTTCTTCGTGTTGTAAAATCATCAAAATATTATATGAGTAGTTGAACCAACAATCTCCCCCTTTTTGTTGATTTTCAAAATAAAGCTGTAGGTTCTTATTTTCTCCCCATTAAAGTTGTACTTAGTAGTCTATATCTAGTTGAGAAGTTTTTTTATTTTTTTGATATTCCCTAGGTTCTTACCTACGTTCTTCTCTCCCTTTTTGAATATCATCGCGAAGGTTACTGAAAGGGAGTTGAAACCCAAACTACAAGAGTGACATCTACAAAATGGAGTGCATTAATAAAATTGCATGCTTAAAAGATGACAAAGAAAATTGACTAGGAATAGAAATATTTAAGCACGGACTAGCAATTATTCCCAAAAAAATATCAAGTATGGGGTCAACGCTCCTTAATACAAACTTGGAATAAAATAATAAAGAAAGAAACATAGAAGCACAAAACTATTTTTCTTGACCTTGACGACGATATGGTTCGTGTCCCATTTGCAACTTTTGAACGTCCGATCAAAGTTCGTCGATGCCGCGGCGCATGCTTCCCTTGTAGGTGTACATCTCACCGGTTCGACGTAGCCGGAGGGCGATGCCAGAGGAGAGGGAATCTGTGGCCGGATCCCATGCTTCTTCAAAGCTCGAGTGGAGAGCTTCTATTTGAAGGGGCAGTGGTTCATGGAAGTCTGGAAAGGGTGGAAGGGGCTCTTCTTCAATGAGCTCGTTGGTGGGCTCAAGATGCTCCCTAAGTATATGCATCTTGGCGACTGTGGCCCAGTTGTAAGTCTCAATCTTCTTGTCAACTTCCTGGTCAGTTATGGAAATCCGATGGGTTGAAAAAATTTTGGATAGAATAGACCCAAACGGAAGTGATGCCCCATCGCCCTCATTCATAACTCGAACAATGAGGTGGCAATAAGTGAAAGGAATATGACGGACGGTCGCAAAAAGGAGCACCTTGTGTTGGCGCTAGATGTAATCAAAACTTCCCAGTTTGTTTAGGAGGTCCCACCCAATAGTCTTAGTGTTCGGTTTTTGTTTCTAACTTATCCTAAGTGTAGAGAGCTTAAGTTAGCTATTTGTAGGTTGTGTTTGGGGGATTTTTACAACATCTTTAGACTCAAATAAAATGAAAATTACAACCTTTGAAAGTTTATAAGAGAAAGCCTATGACCGAATTAATACTTATGCTACCTGTCTTCACATTAATCTCCCATCTTGGAAAACTCTATAAAACCTACAATTATGTTATTATAGAGAGAAACAATATGCTACGCCTATTTTTTATTTCATTTTCTTCGTGTCGTAAAATCATCAAAATATTATATCTAAGTAGTTAACTAAAAATCTCCCCCTTTTTGTTGATTTTCAAAATATAGCTGTAGCTTCTTATTTTCTCCCCCTTAAAGTTGGACTTAGTAGTCTATATCTATTTGAGAAGTTTTTTTGTTTTTTTGTTATTCCCTAGGCTCTTTCCTACGTTCTTCTCTCCCTTTTGGAATATCATCATGAAGGTTACTGATAGGGAGTTGAAACCCAAACTACAAGAGTGACATCTACAGAATGGAGTGCATTAATAAAATTGCATGCTTAAAAGATGACAAAGAAAATTGACTAGGAATAGAAATATTTAAGCACGGACTAGCAATTATTCCCAAAAAAGTATTATGTATGGGGTCAAGGAGCCTTAATACAAACTTGGAATAAACTAAAAAAGAAGGAAACATAGACGCACTAAACTATTCTTCTTGATCTTGACGACGATATGGTTCGTGTCCCATTTGCAAATTTTGAAGGTCCGATCAAAGTTCGTCGATGCCGCGGCGCATGCTTCCCTTGTAGGTGTACATCTCGCCGGTTCGACGTAGCAGGAGGGAGATGCCAGAGGAGACGGAATCTGTGGCCGGATCCCATGCTTCTTCAAAGCTCGAGTGGAGAGCTTCTATTTGAAGGGGCAGTGGTTCATGGAAGTCTGGAAAGGGTGGAAGGGGCTCTTCTTCAATGAGCTCGTGGGCGGGCTCAAGATGCTCCCTAAGTATATGCATCTTGGCGACTGTGGCCCAGTTGTAAGGCTCAATCTTCTTGTCAACAGCCTGGTCAGTTATGGAAATCTGATGGGTTGAAAAAATTTTGGATAGAGTAGACCCAAACGGAAGTGATGCCCCGTGGTCCTCATTCATAACTCGAACAATGAGGTGGCAACAAGTGAATGGAATATGACGGACGGTCGCAAAAAGGAGCACCTTGTGTTGGCGCTAGATGTAATCAAAACTTCCCAATTTGTTTAGGAGGTCCCACCCAATAGTCTTAGTGTTAGGTTTTTGTTTCTAACTTATCCTAAGTGTAGAGAGCCTAAGTTAGCTATTTGTAGGTTGTGTTTGGGGGATCTTTACAACATTTCTAGATTCAAATAAAATGAAAATTACAACCTTTGAAAGTTTATAAGAGAAAGCCTATGACCTAATTAATACTTATGCTACCTGTCTTCACGTTAATCACCCATCTTGGAAAACTTTGGGAAACCTGCAATTATGTTAATATAGAGAGAAACAATATGATACGCTTATTTTTTATTTCATTTTCTTCGTGTTGTAAAATCATCAAAATATTATATCTGAGTAGTTGAACTAACAATCTCCCCCTTTTTGTTGATTTTCAAAATATAGCTGTAGGTTCTCATTTTCAAAATATAGCTCGAGTGGAGAGCACCAAGCACTAAACTATTCTTCTTGATCTTGACGACGATATGGTTCGTGTCCCATTTGCAAATTTTGAAAGTCCGATCAAAGTTCGTGGATCCCGCGGCGCATGCTTCCCTTGTAGGTGTACATCTTGCCGGTTCGACGTAGCAGGAGGGAGATGCCAGAGGAGAGGGAATCTGTGGTCGGATCCCATGCTTCTTCAAAGCTCGAGTGGAGAGCTTCTATTTGAAGGGGCAGTGGTTCATGGAAGTCTGGAAAGGGTGGAAGGGGCTCTTCTTCAATGAGCTCGTCGGCGGGCTCAAGATGCCCCATAAGTATATGCATCTTGGCAACTGTGGCCCAGTTGTAAGGCTCAATCTTCTTGTCAACAGCCTGGTCAGCTATGGAAATCTGATGGGTTGAAAAAATTTTGGATAGAATAGACCCAAACGGAAGTGATGCCCCATGGTCCTCATTAATAACTCGAACAATGAGGCGGCAATAATTGAAAGAAATATGATGGACGGTCGCAAATAGGAGCGCCTTATGTTGGCGCGAGATGTAATCAAAACTTCCCAATTTGTTTAGGAGGTCCCACCCAATAGTCCTAGTGTTAGGTTTTTGTTTCTAATTTATCCTACGTGTTGAGAGCCTAAGTTATCTATTTGTAGGTTGTGTTTGGGGGATCTTTACAACATTTCTAGACTCAAATAAAATGAAAATTACAACCTTTGAAAGTTTATCAGAGAAAGCCTATGACCTGATTAATACTTATGCTACCTGTCTTCACGTAAATCTCCCATCTTGTAAAACCTTAGGAAACCTGCAATTATGTTAATATAGAGAGAAACAATATGCTACGCTTATTTTTTATTTCATTTTCTTCGTGTCGTAAAATCATCAAAATATTATATCTAAGTAGTTGAACTAACAATCTCCCCTTTTTTGTTGATTTTCAAAATATAGCTGTAGCTTCTTATTTTCTCCCCCTTAAAGTGGTACTTAGTAGTCTATATCTATTTGAGAAGTTTTTTTGTTTTTTTGTTATTCCCTAGGCCCTTACCTACGTTCTTCTCTCCCTTTTTGAAAATCATCGCGAAGGTTACTGAAAGGGAGTTGAAACCCAAACTACAAGAGTGACATCTACAAAATGGAGTGCATTAATAAAATTGCATGCTTAAAAGATGACAAAGAAAATTGACTAGGAATAGAAATATTTAAGCACGGACTAGCAATTATTCCCAAAAAAATATTAAGCATGGGGTCAAGGCTCCTTAATACAAACTTGGAATAAAATAAAGAAGAAAGAAACATAGAAGCACTAAACTATTCTTCTTGATCTTGACGACGATATGGTTCGTGTCCCATTTGCAAATTTTGAACGTTTGATCAAAGTTCGTCGATGTTGCCGCGCATGCTTCCCTTGTAGGTGTACATCTCGCCGGTTCGACGTAGCAGGAGGGAGATGCCAGAGGAGAGGGAATCTGTGGTCGGATCCCATTCTTCTTCAAAGCTCGAGTGGAGAGCTTCTATTTGAAGGGGCAGTGGTTCATGGAAGTCTGGAAAGGGTGGAAGGGGCTCTTCTTCAATGAGCTAGTTGGCGGGCTCAAGATGCCCGTAAGTATATGCATCTTGGCGACTGTGGCCCAGTTGTAAGGCTCAATCTTCTTGTCAACAGCCTGGTCAGTTATGGAAATCCGATGGGTTGAAAAAATTTTGGATAGAATAAGCCCAAACGGAAGTGATGCCCCATGGCCCTCATTTATAACTCGAACAATGAGGCGGCAATAAGTGAAAGGAATTTGACGGACGGTCGCAAAAAGGAGCACCTTGTGTTGGCGCTAGATGTAATCAAAACTTCCCAATTTGTTTAGGAGGTCCCACCCAATAGTCTTAGTGTTAGGTTTTTGTTTCAACTTATCCTAAGTGTAGAGAGCCTAAGTTAGCTATTTGTAGGTTGTGTTTGGGGGATCTTTACCACATTTCTAGACTCAAATAAAATGAAAATTACAACCTTTGAAAGTTTGTAAGAGAAAGCCTATGACCTAATTAATACTTATGCTACCTGTCTTCACGTTAATCTCCCATCTTGGAAAACTTTAGGAAACCTGCAATTATGTTATTATAGAGAGAAACAATATGCTACGCTTATTTTTTATTTCATTTTCTTCATGTTGTAAAATCATCAAAATATTATATCTAAGTAGTTGAACTAACAATCTCCACCTTTTTGTTGATTTTCAAAATATAGCTGTAGGTTCTTATATTCTCCCCCTTAAAGTTGTACTTAGTAGTCTATATGTATTTGAGAAGTTTTTTTGTTTTTATGTTATTCCCTTGCCTCTTGCCTACGTTCTTCTCTCCCTTTTTGAATATCATCACGAAGGTTACTGAAAGGGAGTTGAATCCCAAACTACAAGAGTGACATCTACAGAATGGAGTGCATTAATAAAATTGCATGCTTAAAAGATGACAAAGAAAATTGACTAGGAATAGAAATATTTAAGCACGGACTAGCAATTATTCCCAAAAAAATATTAATTATGGGGTCAAGCCTCCTTAATACAAACTTGGAATAAAATAAAAAAGAAAGAAACATAGAAGCACTAAACTATTCTTTGTGATCTTGACGACGATATGGTTCGTGTCCCATTTGCAAATTTTGAACGTCCGATCAAAGTTCGTCGATGTCGCGGCGCATGCTTCCCTTGTAGGTGTACATCTCGCCGGTTCGACGTAGCAGGAGGGAGATGCCAGAGGAGAGGGAATCTGTGGCCGGATCCCATGCTTCTTCAAAGCTCGAGTGGAGAGCTTCTATTTGAAGGGGCAGTGGTTCATGGAAGTCTGGAAAGGGAGGAAGGGGCTCTTCTTCAATGAGCTCGTCGGCGGGCTCAAGATGCTCCGTAAGTATATGCATCTTTGCGACTGTGGCCCAGTTGTATGGCTCAATCTTCTTGTAAAGAGCCTGGTCAGTTATGGAAATGCGATGGGTTGAAAAATTTTTGGATAGAATATACCAAAGCGGAAGCGATGGCCCATGGTCCTCATTCATAACTCGAACAATGAGGCGGCAATAATTGAAAGGAATATGACGGATGGTTGAAAAAAGGAGCGCCTTGTGTTGGCGCAAGATGTAATCAAAACTTCCCCGTTTGTTTAAGAGGTCCCACCCAATAGTCTTAGTGTTAGTTTTTGTTTCTAATTTATCCTAAGTGTAGAGAGCCTAAGTTAGCTATTTGTAGGTTTTGTTTGGGGTCTCTTTAAAACATTTCTAGACTCAAATAAAATGAAAATTACTACCTTTGAAAGTTTATAAGAGAAAGCCTATGACCTAATTAATACTTATGCTACCTGTCTTCACGTTAATCTCCCATCTTGGAAAATTTAGAAACCTGCAATTATGTTAATATAGAGAGAAACAATATGCTACGCTTATTTTTTATTTCATTTTCTTCGTGTTGTAAAATCATCAAAATATTATATCTAAGTAGTTGAGCTAACAATCTCCCCCTTTTTGTTGATTTTCAAAATATAGCTGTAGCTTCTTATTTTCTCCCCCTTAAAGTTGTACTTAGTAGTCTATATCTATTTGAGAAGTTTTTTTATTTTTTTGTTATTCCCTAGGCTCTTACCTACGTTCTTCTCTCCCTTTTTGGAATATCATCACGAAAGTTACTGAAAGGGAGTTGAAACCCAAACTACAAGAGTGACATCAGTGAAATTGCATGCTTAAAAGATGACAAAGAAAATTGACTAGGAATAGAAATATTTGAGCACGGACTAGCAATTATTCCCAAAAAAATATTAAGTATGGGGTCAAGGCTCCTTAATACAAACTTGGAATAAAATAAAAAAGAATGAAACATAGAAGCACTAAACTATTCTTCTTGATCTTCACGACGATATGGTTCGTGTCCCAATTGTAGATTTTGAACGTCCGATCAAAGTTCGTCGATGTCGCGGTGCATGCTTCCCTTGTAGGTGTACATCTCGCCGGTTCGACGTAGCAGGAGGGAGATGCCAGAGGAGAGGGAATCTGTGGTCGGATCCCTTGCTTCTTAAAAGCTCGAGTGGAGAGCTTCTATTTGAAGGGGAAGTGGTTCATGGAATTCTGGAAAGGGTGGAAGGGGCTCTTCTTCAATGAGCTCGTCGGCAGGCTCAAGATGCCCCGTAAGTATATGCATCTTGGCGACTGTGGCCCAGTTGTAAGGCTCAATCTTCTTGTCAACAGCCTAGTCAGCTATGGAAATCCTATGGGTTGAAAAAATTTTGGATAGAATAGACCCAAACGGAAGTGATGCCCCAAGGTCGTCATTCAAAACTCGAACAATGAGGCGGAAATAAGTGAATGGAATATGATGGACGGTCGCAAAAAGGAGCGCCTTGTGTTGGTGCTAGATATAATCAAAACTTCCCAATTTGTTTAGGAGGTCCCACCCAATAGTCTTAGTGTTAGGTTTTTGTTTCTAATTTATCCTAAGTGTAGAGAGCCTAAGTTAGCTATTTGTAGGTTGTGTTTGGGGGATCTTTACAACATTTCTAAACTCAAATAAAATGATAATTATAACCTTTGAAAGTTTGTAAGAGAAAGCCTATGACCTAATTAATACTTATGCTACCTGTCTTCACGTTAATCTCCCATCTTGGAAAACTTTAGGAAACCTGCAATTATGTTATTGTAGGGGGAAACAATATGCTACGCTTATTTTTTATTTCATTTTCTTCGTGTTGTAAAATCATCAAAATATTATATCTGAGTAGTTGAACTAACAATCTCCCCCTTTTTGTTGATATTCAAAATATAGCTGTAGGTTCTTATTTTCTCCCCCTTAAAGTTGTACTTAGTAGTCTATATGTATTTGAGAAGTTTTTTTGTTTTTATGTTATTCGCTAGGTTCTTACCTACGTTCTTCTCCCCCTTTCTGAATATCATCATGAAGGGTACTGAAAGGGAGTTGAAACCCAAACTACAAGAGTGACATCTACATAATGGAGTGCATTAATAAAATTGCATGCTTAGAAGATGACAAATAAAATTGACTAAGAATAGAAATATTTAAGCACGGACTAGCAATTATTCCAAAAAAAATATTAAGTGTGGGGTCAAGGCTCCTTAATACAAACTTGGAATAAAATAAAAAAGAAAGAAACATAGAAGCACTAAACTATTGTTCTTGATCTTGACGACGATATGGTTCGTGTCCCATTTGCAAATTTTGAACGTCCAATCAAAGTTCATCGATGTCGCGGCGCATGCTTTCCTTGTAGGTGTATATCTCGCCGGTTCGACGTAGCAGGAGGGAGACGCCAGAGGAGAGGGATTCTGTGGCCGGATACCATGCTTCTTCAAAGCTCGAGTGGAGAGCTTCTATTTGAAGGGGCAGTGGTTCATGGAAGCCTGGAAAGGGTGGAAGGGGCTCTTCTTCAATGAGCTCATCGGCGGGCTCAAGATGCTCCCTAAGTACATGCATCTTGGCGACTGTGGCCCAGTTGTAAGGCTCAATCTTCTTGTCAACAGCCTGGTCAGCTATGGAAATCCGATGGGTTGAAAAATTTTTGGATAAAATAGACCCAAAACGGAAGTGATGCCCCTTGGTCCTCATTCATAACTCGAACAATGAGGCGGCAATAATTGAAAGGAATATGACGGACAGTCGCAAAAAGGAGCGCCTTATGTTGGCGCGAGATGTAATAAAAACTTCCCAATTTGTTTAGGAGGTCCCACCCAATAGTCTTAGTGTTAGGTTTTTGTTTCTAATTTATTCTAAGTGTAGAGAGCCTCAGTTAGCTATTTGTAGGTTGTGGTTAGGGGCTCCTTACAACATTTCTAGACTGAAATAAAATGAAAATTACAACTTTTGAAAGTTAATAAGAGAAAGCTTATGACCTAATTAATACTTATGCTACCTGTCTTCACGTTAATCTCCCATCTTGGAAAACTCTAGGAAACCTGCAATTATGTTATTATAGAGAGAAACAATATGCTACGCTTATTTTTTATTTTATTTTCTTCGTGTCGTAAAATCATCAAAATATTATATCTAAGTAGTTGAACTAACAATCTCCCCCTTTTTGTTGATTTTCAAAATATAGCTGTAGCTTCTTATTTTCTCCCCCTTAAAATTGTACTTAGTAGTCTTTATCTATTTGAGGAGTTTTTTTGTTTTTTTGTTATTCCCTAGGCTCTTACCTACGTTCTTCTCTCCCTTTTTGAATATCATCACGAAGGTTACTGAAAGGGAGTTGAAACCCAAACTACAAGAGTGACATCTACAGAATGGAGTGCATTAATAAAATTGCATGCTTAAAAGATGAAAGAGAAAATTGACTAGGAATAAGAATATTTAAGCACGGACATGCAATTATTCCCAAAAAAATATTAAGTATGGGGTCAAGGCTCCTTAATACAAACTTGGAATAAAATAAAAAAGAAAGAAACATAGAAGCACTAAACTATTCTTCTTGATCTCGACGACGACATGGTTCGTGTCCCATTTGCAAATTTTGAACGTCCGATCAATGTTCGTTGATGCCGCGGCGCATGCTTCCCTTGTAGGTGTACATCTCACCGGTTCGACGTAGTAGGAGGGAGATGCCAGAGGAGAGGGAATCTGTGGCCAGATCCCATGCTTCTTCAAAGCTCGAGTGGAGAGCTTCTATTTGAAGGGGCAGTGGTTCATGGAAGTCTGGAAAGGGTGGAAGGGGCTCTTCTTCAATGAGCTCATCGGCGGGCTCAAGATGCTCCCTAAGTACATGCATCTTGGCGACTGTGGCCCAATTGTAAGGCTCAATCTTCTTGTCAGCAGCCTGGTCAGTTATGGAAATCCGATGGGTTGAAAATTTTTTGGATAAAATAGACCCAAAATGGAAGTGATGCCCCTTGGTCCTCATTCATAACTCGAACAATGAGGCGGCAATAATTGAAAGGAATATGACGGACGGTCGCAAAAAGGAGCGCCTTTTGTTGGCGCGAGATGTAATAAAAACTTCCAAATTTCTTTAGGTGGTCCCACCGAATAGTCTTAGTGTTAGGTTTTTGTTTCTAATTTATCCTAAGTGTAGAGAGCCTTAGTTAGCTATTTGTAGGTTGTATTTAGGGGCTCTTTACAACATTTCTAGACTCAAAAAAAATGAAAATTACAACTTTTGAAAGTTCATAAGAGAAAGCTTATGACCTAATTAATACTTATGCTAGCTGTCTTCACGTTAATCTCCCATCTTGGAAAACTCTAGGAAACCTGCAATTATGTTATTATAGAGAGAAACAATCTGCTACGCTTATTTTTTATTTTATTTTCTTCGTGTCGTAAAATCATCAAAATATTATATCTAAGTAGTTGAACTAAGAATCTCCCCCTTTTTGTTGATTTTCAAAATATAGCTGTAGCTTCTTATTTTCTCCCCCTTAAAGTTGTACTTAGTAGTCTATATCTATTTGAGAAGTTTTTTTATTTTTTTGTTATTCCCTAGGCTCTTACCTATGTTCTTCTCTCCCTTTTTTGAATATCATCACGAAGGTTACTGAAAGGGAGTTGAAACCCAAACTACAAGAGTGACATCAGTAAAATTGCATGCTTAAAAGATGACAAAGAAAATTGACTAGGAATAGAAATATTTGAGCACGGACTAGCAATTATTCCCAAAAAAATATTAAGTATGGGGTCAAGGCTCCTTAATACAAACTTGGAATAAAATAAAAAAGAAAGGAACATAGAAGCACTAAACTATTCTTCTTGATCTTGACGACGATATGGTTCGTGTCCCAATTGTAGATTTTGAACGTCCGATCAAAGTTCGTCGATGTCGCGGTGCATGCTTCCCTTGTAGGTGTACATCTCGCCGGTTCGACGTAGCAGGAGGGAGATGCCAGAGGAGAGGGAATCTGGGGTCGGATCCCTTGCTTCTTAAAAGCTCGAGTGGAGAGCTTCTATTTGAAGGGGCAGTGGTTCATGGAATTCTGGAAAGGGTGGAAGCGGCTCTTCTTCAATGAGCTCGTCGGCGGGCTCAAGATGCCCCGTAAGTATATGCATCTTGGCGACTGTGGCCCAGTTGTAAGGCTCAATCTTCTTGTCAACAGCCTGGTCAGCTATGGAAATCCTATGGGTTGAAAAAATTTTGGATAGAATAGACCCAAACGGAAGTGATGCCCCAAGGTCCTCATTCAAAACTCGAACAATGAGGCGGAAATAAGTGAAAGGAATATGATGGACGGTCGCAAAAAGGAGCGCCTTGTGTTGGTGCTAGATATAATCAAAACTTCCCAATTTGTTTAGGAGGTCCCACCCAATAGTCTTAGTGTTGGGTTTTTGTTTCTAATTTATCCTAAGTGTAGAGAGCCTAAGTTAGCTATTTGTAGGTTGTGTTTGGGGGATCTTTACAACATTTCTAGACTCAAATAAAATGAAAATTACAACTTTTGAAAGTTTATAAGAGAAAGCTTATGACCTAATTAATACTTATGCTACCTGTCTTCACGTTAATCTCCCATCTTGGAAAACTCTAGGAAACCTGCAATTATGTTATTATAGAGAGAAACAATATGCTATGCTTATTTTTTATTTGATTTTCTTCGTGTTGTAAAATCATCAAAATCATATACCTATGTAGTTGAATTAACAATCTCCCTGTTTTTGTTGATTTTCAAAATATAGCTGTAGGTTCTTATTTTCTCCCCCTTAAAGTTGTACTTAGTAGTCTATATCTATTTGAGAAGTTTTTTTGTTTTTATGTTATTCCCTAGGCTCTTACCTACGTTCTTCTCTCCCTTTTTTAATATCATCACGAAGGGTACTGAAAGGGAGTTGAAACCCAAACTACAAGAGTGACATCTACAAAATGGAGTGCATTAATAAAATTGCATGCTTAAAAGATGACAAAGAAAATTTACTAGGAATAGAAATATTTAAGCACAGACTAGCAATTATTCCCAAAAAAATATTAAGTATGGGGTCAAGGCTCCTTAATACAAACTTGGAATAAAATAAGGAAAGAAACATAGAAACACTAAACTATTCTTCCTGATCTTGACGACGATATGGTTCGTGTCCCATTTGCAAATTTTGAACGTCCGATCAAAGTTCGTCGATGTCGCGGCGCACGCTTCCCATGTAGGTGTACATCTCACCGGTTCGACGAAGCAGGAGGGAGATGCCAGAGGAGAGGGAATCTGTGGCCGGATCCCATGCTTCTTCAAAGCTCGAGTGGAGAGCTTCTATTTGAAGGGGCAGTGGTTCATGGATGTCTGGAAAGGGTGGAAGGGGCTCTTCTTCAATGAGCTCGTCGGCGGGCTCAAGATGCTCCCTAAGTATATGCATCTTGGCGACTGTGGCCCAGTTATAAGGCTCAATCTTCTTGTCAACAGCCTGGTCAGTTATGGAAATCCGATGGGTTGAAAAAATTTTGGATAGAATAGATCCAAACGGAAGTGATGCCACATGGTCCTCATTCATAACTCGAACATTGAGGCGGCAATAATCGTAAGGAATATGACGGACGGTCGCAAAAAGGAGCGCCTTATGTTGGCGCGTGATGTAATAAAAACTTCCAAATTTGTTTAGGAGGTCCCACCGAATAGTCTTAGTGTTAGGTTTTTGTTTCTAATTTATCCTAAGTGTAGAGAGCCTTATTTAGCTATTTGTAGGTTGTGTTTAGGGGCTCCTTACAACATTTCTAGACTCAAAAAAAATGAAAATTACAACTTTTGAAAGTTTATAAGAGAAAGCTTATGACCTAATTAATACTTATGCTACCTGTCTTCAGGTTAATCTCCCATCTTGGAAAACTCTAGGAAACCTGCAATTATGTTATTATAGAGAGAAACAATATGCTACGCTTATTTTTGATTTTATTTTCTTCGTGTCGTAAAATCATCAAAATATTATATCTAAGTAGTTGAACTAACAATCTCCCCCTTTTTGTTGATTTTCAAAATATAGCTGTAGCTTCTTATTTTCTCCCCCTTAAAGTTGTACTTAGTAGTCTATATCTATTTGAGAAGTTTTTTATTGTTTTGTTATTCCCTAGGCTCTTACCTACGTTCTTCTCTCCCTTTTTTGAATATCATCACGAAGGTTACTGAAAGGGAGTTGAAACCCAAACTACAAGAGTGACATCAGTAAAATTGCATGCTTAAAAGATGACAAAGAAAATTGACTAGGAATAGAAATATTTGAGCACGGACTAGCAATTATTCCCAAAAAAATATTAAGTATGGGGTCAAGGCTCCTTAATACAAACTTGGAATAAAATAAAAAAGAATGAAACATAGAAGCACTAAACTATTCTTCTTGATCTTGACGACGATATGGTTCGTGTCCCAATTGTAGATTTTGAACGTCCGATCAAAGTTCGTCGATGTCGCGGTGCATGCTTCCCTTGTAGGTGTACATCTCGCCGGTTCGACGTAGCAGGAGGGAGATGCCAGAGGAGAGGGAATATGTGGTCGGATCCCTTGCTTCTTAAAAGCTCTAGTGGAGAGCTTCTATTTGAAGGGGCAGTGGTTCATGGAATTCTGGAAAGGGTGGAAGGGGCTCTTCTTCAATGAGCTCGTCGGCGGGCTCAAGATGCCCCGTAAGTATATGCATCTTGGCGACTGTGGCCCAGTTGTAAGGCTCAATCTTCTTGTCAACAGCCTGGTCAGCTATGGAAATCCTATGGGTTGAAAAAATTTTGGATAGAATAGACCCAAACGGAAGTGATGCCCCAAGGTCCTCATTCAAAACTCTAACAATGAGGCGGAAATAAGTGAAATTAATATGATGGACGGTCGCAAAAAGGAGCGCCTTGTGTTGGTGCTAGATATAATCAAAACTTCCCAATTTGTTTAGGAGGTCCCACCCAATAGTCTT
The DNA here is from genome assembly GCA_037157565.1 of Thalassia testudinum. NCBI lineage: Eukaryota > Viridiplantae > Streptophyta > Magnoliopsida > Alismatales > Hydrocharitaceae > Thalassia > Thalassia testudinum. The sequence goes on from JAZHRO010000055.1 coordinate 64,329,582, forward strand.
AGTGTTGGGTTTTTGTTTCTAATTTATCCTAAGTGTAGAGAGCCTAAGTTAGCTATTTGTAGGTTGTGTTTGGGGGATCTTTACAACATTTCTAGTCTCAAATAAAATGAAAATTACAACTTTTGAAAGTTTATAAGAGAAAGCTTATGACCTAATTAATACTTATGCTACCTGTCTTCACGTTAATCTCCCATCTTGGAAAACTCTAGGAAACCTGCAATTATGTTATTATAGAGAGAAACAATATGCTACGCTTATTTTTTATTTGATTTTCTTCGTGTTGTAAAATCATCAAAATAATATACCTATGTAGTTGAATTAACAATCTCCCCCTTTTTGTTGATTTTCAAAATATAGCTGTAGGTTCTTATTTTCTCCCCCTTAAAGTTGTACTTAGTAGTCTATATCTATTTGAGAAGTTTTCTTGTTTTTATGTTATTCCCTAGGCTCTTACCTACGTTCTTCTCTCCCTTTTCTAATATCATCACGAAGGGTACTGAAAGGGAGTTGAAACCCAAACTACAAGAGTGACATCTACAAAATGGAGTGCATTAATAAAATTGCATGCTTAAAAGATGACAAAGAAAATTTACTAGGAATAGAAATATTTAAGCACAGACTAGCAATTATTCCCAAAAAAATATTAAATATGGGGTCAAGGCTCCTTAATACAAACTTGGAATAAAATAAAGAAGAAAGAAACATAGAAACACTAAACTATTCTTCTTGATCTTGACGACGATATGGTTCGTGTCCCATTTGCAAATTTTGAACGTCCAATCAAAGTTCGTCGATGTCGCGGTGCAAGCTTCCCTTGTAGGTGTATATCTCGCCGGTTCGACGTAGCAGGAGGGAGATGCCAGAGGAGAGGGAATCTGTGGCCGGATCCCATGCTTCTTCAAAGCTCGAGTGGAGAGCTTCTATTTGAAGGGGCAGTGGTTCATGGATGTCTGGAAAGGGTGGAAGGGGCTCTTCTTCAATGAGCTCGTCGGCGGGCTCAAGATGCTCCCTAAGTATATGCATCTTGGCGACTGTGGCCCAGTTATAAGGCTCAATCTTCTTGTCAACAGCCTGGTCAGTTATGGAAATCCGATGGGTTGAAAAAATTTTGGATAGAATAGATCCAAACGGAAGTGATGCCACATGGTCCTCATTCATAACTCGAACATTGAGGCGGCAATAATCGTAAGGAATATGACGGACGGTCGCAAAAAGGAGCGCCTTATGTTGGCGCGTGATGTAATAAAAACTTCCAAATTTGTTTAGGAGGTCCCACCGAATAGTCTTAGTGTTAGGTTTTTGTTTCTAATTTATCCTAAGTGTAGAGAGCCTTATTTAGCTATTTGTAGGTTGTGTTTAGGGGCTCCTTACAACATTTCTAGACTCAAAAAAAATGAAAATTACAACTTTTGAAAGTTTATAAGAGAAAGCTTATGACCTAATTAATACTTATGCTACCTGTCTTCAGGTTAATCTCCCATCTTGGAAAACTCTAGGAAACCTGCAATTATGTTATTATAGAGAGAAACAATATGCTACGCTTATTTTTGATTTTATTTTCTTCGTGTCGTAAAATCATCAAAATATTATATCTAAGTAGTTGAACTAACAATCTCCCCCTTTTTGTTGATTTTCAAAATATAGCTGTAGCTTCTTATTTTCTCCCCCTTAAAGTTGTACTTAGTAGTCTATATCTATTTGAGAAGTTTTTTATTTTTTTGTTATTCCCTAGGCTCTTACCTACGTTCTTCTCTCCCTTTTTTGAATATCATCACGAAGGTTACTGAAAGGGAGTTGAAACCCAAACTACAAGAGTGACATCAGTAAAATTGCATGCTTAAAAGATGACAAAGAAAATTGACTAGGAATAGAAATATTTGAGCACGGACTAGCAATTATTCCCAAAAAAATATTAAGTATGGGGTCAAGGCTCCTTAATACAAACTTGGAATAAAATAAAAAAGAATGAAACATAGAAGCACTAAACTATTCTTCTTGATCTTGACGACGATATGGTTCGTGTCCCAATTGTAGATTTTGAACGTCCGATCAAAGTTCGTCGATGTCGCGGTGCATGCTTCCCTTGTAGGTGTACATCTCGCCGGTTCGACGTAGCAGGAGGGAGATGCCAGAGGAGAGGGAATCTGTGGTCGGATCCCTTGCTTCTTAAAAGCTCTAGTGGAGAGCTTCTATTTGAAGGGGCAGTGGTTCATGGAATTCTGGAAAGGGTGGAAGGGGCTCTTCTTCAATGAGCTCGTCGGCGGGCTCAAGATGCCCCGTAAGTATATGCATCTTGGCGACTGTGGCCCAGTTGTAAGGCTCAATCTTCTTGTCAACAGCCTGGTCAGCTATGGAAATCCTATGGGTTGAAAAAATTTTGGATAGAATAGACCCAAACGGAAGTGATGCCCCAAGGTCCTCATTCAAAACTCTAACAATGAGGCGGAAATAAGTGAAATTAATATGATGGACGGTCGCAAAAAGGAGCGCCTTGTGTTGGTGCTAGATATAATCAAAACTTCCCAATTTGTTTAGGAGGTCCCACCCAATAGTCTTAGTGTTGGGTTTTTGTTTCTAATTTATCCTAAGTGTAGAGAGCCTAAGTTAGCTATTTGTAGGTTGTGTTTGGGGGATCTTTACAACATTTCTAGTCTCAAATAAAATGAAAATTACAACTTTTGAAAGTTTATAAGAGAAAGCTTATGACCTAATTAATACTTATGCTACCTGTCTTCACGTTAATCTCCCATCTTGGAAAACTCTAGGAAACCTGCAATTATGTTATTATAGAGAGAAACAATATGCTACGCTTATTTTTTATTTGATTTTCTTCGTGTTGTAAAATCATCAAAATAATATACCTATGTAGTTGAATTAACAATCTCCCCCTTTTTGTTGATTTTCAAAATATAGCTGTAGGTTCTTATTTTCTCCCCCTTAAAGTTGTACTTAGTAGTCTATATCTATTTGAGAAGTTTTCTTGTTTTTATGTTATTCCCTAGGCTCTTACCTACGTTCTTCTCTCCCTTTTCTAATATCATCACGAAGGGTACTGAAAGGGAGTTGAAACCCAAACTACAAGAGTGACATCTACAAAATGGAGTGCATTAATAAAATTGCATGCTTAAAAGATGACAAAGAAAATTTACTAGGAATAGAAATATTTAAGCACAGACTAGCAATTATTCCCAAAAAAATATTAAGTATGGGGTCAAGGCTCCTTAATACAAACTTGGAATAAAATAAGGAAAGAAACATAGAAACACTAAACTATTCTTCCTGATCTTGACGACGATATGGTTCGTGTCCCATTTGCAAATTTTGAACGTCCGATCAAAGTTCGTCGATGTCGCGGCGCATGCTTCCCTTGTAGGTGTACATCTCACCGGTTCGACGAAGCAGGAGGGAGATGCCAGAGGAGAGGGAATCTGTGGCCGGATCCCATGCTTCTTCAAAGCTCGAGTGGAGAGCTTCTATTTGAAGGGGCAGCGGTTCATGGATGTCTGGAAAGGGTGGAAGGGGCTCTTCTTCAATGAGCTCGTCGGCGGGCTCAAGATGCTCCCTAAGTATATGCATCTTGGCGACTGTGGCCCAGTTATAAGGCTCAATCTTCTTGTCAACAGCCTGGTCAGTTATGGAAATCCGATGGGTTGAAAAAATTTTGGGTAGAATAGATCCAAACGGAAGTGATGCCGCATGGTCCTCATTCATAACTCGAACATTGAGGCGGCAATAATCGTAAGGAATATGACGGACGGTCGCAAAAAGGAGCGCCTTATGTTGGCGCGAGATGTAATAAAAACTTCCAAATTTGTTTAGGAGGTCCCACCGAATAGTCTTAGTGTTAGGTTTTTGTTTCTCATTTATCCTAAGTGTAGAGAGCCTTAGCTAGCTATTTGTAGGTTGTGTTTAGGGGCTCTTTACAACATTTCTAGACTCAAAAAAAATGAAAATTACAACTTTTGAAAGTTTATAAGAGAAAGCTTATGACCTAATTAATACTTATGCTACCTGTCTTCACGTTAATCTCCCATCTTGGAAAAGTCTAGGAAACCTGCAATTATGTTATTATAGAGAGAAACAATATGCTACGCTTATTTTTTATTTTATTTTCTTCGTGTCGTAAAATCATCAAAATATTATATCTAAGTAGTTGAACTAACAATCTCCCCCTTTTTGTTGATTTTCAAAATATAGTTGTAGCTTCTTATTTTCTCCCCCTTAAAGTTGTACTTAGTAGTCCATATCTATTTGAGAAGTTTTTTTATTTTTTTGTTATTCCCTAGGCTCTTACCTACGTTCTTCCCTCCCTTTTTTGAATATCATCACGAAGGTTACTGAAAGGGAGTTGAAACCCAAACTACAAGAGTGACATCAGTAAAATTGCATGCTTAAAAGATGACAAAGAAAATTGACTAGGAATCGAAATATTTGAGCACGTACTAGCAATTATTCCCAAAAAAATATTAAGTATGGGGTCAAGGCTCCTTAATACAAACTTGGAATAAAGTAAAAAAGAAAGAAACATAGAAGCACTAAACTATTCTTCTTGATCTTGACGACGATATGGTTCGTGTCCCAATTGTAGATTTTGAACGTCCGATCAAAGTTCGTCGATGTCGCGGTGCATGCTTCCCTTGTAGGTGTACATCTCGCCGGTTCGACGTAGCAGGAGGGAGATGCCAGAGGAGAGGGAATCTGTGGTCGGATCCCTTACTTCTTAAAAGCTCTAGTGGAGAGCTTCTATTTGAAGGGGCAGTGGTTCATGGAATTCTGGAAAGGGCGGAAGGGGCTCTTCTTCAATGAGCTCGTCGGCGGGCTCAAGATGCCCCGTAAGTATATGCATCTTGGCGACTGTGGCCCAGTTGTAAGGCTCAATCTTCTTGTCAACAGCCTGGTCAGCTATGGAAATCCTATGGGTTGAAAAATTTTTGGATAAAATAGACCCAAAACGGAAGTGATGCCCCTTGGTCCTCATTCATAACTCGAACAATGAGGCGGCAATAATTGAAAGGAATATGACGGACAGTCGCAAAAAGGAGCGCCTTATGTTGGCGCGAGATGTAATAAAAACTTCCCAATTTGTTTAGGAGGTCCCACCCAATAGTCTTAGTGTTAGGTTTTTGTTTCTAATTTATTCTAAGTGTAGAGAGCCTCAGTTAGCTATTTGTAGGTTGTGGTTAGGGGCTCCTTACAACATTTCTAGACTGAAATAAAATGAAAATTACAACTTTTGAAAGTTCATAAGAGAAAGCTTATGACCTAATTAATACTTATGCTACCTGTCTTCACGTTAATCTCCCATCTTGGAAAACTCTAGGAAACCTGCAATTATGTTATTATAGAGAGAAACAATATGCTACGCTTATTTTTTATTTTATTTTCTTCGTGTCGTAAAATCATCAAAATATTATATCTAAGTAGTTGAACTAACAATCTCCCCCTTTTTGTTGATTTTCAAAATATAGCTGTAGCTTCTTATTTTCTCCCCCTTAAAATTGTACTTAGTAGTCTTTATCTATTTGAGGAGTTTTTTTGTTTTTTTGTTATTCCCTAGGCTCTTACCTACGTTCTTCTCTCCCTTTTTGAATATCATCACGAAGGTTACTGAAAGGGAGTTGAAACCCAAACTACAAGAGTGACATCTACAGAATGGAGTGCATTAATAAAATTGCATGCTTAAAAGATGAAAGAGAAAATTGACTAGGAATAAGAATATTTAAGCACGGACATGCAATTATTCCCAAAAAAATATTAAGTATGGGGTCAAGGCTCCTTAATACAAACTTGGAATAAAATAAAAAAGAAAGAAACATAGAAGCACTAAACTATTCTTCTTGATCTCGACGACGACATGGTTCGTGTCCCATTTGCAAATTTTGAACGTCCGATCAATGTTCGTCGATGCCGCGGCGCATTCTTCCCTTGTAGGTGTACATCTCACCGGTTCGACGTAGTAGGAGGGAGATGCCAGAGGAGAGGGAATCTGTGGCCAGATCCCATGCTTCTTCAAAGCTCGAGTGGAGAGCTTCTATTTGAAGGGGCAGTGGTTCATGGAAGTCTGGAAAGGGTGGAAGGGGCTCTTCTTCAATGAGCTCATCGGCGGGCTCAAGATGCTCCCTAAGTACATGCATCTTGGCGACTGTGGCCCAGTTGTAAGGCTCAATCTTCTTGTCAACAGCCTGGTCAGTTATGGAAATCCGATGGGTTGAAAAATTTTTGGATAAAATAGACCCAAAATGGAAGTGATGCCCCTTGGTCCTCATTCATAACTCGAACAATGAGGCGGCAATAATTGAAAGGAATATGACGGACGGTCGCAAAAAGGAGCGCCTTTTGTTGGCGCGAGATGTAATAAAAACTTCCAAATTTGTTTAGGTGGTCCCACCGAATAGTCTTAGTGTTAGGTTTTTGTTTCTAATTTATCCTAAGTGTAGAGAGCCTTAGTTAGCTATTTGTAGGTTGTATTTAGGGGCTCTTTACAACATTTCTAGACTCAAAAAAAATGAAAATTACAACTTTTGAAAGTTCATAAGAGAAAGCTTATGACCTAATTAATACTTATGCTAGCTGTCTTCACGTTAATCTCCCATCTTGGAAAACTCTAGGAAACCTGCAATTATGTTATTATAGAGAGAAACAATCTGCTACGCTTATTTTTTATTTTATTTTCTTCGTGTCGTAAAATCATCAAAATATTATATCTAAGTAGTTGAACTAAGAATCTCCCCCTTTTTGTTGATTTTCAAAATATAGCTGTAGCTTCTTATTTTCTCCCCCTTAAAGTTGTACTTAGTAGTCTATATCTATTTGAGAAGTTTTTTTATTTTTTTGTTATTCCCTAGGCTCTTACCTATGTTCTTCTCTCCCTTTTTTGAATATCATCACGAAGGTTACTGAAAGGGAGTTGAAACCCAAACTACAAGAGTGACATCAGTAAAATTGCATGCTTAAAAGATGACAAAGAAAATTGACTAGGAATAGAAATATTTGAGCACGGACTAGCAATTATTCCCAAAAAAATATTAAGTATGGGGTCAAGGCTCCTTAATACAAACTTGGAATAAAATAAAAAAGAAAGAAACATAGAAGCACTAAACTATTCTTCTTGATCTTGACGACGATATGGTTCGTGTCCCAATTGTAGATTTTGAACGTCCGATCAAAGTTCGTCGATGTCGCGGTGCATGCTTCCCTTGTAGGTGTACATCTCGCCGGTTCGACGTAGCAGGAGGGAGATGCCAGAGGAGAGGGAATCTGGGGTCGGATCCCTTGCTTCTTAAAAGCTCGAGTGGAGAGCTTCTATTTGAAGGGGCAGTGGTTCATGGAATTCTGGAAAGGGTGGAAGCGGCTCTTCTTCAATGAGCTCGTCGGCGGGCTCAAGATGCCCCGTAAGTATATGCATCTTGGCGACTGTGGCCCAGTTGTAAGGCTCAATCTTCTTGTCAACAGCCTGGTCAGCTATGGAAATCCTATGGGTTGAAAAAATTTTGGATAGAATAGACCCAAACGGAAGTGATGCCCCAAGGTCCTCATTCAAAACTCGAACAATGAGGCGGAAATAAGTGAAAGGAATATGATGGACGGTCGCAAAAAGGAGCGCCTTGTGTTGGTGCTAGATATAATCAAAACTTCCCAATTTGTTTAGGAGGTCCCACCCAATAGTCTTAGTGTTGGGTTTTTGTTTCTAATTTATCCTAAGTGTAGAGAGCCTAAGTTAGCTATTTGTAGGTTGTGTTTGGGGGATCTTTACAACATTTCTAGACTCAAATAAAATGAAAATTACAACTTTTGAAAGTTTATAAGAGAAAGCTTATGACCTAATTAATACTTATGCTACCTGTCTTCACGTTAATCTCCCATCTTGGAAAACTCTAGGAAACCTGCAATTATGTTATTATAGAGAGAAACAACATGCTATGCTTATTTTTTATTTGATTTTCTTCGTGTTGTAAAATCATCAAAATCATATACCTATGTAGTTGAATTAACAATCTCCCCGTTTTTGTTGATTTTCAAAATATAGCTGTAGGTTCTTATTTTCTCCCCCTTAAAGTTGTACTTAGTAGTCTATATCTATTTGAGAAGTTTTTTTGTTTTTATGTTATTCCCTAGGCTCTTACCTACGTTCTTCTCTCCCTTTTTTAATATCATCACGAAGGATACTGAAAGGGAGTTGAAACCCAAACTACAAGAGTGACATCTACAAAATGGAGTGCATTAATAAAATTGCATGCTTAAAAAATGACAAAGAAAATTTACTAGGAATAGAAATATTTAAGCACAGACTAGCAATTATTCCCAAAAAAATATTAAGTATGGGGTCAAGGCTCCTTAATACAAACTTGGAATAAAATAAGGAAAGAAACATAGAAACACTAAACTATTCTTCCTGATCTTGACGACGATATGGTTCGTGTCCCATTTGCAAATTTTGAACGTCCGATCAAAGTTCGTCGATGTCGCGGCGCATGCTTCCCTTGTAGGTGTACATCTCACCGGTTCGACGAAGCAGGAGGGAGATGCCAGAGGAGAGGGAATCTGTGGCCGGATCCCATGCTTCTTCAAAGCTCGAGTGGAGAGCTTCTATTTGAAGGGGCAGTGGTTCATGGAAGTCTGGAAAGGGTGGAAGGGGCTCTTCTTCAATGAGCTCGTCGGCGGGCTCAAGATGCTCCCTAAGTATATGCATCTTGGCGACTGTGGCCCAGTTATAAGGCTCAATCTTCTTGTCAACAGCCTGGTCAGTTATGGAAATCCGATGGGTTGAAAAAATTTTGGATAGAATAGATCCAAACGGAAGTGATGCCACATAGTCCTCATTCATAACTCGAACATTGAGGCGGCAATAATCGTAAGGAATATGACGGACGGTCGCAAAAAGGAGCGCCTTATGTTGGCGCGTGATGTAATAAAAACTTCCAAATTTGTTTAGGAGGTCCCACCGAATAGTCTTAGTGTTAGGTTTTTGTTTCTAATTTATCCTAAGTGTAGAGAGCCTTATTTAGCTATTTGTAGGTTGTGTTTAGGGGCTCCTTACAACATTTCTAGACTCAAAAAAAATGAAAATTACAACTTTTGAAAGTTTATAAGAGAAAGCTTATGACCTAATTAATACTTATGCTACCTGTCTTCAGGTTAATCTCCCATCTTGGAAAACTCTAGGAAACCTGCAATTATGTTATTATAAAGAGAAACAATATGCTACGCTTATTTTTGATTTTATTTTCTTCGTGTCGTAAAATCATCAAAATATTATATCTAAGTAGTTGAACTAACAATCTCCCCCTTTTGTTGATTTTCAAAATATAGCTGTAGCTTCTTATTTTCTCCCCCTCAAAGTTGTACTTAGTAGTCTATATCTATTTGGGAAGTTTTTTATTTTTTTGTTATTCCCTAGGCTCTTACCTACGTTCTTCTCTCCCTTTTTTGAATATCATCACGAAGGTTACTGAAAGGGAGTTGAAACCCAAACTACAAGAGTGACATCAGTAAAATTGCATGCTTAAAAGATGACAAAGAAAATTGACTAGGAATAGAAATATTTGAGCACGGACTAGCAATTATTCCCAAAAAAATATTAAGTATGGGGTCAAGGCTCCTTAATACAAACTTGGAATAAAATAAAAAAGAATGAAACATAGAAGCACTAAACTATTCTTCTTGATCTTGACGACGATATGGTTCGTGTCCCAATTGTAGATTTTGAACGTCCGATCAAAGTTCGTCGATGTCGCGGTGCATGCTTCCCTTGTAGGTGTACATCTCGCCGGTTCGACGTAGCAGGAGGGAGATGCCAGAGGAGAGGGAATCTGTGGTCGGATCCCTTGCTTCTTAAAAGCTCTAGTGGAGAGCTTCTATTTGAAGGGGCAGTGGTTCATGGAATTCTGGAAAGGGTGGAAGGGGCTCTTCTTCAATGAGCTCGTCGGCGGGCTCAAGATGCCCCGTAAGTATATGCATCTTGGCGACTGTGGCCCAGTTGTAAGGCTCAATCTTCTTGTCAACAGCCTGGTCAGCTATGGAAATCCTATGGGTTGAAAAAATTTTGGATAGAATAGACCCAAACGGAAGTGATGCCCCAAGGTCCTCATTCAAAACTCGAACAATGAGGCGGAAATAAGTGAAATTAATATGATGGACGATCGCAAAAAGGAGCGCCTTGTGTTGGTGCTAGATATAATCAAAACTTCCCAATTTGTTTAGGAGGTCCCACCCAATAGTCTTAGTGTTGGGTTTTTGTTTCTAATTTATCCTAAGTGTAGAGAGCCTAAGTTAGCTATTTGTAGGTTGTGTTTGGGGGATCTTTACAACATTTCTAGTCTCAAATAAAATGAAAATTACAACTTTTGAAAGTTTATAAGAGAAAGCTTATGACCTAATTAATACTTATGCTACCTGTCTTCACGTTAATCTCCCATCTTGGAAAACTCTAGGAAACCTGCAATTATATTATTATAGAGAGAAACAATATGCTACGCTTATTTTTTATTTGATTTTCTTCGTGTTGTAAAATCATCAAAATAATATACCTATGTAGTTGAATTAACAATCTCCCCCTTTTTGTTGATTTTCAAAATATAGCTGTAGGTTCTTATTTTCTCCCCCTTAAAGTTGTACTTAGTAGTCTATATCTATTTGAGAAATTTTTTTGTTTTTATGTTATTCCTTAGGCTCTTACCTACGTTCTTCTCTCCCTTTTTTAATATCATCACGAAGGGTACTGAAAGGGAGTTGAAACCCAAACTACAAGAGTGACATCTACAAAATGGAGTGCATTAATAAAATTGCATGCTTAAAAGATGACAAAGAAAATTTACTAGGAATAGAAATATTTAAGCACAGACTAGCAATTATTCCCAAAAAAATATTAAGTATGGGGTCAAGGCTCCTTAATACAAACTTGGAATAAAATAAGGAAAGAAACATAGAAACACTAAACTATTCTTCCTGATCTTGACGACGATATGGTTCGTGTCCCATTTGCAAATTTTGAACGTCCGATCAAAGTTCGTCGATGTCGCGGCGCATGCTTCCCTTGTAGGTGTACATCTCACCGGTTCGACGAAGCAGGAGGGAGATGCCAGAGGAGAGGGAATCTGTGGCCGGATCCCATGCTTCTTCAAAGCTCGAGTGGAGAGCTTCTATTTGAAGGGGCAGTGGTTCATGGATGTCTGGAAAGGGTGGAAGGGGCTCTTCTTCAATGAGCTCGTCGGCGGGCTCAAGATGCTCCCTAAGTATATGCATCTTGGCGACTGTGGCCCAGTTATAAGGCTCAATCTTCTTGTCAACAGCCTGGTCAGTTATGGAAATCCGATGGGTTGAAAAAATTTTGGGTAGAATAGATCCAAACGGAAGTGATGCCGCATGGTCCTCATTCATAACTCGAACATTGAGGCGGCAATAATCGTAAGGAATATGACGGACGGTCGCAAAAAGGAGCGCCTTATGTTGGCGCGAGATGTAATAAAAACTTCCAAATTTGTTTAGGAGGTCCCACCGAATAGTCTTAGTGTTAGGTTTTTGTTTCTCATTTATCCTAAGTGTAGAGAGCCTTAGCTAGCTATTTGTAGGTTGTGTTTAGGGGCTCTTTACAACATTTCTAGACTCAAAAAAAATGAAAATTACAACTTTTGAAAGTTTATAAGAGAAAGCTTATGACCTAATTAATACTTATGCTACCTGTCTTCACGTTAATCTCCCATCTTGGAAAAGTCTAGGAAACCTGCAATTATGTTATTATAGAGAGAAACAATATGCTACGCTTATTTTTTATTTTATTTTCTTCGTGTCGTAAAATCATCAAAATATTATATCTAAGTAGTTGAACTAACAATCTCCCCCTTTTTGTTGATTTTCAAAATATAGCTGTAGCTTCTTATTTTCTCCCCCTTAAAGTTGTACTTAGTAGTCTATATCTATTTGAGAAGTTTTTTTATTTTTTTGTTATTCCCTAGGCTCTTACCTACGTTCTTCCCTCCCTTTTTTGAATATCATCACGAAGGTTACTGAAAGGGAGTTGAAACCCAAACTACAAGAGTGACATCAGTAAAATTGCATGCTTAAAAGATGACAAAGAAAATTGACTAGGAATCGAAATATTTGAGCACGTACTAGCAATTATTCCCAAAAAAATATTAAGTATGGGGTCAAGGCTCCTTAATACAAACTTGGAATAAAGTAAAAAAGAAAGAAACATAGAAGCACTAAACTATTCTTCTTGATCTTGATGACGATATGGTTCGTGCCCCAATTGTAGATTTTGAACGTCCGATCAAAGTTCGTCGATGTTGCGGTGCATGCTTCCCTTGTAGGTGTACATCTCGCCGGTTCGACGTAGCAGGAGGGAGATGCCAGAGGAGAGGGAATCTGTGGTCGGATCCCTTACTTCTTAAAAGCTCTAGTGGAGAGCTTCTATTTGAAGGGGCAGTGGTTCATGGAATTCTGGAAAGGGTGGAAGGGGCTCTTCTTCAATGAGCTCGTCGGCGGGCTCAAGATGCCCGTAAGTATATGCATCTTGGCGACTGTGGCCCAGTTGTAAGGCTCAATCTTCTTGTCAACAGCCTGGTCAGCTATGGAAATCCTATGGGTTGAAAAAATTTTGGATAGAATAGACCCAAACGGAAGTGATGCCCCGAGGTCCTCATTCAAAACTTGAACAATGAGGCGGAAATAAGTGAAAGGAATATGATGGACGGTCGCAAAAAGGAGCGCCTTGTGTTGGTGCTAGATATAATCAAAACTTCCCAATTTGTTTAGGAGGTCCCACCCAATAGTCTTAGTGTTGGGTTTTTGTTTCTAATTTATCCTAAGTGTAGAGAGCCTAAGTTAGCTATTTGTAGGTTCTGTTTGGGGGATCTTTACAACATTTCTAGTCTCAAATAAAATGAAAATTACAACCTTTGAAAGTTTGTAAGAGAAAGCCTATGACCTAATTAATACTTATGCTACCTGTCTTCACGTTAATCTCCCTTCTTGGAAAACTTTAGGAAACCTGCAATTATGTTATTGTAGGGAGAAACAATATGCTATGCTTATTTTTTATTTCATTTTCTTCGTGTTGTAAAATCATCAAAATATTATATCTGAGTAGTTGAACTAACAATCCCCCCCTTTTTGTTGATTTTCAAAATATAGCTGTAGGTTCTTATTTTCTACCCCTTAATTTGTACTTACTAGTCTATATGTATTTGAGAAGTTTTTTTGTTTTTATGTTATTCCCTAGGTTCTTACCTACGTTCTTCTCCTCCTTTCTGAATATCATCATGAAGGGTACTGAAAGGGAGTTGAAACCCAAACTATAAGAGTGACATCTACAGAATGGAGTGCATTAATAAAATTGCATGCTGAAAAGATGACAAATAAAATTGAATGAGAATAGAAATATTTAAGCACGGACTAGCAATTATTCCAAAAAAAATATTAAGTGTGGGGTCAAGGCTCCTTAATACAAACTTGGAATAAAATAAAAAAGAAAGAAACATAGAAGCACTAAACTATTGTTCTTGATCTTGACGACGATATGGTTCGTGTCCCATTTGCAAATTTTGAACGTCCAATCAAAGTTCGTCGATGTCGCGGCGCAAGCTTCCCTTGTAGGTGTATATCTCGCCGGTTTGACGTAGCAGGAGGGAGATGCCAGAGGAGAGGGAATCTGTGGCCGGATCCCATGCTTCTTCAAAGCTCGAGTGGAGAGCTTCTATTTGAAGGGCAGTGGTTCATGGAAGTCTGGAAAGGGTGGAAGGGGCTCTTCTTCAATGAGCTCGTCGGCGGGCTCAAGATGCTCCCTAAGTATATGCATCTTGGCGACTGTGGCCCAGTTGTAAGGCTCAATCTTCTTGTCAACAGCCTGGTCAGTTATGGAAATCCGATGGGTTGAAAAAATTTTGGATAGAATAGACCCAAAAGGAAGTGATGCCCCATGGTCCTCATTCATAACTCAAACAATGAGGCGGCAATAAGTGAAAGGAATATGACGGACGGTTGCAAAAAGGAGCACCTTGTGTTGGCGCTAGATGTAATCAAAACTTCCCAATTTCTTTAGGAGGTCCCACCCAATAGTCTTAGTGTTAGGTTTTTGTTTCTAATTTATCCTAAGTCTAGAGAGCCTAAGCTAGCTATTTATAGGTTGTGTTTGGGGGATCTTTACAACATTTCTACACTCAAATAAAATGAAAATTACATCCTTTGAAAGTTTGTAAGGGAAAGCCTATGACCTAATTAATACTTATGCTACCTGTCTCCACGTTAATCTCCCATCTTGGAAAACTTTAGGAAACCTGCAATTATGTTATTTTAGGGAGAAACAATATGCTACGCTTATTTTTTATTTCAATTTCTTCGTGTTGTAAAATCATCGAAATATTATATCTGAGTAGTTGAACTAACAATCTCCCCCTTTTTGTTGATTTTCAAAATATAGCTGTAGGTTCTTATTTTCTACCCCTTAATTTGTACTTAGTAGTCTATATTTATTTGAGAAGTTTTCTTGTTTTTATGTTATTCCCTAGGTTCTTACCTACGTTCTTCTCCCCCTTTTTTAATATCATCAGGATGGGTACTGAAAGGGAGTTGAAACCCAAACTACAAGAGTGACATCTACAGAATGGAGTACATTAATAAAATTGCATGCTTAAAAGATGACAAAGAAAATTGACTAGGAATAGAAATATTTAAGTACGGACTAGCAATTATTCCCAAAAAAGTATTAAGTATGTGGTCAAGGCTGCTTAAAACAAACTTGGAATAAAATAAAAAAGAAAGAAACATAGAAGCACTAAACTATTCTTCTTGATCTTCACGACGATATGGTTCCTGTCCCATTTGCAAATTTTGAACGTCCGATCAAAGTTCGTCGATGTCGCAGTGCATGCTTCCCTTGTAGGTGTACCTCTCGCCGGTTCGACGTACCAGGAGGGAGATGCCAGAGGAGAGGGAATCTGTGGCCGGATCCCATGCTTCTTCAAAGCTCGAGTGGAGAGCTTCTATTTGAAGGGGCAGTGGTTCATGGAGGTCTGGAAAGGGTGGAAGGGGCTCTTCTTCAATGAGCTCGTTGGCGGGCTCAAGATGCTCCGTAAGTATATGCATCTTGGTGACTGTGGCGCAGTTGTAAGGCTCAATCTTCTTGTCAATAGCCTTGTCAGTTATGGAAATTCGATGGGTTGAAAAAATTTTGGATAGAATAGACCCAAACGGAAGTGATTCCCCATGGTCCTCATTCATAACTCGAACAATGAGGCGGCAATAATTGAAAGGAATATGACGGACGCTCGCAAAAAGGAGCGCCTTGTGTTGGCGCAAGATGTAATCAAAACTTCCCAATTTGTTTAGGAGGTCCCACCCAATAGTCTTAGTGTTGGGTTTTTGTTTCTAATTTATCCTAAGTGTAGAGAGCCTAAGTTAGCTATTTGTAGGTTGTGTTTGGGGGATCTTTACAACATTTCTAGACTCAAATAAAATGAAAATTACGACCTTTGAAGTTTGTAAGAGAAAGCCTATGACCTAATTAATACTTATGCTACCTGTCTTCACGTTAATCTCCCATCTTGGAAAACTTTAGGAAACCTGCAACTATGTTATTGTAGGGAGAAACAATATGCTATGCTTATTTTTTATTTTATTTTCTTCGTGTTGTAAAATCATCAAAATATTATATCTGAGTAGTTGAACTAACAATCCCCCCCTTTTCGTTGATTTTCAAAATATACCTGTAGGTTCTTATTTTCTCCCCCTTGAAGTTGTACTTAGTAGTCTATATGTATTTGAGAAGTTTTTTTGTTTTTATGTTATTCCCTAGGTTCTTACCTACGTTCTTCTCCCCCTTTCGGAATATCATCATGAAGGGTACTGAAAGGGAGTTGAAACCCAAACTACAAGAGTGACATCTACAGAATGGAGTGCATTAATAAAATTGCATGCTTAAAAGATGACAAATAAAATTGACTGAGAATAGAAATATTTAAGCACGGACTAGCAATTATTCCAAAAAAAATATTAAGCGTGGGGTCAAGGCTCCTTAATACAAACTTGGAATAAAATAAAAAGGAAAGAAACATAGAAGCACTAAATTATTCTTCTTGATCTTGACGACGATATGGTTCGTGTCCCATTTGCAAATTTTGAACGTCCAATCAAAGTTCGTCGATGTCGCGGCGCAAGCTTTCCTTGTAGGTGTATATCTCGCCGGTTCGACGTAGCAGGAGGGAGATGCCAGAGGAGAGGGAATCTGTGGCCGGATCCCATGCTTCTTCAAAGCTCGAGTGGAGAGCATCTATTTGAAGGGGCAGTGGTTCATGGAAGTCTGGAAAGGGTGGAAGGGGCTCTTCTTCAATGAGCTCATCAGCGGGCTCAAGATGCTCCCTAAGTACATGCATCTTGGCGACTGTGGCCCAGTTGTAAGGCTCAATCTTCTTGTCAACAGCCTGGTGAGTTACGGAAATCCGATGGGTTGAAAAATTTTTGGATAGAATAGACCCAAAACGGAAGTGATGCCCCTTGTTCCTCATTCATAACTCGAACAATGAGGCGGCAATAATTGAAAGGAATATGACGGACGGTCGCAAAAAGGAGCGCCTTATGTTGGCGCGAGATGTAATAAAAACTTCCCAATTTGTTCAGGAGGTCCCACCGAATAGTCTTAGTGTTAGGTTTTTGTTTCTAATTTATCCTAAGTGTACAGAGCCTCAGTTAGCTATTTGTAGGTGTGTTTAGGGGCTCTTTACAACATTTCTAGACTCAAATAAAATGAAAATTACAACTTTTGAAAGTTTATAAGAGAAAGCTTATGACCTAATTACTACTTATGCTACCTGCCTTCACGTTAATCTCCCATCTTGGAAAACTCTAGGAAAACTGCAACTATGTTATTATAGAGAGAAACAATATGCTACGCTTATTTTTTATTTCATTTTCTTCGTGTTGTAAAATCATCAAAATATTATATATGAGTAGTTGAACTAACACTCTCGCCCTTTTTGTTGATTTTCAAAATATAGCTGTGGGTTCTTATTTTCTCCCCATTAAAGTTGTACTTTGTAGTCTATATCTATTTGAGAAGTTTTTTTGTTTTTATGATATTCCCTAGGTTCTTACCTACGTTCTTCTCCCCCTTTTTGAATATCATCATGATGTGTACCGAAAGGGAGTTGAAACCAAAACTACAAGAGTGACATCTACAAAATGGAGTGCATTAATAAAATTGCATGCTTAAAAGATGACAAAGAAAATTGACTAGGAATAGAAATATTTAAGCACGGACTAGCAATTATTCCAAAAAAAATATTAAGTATGTGGTCAAGGCTCCTTAATACAAACTTGGAATAAAATAAAAAGAAAGAAACATAGAAGCACTAAACTATTCTTCTTGATCTTGACGACGATATGGTTCGTGTCCCATTTGCAAATTTTGAAAGTCCGATCAAAGTTCGTGGATCCCGCGGCGCATGCTTCCCTTGTAGGTGTACATCTCGTCGGTTCGACGTAGCAGGAGGGAGATGCCAGAGGAGAGGGAATCTGCGGCCGGATCCCATGCTTCTTCAAAGCTCGAGTGGAGAGCTTCTATTTGAAGGGGCAGTGGTTCATGGAAGTCTGGAAAGGGCGGAAGGGGCCCTTCCTCAATGAGCTCATCGGTGGGCTCAAGATGCTCCCTAAGTATATGCATCTTGGCGACTATGGCCCAGTTGTAAGGCTCAATCTTCTTGTCAACAGCCTGGTCAGTTATGGAAATCCGATGGGTTGAAAAAATTTTGGATAAAATAGACCCAAACGGAAGTGATGCCCCATGGTCCTCATTCATAACTCGAACAATGAGGCGGCAATAATTGAAAGGAATATGACAGACGATCGCAAAAAGGAGCGCCTTGTGTTGGCGCGAGATGTAATCAAAACTTCCCAATTTGTTTAGGAGGTCCCACCGAATAGTCTTTGTGTTAGGTCTTTGTTTCTAATTTATCCTAAGTGTAGAGAGCCTAAGTTAGCTATTTGTAGGTTGTGTTTGGGGGCTCTTTACAACATTTCTAGACTCAAATAAAATGAAAATTACAACTTTTGAAAGTTTATAAGAGAAAGCCGATGACCTAATTAATACTTATGCTACCTGTCTTCACGTTAATCTCCCATCTTGGAAAACTCTAGGAAACCTGCAATTATGTTATTATAGAGAGAAACAATATGCTACGCTTATTTTTTATTTGATTTTCTTCGCGTTGTAAAATCATCAAAATAATATACCTATGTAGTTGAACTAACAATCTCCCCCTTTTTGTTGATTTTCAAAATATAGCTGTAGGTTCTTATTTTCTCCCCCTTAAGGTTGTACTTAGTAGTCTATATCTATTTGAGAAGTTTCTTTGTTTTTATGTTATTCCCTAGGCTCTTACCTACGTTCTTCTCTCCCTTTTTTAATATCATCACGAAGGGTACTGAAAGGGAGTTGAAACCCAAACTACAAGAGTGACATCTACAAAATGGAGTGCATTAATAAAATTGCATGCTTAAAAGATGACAAAGAAAATTGACTAGGAATAGAAATATTTAAGCACAGACTAGCAATTATTCCCAAAAAAATATTAAATATGGGGTCAAGGCTCCTTAATACAAACTTGGAATAAAATAAAGAAGAAAGAAACATAGAAACACTAAACTATTCTTCTTGATCTTGACGACGATATGGTTCGTGTCCCATTTGCAAATTTTGAACGTCCAATCAAAGTTCGTCGATGTCGCGGTGCAAGCTTCCCTTGTAGGTGTATATCTCGCCGGTTCGACGTAGCAGGAGGGAGATGCCAGAGGAGAGGGAATCTGTGGCCGGATCCCATGCTTCTTCAAAGCTCGAGTGGAGAGCTTCTATTTGAAGGGGTAGTGGTTCATGGAAGTCTGGAAAGGGTGGAAGGGGCTCTTCTTCAATGAGCTCATCGGCGGGCTCAAGATGCTCCCTAAGTACATGCATCTTGGCGACTGTGGCCCAATTGTAAGGCTCAATCTTCTTGTCAGCAGCCTGGTCAGTTACGGAAATCCGATGGGTTGAAAAATTTTTGGATAGGATAGACCCAAAACGGAAGTGATGCCCTTGGTCCTCATTCATAACTCGAACAATGAGGCGGCAATAATTGAAAGGAATATGACGGACGGTCGCAAAAAGGAGCGCCTTATGTTGGCGCGAGATGTAATAAAAACTTCCCGATTTGTTTAGGAGGTCCCACCGAATAGTCTTAGTGTTAGGTTTTTGTTTCTAATTTATCCTAAGTGTAGAGAGCCTCAGTTAGCTATTTGTAGGTTGTGTTTAGGGGCTCTTTACAACATTTCTAGACTCAAATAAAATGAAAATTACAACTTTTGAAAGTTTATAAGAGAAAGCTTATTACCTAATTAATACTTATGCTACCTGTCTTCACGTTAATCTCCCATCTTGGAAAACTCTAGGAAACCTGCAATTATGTTATTATAGAGAGAAACAATATGCTACGCTTATTTTTTATTTCATTTTCTTCGTGTTGTAAAATCATCAAAATATTATATCAAAGTAGTTGAACTAACAATCTTCCCCTTTTTGTTGATTTTCAAAATATAGCTGTAGCTTCTTTTTTTCTCCCCCTGAAAGTTGTACTTAGTAGTCTATATCTATTTGAGAAGTTTTTTTGTTTTTCTGTTATTCCCTAAGCTCTTACCTACGTTCTTCTCTCCCTTTTTGAATATCATCGCGAAGGTTACTGAAAGGGAGTTGAAACCCAAACTACAAGAGTGACATCTACAAAATGGAGTGCATTAATAAAATTGCAAGCTTAAAAGATGACAAAGAAAATTGACTAGGAATAGAAATATTTAAGCACGGACTAGCAATTATTCCCAAAAAAATATTAAGTATGGGGTCAACGCTCCTTAATACAAACTTGGAATAAAATAATAAAGAAAGAAACATAGAAGCAAAAAACTATTCTTCTTAACCTTGACGACGATATGGTTCGTGTCCCATTTGCAACTTTTGAACGTCCGATCAAAGTTCGTCGATGCCGCGGTGCATGCTTCCCTTGTAGGTGTACATCTCACTGGTTCGACGTAGCAGGAGGGAGATGGCAGAGGAGAGGGAATCTGTGGCCGGATCCCATGCTTCTTCAAAGCTCGAGTGGAGAGCATCTAATTGAAGGGGCAGTGGATCATGGAAGTCTGGAAAGGGTGGAAGGGGCTATTCTTCAATGAGCTCGTCGGCGGGCTCAAGATGCTCCCTAAGTGTATGCATCTTGGCGACTGTGGCCCAGTTGTAAGTCTCAATCTTCTTGTCAACAGCCTGGTCAGTTATGGAAATCCGATGGGTTGAAAAATTTTTGGATATAATAGACCCAAACAGAAGTGATGCCCCATCGCCCTCATTCATAACTCGAACAATGAGGCAGAAATAAGTGAAAGGAATATGACGGACGGTCGCAAAAAGGAGCGCCTTATGTTGGCGCGAGATGTAATAAAAACCTCCCAATTTGTTTAGGAGGTCCCACCGAATAGTCTTAGTGTTAGGTTTTTGTTTCTAATTTATCCTAAGTGTAGAGAGCCTCAGTTAGCTATTTGTAGGTTGTGTTTGGGGGCTCTTTACAACATTTCTAGACAAAAATAAAATTAAAATTACAACTTTTGAAAGTTTATAAGAGAAAGCTTATGACCTAATTAATACTTATGCTACCTGTCTTCACGTTAATGTCCCATCTTGGAAAACTCTAGGAAAACTGCAATTATGTTATTATAGAGAGAAACAATATGCTACACTTATTTTTTATTTCATTTTCTTCGTGTGGTAAAATCATCAAAATATTATATCTAAGTAGTTGAACAAACAATCTCCCCCTTTTTGTTGATTTTCAAAATATAGCTGTAGCTTCTTATTTTCTCTCCCTTAAAGTTGTACTTAGTAGTCTATATCTATTTGAGGAGTTTTTTTGTTTTTTTGTTATTCCCTAGGCTCTTACCTACGTTCTTCTCTCCCTTTTTGAATATCATCACGAAGGTTACTGAAAGGGAGTTGAAACCCAAACTACAAGAGTGACATCTACAGAATGGAGTGCATTAATAAAATTGCATGCTTAAAAGAAGAAAAAGAAAATTGACTAGGAATAGAAATATTTAAGCACGGACTAGCAATTATTCCCAAAAAACTATTAAGTATGGGGTCAAGGCTCCTTAATACAAACTTGGAATAAAATAAAAAAGAAAGAAACATAGAAGCACTAAACTATTCTTCGTGATCTTGACGACGACATCGTTCGTGTCCCATTTGCAAATTTTGAACGTCCGATCAATGTTCGTCGATGCCGCGGCGCATGCTTCCCTTGTAGGTGTACATCTCACCGGTTCGACGTAGCAGGAGGGAGATGCCAGAGGAGAGGGAATCTGTGGCCGGATCCCATGCTTCTTCAAAGCTCGAGTGGAGAGCTTCTATTTGAAGGGCAGTGGTTCATGGAAGTCTGGAAAGGGTGGAAGGGGCTCTTCTTCAATGAGCTCGTCGGCGGGCTCAAGATGCTCCCTAAGTATATGCATCTTGGCGACTGTGGCCCAGTTGTAAGGCTCAATCTTCTTGTCAACAGCCTGGTCAGTTATGGAAATCCGATGGGTTGAAAAAATTTTGGATAGAATAGACCCAAAAGGAAGTGATGCCCCATGGTCCTCATTCATAACTCGAACAATGTGGCGGCAATAAGTGAAAGGAATATGACGGACGGTTGCAAAAAGGAGCACCTTGTGTTGGCGCTAGATGTAATCAAAACTTCCCAATTTCTTTAGGAGGTCCCACCCAATAGTCTTAGTGTTAGGTTTTTGTTTCTAATTTATCCTAAGTGTAGAGAGCCTAAGCTAGCTATTTATAGGTTGTGTTTTGGGGATCTTTACAACATTTCTACACTCAAATAAAATGAAAATTACATCCTTTGAAAGTTTGTAAGGGAAAGCCTATGACCTAATAAATACTTATGCTACCTGTCTCCACGTTAATCTCCCATCTTGGAAAACTTTAGGAAACCTACAATTATGTTATTGTAGGGAGAAACAATACGCTACGCTTATTTTTTATTTCAATTTCTTCGTGTTGTAAAATCATCGAAATATTATATCTGAGTAGTTGAACTAACAATCTCCCCCTTTTTGTTGATTTTCAAAATATAGCTGTAGGTTCTTATTTTCTACCCCTTAATTTGTACTTAGTAGTCTATATGTATTTGAGAAGTTTTCTTATTTTTATGTTATTCCCTAGGTTCTTACCTACGTTCTTCTCCCCCTTTTTTAATATCATCAGGATGGGTACTGAAAGGGAGCTGAAACCCAAACTACAAGAGTGACATCTACAGAATGGAGTGCATTAATAAAATTGCACGCTTAAAAGATGACAAAGAAAATTGACTAGGAATAGAAATATTTAAGCACGGACTAGCAATTATTCCCACAAAAATATTAAGTATGGGGTCAAGGCTCCTTAATACAAACTTGGAATAAAATAAAAAAGAAAGAAACGTAGAAGCACGAAACTATTCTTCTTGATCTTCACGACGATATGGTTCCTGTCCCATTTGCAAATTTTGAACGTCCGATCAAAGTTCGTCGATGTCGCGGTGCATGCTTCCCTTGTAGGTGTACATCTCGCCGGTTCGACGTAGCAGGAGGGAGATGCCAGAGGAGAGGGAATCTGTGGCCGGATCCCATGCTTCTTCAAAGCTCGAGTGGAGAGCTTCTATTTGAAGGGGCAGTGGTTCATGGAAGTCTGGAAAGGGTGGAAGGGGCTCTTCTTCAATGAGCTCGTCGGCGGGCTCAAGATGCTCCGTAAGTATATGCATCTTGGCGACTGTGGCGCAGTTGTAAGGCTCAATCTTCTTGTCAATAGCCTTGTCAGTTATGGAAATTCGATGGGTTGAAAAAATTTTGGATGGAATAGACCCAAACGGAAGTGATGCCCCATGGTCCTCATTCATAACTCGAACAATGAGGCGGCAATAATTGAAAGGAATATGACGGACGCTCGCAAAAAGGAGCACCTTGTGTTGGCGCAAGATGTAATCAAAACTTCCCAATTTGTTTAGGAGGTCCCACCCAATAGTCTTAGTGTTGGGTTTCTGTTTCTAATTTATCCTAAGTGTAGAGAGCCTAAGTTAGCTATTTGTAGGTTGTGTTTGGGGGATCTTTACAACATTTCTTGACTCAAATAAAATGAAAATTACAACCTTTGAAAGTTTGTAAGAGAAAGCCTATGACCTAATTAATACTTATGCTACCTGTCTTCACGTTAATCTCCCATCTTGGAAAACTTTAGGAAACCTGCAATTATGTTATTGTAGGGAGAAACAATATGCTACGCTTATTTTTTATTTCATTTTCTTCGTGTTGTAAAATTATCAAAATATTATATCTGAGTAGGTGAACTAACAATCTCCCCCTTTTTGTTGATTTTCAAAATATAGCTGTAGGTTCTTATTTTCTCCCCCTTAAAGTTGTACTTAGTAGTCTATATGTATTTGAGAAGTTTTTTTGTTTTTATGTTATTCCCTAGGTTCTTACCTACGTTCTTCTCCCCCTTTCTGAATATCATCATGAAGGGTACTGAAAGGGAGTTGAAACCCAAACTACAAGAGTGACATCTACAGAATGGAGTGCATTAATAAAATTGCATGCTTAAAAGATGACAAATAAAATTGACTACGAATAGAAATATTTAAGCACGGACTAGCAATTATTCCAAAAAAATATTAAGTATGGGGTCAAGACTCCTTAATACAAACTTGGAATAAAATAAAAAAGAAAGAAACATAGAAGCACTAAACTATTCTTCTTGATCTTGACGACGATATAGTTCGTGTCCCATTTGAAAATTTTGAACGTCCGATCAAAGTTCGTCGATGTCGCGGCGCATGCTTCCCTTGTAGGTGTACATCTCGCCGGTTCGACGTAGCAGGAGAAAGATGCCAGAGGAGAGGGAATCTGTGGCCGGATCCCATGCCTCTTCAAAGCTCGAGTGGAGAGCTTCTATTTGAAGGGGCAGTGGTTCATGGAAGTCTGGAAAGGGTGGAAGGGGCTCTTCTTCAATGAGCTCGTAGGCGGGCTCAAGATGCTCCGTAAGTGTATGCATCTTGGCGACTGTGGCCCAGTTGTAAGGCTCAATCCTCTTTTCAATAGCCTGGTCAGTTATGGAAATCCGATGGGTTGAAAAAATTTTGGATAGAATAGACCCAAACGGAAGTGATGCCCCATGGTCCTCATTCATAACTCGAACAATGTGGCGGCAATAATTGAAAGGAATATGACCGACGGTCGCAAAAAGGAGCGCCTTGTGTTGGCGCGAGATGTAATCAAAACTTCCCAATTTGTTTAGGAGGTCCCACCCAATAGTCTTAGTCTTAGGTTTTTGTTTCTAATTTATCCTACGTGTCGAGAGCCTAAGTTAGCTATTTGTAGGTTGTGTTTGGGGGATCTTTACAACATTTCTAGACTCAAATAAAATGAAAATTACAACCTTTGAAAGTTTTTAAGAGAAAGCCTATGACCTGATTAATACTTATGCTACCTGTCTTCACGTTAATCTCTCATCTTGTAAAACCTTAGGAAACCTGCAATTATGTTAATATAGAGAGAAACAATATGCTACGCTTATTTTTTATTTCATTTTCTTCGTGTTGTAAAATCATCAAAATATTATATCTAAGTAGTTGAACTAACAATCTCCCCTTTTTTGTTGATTTTCAAAATATAGCTGTAGCTTCTTATTTTCTCCCCCTTAAAGTTGTACTTAGTAGTCTATATCTATTTGAGAAGTTTTTTTGTTTTTTTGTTATTCCCTAGGCCCTTACCTACGTTCTTCTCTCCCTTTTTGAATATCATCAGGATGGGTACTGAAAGGGAGTTGAAACCCAAACTACAAGAGTGACATCTACAGAATGGAGTGCATTAATAAAATTGCTTGCTTAAAAGATGACAAAGAAAATTGCCTAGGAATAGAAATATCTAAGCACGGACTAGCAATTATTCCAAAAAAAATATTAAGTATTGGGTCAAGGCTACTTAATACAAACTTGGAATAAAATAAAAAAGAAAGAAACATAAAAGCACTAAACTATTCTTCTTGATCTTGACGACGATATGGTTCGTGTCCCATTTGCAAATTTTGAAAGTCCGATCAAAGTTCGTCGATGCCGTGGTGCATGCTTCCCTTGTAGGTGTACATCTCGCCGGTTCGACGTAGCAGGAGGGAGATGCCAGAGGAGAGGGAATCTGTGGCCGGATCCCCTGCTTCTTCAAAGCTCGAGTGGAGAGCTTCTATTTGAAGGGGCAGTGGTTAATGGAAGTCTGGAAAGGGTGGAAGGGGCTCTTCTTCAATGAGCTCGTCGGCGGGCTCAAGATGCTCCCTAAGTATATGCATCTTGGCGACTGTGGCCCAGTTGTAAGGCTCAATCTTCTTGTCAACAGCCTGGTCAGTTATGGAAATCCGATGGGTTGAAAACATTTTGGATAGAATAGACCCAAATGGAAGTGATGCCCCATTGTCCTCATTCATAACTCGAACAATGAGGCGGCAATAATTGAAAGGAATATGACGGACGGTCGCAAAAAGGAGCGCCTTATGTTGGCGCGAGATGTAATCAAAACTTCCCAATTTGTTTAGGAGGTCCCACCGAATAGTCTTAGTGTTAGGTTTTTGTTTCTAATTTATCCTAAGTGTAGAGAGCCTCTGTTAGCTATTTGTAGGTTGTGTTTGGGGGCTCTTTACAACATTTCTAGACTCAAATAAAATGAAAATTACAACCTTTGAAAGTTTATAAGAGAAAGCCTATGACCTAATTAATACTTATGCTACCTGTCTTCACGTTAATCTCCCATCCTGGCAAACTTTAGGAAACCTGCAATTATGTTATTATAGAGAGAAACAATATGCTACGCTTATTTTTTTATTTCATTTTCTTCGTGTTGTAAGAAAGCCTATGACCTGATTAATACTTATGCTACCTGTCTTCACGTTAATCTCCCATCTTGTAAAACCTTAGGAAACCTGCAATTATGTTAATATAGAGAGAAACAATATGCTACGCTTATTTTTTATTTGATTTTCTTCGTGTTGTAAAATCATCAAAATATTATATCTAAGTAGTTGAACTAACAATCTCCCCTTTTTTGTTGATTTTCAAAATATAGCTGTAGCTTCTTATTTTCTCCCCCTTAAAGTTGTACTTAGTAGTCTATATCTATTTGAGAAGTTTTTTTGTTTTTATGTTATTCCCTAGGCTCTTACCTACGTTCTTCTCTCCCTTTTTGAATATCATCACGAAGGGTACTGAAAGGGAGTTGAAACCCAAACTACAAGAGTGACATCTACAGAATGGAGTGCACTAATAAAATTGCATGCTTAAAAGATGACAAAGAAAATTGACAAGGAATGGAAATATTTAAGCACGGACTAGCAATTATTCCCAAAAAAATATTAAGTATGGGGTCAAGGCTCCTTAATACAAACTTGGAATAAAATAAAAAAGAAAGAAACATAGAAGCACTAAACTATTCTTCTTGATCTTGACGACGATATGGTTCATGTCCCATTTGCAAATTTTGAAAGTCCGATCAAAGTTCGTCGATGTCGCGACGCATGCTTCCCTTGTAGGTGTACATCTCACCGGTTCGACGTAGCAGGAGGGAGATGCCAGAGGAGAGGGAATCTGTGGCCGGATCCCATGCTTCTTCAAAGCTCGAGTGGAGAGCTTCTATTTGAAGGGCGGTGGTTCATGGAAGTCTGGAAAGGGTGGAAGGGGCTCTTCTTCAATGAGCTCATCGGCGGGATCAAGATGCTCCCTAAGTATATGCATCTTGGCGACTGTGGCCCAGTTGTAAGTCTCAATCTTCTTGTCAACAGCCTGGTCTGTTATGGAAATCCGATGGGTTGAAAAATTTTTGGATAGAATAGACCCAAACGGAAGTGATGCCCCATGGCCCTCATTCATAACTCGAACAATGCGGCGGCAATATGTGAAAGGAATATGACGGACGGTCGCAAAAAGGAGCACCTTGTGTTGGCGCTAGATGTAATCAAAGCTTCCCAATTTGTTTAGGAGGTCCAACCCAATAGTCTTTGTGTTAGGTTTTTGTTTCTAACTTATCCTAAGTGCAGAGAGCCTACGTTAGCTATTTGTAGGTTGTGTTTGGGGGATCTTTACAACATTTCTAGACTCAAATAAAATGAAAATTACAACCTTTGAAAGTTTATAAGAGAAAGCCTATGACCTAATTAATACTTGTGCTACCTGTCTTCACGTTAATCTCCCATCCTGGCAAACTTTAGGAAACCTGCAATTATGTTATTATAGAGAGAAACAATATGCTACGCTTATTTTTTTATTTCATTTTCTTCGTGTTGTAAAATCATCAAAATATTATATATGAGTAGTTGAACTAACACTCTCGCCCTTTTTGTTGATTTTCAAAATATAGCTGTAGGTTCTTATTTTCTCCCCATTAAGGTTATACTTAGTAGTCTATATCTATTTGAGAAGTTTTTTTGTTTTTATGATATTCCCTAGGTTCTTACCAACATTCTTCTCCCCCTTTTTGAATATCATCATGAAGTGTACCGAAAGGCAGTTGAAACCAAAACTACAAGAGTGACATCTACAAAATGG
This sequence comes from Thalassia testudinum, assembly GCA_037157565.1. Taxonomy (NCBI): domain Eukaryota; kingdom Viridiplantae; phylum Streptophyta; class Magnoliopsida; order Alismatales; family Hydrocharitaceae; genus Thalassia; species Thalassia testudinum. Next base: position 64,357,199 of record JAZHRO010000055.1, read on the forward strand.
AGTGCATTAATAAAATTGCATGCTTAAAAGATGACAAAGAAAATTGACTAGGAATAGAAATATTTAAGCACGGACTAGCAATTATTCCAAAAAAAATATCAAGTATGTGGTCAAGGCTCCTTAATACAAACTTGGAATAAAATAAAAAAGAAAGAAACATAGAAGCACTAAACTATTCTTCTTGATCTTGACGACGATATGGTTCGTGTCCCATTTGCAAATTTTGAAAGTCCGATCAAAGTTCATGGATCCCGCGGCGCATGCTTCCCTTGTAGGTGTACATCTCGCCGGTTCGACGAAGCAGGAGGGAGATGCCAGAGGAGAGGGAATCTGCGGTCGGATCCCATGCTTCTTCAAAGCTCGAGTGGAGAGCTTCTATTTGAAGGGGCAGTGGTTCATGGAAGTCTGGAAAGGGTGGAAGGGGCCCTTCCTCAATGAGCTCGTCGGTGGGCTCAAGATGCTCCCTAAGTATATGCATCTTGGCGATTGTGGCCCAGTTGTAAGGCTCAATCTTCTTGTCAATAGCCTGGTCAGTTGTGGAAATCCGATGGGTTGAAAAAATTTTGGATAGAATAGACCCAAACGGAAGTGATGCCCCATGGTCCTCATTCATAACTCGAACAATGTGGCGGCAATAATTGAAAGGAATATGACGGACGGTCGCAAAAAGGAGCGCCTTGTGTTGGCGCGAGATGTAATCAAAACTTCCCAATTTGTTTAGGAGGTCCCACCCAATAGTCTTAGTGTTAGGTTTTTGTTTCTAATTTATCCTACGTGTCGAGAGCCTAAGTTAGCTATTTGTAGGTTGTGTTTGGGGGATCTTTGCAACATTTCTAGACTCAAATAAAATGAAAATTACAACCTTTGAAAGTTTATAAGAGAAAGCCTATGACCTGATTAATACTTATGCTACCTGTCTTCACGTTAATCTCCCATCTTGGAAAACTCTAGGAAAACTGCAATTATGTTATTATAGAGAGAAACAATATGCTACACTTATTTTTTATTTCATTTTCTTCGTGTGGTAAAATCATCAAAATATTATATCTAAGTAGTTGAACAAACAATCTCCCCCTTTTTGTTGATTTTCAAAATATAGCTGTAGCTTCTTATTTTCTCTCCCTTAAAGTTGTACTTAGTAGTCTATATCTATTTGAGGAGTTTTTTTGTTTTTTTGTTATTCCCTAGGCTCTTACCTACGTTCTTCTCTCCCTTTTTGAATATCATCACGAAGGTTACTGAAAGGGAGTTGAAACCCAAACTACAAGAGTGACATCTACAGAATGGAGTGCATTAATAAAATTGCATGCTTAAAAGAAGAAAAAGAAAATTGACTAGGAATAGAAATATTTAAGCACGGACTAGCAATTATTCCCAAAAAAATATTAATTATGGGGTCAAGCCTCCTTAATACAAACTTGGAATAAAATAAAAAAGAAAGAAACATAGAAGCACTAAACTATTCTTTGTGATCTTGACGACGATATGGTTCGTGTCCCATTTGCAAATTTTGAAAGTCCGATCAAAGTTCGTGGATCCCGCGGCGCATGCTTCCCTTGTAGGTGTACATCTCGTCGGTTCGACGTAGCAGGAGGGAGATGCCAGAGGAGAGGGAATCTGCGGCCGGATCCCATGCTTCTTCAAAGCTCGAGTGGAGAGCTTCTATTTGAAGGGGCAGTGGTTCATGGAAGTCTGGAAAGGGCGGAAGGGGCCCTTCCTCAATGAGCTCATCGGTGGGCTCAAGATGCTCCCTAAGTATATGCATCTTGGCGACTATGGCCCAGTTGTAAGGCTCAATCTTCTTGTCAACAGCCTGGTCAGTTATGGAAATCCGATGGGTTGAAAAAATTTTGGATAAAATAGACCCAAACGGAAGTGATGCCCCATGGTCCTCATTCATAACTCGAACAATGAGGCGGCAATAATTGAAAGGAATATGACAGACGATCGCAAAAAGGAGCGCCTTGTGTTGGCGCGAGATGTAATCAAAACTTCCCAATTTGTTTAGGAGGTCCCACCGAATAGTCTTTGTGTTAGGTCTTTGTTTCTAATTTATCCTAAGTGTAGAGAGCCTAAGTTAGCTATTTGTAGGTTGTGTTTGGGGGCTCTTTACAACATTTCTAGACTCAAATAAAATGAAAATTACAACTTTTGAAAGTTTATAAGAGAAAGCCGATGACCTAATTAATACTTATGCTACCTGTCTTCACGTTAATCTCCCATCTTGGAAAACTCTAGGAAACCTGCAATTATGTTATTATAGAGAGAAACAATATGCTACGCTTATTTTTTATTTGATTTTCTTCGCGTTGTAAAATCATCAAAATAATATACCTATGTAGTTGAACTAACAATCTCCCCCTTTTTGTTGATTTTCAAAATATAGCTGTAGGTTCTTATTTTCTCCCCCTTAAGGTTGTACTTAGTAGTCTATATCTATTTGAGAAGTTTCTTTGTTTTTATGTTATTCCCTAGGCTCTTACCTACGTTCTTCTCTCCCTTTTTTAATATCATCACGAAGGGTACTGAAAGGGAGTTGAAACCCAAACTACAAGAGTGACATCTACAAAATGGAGTGCATTAATAAAATTGCATGCTTAAAAGATGACAAAGAAAATTGACTAGGAATAGAAATATTTAAGCACAGACTAGCAATTATTCCCAAAAAAATATTAAATATGGGGTCAAGGCTCCTTAATACAAACTTGGAATAAAATAAAGAAGAAAGAAACATAGAAACACTAAACTATTCTTCTTGATCTTGACGACGATATGGTTCGTGTCCCATTTGCAAATTTTGAACGTCCAATCAAAGTTCGTCGATGTCGCGGTGCAAGCTTCCCTTGTAGGTGTATATCTCGCCGGTTCGACGTAGCAGGAGGGAGATGCCAGAGGAGAGGGAATCTGTGGCCGGATCCCATGCTTCTTCAAAGCTCGAGTGGAGAGCTTCTATTTGAAGGGGTAGTGGTTCATGGAAGTCTGGAAAGGGTGGAAGGGGCTCTTCTTCAATGAGCTCATCGGCGGGCTCAAGATGCTCCCTAAGTACATGCATCTTGGCGACTGTGGCCCAATTGTAAGGCTCAATCTTCTTGTCAGCAGCCTGGTCAGTTACGGAAATCCGATGGGTTGAAAAATTTTTGGATAGGATAGACCCAAAACGGAAGTGATGCCCTTGGTCCTCATTCATAACTCGAACAATGAGGCGGCAATAATTGAAAGGAATATGACGGACGGTCGCAAAAAGGAGCGCCTTATGTTGGCGCGAGATGTAATAAAAACTTCCCGATTTGTTTAGGAGGTCCCACCGAATAGTCTTAGTGTTAGGTTTTTGTTTCTAATTTATCCTAAGTGTAGAGAGCCTCAGTTAGCTATTTGTAGGTTGTGTTTAGGGGCTCTTTACAACATTTCTAGACTCAAATAAAATGAAAATTACAACTTTTGAAAGTTTATAAGAGAAAGCTTATTACCTAATTAATACTTATGCTACCTGTCTTCACGTTAATCTCCCATCTTGGAAAACTCTAGGAAACCTGCAATTATGTTATTATAGAGAGAAACAATATGCTACGCTTATTTTTTATTTCATTTTCTTCGTGTTGTAAAATCATCAAAATATTATATCAAAGTAGTTGAACTAACAATCTTCCCCTTTTTGTTGATTTTCAAAATATAGCTGTAGCTTCTTTTTTTCTCGCCCTGAAAGTTGTACTTAGTAGTCTATATCTATTTGAGAAGTTTTTTTGTTTTTCTGTTATTCCCTAAGCTCTTACCTACGTTCTTCTCTCCCTTTTTGAATATCATCGCGAAGGTTACTGAAAGGGAGTTGAAACCCAAACTACAAGAGTGACATCTACAAAATGGAGTGCATTAATAAAATTGCAAGCTTAAAAGATGACAAAGAAAATTGACTAGGAATAGAAATATTTAAGCACGGACTAGCAATTATTCCCAAAAAAATATTAAGTATGGGGTCAACGCTCCTTAATACAAACTTGGAATAAAATAATAAAGAAAGAAACATAGAAGCAAAAAACTATTCTTCTTAACCTTGACGACGATATGGTTCGTGTCCCATTTGCAACTTTTGAACGTCCGATCAAAGTTCGTCGATGCCGCGGTGCATGCTTCCCTTGTAGGTGTACATCTCACTGGTTCGACGTAGCAGGAGGGAGATGGCAGAGGAGAGGGAATCTGTGGCCGGATCCCATGCTTCTTCAAAGCTCGAGTGGAGAGCATCTAATTGAAGGGGCAGTGGATCATGGAAGTCTGGAAAGGGTGGAAGGGGCTATTCTTCAATGAGCTCGTCGGCGGGCTCAAGATGCTCCCTAAGTGTATGCATCTTGGCGACTGTGGCCCAGTTGTAAGTCTCAATCTTCTTGTCAACAGCCTGGTCAGTTATGGAAATCCGATGGGTTGAAAAATTTTTGGATATAATAGACCCAAACAGAAGTGATGCCCCATCGCCCTCATTCATAACTCGAACAATGAGGCAGAAATAAGTGAAAGGAATATGACGGACGGTCGCAAAAAGGAGCGCCTTATGTTGGCGCGAGATGTAATAAAAACCTCCCAATTTGTTTAGGAGGTCCCACCGAATAGTCTTAGTGTTAGGTTTTTGTTTCTAATTTATCCTAAGTGTAGAGAGCCTCAGTTAGCTATTTGTAGGTTGTGTTTGGGGGCTCTTTACAACATTTCTAGACAAAAATAAAATTAAAATTACAACTTTTGAAAGTTTATAAGAGAAAGCTTATGACCTAATTAATACTTATGCTACCTGTCTTCACGTTAATGTCCCATCTTGGAAAACTCTAGGAAAACTGCAATTATGTTATTATAGAGAGAAACAATATGCTACACTTATTTTTTATTTCATTTTCTTCGTGTGGTAAAATCATCAAAATATTATATCTAAGTAGTTTAACAAACAATCTCCCCCTTTTTGTTGATTTTCAAAATATAGCTGTAGCTTCTTATTTTCTCTCCCTTAAAGTTGTACTTAGTAGTCTATATCTATTTGAGGAGTTTTTTTGTTTTTTTGTTATTCCCTAGGCTCTTACCTACGTTCTTCTCTCCCTTTTTGAATATCATCACGAAGGTTACTGAAAGGGAGTTGAAACCCAAACTACAAGAGTGACATCTACAGAATGGAGTGCATTAATAAAATTGCATGCTTAAAAGAAGAAAAAGAAAATTGACTAGGAATAGAAATATTTAAGCACGGACTAGCAATTATTCCCAAAAAACTATTAAGTATGGGGTCAAGGCTCCTTAATACAAACTTGGAATAAAATAAAAAAGAAAGAAACATAGAAGCACTAAACTATTCTTCGTGATCTTGACGACGACATCGTTCGTGTCCCATTTGCAAATTTTGAACGTCCGATCAATGTTCGTCGATGCCGCGGCGCATGCTTCCCTTGTAGGTGTACATCTCACCGGTTCGACGTAGCAGGAGGGAGATGCCAGAGGAGAGGGAATCTGTGGCCGGATCCCATGCTTCTTCAAAGCTCGAGTGGAGAGCTTCTATTTGAAGGGCAGTGGTTCATGGAAGTCTGGAAAGGGTGGAAGGGGCTCTTCTTCAATGAGCTCGTCGGCGGGCTCAAGATGCTCCCTAAGTATATGCATCTTGGCGACTGTGGCCCAGTTGTAAGGCTCAATCTTCTTGTCAACAGCCTGGTCAGTTATGGAAATCCGATGGGTTGAAAAAATTTTGGATAGAATAGACCCAAAAGGAAGTGATGCCCCATGGTCCTCATTCATAACTCGAACAATGTGGCGGCAATAAGTGAAAGGAATATGACGGACGGTTGCAAAAAGGAGCACCTTGTGTTGGCGCTAGATGTAATCAAAACTTCCCAATTTCTTTAGGAGGTCCCACCCAATAGTCTTAGTGTTAGGTTTTTGTTTCTAATTTATCCTAAGTGTAGAGAGCCTAAGCTAGCTATTTATAGGTTGTGTTTTGGGGATCTTTACAACATTTCTACACTCAAATAAAATGAAAATTACATCCTTTGAAAGTTTGTAAGGGAAAGCCTATGACCTAATAAATACTTATGCTACCTGTCTCCACGTTAATCTCCCATCTTGGAAAACTTTAGGAAACCTACAATTATGTTATTGTAGGGAGAAACAATACGCTACGCTTATTTTTTATTTCAATTTCTTCGTGTTGTAAAATCATCGAAATATTATATCTGAGTAGTTGAACTAACAATCTCCCCCTTTTTGTTGATTTTCAAAATATAGCTGTAGGTTCTTATTTTCTACCCCTTAATTTGTACTTAGTAGTCTATATGTATTTGAGAAGTTTTCTTATTTTTATGTTATTCCCTAGGTTCTTACCTACGTTCTTCTCCCCCTTTTTTAATATCATCAGGATGGGTACTGAAAGGGAGCTGAAACCCAAACTACAAGAGTGACATCTACAGAATGGAGTGCATTAATAAAATTGCACGCTTAAAAGATGACAAAGAAAATTGACTAGGAATAGAAATATTTAAGCACGGACTAGCAATTATTCCCACAAAAATATTAAGTATGGGGTCAAGGCTCCTTAATACAAACTTGGAATAAAATAAAAAAGAAAGAAACGTAGAAGCACGAAACTATTCTTCTTGATCTTCACGACGATATGGTTCCTGTCCCATTTGCAAATTTTGAACGTCCGATCAAAGTTCGTCGATGTCGCGGTGCATGCTTCCCTTGTAGGTGTACATCTCGCCGGTTCGACGTAGCAGGAGGGAGATGCCAGAGGAGAGGGAATCTGTGGCCGGATCCCATGCTTCTTCAAAGCTCGAGTGGAGAGCTTCTATTTGAAGGGGCAGTGGTTCATGGAAGTCTGGAAAGGGTGGAAGGGGCTCTTCTTCAATGAGCTCGTCGGCGGGCTCAAGATGCTCCGTAAGTATATGCATCTTGGCGACTGTGGCGCAGTTGTAAGGCTCAATCTTCTTGTCAATAGCCTTGTCAGTTATGGAAATTCGATGGGTTGAAAAAATTTTGGATGGAATAGACCCAAACGGAAGTGATGCCCCATGGTCCTCATTCATAACTCGAACAATGAGGCGGCAATAATTGAAAGGAATATGACGGACGCTCGCAAAAAGGAGCACCTTGTGTTGGCGCAAGATGTAATCAAAACTTCCCAATTTGTTTAGGAGGTCCCACCCAATAGTCTTAGTGTTGGGTTTCTGTTTCTAATTTATCCTAAGTGTAGAGAGCCTAAGTTAGCTATTTGTAGGTTGTGTTTGGGGGATCTTTACAACATTTCTTGACTCAAATAAAATGAAAATTACAACCTTTGAAAGTTTGTAAGAGAAAGCCTATGACCTAATTAATACTTATGCTACCTGTCTTCACGTTAATCTCCCATCTTGGAAAACTTTAGGAAACCTGCAATTATGTTATTGTAGGGAGAAACAATATGCTACGCTTATTTTTTATTTCATTTTCTTCGTGTTGTAAAATTATCAAAATATTATATCTGAGTAGGTGAACTAACAATCTCCCCCTTTTTGTTGATTTTCAAAATATAGCTGTAGGTTCTTATTTTCTCCCCCTTAAAGTTGTACTTAGTAGTCTATATGTATTTGAGAAGTTTTTTTGTTTTTATGTTATTCCCTAGGTTCTTACCTACGTTCTTCTCCCCCTTTCTGAATATCATCATGAAGGGTACTGAAAGGGAGTTGAAACCCAAACTACAAGAGTGACATCTACAGAATGGAGTGCATTAATAAAATTGCATGCTTAAAAGATGACAAATAAAATTGACTACGAATAGAAATATTTAAGCACGGACTAGCAATTATTCCAAAAAAATATTAAGTATGGGGTCAAGACTCCTTAATACAAACTTGGAATAAAATAAAAAAGAAAGAAACATAGAAGCACTAAACTATTCTTCTTGATCTTGACGACGATATAGTTCGTGTCCCATTTGAAAATTTTGAACGTCCGATCAAAGTTCGTCGATGTCGCGGCGCATGCTTCCCTTGTAGGTGTACATCTCGCCGGTTCGACGTAGCAGGAGAAAGATGCCAGAGGAGAGGGAATCTGTGGCCGGATCCCATGCCTCTTCAAAGCTCGAGTGGAGAGCTTCTATTTGAAGGGGCAGTGGTTCATGGAAGTCTGGAAAGGGTGGAAGGGGCTCTTCTTCAATGAGCTCGTAGGCGGGCTCAAGATGCTCCGTAAGTGTATGCATCTTGGCGACTGTGGCCCAGTTGTAAGGCTCAATCCTCTTTTCAATAGCCTGGTCAGTTATGGAAATCCGATGGGTTGAAAAAATTTTGGATAGAATAGACCCAAACGGAAGTGATGCCCCATGGTCCTCATTCATAACTCGAACAATGTGGCGGCAATAATTGAAAGGAATATGACCGACGGTCGCAAAAAGGAGCGCCTTGTGTTGGCGCGAGATGTAATCAAAACTTCCCAATTTGTTTAGGAGGTCCCACCCAATAGTCTTAGTCTTAGGTTTTTGTTTCTAATTTATCCTACGTGTCGAGAGCCTAAGTTAGCTATTTGTAGGTTGTGTTTGGGGGATCTTTACAACATTTCTAGACTCAAATAAAATGAAAATTACAACCTTTGAAAGTTTTTAAGAGAAAGCCTATGACCTGATTAATACTTATGCTACCTGTCTTCACGTTAATCTCTCATCTTGTAAAACCTTAGGAAACCTGCAATTATGTTAATATAGAGAGAAACAATATGCTACGCTTATTTTTTATTTCATTTTCTTCGTGTTGTAAAATCATCAAAATATTATATCTAAGTAGTTGAACTAACAATCTCCCCTTTTTTGTTGATTTTCAAAATATAGCTGTAGCTTCTTATTTTCTCCCCCTTAAAGTTGTACTTAGTAGTCTATATCTATTTGAGAAGTTTTTTTGTTTTTTTGTTATTCCCTAGGCCCTTACCTACGTTCTTCTCTCCCTTTTTGAATATCATCAGGATGGGTACTGAAAGGGAGTTGAAACCCAAACTACAAGAGTGACATCTACAGAATGGAGTGCATTAATAAAATTGCTTGCTTAAAAGATGACAAAGAAAATTGCCTAGGAATAGAAATATCTAAGCACGGACTAGCAATTATTCCAAAAAAAATATTAAGTATTGGGTCAAGGCTACTTAATACAAACTTGGAATAAAATAAAAAAGAAAGAAACATAAAAGCACTAAACTATTCTTCTTGATCTTGACGACGATATGGTTCGTGTCCCATTTGCAAATTTTGAAAGTCCGATCAAAGTTCGTCGATGCCGTGGTGCATGCTTCCCTTGTAGGTGTACATCTCGCCGGTTCGACGTAGCAGGAGGGAGATGCCAGAGGAGAGGGAATCTGTGGCCGGATCCCCTGCTTCTTCAAAGCTCGAGTGGAGAGCTTCTATTTGAAGGGGCAGTGGTTAATGGAAGTCTGGAAAGGGTGGAAGGGGCTCTTCTTCAATGAGCTCGTCGGCGGGCTCAAGATGCTCCCTAAGTATATGCATCTTGGCGACTGTGGCCCAGTTGTAAGGCTCAATCTTCTTGTCAACAGCCTGGTCAGTTATGGAAATCCGATGGGTTGAAAAAATTTTGGATAGAATAGATCCAAACGGAAGTGATGCCGCATGGTCGTCATTCATAACTCGAACATTGAGGCGGCAATAATCGTAAGGAATATGACGGACGGTCGCAAAAAGGAGCGCCTTGTGTTGGCGCGAGATGTAATCAAAACTTCCCAATTTGTTTAGGTGGTCCCACCCAATAGTCTTAGTGTTAGGCTTTTGTTTCTAATTTATCCTTAGTGTAGAGAGCCTAAGCTAGCTATTTGTAGGTTGTGTTTGGGGGCTCTCTAAAACATTTGTAGACTAAAATAAAATGAAAATTACAGCTTTTGAAGGTTTATAAGAGAAAGCCTATGACCTAATTAATACTTATGCTACCTGTCTTCACGTTAATCTCCCATCTTGGAAAACTCTAGGAAACCTGCAATTTTGTTATTATCGAGAGAAACAATATGCTACGCTTATTTTTTATTTCATTTTCTTCGTGTTGTAAAATCATCAAGATATTATATCAAAGTAGTTGAACTAACAATCTTCCCCTTTTTGTTGATTTTCAAAATATAGCTGTAGCTTCTTTTTTTCTCCCCCTTAAAGTTGTACTTAGTAGTCTATATCTATTTGAGAAGTTTTTTTGTTTTTCTGTTATTCCCTAAGCTCTTACCTACGTTCTTCTCTCCTTTTTGAATATCATCGCGAAGGTTACTGAAAGGGAGTTGAAACCCAAACTACAAGAGTGACATCTACAGAATGGAGTGCATTAATAAAATTGCATGCTTAAAAGATGACAAAGAAAATTGACTAGGAATTGAAATATTTAAGCACGGACTAGTAATTATTCCCAAAAAAATATTAAGTATGGGGTCAACGCTCCTTAATACAAACTTGGAATAAAATAAAAAAGAAAGAAACATAGAAGCACTAAACTATTCTTCTTGATCTTGACGACTACATGGTTCATGTCCCATTTGCAAATTTTGAACGTCCGATCAAAGTTCGTCGATGTCGCGGCTCATGCTTCCCTTGTAGGTGTACATCTCGCCGGTTCGACGTAGCAGGAGGGAGATGCCAGAGGAGAGGGAATCTGTGGCCGGATCCCATGCTTCTTCAAAGCTCGAGTGGAGAGCTTCTATTTGAAGGGGCAGTGGTTCATGGAAGTCTGGAAAGGGTGGAAGGGGCTCTTCTTCAATGAGCTCGTCGGCGGGCTCAAGATGCTCCCTAAGTATATGCATCTTGGCGACTGTGGCCCAGTTGTAAGTCTCAATCTTCTTGTCAACAGCCTGGTCAGTTATGGAAATCCGATGGGTTGAAAAAATTTTGGATAGAATAGACCCAAACGGAAGTGATGCCCCATCGCCCTCATTCGTAACTCGAACAATGAGGTGGAAATAAGTGAAAGGAATATGACGGACGGTCGCAAAAAGGAGCACCTTGTGTTGGCGCTAGATGTAATCAAAACTTCCCAATTTGTTTAGGAGGTCCCACCCAATAGTCTTAGTGTTAGGTTTTTGTTTCTAACTTATCCTAAGTGTAGAGAGCCTAAGTTAGCTATTTGTAGGTTGTATATGGGGGATCTTTACAACATTTTTAGACTCAAATAAAATGAAAATTACAACCTTTGAAAGTTTATAAGAGAAAGCCTATGACCTAATTAATACTTATGCTACCTGTCTTCACGTTAATCTCCCATCTTCGAAAACTCTAGGAAACCTACAATTATGTTATTATAGAGAGAAACAATATGCTACGCCTATTTTTTATTTCATTTTCTTCGTGTCGTAAAATCATCAAAATATTATATCTAAGTAGTTGAACTAACAATCTCCCCCTTTTTGTTGATTTTCAAAATATAGCTGTAGCTTCTTATTTTCTCCCCCTTAAAGTTGTACTTTGTAGTCTATATCTATTTGAGAAGTTTTTTTGTTTTTTTGTTATTCCCTAGGCTCTTTCCTACGTTCTTCTCTCCCTTTTTGAATATCATCACGAACATTACTGAAAGGGAGTTGAAACCCAAACTACAAGAGTGACATCTACATAATGGAGCGCATTAATAAAATTGCATGCTTAAAAGATGACAAAGAAAATTGACTAGGAATAGAAATATTTAAGTACGGGCTAGCAATTATTCCCAAAAAAATATTAAGTATGGGGTCAAGGCTCCTTAATACAAACTTGGAATAAAATAAAAAAGAAAGAAACATGGAAGCACTAAACTATTCTTCTTGATCTTGATGACGACATGGTTCGTGTCCCATTTGCAAATTTTGAACGTCCGATCAAAGTTCGTCGATGCCGCGGCGCATGCTTCCCTTGTAGGTGTACATCTCACCGATTCGACGTAGCAGGAGGGAGATGCCAGAGGAGAGGGAATCTGTGGCCGGATCCCATGCTTCTTCAAAGCTCGAGTGGAGAGCTTCTATTTGAAGGGGCAGTGGTTCATGGAAGTCTGGAAAGGGTGGAAGGGGCCCTTCCTCAATGAGCTCGTCGGTGGGCTCAAGATGCTCCGTAACTACATGCATCTTGGTGACTGTGGCCCAGTTGTAAGGCTCAATCTTCTTGTCAACAGCCTGGTCAGTTATGGAAATCCGATGGGTTGAAAAAATTTTGGATAGAATAGACCCAAACGGAAGTGATGCCCCATGGTCCTCATTCATAACTCGAACAATGAGGCGGCAATAATTGAAAGGAATATGACGGACGGTCGCAAAAAGGAGCGCCTTGCATTGGCGCGAGATGTAATCAAAACTTCCCAATTTGTTTAGGAGGTCCCACCCAATAGTCTTAGTGTTAGGTTTTTGTTTCTAATTTATCCTACGTGTCGAGAGCCTAAGTTAGCTATTTGTAGGTTGTGTTTGGGGGATCTTTACAACATTTCTAGACTCAAATAAAATGAAAATTACAACCTTTGAATGTTTATAAGAGAAAGCCTATGACCTGATTAATACTTAAGCTACCTATCTTCACGTTAATGTCCCATCTTGTAAATCCTTAGGAAACCTGCAATTATGTTAATATAGAGAGAAACAATATGCTACGCTTATTTTTTATTTCATTTTCTTCGTGTTGTAAAATCATCAAAATATTATATCTAAGTAGTTGAACTAACAATCTCCCCTTTTTTGTTGATTTTCAAAATATAGCTGTAGCTTCTTATTTTCTCCCCCTTAAAGTTGTACTTAGTAGTCTATATCTATTTGAGAAGTTTTTTTGTTTTTTTGTTATTCCCTAGGCCCTTACCTACGTTCTTCTCTCCCTTTTTGAATATCATCAGGATGGGTACTGAAAGGGAGTTGAAACCCAAACTACAAGAGTGACATCTACATAATGGAGTGCATTAATAAAATTGCATGCTTAAAAGATGACAAAGAAAATTGCCTAGGAATAGAAATATCTAAGCACGGACTAGCAATTATTCCAAAAAAAATATTAAGTATGGGGTCAAGGCTCCTTAATACAAACTTGGAATAAAATAAAAAAGAAAGAAACATAGAAGCACTAAACTATTCTTCTTGATCCTGACGACGATATGGTTCGTGTCCCATTTGCAAATTTTGAAAGTCCGATCAAAGTTCGTCGATGCCGTGGTGAATGCTTCCCTTGTAGGTGTACATCTCGCCGGTTCGACGTAGCAGGAGGGAGATGCCAGAGGAGAGGGAATCTGTGGCCGGATCCCCTGCTTCTTCAAAGCTCGAGTGGAGAGCTTCTATTTGAAGGGGCAGTGGTTAATGGAAGTCTGGAAAGGGTGGAAGGGGCTCTTCTTCAATGAGCTCGTCGGCGGGCTCAAGATGCTCCCTAAGTAAATGCATCTTGGCGACTGTGGCCCAGTTGTAAGGCTCAATCTTCTTGTCAACAACCTGGTCAGTTATGGAAATCCGATGGGTTGAAAAAATTTTGGAAAGAATAGACAAAAATGGAAGTGATGCCCCATGGTCCTCATTCATAACTCGAACAATGAGGCGGCAATAATTGAAAGGAATATGACGGACGGTCGCAAAAAGGAGCGCCCTATGTTGGCGCGAGATGTAATCAAAACTTCCCAATTTGTTTAGGAGGTCCCACCGAATAGTCTTAGTGTTAGGTTTTTGTTTCTAATTTATCCTAAGTGTAGAGAGCCTCAGTTAGCTATTTGTGGGTTGTGTTTGGGGGCTCTTTACAACATTTCTAGACTCAAATAAAATGAAAATTACAACTTTTGAAAGTTTATAATAGAAAGGCTATGACCTAATTAATGCTTATGCTACCTGTCTTCACGTTAATCTCCCATCTTGGAAAACTCCAGGAAACCTGCAATTATGTTATTATAGAGAGAAACAATATGCTACGCTTATTTTTTATTTCATTTTCATAGTGTCGTAAAATCATCAAAATATTATATCTAAGTAGTTGAACTAACAATCTTCCCCTTTTTGTTGATTTTCAAAATATAGCTGTAGCTTCTTTTTTTCTCCCCCTTAAAGTTGTACTTAGTAGTCTATATCTATTTGAGAAGTTTTTTTTTTTTCCTGTTATTCCCTAAGCTCTTACCTACGTTCTTCTCTCCCTTTTTGAATATCATCGCGAAGGTTACTGAAAGGGAGTTGAAACCCAAACTACAAGAGTGACATCTACAGAATGGAGTGCATTAATAAAATTGCATGCTTAAAATATGACAAAGAAAATTGACTAGGAATAGAAATATTTAAGCACGGACTAGCAATTATTCCCAAAAAAATATTAAGTATGGGGTCAAGGCTCCTTAATACAAACTTGGAATAAAATAAAAAAGAAAGAAACATAGAAGCACTAAACTATTCTTCTTGATCTTGACGACGATATGGTTCGTGTCCCATTTGCAAATTTTGAAAGTCCGATCAAAGTTCGTCGATGTCGCGACGCATGCTTCCCTTGTAGGTGTACATCTCACCGGTTCGACGTAGTAGGAGGGAGATGCCAGAGGAGAGGGAATCTGTGGCCGGATCCCATGCTTCTTCAAAGCTCGAGTGGAGAGCTTCTATTTGAGGGGCGGTGGTTCATGGAAGTCTGGAAAGGGTGGAAGGTGCTCTTCTTCAATGAGCTCATCGGCGGGATCAAGATGCTCCCTAAGTATATGCATCTTGGCGACTGTGGCCCAGTTGTAAGTCTCAATCTTCTTGTCAACAGCCTGGTCAGTTATGGAAATCCGATGGGTTGAAAAAATTTTGGATAGAATAGATCCAAACGGAAGTGATGCCCCATGGCCCTCGTTCATAACTCGAACAATGCGGCGGCAATATGTGAAAGGAATATGACGGACGGTCGCAAAAAGGAGCACCTTGTGTTGGCGCTAGATGTAATCAAAACATCCCAATTTGTTTAGGAGGTCCAACCCAATAGTCTTTGTGTTAGGTTTTTGTTTCTAGCTTATCCTAAGTGCAGAGAGCCTAAGTTAGCTATTTGTAGGTTATGTTTGGGGGATCTTTACAACATTTCTAGACTCAAATAAAATGAAAATTACAACCTTTGAAAGTTTATAAGAGAAAGCCTATGACCTAATTAATACTTATGCTACCTGTCTTCACGTTAATCTCCCATCCTGGAAAACTTTAGGAAACCTGCAATTATGTTATTATAGAGAGAAACAATATGCTACGCTTATTTTTTATTTCATTTTCTTCGTGTTGTAAAATCATCAAGATATTATATATGAGTAGTTGAACTAACACTCTTGCCCTTTTTGTTGATTTTCAAAATATAGCTGTAGGTTCTTATTTTCTCCCCATTAAAGTTATACTTAGTAGCCTATATCTATTTGAGAAGTTTTTTTGTTTTTATGATATTCCCTAGGTTCCTACCTACGTTCTTCTCACCCTTTTTGAATATCATCATGAAGTGTACCGAAAGGCAGTTGAAACCAAAACTACAAGAGTGACATCTACAAAATGGAGTGCATTAATAAAATTGCATGCTTAAAAGATGACAAAGAAAATTGACTAGGAATAGAAATATTTAAGCACGGACTAGCAATTATTCCAAAAAAAATATTAAGTATGTGGTCAAGGCTCCTTAATACAAACTTGGAATAAAATAAAAAAGAAAGAAACATAGAAGCACTAAACTATTCTTCTTGATCTTGACGACGATATGGTTCGTGTCCCATTTGCAAATTTTGAAAGTCCGATCAAGGTTCGTGGATCCCGCGGCGCATGCTTCCCTTGTAGGTGTACATCTCGCCGGTTCGACGTAGCAGGAGGGAGATGCCAGAGGAGAGGGAATCTGCGGCCAGATCCCATGCTTCTTCAAAGCTCGAGTGGAGAGCTTCTATTTGAAGGGGCAGTGGTTCATGGAAGTCTGGAAAGGGTGGAAGGGGCCCTTCCTCAATGAGCTCGTCGGTGGGCTCAAGATGCTCCCTAAGTATATGCATCTTGGCGACTGTGGCCCAGTTGTAAGGCTCAATCTTCTTCTCAACAGCCTGGTCAGTTATGGAAATCCGATGGGTTGAAAAAATTTTGGATAGAATAGACCCAAACGGAAGTGATGCCCCATGGTCCTCATTCATAACTCGAACAATGAGGCGGCAATAATTGAAAGGAATATGACGGACGGTCGCAAAACGGAGCGCCTTGTGTTGGCGCGAGATGTAATCAAAACTTCCCAATTTGTTTAGGAGGTCCCACCGAATAGTCTTTGTGTTAGGTCTTTGTTTCTAATTTATCCTAAGTGTAGAGAGCCTAAGTTAGCTATTTGTAGGTTGTGTTTGGGGGCCCTTTACAACATTTCTAGACTCAAATAAAATGAAAATTACAACTTTTGAAAGTTTATAAGAGAAAGCCGATGACCTAATTAATACTTATGCTACCTGTCTTCACGTTAATCTCCCATCTTGGAAAACTCTAGGAAACCTGCAATTATGTTATTATAGAGAGAAACAATATGCTACGCTTATTTTTTATTTGATTTTCTTCGTGTTGTAAAATCATCAAAATAATATACCTATGTAGTTGAATTAACAATCTCCCCCTTTTTGTTGATTTTCAAAATATAGCTGTAGGTTCTTATTTTCTCCCCCTTAAAGTTGTACTTAGTAGTCTATATCTATTTGAGAAGTTTTTTTGTTTTTATGTTATTCCCTAGGCTCTTGCCTACGTTCTTCTCTCCCTTTTTTAATATCATCACGAAGGGTACTGAAAGGGAGTTGAAACCCAAACTACAAGAGTGACATCTACAAAATGGAGTGCATTAATAAAATTGCATGCTTAAAAGATGACAAAGAAAATTGACTAGGAATAGAAATATTTAAGCACAGACAAGCAATTATTCCGAAAAAAATATTAAGTATGGGGTCAAGGCTCCTTAATACAAACTTGGAATAAAATAAAGAAGAAAGAAACATAGAAACACTAAACTATTCTTCTTGATCTTGACGACGATATGGTTCATGTCCCATTTGCAACTTTTGAACGTCCGATCAAAGTTCGTCGATGTCGCGGCGCATGCTTCCCTTGTAGGTGTACATCTCACCGGTTCGACGAAGCAGGAGGGAGATGCCAGAGGAGAGGGAATCTGTGGCCGGATCCCATGCTTCTTCAAAGCTCGAGTGGAGAGCTTCTATTTGAAGGGGTAGTGGTTAATGGAAGTCTGGAAAGGGTGGAAGGGGCTCTTCTTCAATGAGCTCATCGGCGGGCTCAAGATGCTCCCTAAGTATATGCATCTTGGCGACTGTGGCCCAGTTGTAAGGCTCAATCTTCTTGTCAACAGCCTGGTCAGTTATGGAAATCCGATGGGTTGAAAAAATTTTGGATAGAATAGATCCAAACGGAAGTGATGCCGCATGGTCCTCATTCATAACTCGAACATTGAGGCGGCAAGATCAATGGTTCTGAATGCTCGCTTGCGAGCCTTCATAATCGCGCCTCCCATGCGTGATATTCCACTTGAGCTTAGGCATCCAATTGCACATGCACCTGATTGGTCGATCTGGGATGTTCTACCTAATCGTGCGGTTGAGATTGCACTTGATGACGTCGGATTCCCACGCAAAAAGGTTCGGATTTGGAAAACCCGTCGTCGTAGTTCAATTCATGAGAAAATCCGTTGATCAGATAAAATTTATTACCAAAACTCGAAATGTGGTCCCTGGTCAAACATGGGGAGGCGTATGTTTGGTTTTCAAAGATACACATTTCTCTTTTATTTATTTTTGTCATTTTTATCTTTTCTAATTTTTTTTGTATTTTTTATCAAGTAGGTGATTAGGTCGATGAAATTTTATCTAGCTAATCTACTTGCGAAAATATAAGAAAGAGAGAGAGAAACAATCATGGATTTCTAATCAAATGTTTTTTTTACAACTAAGAAAGTGGGAGAGATTACACTACGAAAGCAATAAAGATAGAAAAAGGTGAGAGAATTCCCCTCAACGATCGCTCGGAGGATGAATCGCTCTAACGTCACCTGGAGGACGATGGTGAGGAGTGGGACGAATGAGGATGGAGTCGGAGGACGGAGGGCTGGGTAGGACGGCATCACGGCGAGGATCTTCTTCCCGAAGGGAGGTGAGAAGATGACCTTGGGATGCTCCACGAAGGGGGATGAGAGGTAGGAACAGATGTTTGTTTTCTACCAAAATGATGAAATCAGATTCGCACGCGGAAAGGGTTGGATTTTGGAAAACCCATCTCGTAGTTTGATTCACGAGAAAATTTGTCGATCAAATAAAATTTATAATTGAAACTCGAAATGTGAGTCCCGGGTTGAACACAGGGAGGCAAACGTTTGGTTTTGAAAGATACGCTTTCACTTTATTTCTTTTTTTTCATTTTTATCTTTTGTTATTTTTTTGGTATTTTTTATCAAGCAAGAGATTAGGTCGATGAAATTTTATCTAGCTAATGCACTTACGAAAATATAATAGAGAGAGAAACAATCATGGATTTCTAATCAAATATTTTTTTACAACTACGAAAGCAGGAAAGATTAGACTATGAAAGCAATAAAGATATAAGGAGGTGAGAGAATCCCCTCGATGGTTGCTCAGAGGACCACTCACTTTGACGTCACCTAGAGGAAGTTGGTGAGGAGAGGGACGAAGGAGAAAATAGCCGGATCGAGGATGGGGTAGGACGGTGTCGCAGCGAGGATCTTCTTCTCGAAGGGTGGTGAGAGGACGGCCACGGGATGCTCCACGAATGGGAATGAGGGGAGGGAAAACTATTTTCTTTTCTACTCTAGAGGAGCATCCCAGGCTTGGAACAAGCTCACTCTAGAGCCTTGGAGGTGGTGAGAGGAAGAAAGGAAGATATGGATTGGAATGGAGGGGGGATAGGTCCTTTTATAGTGGAGAGACAAAATTGTCCATGGGCAATTAGTGACGGTTGTAATCGTCGCTGAAAATATACCCAACAGTTGTTGAAGATCCGTGCCCTTCAATTCCTTTGCTGGCGCGTGCATAGTGCAGGCCATTAGTGGCAGCTACAAGAGTCACTAAAGGCCTAGCCAACTGTCGCTGAAGATCCGCACCCTTCAATTCCTTTGCTGGCGTAGCACTCAATTGACCAATTGGGGGGCTACGAGGATTCGAACCCACGCCCCTCCGTTGAGAGCCCACGCCTCCACCATTACGCCAAATCGTCCGGATGGTCGAGCGGACGTCTTAAGGTGCGTGATGGAGGGGAGCTCTCAGCCATTGGATCAAGATCCAACGACTAAGAATTGTTGATGAGGATGATGAGAAGGTGCCTCCCAGTTGTTGCTGGCTGGTGTTGGGCGGTTTGGATAAGCCATGTGGCGCCATCAAGGCCATCCATCTTCTTTTTGTAGCTGGTGCTACGGAGCTCTGATTGAGATGATTCCAACGTAGCCAGACTGCGAAAGTCGCTTTGGATCCATCCGTATGATTGGATTTTTCATCTGAAGCTCGTATGGATGTCGCATTGTCCCCTGGTTGTTGATCCTCCTCGGATTTCATATGATGCTAGGGTACTTCGATCTAGATGATTTCGAAGGCGTTAGACTCCGATCGTCGTCCTGATCAGATCTGTACGGTCTGATCGTCCATTCGAGTCCTTGAAATAAATCTTCTTCTCTTCTGACCATAAAAAGAACCTAATTAACCTAAAATATATGCAACTACTCTAAATACAGAATGATGGATGCTATGCAATATTTATAACATGAAATGCAAATCTAAGCTTAGGAACAAGCATGAATAGGCATTTTAAACTAAATAGATGTGTCTACATTAGCGCTTATCCACTTGAGGAAAGGTGCGATGCGAGCAACTCGATCTCACGCTCCTTGCGTAAACAGTGCCTTAACCATTGCACCACGTAGCAGTTTAAGGCACGCAGAGTTTTTTTTTGCACAGTCCATCTCGATCATTGGATCTTGATCCAAGGTCGAGATCAAGCGTTGATAATTGCTTGGAACGGTGGAGCAGGTGGCCTTGGTGAGCGTCGGGCGGTTGGGATGGCGCGACGTGGTGCTATCTTAGCCGTCCATCTTCTGTGAGTTGTAGATGGTGCCATGGTTGTCGGATTGGACTAATTTTCATGTCAGTGGGATGCAATCGTCGATCCGAACCCATCCGTGCAGTCAGATTTGTCATCTGAAGTACGGATTTACACCATCTTGGCACCTTGACCTCTAATTTTTCTTAGATTGCATCTAATGCTATGGAAGTTCAATCGGGGCGATCTTGGAGTTATTGAACTTTGATCGTTGCCTTGATCATATCCATATAGTTGGATCTTCAATCCGAGGCTCCGATTAAATGGCTCCCTTTCACCTGACCATAAAAGGAGACAATTAATCTAAATTTTATATAATCTAACCTAAATGCAACATGATGCATGTTATGCAATATTCATAATGTATGATGCAACTACATGCCTAAGAATGTGCATAAATAGACGATTTATGTGTTCTGAACATGTTTACAATAACGCCCCTAGGTGACCTTAAGGAAAAAAAAAAATTTTGCCTAAAGGTGTATCTATCCGATCGGTGGCTTTCTCCCTACTTTTATTTTTATGGGGTCAACACAAGGGAGAACCCAATGTATATCTCCCTGGTTTATTCTACTTCTCCCCTTCTTCCTAAGTGTTTGGAATTAAACTTGCATTTCTTGAGCTGGGATCTGGACAACCTGCCAATGGCCTGTTACCCATGATAACTTGTCAGCCATACTCGTGCGGTGAAGTGTGGCTTATTATTATTAATTTTTTTCTTTTCTCCTTTTCTATTTCTTTTTCTTTGCTTTGGATATTTTTCTTTTATCATTTCTTTCTTTAAGTAGGTGGCATCCTTGATCTAAGATTTACCTAAAGGTAGCAGGAAAAGAATGGTTGTGTGATTGGGCTCTGGACAACCTACCAATGGGTTGTTATCCATGATAACTTGCCAGTCATACTACCCTAGAAGGTTCATTAGTTACCCAATTTCCATAAAATCGCTAAAAAGAGAGTCAGTGCAAAATAGTGTGTAGATGCTTAGACTTAAAGTTTCCTCAAATCAGAGGGCAGGTTGATAAGTCATGTACTTATCACCCCATTTTACTTAATCAAATTGGAAATATATTTAGACTAGCGAGGACTTGAGAAATAAATCCACATTTTAGTGGACACACCGGTTGATTAAGCCTGAAGACTTGAAGGGTCTAAGTGTTCAAGTCATAAATTTTATTCTCTAAGATTGAAAATTTTCTAATGCCCAAGTTTCCTTTCCTAATTCAATTTTTTTTTTCAAAAATAAAGAGAATAAAAGAATCAACGGAGCTATCAAGATTATTCAGAAAATGATATTCACCCCCTCATGCCTATCTAATGCAATGTCCTCATTGTATTTAAAAGACATGAAACAGAGTGGAGTAGAGTAGAAAGCACCTGAATTGTGTGGATAATAGGTTGGCTCCGAGATGAAAAGAAACTGTATACGTGCTGAATTTAGTGCCTTCAGCTAGGCATACTATACAAATAAGAAGAAATAAAGAATTCACAGGTGCAGGTTAGAATCAGAATAAAAAGATTCACCTCAGGACCTACCAGCAGATGTCCACAGATGTGAACCAGATTGTGGTGCAGACCCATACCCCATGGTCGAGTATATCTAAGGTTCTAGATAAAAATTATCCAAAACCTGAGATTAGTATGCAAGCGGGGTCGGGTCTACGATTTGTGAGGATGCAATTCAAGTCCAAAAGGTTGGGTTATAGAGAAATCAAGCTCAAAAGGATGATCAATGGATGTGCGCTTGGATTGGACATCCTCTAAGTCAAAGATGTCATAAGGGTCCTAGTAGAAGGTTGGTGGTTTCAGACAAATAGGCACCCTTAGACTCAATCTTCTAATTCCTCCAGAATTGACTTCCCAAATCAACATTTCCCAACTCCTATCCTCCTTATCCAGAATTTTGAATTTCGAGACCACCTGCTTATCAATCATCCCGTCTGAAATTTCCAAGTCTAAAAGATATGACTGAATCAGAATGGATTTGGGTTTAGTAATTTCAAAATCAAAATCGTCAATAAGCTCAATGGGATGTGATTGAGGATCGGGGCTATGAATTGAATCCTCCATGAAATGAGGATCTAAATCCACCATGTGAGCCCCAACAGGATCAAATTCCTCAATTTTAGGGCCATCAAATGATTCATCGAATTCCTTAGGCCCAGTCGTCTCACTGAAATCGTGTTCTGTAATGATTCTTTACCTTTAGAATCAAAGAATTCTAAATCCACATTAATGTATGTCTCAAAATCATCAATCACTTTCTGATTCATGGAGACATATATTTCCTCGCACCCCGGCTCAGGGATCTCAGGTGAAGAAATCAATTCATCCTTATTTGATTACTCTAGAACAACCTGGTACCCTGGTCTTGTAAAACGTGTCCCCTATTGGTGCTTGAGCAGATTCTGACATTGGCTCTCCTATCAAGGGTTCATCCTGGGAGTCCTCCTAAGATTGGACTAGAGCAAACACAAATCTCATCCTCAATTTTGATAACTTCCTAAGTAAAAACTTACCCAGGTCCTTATCCTTAACATCCTAGAGCCAATCCAACAAATACTTGTTAAGATCGTTAATCATTTCAATCAGAGGCTCCAATTCTTCAAGGCAAGGTGTTGGCAGAGCTTCTAAAGATTGTATGGTATTCCTTAAGTTAGCCAACACCTTATCTTGGACCTAGTTCACCTGAACCAAATGGTTTGGTTCAGGGTTAGACGGGTTTGGGTTCAATGTAGGGGAGTCAACAAATTGAGGTTCTTGGTACCCTCTCTGATAATAGGTCACTTCTGGTTGTTCAAAGAGGGGTGGTGACTTATATGCATTGTAATCTGGGGAAGGGTAAGAGTTGTAATCATGATATCCTTATTGACTGTAGATCTGGTTAAATTGATCATTAACCGGTGGAGATCTATAATCATTATAGCTCAGAGAAGGATGGAAATCACAATCATGGTATTTAGGGTTAAACCCTGAACACGAAGGTCCAGAACTATATTCCCAATCCGAGTTATCCCAACTAGTGGATGGTTGATTACAGCACAAGTTGGGATAATAATCATCATATTGGGGATAAGATGTATTAGGAGGGTAAGAGCGGGAAGGTGTGTAGAATGTGGAAGGATTCATGTCAAATGGGAGGAAGAATGGCGCCCTGCAATACAAACAATCAAACCTATCCTTAAGTAGGCTAGCCTAAAGACCTATGACTCTAAGAACCCATCTTGAGATGAAGAAACGATTTGATCTACTTCTTTCTAGTCAATCCAACCAGTTAGAGGGAGGGGCTGGGGAGAAGGTTCTTCCTTTGGCTTGTGCCTTCGGTTCCTAATGTAACCCCCAACCGCGATCATTTATTCTGCCCCCCTAACTAGGCATCAAATTGAATGGTAGAAATAGACTAATCGAAAATAATCTCGATCTGGGCTCCGACGAGCGAGTCCAATCCTTAAGGCCAATGTCTACTCTGTTTTAATTAAGGTTAGGTTTGACTGTGCTTTGGAATGTGATGAGCCCTTTATCTGGGTTGTGCCCTTAATGATTGATTGTTATGTGTGTGCGTGCATGACCAGTGGTTTTCAAGCAAGATTATTTTTTGATGTGGTGAACTTTAGGGTTTAAATCTTGCTTAGTAGCTTTTAGGATTCAACTTTAGGTATATTCAATCAAGTTCATTTGGCACACCAGGGTTTGAAAGCACAGGTGAAGATGTTTTCCTTTAAAGCTTAAAAGAATGTGGAGTGCTTGGTAAATCCCTAAAAGTTGAACCTATATGGCAGCTACTTAATGAGTTGTTTTTAGTTGAAGTGGTGTGGCCCAAACAACTCAAACAATTGGCCTAATGCATTATTTAATTAGGCACACAAGTGATTACCTAATCTAATTTTTACTCAATTATGTGTTGATGAGTGTACCGGTCCCAAAGATCGGGTTACCAGTTGAGTATGAAGAATTAAAAGAGGTTGTGTACCTTTGTGAGATTTTTTTGAAAATTTTTCATTATATGCAGAAGGTGAGGTGGGTGGAGGTGACAAACAAACAATCAAAACTACCCTTAGAGTTTATGCAAGCTCTAATGAGTCCATTTGAATGAATTACTGTTACGCCTAAGTTAACTTTATTCTTGCATTTTATGTTCGTTAAGAACTACATTAGGTCATAGAATGATTGCATGCATCATTACTTAGGTTTGCATATGTGTTATTGCATTTTATAAATATAAATAATTATTTTATATTTTATTATTTCAGGGATAAACCCAAGCTACTCCACCTAACCCACTCACCCTCTTCATGGCCGGCCAACCCAACTTTTAAGCTATTTTTAGATTTAACAGCAGCCGTGAAAAGGGGAGAGGAGGTGGAGATAATTCGTGAAGAAGTAGAAAAGCAGGCGGCACTTCTCTTTTGGGAAATCATCTCCTTCCCCCTTGCGGGGCTCTTCTCCTTGGCTGCCACCATGGATGCAGCGTGCACCATGATCAAGAGCGTGCACCGTGGGACCTTGGCGAGCTTCTTCATCACCTTCTCCACGCACCCACCTCTGCCCTTCGCCTGTCGTGGTGTGCGCGGTGATAGAGCACACACCATCACCACCACCTACCTGCAACCATCACCATCATCTCCCTTCCTCACTGCATACCACCTTCAACCGTAGCAACATCACCGCCATCAATACCTTCTGCCATTCACCACCAACATATAACTCCAACCACCAATGCCACCTCCCCCTCTCTTCCCTCTTAGTCTTCTCCTTCTTCCTTATCTTTTTCATTTTCCATCTAAAAGAAGGACCCATCACCACCTGCAACCTCCCCCGTCGAACCCATCAGAGTCGGCTCCATCACCCATCATCCACGCACCACCACCGTTGCCACACCACACCTACGCCAACTCCACACCTGCGCGCGCACAACACTAGTAGCCAGCAGTGCGCACTCCTACCAGTGGCTGGCAGTACATGCATGTGCGCACCTCCAGCAGGCTAGCAGCCCACATGCAGCGGCCATGCGCACCTCCAACAGCCTCTCTTCTCCACGCCTGCACGTGCCTCCTCGCGTCACCTGCAGCAAGCAGCAAGAAACAACCCAACAATCACCGCCGACATACCTCCTCACCGGCGAGTTTCATCTCCTCCGGCCAGCCGCCACCGACTTCCTCGCGACACGTCGTTGCCACCATCATGAAGCACTCGTTGAGGTGCACCATTCCCTTGACTCTCGCAACCATCCATGCCCATCCCTTCACGCGAGGAGAGAGGAGAAATCCTCTATTTCTCCTCCAATTAAAAATTACCTAGTTTTCCATTGCAGAGGTACACTATTCACTTATTTACTGAATAAATTTATTGATGCAAATTTGCATAGATACCCTTTTATTTAGTTGAAATTATTTATGGTGGGATGTCTTTACTGAATGAGATTGAGCATGTCATATTGATTACAATAAACAAGCTATATTCTATTTGAGATTAATATTTACGGTGTTTTCTTGTGCCAAGATCACTTGTTAACAGAATATTATATGGTGATGATTTTGCATCTAAACACCTACATTCTTGATTAATTGGTTAAAACGAGCATTTATGTGAGAAAAAGAATTACACGAATTAGCATGCACACCCATTGAGTTTCTCGAATAATTTGAGGCACCACTCACTAGTTTAATAGGCTAATTCCTCCTCGTGGAGATGACCTAACTATTTTTGTGGTTAGTTTTTGAAATAATTAATGTTTTGATAGTTGATTTTCCACCACAAAAGCTTCACAACGACATGTCATTTTATGTTTAAAATTTCAACGAAAGTGAAAATTGACTTGTCAAATGGCAATGTCGCCGGGGAAGGAAACATGCCTATTAATTTTTTTGGGGAATTTCTGTCATTTTTATGCTATTTATGAAGCTTTTTTGAATTATTGACTGTTGATCTTTCTCTTTGCAAAAACAAAATACGAACGTGGTGGGCATGGCAGAGATGATATTTTTGGTGGACCTTGACGCCACCTGGAGGCCAGCAACAGGTGCTTGTGGGCCTTGATCCCATGCACGTGAAAGTGTACGGAGGAGCCTTTCCTGATTTAATCAGAGATTATACCTTAGATTTAGGCTAGATAGACATTAGACATTTTAGTTCTGTCTTTTGGACCCGTGTTGGGAATTTTTGGGAATGTGTTCCCAGTGCTTTTTATTTCTTATCGCTCTTGTACGCAGGAGCATATTTTTGGGAGTGTGTTCCCATTTTATTTAGATTATAGGTTTATTTGAACTGCATATAGGTAGGTTAGTTAGTTAGATTAGGTTTGTTTACTTAATATATATATATATTGAACTGCTTGCTAGAAGCTGCATATCAATAGGGCGACCATCTAAGATTGAATGAGCGGAATCTAGTTTATCTTTATTGTATCGCATACATCCCTACATTGAAGAAAGCTAGAGTAAGGTATGTCTTCTCTTAAGCATCAATTACCTGTCACGCATCTACATTGGACTTAAATCTAAGACCACTAAAGTCTTTGAATTAAATTAATTCAGTGGTCACTTTAAAAATTGAGACTGCTAAGAGGTTGGACCTTAAAATCCGTGACTTGAAATTGTGTGCAGAAGGATCTTGTTTGCGAGATTTCAAAATTCAAAATGTGAACGTGTGTTGCACACCTGAGTACCGTGCACATCACACATAAGGTCACTAGATAAATTTCTACCTCTCCTCTTTTGCACCACAAGGGAAGTTAGTCGGAAATCAACAAGCCTATCCACCAAGTTACTTTGGTTCCTCGTGTGTGGGCTCGATTTGAAACTTCCATCCCTTGTGAGTAAGTTGTAGGCGCCAACGAAGGTTGGCCTAGGAAGCGTAATTCTTGCAAAACTTGTTTGGGCACCAACTGAACACTTAATTCTAAGACCTAGAATCTACTAAAAATAGATCCCATTGTATTTGCATTTGTTTTGACAGTGGTAGAACTCTCTAGGAGGTTTCTGCTTTTGTTCTGACTTCTTCTAAATTCCAAGAGAGTTAAACCTGTTTAGCTTAAAGAAATGGATCTCCCTTACTCCTATCATTCAGATTATCAGAGTCAATACTTCCCATCTTTTAACCAGGATCCCATGCCCTGAGCATATCCATCCTTTGATGGGTACAATGACAATTCATGAGATCAATCATATTCCAATCCTGGGAGTACTGGCCCAATAGTTCCCACTTTTGAAAAGAGTCCAGGAGCGGGATTTTCCACCCATGGAATCCCCATTAGTATGCAAACACCAAACCCTCCCACCCTTCATGATTTTCCTTATCAAGGTTAGATCGATACCCCTAGGCAACCAGAGCCTGAGATTGACTATCCTCCCCAATCTGGTAGTAGTAGTCTCTCATCTTTTATGATAGGAATACAAAAATGAAAAAAAGAAATGATAGAGTCTATGGGAGAGATGTTGAGGAATAGTCAACAATTGAACAAGGAAATTAGACAGCTTAGCTACGCTCTTACTAGTGATTCTGATCCCTACCCATACAACTGTGATCATGAAAATAATTCTGAGGAAACCAATGACAATAGGTATCTCATTTGCATAGCTATCACTTAGACTCTCCTCATGAGACACAGCCACCAAAGTAGAACGATCCTAGTGATTATCCACCCGAGCTATATTGGAGTCAAAAGAAAAACAAGAGCGTACCTTTTGAGGACCTTGACCCTGATGACAATATTTTTCCTACCCCTGATAACCTGGGTCAAGGTCGTATTGTTCACATCACTTCCCCTATTAATCATCTGGTGGAACCCCATTCTACCCTTAGTGAGAGCTTAATCCTGACCCTCCACTTAGGGAATCAACACCTACCATCCAACATTCTGAGTAATTAAATGTGCCCAATGAAGGTGACCCTAAGGGAATGGAGGATGAATTGGATCAATTTTGGCCTCAGGGGTACAAAGAGTCTATTTTAGAGGAGGATGATAACCCAATGGAGGAACCCGACCTTAGAATCTGGAGTGAATCACAGGGGGATTATGTGTTATTCGAGGACTTACCCCTTGAGGATGTAAATAATCTGGTGAAATATGGATTCCTCCCTTTTGATTTTGAGAGTCATCCTCTGCAAAACTAGGAGTTGATTTTGGAGGACGAACACAATAGTGAGAAGCCTAGGGGAGACTCTCGGGGATAATATACATCAATTGAGGATTTATGCCCAGAGAAGAACAAAGAATTCAGTGATATAGGCTTTCTACATAACATTAAAGATGATAATCCTCCTAAAGATATTAAGAATAATGAAGTAGCACACAAAGTCCTCAAAAAGGATGTAATTGATAAGAAATAACCCAGGGATGGATTTTATGATAATTCTGATCTCGCTACTTCCTAGGAAACCAAACTGTCTTCAAAGCATGTTGATCATGAGTCTACTAATGAGATATTGAATTCTATTCATGACTCATCTATTGTAGAGGAGCAGTTGGAGGTTCAAAAAACATTGAAGTTAGGTAAGGATGTGGAAGACAAATTCTTATTGGGTATGGAACCTCAATAGACTAAGCCCTCTTTGGACTTAATAATTACCACCCAATCACTCAAGCAACCTGTAGATTCCTTACCTAATCCTCGGCTCAGGTCTGCTCATATACATTCTTTCTAGGGAAAATATCAGGCCAGTACATCATCGGGTAGAATGGCTAGTGTGGATTGATGCTTGTACTTTAAGTCTCGCCATTCAAGGGTTTGAAATTATTATGCTTATATCTTTTAAAACGCTTCCTACTTTGGAGGACCCTTGTTATCCTCCACTTATTCTATTTTGGGAGGTCCCTTTTCATGTTCCCTTTATTATTCCTAGACCTCTCCAGGTAGCCTATGAGGTTCTCTATTTTCATATCTTCTGGCGAGCATTTGGAATCACGTTGCATCATCAGCTCGCCAACATTTGTGGCTACCTATTTTCTAGGCCCGCACTGTTATGCATATTTTTATGGCCTAGCTCTTCTGTCTGGAACCAAACTTACAGGTTCCCTATAAGTTTGGCTGCCGACAGAAAATGCAGCGCTTATTGGGAGGCAACCCAACGTCCAGAATAACGCCTCATCAGGTGATTTCCTTCCTTTCTCCCCCTGTTTTAATTTTACAATGAGGACATTGTAGGATTTAGGCATGGGGGGTGCATTTTGCATTTTTAGGCAGTATTCATGCATTTAGGTTAGATGCATTAGCATTAAAAAAAAAATATCTTTTCTTGATCTAAATTGGTTAGCCCTAGCAAAACATCTTTATCAAGGAGGTTTGATTAAAGATTTTCTTCTTAAATTGTTTCTTAAGTTTAGAATTCAATACATTTACTTCACTTGCACGTAGACTGGGTAATGGATCTTTGAAGAAAACCAATAAGTATTTTTAGTTTACTAAACCCTTGGACAGTTAATAGGGAGTCAGACATACTATCTTCTATTAGATCCACCTCATTTTGTGAGAAGTAGAGAGACTACTGGTGTTCCAAATCTCATGCAAGGACTCTTAAATTCTGGATAATTAGATGAGGATACCTCTGAGTTAAGCATAGTTTTTGCTCTCTGTTCCTGTGTGCGTACATGGTGTGAATTCCTAAGAGTCACCAAATCAGGCAGATACACAGAGATTGAGTCCTAATAAAACTATGACTATGGTGGATGGTTACGACCGTCCTTCATATAGTCCTCGACTGAAGGAGGGTAATAGTGTTAAAGGTCAGAAATACGCTTGTCCTATCCATTCCTTCCAGGTGCCGTCGAGAGTAGCCACCTCCACCAAATAAGCCACACAATATCCTTTTGACCATCATCATTCCTAATAATGCCTCATAAATAAAAGTATGCATCATTTTGTTTTAGTAGTTGAAAAAAAAAGAGAAAAAAAGGGAAATATTTATATTTAGAAAAAATACATATTTTTTTTTGAAATTAGAGAAAAAGAAAAAGAAAAGTGTCCGAGCTTGGAGTTTCATCTTCTTATCATCTTTTCATACGTCGATGTTTTTGAGGCAACAACAAAAACACCCATTGCGATCCACCAAATATGATCCATACCTACTTTTCAGTATTTCTGATCGCCCGAATACTGGCTGAGGTCCTCTAACTTAGTTGTAGGGTTATTAGGACTTTAATTGAAGTGTGAATGCCATGTGAGGCCACCAAACAGCGAGTACATTTACAAAATCTGGTGAGATTTGTGATCTCAGAAAGAAAAGAAGGAAAAGTGTGAGCACAAAGGAACATTAAGAGAGCATAGTTTTTAGCCTTTCTCGAGGTTGACTCATTTGATTGTCTAGAGATTTAGAGTTTGCAGTACTAGACTACATGTAGCACCAAATGAGTGTGAGCCACCAAATATAAATCCATTCAACTCAGTATCTCCTACCTAAGCCAAAATGTCAGGGTCAAATTATAGGTCATTTTCTATTTTATCCCTGAGGGAAGTAATTGCCTATCTTGATAAAATTCTATTAAGGCTAAAGTACAAATTTCAAATGTAAGTTATTTTTTTTACTTGGATCCATTACCTAGGCTAATAAAACTTCACATTTTTTTCGATCTCTAAGTTTTTGAAATTAGAAAAGAAGAAATCCTTTGGTCAGTTCCATCACTTTTCATTTTTACTAGGGACTAGCAAAACTTAGGCATGGGGGTATTTGATGAGTAAATTTGAATGGACTACTGTTACGCCTAAGTTAACTTTATTCTTGCATTTTATGTTCGTTAAGAACTACATTAGGTCATAGAATGATTGCATGCATCATTACTTAGGTTTGCATATGTGTTATTGCATTTTATAAATATAAATTACTATTTGATATTTTCTTACTTCAGGGATAAACCCAAGCACCTCCGCCTAACCCACTCACCCTCTTCATGGCTGGCCAACCCAACTTTCAGGCTATTTTTAGACTTAACAGCAGCCGTGAAAAGGGGAGAGGAGGTGGAGATAATTCACGAAGAAGTAGAAAAGCAGGCGTCGCTTCTCTTTTGGGAAATCATCTCCTTGCCCCTTGCGGGGCTCTTCTCCTTGGCCACCACCATGGATGCAGCATGCACCGTGATCAGGAGAGTGCACCGTGGGACCTTGGCAAGATTCTTCATCACCTTCTCCACGCACCCACCTCCTCCCTTCGCTTGCCGTGGTGTGCACAGTGATTGAGCGCACACCATCACCGCCACCTATCTGCAGCCATCACCACCATCTCCCTTCCTCACCGCAGACCACCCTCAGCCGTAGCAACATCACCGCCATCAATACATTCAACTGTTCACCACCAACATATAATGCCAACCACCAACGCCACCTCCCCCTCTCTTCCCTTTTAGTCTTCTCCTTCTTCCTTATCTTTTTCATTTGCCATCTAAAAGAAGGACCCATCACCACCTGTAACCTCCCCTGTCAAACCCATCAAAGTCGGCTCCATCACCCATCATCCATGCACCACCGCTGTTGCCACACCATGCCTACACCAACTACATGCCCGTGCATGTGCACCGCTAGCAGGTCAGCAGCGTGCGCTGCCACCAGCGGTTGGCAGTGCACGTGCGCGCACATCTTCAGCAGGCCAGCAGCCCACGTGCAGCGACCGCGCACACCTCCAGCAGCCTCTCTTCTCCTCGCTTGCGTGCGCCTCCTCGCGTCGCCTGTAGCAAGAAGCAGGAAACAACCCAACAGTCATCGCTGATAGACCTCCTCGCCGATGGGCTTCATCTCCTTTAGCCAACCACCACCGTCCTCCTCGCGATGCACCGCTACCTCCATCATGAAGCACTCATCGGGGTGCACCATCCCCTCGTCTCTCGCGGCCATCCACGCTCGTCCCTTCACGCGAGGTGGAGATAGGAGAAATCCTCTATTTTTCCTCCAATTAAAAATTACCAAGTTTGTCATTGTGGGGGTACATTATTCACTTATTTACTGAATAAATTTATTGATGTGAATTTGCATAGCTACCCTTTTATTCAGTTGAAATTATTTATGGGGGAATGTCCCTACTGAATGAGATCGAGCATGTCATATTGATTACAATAAACAAGCCATATGATATTGGAGATTAATATTTATGGTGTTTTCCTGTGCCAAGATCACTTATTAACAGAATATTATATGGTGGTGATTTTGCATCTAAACACCTACATTCTTGTTTAATTGGTTAAAACGAGCATTTAAGTGAGAAAAAGAATTGCGCGAATTAGCATGCACACCCATTGAGTTTCCCGAATAATTTGAGGCACCACTCACTAGTTTAATAGGCTAATTCCTCCTTGTGAAGATGACCTAACTATTTTCGTGGTTAGTTTTTAAATATTAAATGTTTTGAAAAGCAATTTTTTACCACACAACGAACTATAACGGCACGTCAACTTATGTTAAAATTTTTATTGAAAACAAAGATCGCTCTATCAAGCTCTTAGGTTAATTAGGGTTTGTGTTATTAAGTGATGGAATCAAATCTTGTGGGTGGGGAGGTGGGGGTAAACTTACGGACCCTTCAATAGCATTTTACTCTAATCTACCGCTTTTGCTTGCCTTGTGAGAGTACCTGCAATCACAATAAAAAAGGAGAGAAGTGAGGTAAATGATAGGTAAGTTGGAAAACATGAAAAATCAAAGAGCGTCGCCTCCCTGCCAATGGTGCGAAAATGTTGTACGGAAAATCCCCGGCAATGACGCCAAAATGTTGTAGCAGAAAATCTATGCAAATAGAGTTTGAGTTTTGAAAACCTGTCATTGTAGTGTGATTTGTGAGGAAAAACGTCAACAGATAAATTTTAGTGAAACTCAAAAGGAATTCCAGGTCGTACACTGGGAGGCTAACGTTTGATTAAAAATCGTGTTTATTTT
This sequence comes from Thalassia testudinum, assembly GCA_037157565.1. Taxonomy (NCBI): domain Eukaryota; kingdom Viridiplantae; phylum Streptophyta; class Magnoliopsida; order Alismatales; family Hydrocharitaceae; genus Thalassia; species Thalassia testudinum. The sequence goes on from JAZHRO010000055.1 coordinate 64,390,051, forward strand.
ATTGTCGGGAAGCAGATTAATTGGTTGAATCGAATTAAACTAGATATCTACATAAAGAATAATAAATAGAAGAGAGTGAGAGTGAATATTACAAAGAATGACAAAATAGAGATAGAATAAACATATATTTCATAACCACAGAATTGATGTCTATTACAACTAATCACTACAACTACTTATTACACTAGAAAGCAAGAAATCTGTAACAGAAAGCAATAAAAGAGAAAGTAGAGAGAAGTTATCCTCCTCGACGGCTGCTTGGAGGATGAGCCGTGTTGACGGAGTGCCCGGACGAAGATGGTGAGATGCGGGATGAAGGAGAACGATGATGGGCGACATCACAGTGGGATCTACTTCTTGAATGGTGGTGAGAGGACCATCGCGGGATGCTCCCCGAAGGGGGTGAGAAGGTGGAAAAATTGTATTTTAACTCTAGTGGGGCATCCCGGGTTTGGGACAAGCTCGTAGAGCCTTTGAGGGGGTAAGAGAAGAGAGGAGGAATGAAAAATTTGAGTGGTGGGGGTCTCCTTTTATAGTTGTAGGGATTGAGGGTAATTTAGTCATTTTCTACTTTAAAACATTAATTCATGGTCATCAGTGACAGATTTAAGCATCACTAAAGACCCCAAACATGGGCTTAGTATGCTCGCACCCACCCGCCTCCTCTCCTTTTGTGCACAAAATGCTTATGCACATTTTGGCATTTTCAGCCGTCTGATTGCGAGATCGGACTGCTTAAGATGCGTGAATGTCGCTTCCTTAGCTGCAGTGCGAGCCCGCGTGTGATGGTGGGTTAGATAGCGTGTCATCGTGCCCATATGCTCTCCTTCACATCCAGCGCTGCCACATCTCTCTCACTTGATCGTTCGATCTCTATCGCACGGTTGAGCTTCGCGCACCACGACCTTCAGCGGAATTCGCTTGCTCTACGCGACTTGAACACTCACCCCGCGTTATGCGATGGCTTCATGACCATTGTGCCAACACACCGCCTTTGTTGCGTTTAAGCTTTAATGCTCACTCACTCTCGACCGTTGGATGAAGATCCAATGACTGAGGGTGCTCGAGCGTTGGCCTTAAGAAGAGGCAGCGCAACCTTGATTGAATCTCGGCTGTTGGATTTGAGATCCAATGGTTGAGATTGATCGAGCGATTGAGGAGTGAGTTTTACGAGCGTTCTTGGGCTGGTGTGGGTGGTTAAGATGGCGCCACATGGTGCCTTCTTGGCTGTCCATCTTCTGTGCCTTGTAGATGGTGCTGTGAATGTCGGATTGGATCGATTTTCGCGTCGTTGGGCTGCGATCATCGATCCGAACCCATCTGTTCGTTTGGATTTGTCATATGAGGTATGGATTTACACCCCCTAGCCCCTTGGTTTCTGATCTTTCGTAGACTGCATCTGATGTTACGAAAGTCTGATCGAGGCGATCTTGGTGTCGTTGAACTCCGATCGTCACCCTGATCAGATCCGTACAATTGGATCTTCAATCCGAGGACCTGATTAAATGTCACCCTATCACCTAACCATAAAAAGGAGAAATTAACCTAAAATTTATACAACCTAATCTAAATGCATGATGATACATGTTATGCAATATTTGTTTATTTTTTTGAGAAAGAAAGGAATGCTATCGAATCACAGGTAGCAAACCAGGAGAGCTATTATTGATAATAAAAAATATTTACAAGTTTGAACCCCAATGCTGTATGAGACTCCAGCATAAATTTACAATATTTTCCATATACACTAGGGTCTCTTGAAAAACACACTCATTTCTAGCCCTCCATACTGCCCATAACATAGCCACCATATGTATATAAGGCTTATGCCCATCCACAAGACAGCGCCACAAATTCCCCCATGTGGGTAAGTACTCGTTGCATACTCTCCTCCATACATAATCAGTGATCGCACATGAAGAGAAGATATGAACGCTAGAATCATTATGCATCCCACATAAATAACAAAACTGGGTGGGGGTACCCATCCTTCTATGCCTCAGATCTCCAGTAATCAATCCATCCCTTCTGTAGAGCCATAAGAAAATTTGTAACTTTAGTGGTATTTTTAACTTCCATAGCGTCTTCCCCATTTCTTCATCTTCCGCCATCCTGGAGGACATAATCAATCTGTCATAAGCAGCCGCAGTAGAAAAATTACCTTCCCATTTGTATGTGTCATATTCATGAGGCATGGGTTTGAAAGTAGCAAGCTCTTGCATGAGATGTTCATTCTCTACACGAGTTCTTGTTTCATGATTATTCCACCCACCATTATTTAACAACCATTACTCCGAATCCACATCCCAATAATCTGCTACCACCGCATTTTTATTTGCAGCTGCAGCATAAGCAAGGGGGAACCTGTCTTTAAATGTCCCTCCATGTACCCAATTTTCCAGCCAAAACTTGAAGCTTTTTCCATCACCTAAAACTGATTTGAAAAAATTCCAGTTATCCTTCAGGGCGCGCACCACAGAAGACCAAAAGGGGGAAGGTTTACATGGGTTAAGACGATTTATCTTGTCATTGGTACTCCCATAACTGTCTTGGATAAATTCTGTCCATATTTTTTTCCCCCCTGCAGCAACCGAACAACCCACTTCAATAGTAAAGCTTCATTGAATTCTTTAAGGGATCTAACACCCATACCTCCCATCTTCTTTGGTTTGGAAATTGATTCCCACTTCAAGGGTTGAAAAAAGGCCCCTTGATGAGAGGCCCCTTTCCAAAAGAATCTTTTCCGCATCACCTCCAGCTTTCTCCAAATAGAGTTCGGAGCTCTAAGGACAGAGAAAAAGAAAATAGGAATCGAAGTGATAACAGAATTCAGTAATATATACCTCCTCCCTTTTGATAAGTATCTACTGCTCCAGCCCTCCAATTTCATAGCTACCTTTTCAAAAAGGAAAGACCAATCTGCTTTCTTCATCTTAGAACACTTCAAAGGCAGACCCAGATATTTAATTGGCAGTGGAACCACAGGTGTACCAAGAATGGTGGAGATATCATTCTATAACCCACTATTCATCCCAAAGCAGACTAGGGAGGATTTACTTCCATTCAATCTGAGACCAGAAACCTCTCCAAAAATTTTTACCATATGTAACAGAGCTTGCGCTTCTCTCTTCCCCCCTTTCCACAAGAAAGACAGTATCATCAACATATTGAAGTTTAGGGGCTAGAGCCCTATGATTAGACATTGAATACCCCCTTATAAAATCATCCACAGCCAGTTTTCAAGCAAATCTAGCCAGAGTATCCACCGTAAGGTTAAAAATCAGAGGGGCAATTGGGCAACCTTGCCTTACTCCACATTGGGGCTGAATCCAAGAGCGACACGGTTTACCATTTATCAATAGGGAAAAAGAGGCTGTCGTAATGCACCTCTTCACCCATTGTATCAATAAAGGTGGAAATTTCCTCCTAAGAATCTCCCACAAGTATGACCAGGAGACTGAATCATAGGCTTTGGAAAAATCTACTTTCCATAAGAAAGCCTTGGATTTTCTCCTTCGCCAACCCATAACAATCTTCTACGCAACAATGAATGACTCTTGTAATGATCTCCCAGGAAGAAAAGCTGACTGAACAGGCATTATCAAGTCCTTTAAAACCTCCCACAATCTGTTAGCAATAACCTTACTAATAATAAGGTAGATGGAGTTAGATAGCGCAATGGGTCGGTAATCAAAAAAACTCTCCGCACTTGATTTCTTAGGCAACAAAAACAGACAGGATTTGTTCAGCCTCTCAAATTTGGAGTTGCCCAGTTCAAACTCATGAATAATTTTAACACATCCACCTTAACAACATTCCATAGCTCTCTGTAGAAAAACACCTGAAATCCATCTGGACCAAGAGCACCTTCATTATTTAACTCTTTAATAGCTTTTAGCACTTCTTGTTCAGATATAGGGGTCACGAGCATGTCTCTCTCATCATTATTTACACAGGGGAAGTCCATTGCTGCCATCCTCCAAGAACCTCTTGGAGTAGCCTTGGAAGTTTCTTTAAAAAATTTACTTGCTTCAGATCTGATCTCCTTAACAGAGGTAATATTTCTCTCTTCAACTTTAATAGAGGAAATAAGTTTGAATCTCCTTCTAGCACTGGCCGCAAGATGGAAAAATTTTGTGTTCGCATCACCCTCTTTAAGCCATAGCTATCTGGATTTTTCACGCCAATCCATTTCTATTTTCAGATCTTCATCCCCCACGACTGCTTGCATCTGCTGCCTCAGTTGCTGCTCCTGTTGGTTCGAAGCCAGCCTGCACTCTTTCAGATCCAGATCCCTGATGACTGTCAAGGCTTCCCTCCTATTCTGATCTCTGATCAGATTCACAGCCTACCCATATTCCTTCAGCATTTCACGCAAACCAGCCAATTTTGCAGCAAACTGCTGTGTGGCAGTGCCTTGAACATCCTTGCTTTGCCACCACTGAGAAACCATTTGCACGAAGCCTTCTTCCCTAAACCAATATCTCTTGAGTTTGAAGTATGATCCCATGTCTACATTCACCCCACTGTCCCAAACCAGAGGCGTGTGATCAGAGAACAGCCTATCAAGGCTCAAAACTACTGATAATTGATATCTCTCTAACAAACTAGGATTGCCAAAGAATCTGTCCAATTTGGAAATCTATCCACTACCATTCCTCCAAGTATACTCCACACCACTGATGGGATATTCAGTCAATCCCATGTTCTGCATAGCCAATTGGAAGCCAGCTGTAGAACTGTCCACTCTCCCATACGGGTTATCATCACCAGAAAGATAACAATTGAAATCACCCCCTAACAACCATGGGGTCTCTTGCACTCTTTGATGCATTGCATAGAGTTCCTCCCACAAGCCAACTCTGTCTGTGGCCACACAAGGACCATATATGCATGATATAAACCATTCCATATCTCCTTGGGGAGATTGACATCTACAAGAAAGTAAGAACCTATCACAAATAATTTCAGTTACTGAAATGGAAGATTTTCTCCACCAAAAAGCTAGTCCACCAGACTGACCAGTGGCACCCTTAGCCGCAATATCACTATGGCCAAATTGCTAAAAACAGTCCCATTCTTGACCATTCTCCGTCTGCAAGTGTGTCTCTTGTATAAGAGCATAGTCTATCTCCCACTCAGAGAGATATCTACACAATGAAGCCCTTCTCTGTTTATTGCGTAGCCCATGCACATTCCAAGACAAAGCTCTCATTCCTCATTAGAATGATCCCCATTGGCCTTGCAGCCCACATATTCAACCATAATGGACTTTGCAATATTCTGCTCCTCAACAGGGGGCAAGGTCTCCTTCCTTCTTCTCAACATGTAAGGAGATCTACCCACACCTCTTTTTTGCTTGGAACCACTACCATACTGCAAGTTAGTAGGAATAGCAAGCTGCAACTGGTCTGGCTCTTTAAGCATCAAATCCCTTCCTGTCCTGCCCACCTCCTTACTGCAATTCATCTCAGAATCTACCATTGAAGTCTCAGCAACCTCCAGACAGCCATCTTCTTTGACTATTATAACTTGTCTACTATCAGCAACTGTAACAACATCTTCCATCTGATCTTCCTCAGCAAAGACACAGTGACAGTCCTTCCTCTTTTTGGGTTCAAGAGCATCAGCAGGAGGAGTGAGTCCACATCTATCACTCTATTTTCTCGCCTCATTATTGGTTCCAAGATTCAGTCCTTCCTCAGACGACTTATCTTGACCACATTCAACCTGCCCAGACACCTGTCCAAGAATAGCTAGCCTAATAAGCCAAGAAGTGCCCCCACATCTGATTGTGACCGAATCAGAAATTGAACCAGCATTGGTAACATCCACCTCGATTCTTAGAGGCCTAATGTCCCCCTCTCCGATCGAAACTTCAGAACCATCACAGATTGATGCAAAACCTGCTAGCATTTTAGAGACAACCCCCTTTAACCACAGGTGCAGTGGCAATCCAGAGATCTCAAGGAGAATCCTCCTAGAGCTCACTCTTTGTGGAGGCCGCTCAGGAAGAGCCCCATCAAATGGAGAAACCATTCTCCAAATCACAATGAAGTCTTCAAAAGTACTTGAACGAAATCTCAATTGTTCTACATCCAGCATGCCCAAACCATACACCAAGAAGCGAGAGTGGGATAACATGGCTACCTTCTAGCCCTTAGATAGAAGATCTAAGGAACATACCAGGTTCTAAAGCGTTTCAATCGATGGCCTGCCTGCCATGATCTCGCCAATCAGAGCACCTCTCAGCGTGATCTCTACATACGAGATCTCTTCTGAAGATGGGATCTCAACTTCAATTGTGTGCCTACCCAATGCCAGCGGTGGCGGCGGTCGAGTTTCATTCTTAACCCTCCAGATATGGTGTGAGACTGCCCTCTGTGATCGCAAAGGAATCCTCCTAGGGCATGACTCGGGCTTGTGTCCTTCACCCCTGCATTCTAAACAGATCAGAGGGTTTTTACAAATCATTGCCACATGCCCCCTTCGTCTGCATCTGAAGCAGAGAACATCTCCATTCTTCCTCCTCCAGGGATGTCTTCGAGCATTTTCAGACTACCTAAAGAACCTCTCCTGCCAGATCCGCTCCCTTCTCCTCCAAGCCCTCGAACTCCACGTCCTCCATTCACCTTCTGCTCCAGCCCTGAACGGCTCCGCCCCATTGCTGCCCTTCGCCTGACGCCGATCGCCCTCCACTCGCCTTCTCCCCATCCCCATTTTTTCTTCGATCATCCAGTTAGCTTGGAACCATTAATCTGTTATGCAATATTTATAATGTATGATGCAACTATATGCCTAAGAACGTGCATAAATAGATGGTTTATGTGATATAAATGTGTTTACATCACTTCAACTAGAGAATTTTCTTATCTCCTTCGTATTTGTTTTATCGCTTTTGTATTAGCTTTCATTCTTGTAGTTGCAATCTTTCATCTACTTGTGACACTACATATTCGAGCAATACAAAAAGCAAGTTCACCTTTCAATTCCATGTGTTTTTAATTTCAATTACTTCCTTTAATCTCCTAGTGCACTACACTTTTCTCTTTTAATTATCGTAGGTGCACTTGCCTAAGGTGAGTTTAGAAGAGAAGATACTTTTCTGTCACTTAGGCATAGTTCTTTTTGTGCATCACCATCCTGGTTATCTTTTGAAAATCTCACTTAGGCGTAGTTGAGAAGACTTGTCTTGCTCAACTCGGTAGTCACCTCCATCCCAGTCTTCTACTTTTCCATTTTCAAAGCACCAAAATCCATTTGGAAAAGGTTGGATGTGATGAGGAAGAAGTTCTTTTGGAAGGGAGCTAGACATAAGGGCAGTTTCTTGTAGCCTCTCAAATGGGATCAGATCTACTATCCTAAAGAGAAGGGCGGTCTTGGGATTAAGTCCCTGTAGCATTTTAATGATGCACTGCTACTTAAATGGGATGTTAAACTGCTGCAAGGTGACCTGAAGCTGTGGTCTTTTCTAATTAAAGACAGATATGGAGCATCTAACAGCATGCTGTCTAGACTTCAGCCCAACTATCCTTCTCCCTTCTAGAAATCTGTGACTAAGGCATTGACTGATCACTTCCATCTGTTGCAACCATCACTTGGAGATGGCAGGTCCTTTAGTTTCTGGAAGGAGGGATGGTCTGAGCTGGGTGTTTTGAAGGAGCTCTACCCAAGAGCTTTTACTGCAGCAGCTGACAAGGATGCCACTATCAGCAAGGTTTGGTCCTACAGCAGCAGCTGGAATCTGGATGGTAAGGAGTCTAGCAGAAGATCTACTCGGCTGTGGAAAGAAAAGAGAAGGCTTATATCTGACCTTGAGAGCTTCAGACCTAGGCCTGGAATAGAGGATAGGTATCTGTGGGAGGGGATTTATAGTGTCCAATCTGACTATAACAGAATGGTGAACATTGAAGAGGGTTGGAGATATGATTCCATTGACAAGAAGATCTAGTTGTTAAAAATTCCTCTCAAGGTACAAATTTTCCTCTGGCTATGCAGGAGAGATGGTTTAATCACAAGTGATCTATGCCACAGAAGGTTGGGTACTGACCACCATGTTTGTTTCTTGTGTGAGATAAGTACTGACAATGTAAATCACCTCCTTTCTTCTTGCCTTGTCACTGATGTCATCTGGAGAAAAATTTGTCAGGAGCCATTACCAAAGTGGGATTCTATCTGGCACGGGTTTGAGGTGAGGGGGAAGCCACATGTCCACATGGTTGCTACTATTTGGTGTGTATGGAAGGCAAGGAATGAGAGACTTTTTCAGGAGAGGCTAGTATGTTGTGAGAGTATTGTAAGAGAGTGCTGGTCCCTCATACACTCTTGGGGATCCTTTTTGTAATTTCCCTTGCTTTGCACATAACATACTGCTCCAGACTGCTATCGTAAGACGATAGCTCTCCTTTCTGTTTCAAAAAAAAAATCCTAAAAAAATTACAAAGCCAAAATACAAAAAGGTTTAAAATTTTAGAGAGCAAGAGAGAGAGAAAGAGTTGATTTATTAACTAAAGTCCTCCTTGGATGACCCTAGATTTTGTTTGAACCTTGTTCCACATTTTTTTTTGTGTTAACAAAATTATTATGGATTAATGTTTGCAATTGAGTGTTTTTTAGATTAGGTGAAGATCAAGGCAAACATTGAACTACGTGAAGGAGGCAAGATGACAAGGAGGAGTTGATGATAGAAGATTATCTAGAGTTTATTTTATTTATTAGATTAGATTTTTATGTTATTCTTAGAATGTATGCCTCTTAACAAAGAAATAAGAATTAGATCGTAAAAATCATATAGAGATAAATTAGGATAAAACATTAAGATCATTCGATTTATTTCAAAGTACATATTATTTAAAAGATAGTTTTTTAATGTTTAAGGTATTTGCAAAAATGGACTAGTAATCTTATTGTATTCATGTTTAAAACGGTACTTGTTAACCCACAAGTACAGGTACTAAAGTTTAGTACCAGTACATGTGAGTTACAGGTTTGGGTTTTTTCAAAGAAACAAACTTGTACCTCGCGAGTATCATTACTGGAGGTAACGAGTACCGGTACTCATGATCAGTACCAGTACAAGTGGGTTATAGATTTGTGTTAAGTGCTTGAAACCCAAAAATGGAAGCAACGAGCACCAATACTCATGATTAGTACCGGTACGCAATAGGTATTGATTGTGACAAGTTAATTTAAAACATAAAATAGTATGTCACTAGTACTGGTACTGGTTAATCGTTAGCCCAAATCTGAACGACTAAAAAATTAATTTTGGCCATATGAACATTGGGATTTAAACCCCAACGTCTAGTAGACGAATCCCTGAGGTCTTATCTCTATAAATAAACCCTTGGACACATATGAAATAGAAGAGAAATTCATAGAGCTTAATTTTCATATTTTCACCATATTTTGAAGAGAAGAAATAGTTTGCATCTTTCAAAACTCTCTACGATTTGCAAACACATCGATGTGCTTTTCTTACACAATTCAAGGTGATCCACATCCTTCCTAGGTTCTCCAATTTGTATATTTATTTTATATTATTGTTGAGAAGCTTAGGTATTTTTGCTGTAAGATTTCTTTTGTCTTACACCAGTTCTTTATTTGTTTTTGAGCTTGTTGCTCGTTGGTTTGTAACAAACCCGTCTCTTGTACTTGGGTTGAGGTAACCTGTTAGTTACCTCATTTAGTAAATTGATTCCCTCAGGGTTAAGGGAATCGGGATAATAATCCTAAGCTGGAAAGCTTAGGTAGTGGAGTACCCAAGTGAGTGGGGAACCACTATATATCTTGTGTGCCAATTTCTATGGATTGATATTTGTGCAAAATTTTGGTATTACTAATACTTTGCTTGAGTGTTTGTGTGTGTAGCCATCTATTTATAGATCCTATCAGATACTCCACTATCTAGGTATTATAAATTCAAAAGTGGGTCGATTTTATGCATTACAGTGTGATGATGGAGGATTCGCACATGGAAAGGTTTGGAGTTTGGAAAACCCGTCATTGTAGTTCGATTTACGAGAAAATCCGTCAATCAGATAAAATTTATAACAGAAACTTGAAAAGTAAGTCCCAGGTCGAACATGGGGAGGCGAACATTTGGTTTTGAAAACTACGCGTTTCGCTTTTATTTGTTTTTGTTGTTTTTGTCTTTTCTAACTTTTTTGGTATTTTTAGCAAGCAAGAGATTAGGTCGATGAATTCTTATCTAACTAATCTACTTGCAAAAGATAAGAGAGAGAGAGAAATAATCATGTATTTTTATAATCAAATGTTTATTATAACTAGGAAAGTGGGAAAACTATACTATGAAAGCAATAAAGATAGAGAGGTGAGAGAAATTCCCCTCGACAGTAGCTTGGAGGACGACTCGCTCTAACGTCGCCTAGGGGAAGGTGGTGAGGAGTGGGACGAATGAGGATGGAGGGTGGGGTAGGATGGCATCGTGGCGAGGATCTTCTTCCCGAAGGGAGGTGAGAAGATGGCCACGGGATGCTCCATGAAGGGGGATGTTGAAGCTACAAGTTGCTATGCTAATGTATTTGGTTTTGAAAACCTATCATTGTAGTTTGAAAGCAAAGAACTCTTTTCAACAAATAAAATTTATACTGGAATAGAAATCCCGGGTCGAACTCAGGGAGGCAGACATTTGATTTAAAAATACGCATTTAATTTATTTGTCACAAAGTAAATTAATTGATTAGAAACTATCTATCTATTTACACTAAATAAAAGAGAGAGAGAATGAGAGAGAGAGAGAATATTATAAACAAAAACCAAAAAGAGATGTAGAATGAACTTGGAATTCATTATCAATGAGATTGTTCGTTATACTAAATATTACAACTAGAAAGCAGAAAACGATTACACTAGAAAGTAGTAAATCTACTCTAGAAAGCATTAAAAAGAATGGAGAGAGAATTATCTTCCTCGACGGTCGCTTGGAGGACGATGCCTAGAAGACGGGGAACGGAGCAGGATGAAGGAGGACGAAGCGGGAAGAACGGGAATGGGGCAGTACGTCGTTGTCGTCGCGGGATCCACTTCCGAAAGGGGGACGAAAATTGGACTTTATCTCTTGAGAAGCATCCCGGGTGTGGGACAAGCTTCTCTTGAGCTTTGGAGAGGGAGAGAAGAGAAAGAAGGGATGCCAATGTTGTATGGAGGGGGTCTCCTTTTATAGTTGCAAGGAGTGAGGGCAATTTGGTCTTTTTAATTTGAAAAACATTAATTCTGGACCTTTAGTGATAGATAAAACCGTCGCTAAAGGTCCGAACATGGGTGTAGTGGGGCGGCGGGCATGCACCTGCTCGCCTCCTCTCTTTAAACGCATTCCCACGATCTTCAAATCTCAGTCGTTCGATCGTGAGATCGAACAGTTGAGAGCGCTCCTTGTCGCGCCTCCTTAGCGCGCGCTCGTCGCATGTGATCTCGTGTTTCGCGCCAGCGTGCAATAGCGCGTGGGCACTATTGAGCACCCGTAGTTGACAGTACAGCGTACCAATACTCCTCGCACCCACTCGCCCGCACCCGCTCGCCTGCTCCTCGCGACTCGAATGCGCATCCTCCCTTCGCGAAAGCACGTTCGACCAACGCGCTACAAGCGCATTTGTGTCGCGCTTACAAATCATGCGCACGCATCCACAGCCGTTGGATGCGCATCCATCGGTGGAGAATCATCGAAGAAGAGAGGGTGCGGCGGGTGTAGTGGTCAGTTGGGCGGCTGAGATGGAGCCACATGGTGCCATCTTGGCCGTCCATCTTTTGGATGATGTAGATGGTGCCACGGTTGTCGGATTGAGTCGATTTTCGTGCCGTTAGGCTGCGATCGTCAATTCGAATCCATCCGTGCGATTGGATTTGTCGTTTGAAGTGCTGATTCACACCATCTTGGCCCTTGATCTTCTAGGGTTCCCCAGTCTCTATCTAATGCTATAGATGTTTGATTAGGGCGATCTTGGAGTCGTTGAACTCCAATTGTCGCCCTGATCAAATTTGTACGGTTGGATCTTCAATCCGAGGCCCCAATAAAAATTTTCCCTGTCCCTAAACATCAAAGGAGACAATTAACCTCCATTTTATTCAAACTAATCTAAATGCAAGATGATGCTTGCTATGCAATATTTATAGTATGTAATGCAATTCTATGCTTAAGAACATACATAAATAGATATCTTATGTAGTGTAAACATGTTTACACCAGGGGATGAGGGGAGGGAGAAATGTTTGTCTTCTACTCTAGAGGAGCATCCTGGGCTTAGGACAAGCTCTCTCTAGAGCCTTGGAGGTGGTAAGAGGAAGAAAGGAAGAGATGGTTTGGAATGGAGGGGGATAGGTCCTTTTATAGTGGAGGAGGAGAGAAAAAATCATCCATGGGCAATTAGTGATGGTTGTAATCATCGCTGAAGATCTGCTCAACTATCATTGAAGATCTACTCCCTTCAATTCCTTTGCTGGCACATGCATAGTGTAGGCCATTAGTGACAGCTGCAAGAATCACTAAAGGCCCATGCAACTGTCGTTGTAGCCTCCAACTCACGCTCACTTGCCGTTGTGCTTGCGCACCCACCTTCTTGTTGTTAGATGCTCGATCGACGATCTTAATCGTGCACTTAGATGGAGTTGAATGGCGCGTGAGAACACACGTTGAGTTGGGTGTTGGATCGCGCGGGCATATCGGCGATCATCGGTGCATCCACATGGAGACTCTTGTGCTGTTCGATGAAGATCGTGTGGCCCAATTTGGTGCTCGCGCTCACGCTGTTGATTGCGTGTGCTCACGGGGATTCGACCATGTGCCTGAGACTTGAGAGCGCCCCTTGCGACCAATGCGCTGTGGGCACTTTTGTGTCTCAAAGATGAATTGAGTGCTGCAAGAGTGGAGGCATCCCAGCCGTTGGATTTTGATCCAACAGCTAGGATTCGAAGGAGCGGAAGATGAAGGGAGCGGCCGGTTGCTGCTGGGAGGTGTTGGACGGCCTAGATGGCACCATGTGGTGCCATCTAGGATGTCCATCTTCTTTCTGCTGCGAAGGGTGCCACGGTGCTCGGATCGAGGTGATTTCTACATTAACGAACTTCAATCGTCACTCCAGATCCATCCGTACAGTTGGATTTTCCATCCAAAACCTATTTGGATGTCGCATTGCCCTCCTGGCCATTGATCTTCCTCAGACTTCATATGCTGCTACGGGATTCCGATTTAGATGATTTTGGAGTTGTTAGACTCCAATCGTCATCTTAATCAGATCTGTACAGTCGGATTGTCCATTCGAGGCCCTGAAATAATTCTCCTTTCCTACCATAAAAAGGACCTAATTAACTTAAAATATATACAACTACTCTAAATGCAGAATGATGCATGCTATGCAATATTTATAACATGAAATGCAAATCGAAGCTTAGGAACATGCATGAATAGGCATTTTATCTTCAATAATTATGTCTACATCACAGTGACACTAATTTAGATCAATTATAAAATCGTGTATTTTCATGTCAGGGGTGTCTTGGTTGAAGGTGGAGGGGGGGAGTGGGGGTGATAAATGTTGTTAAGGAGAGGGTTTAGGTCACTTTTATAGACTTAGGTGGGTGTAGGTCGTACATAAGGTGTAGGTTAGGAAACACTTAAAGGGGGGTACATCCTAAGGGTATGTGTTGGACCATTTTAAGACACAACCTAATTAGGTTTAGGAAGAGTTAAATAGGTTAGGCTAGTCTAATTAGGAACCACTTAGCCTAATTAAACTTCTACTTGACCTAGATAGAACCTAATTGGTCCATTGGGATAGGAAATAGGAAATTGGGTTAAGGTTTAGGTAATTGGGATAGTGTGATGTAGGGATAGGGTTATGGATAGTGGTTTAGGGTTGTGGATAGTGTTATCCAGGTTTTGGTTTATAGGACTGGGTCAACTAGGGTTTTAGGTAATTTAGGGTTAACGTTAGTGATTGCACAGCAATCATAGGACCTAAATTGACTAAATTAAGCTAATAAGCTAGCCTAAATTATAAATAGAGCATCCATTCCATGCATTTCATGCATCTACATCCCATGTACATTCTTAACCTAATTTCCCTTATTGCATGGCCCTATTGATAATACTGTAATTTCATCTGTGTAGGACAATGAAGGAGAGCTATAGTTGAACTAAAGAAAATGTTGAGGATCATTCCCGCATACATATGACACAGAGAGGAGGTAGGAATTAGAGAAGAAGAGAGGAGACAAGCCCAGGTAGTTTCAAGACAGCCATGGACCCGTCAGGACAAGGCCATGCAAACCCATGCAGAGCCAGCCTCCATGTCCACCCAACGTACATCGTACACATTGATGCACACCTATTTAAATACACACTCACTCATGCACACAATCGCCTCGCATACAATTGGGCACATATGCTATACATGCACAGTATTAAATATTTTATTTACTTAGTCACACTAGAATGTGGGCCCTAGGATATCATTTTAGGTTTTAATATCTTTTATTCTTACTCATAGGTCACCTAGGCCCACCAACACTCACCACAACAAGCCCAACGCCACCCTAATCTCCTTACCAAGCCTAACCCCACTAAACACTCCATGCCACCTTAACCCTCACCGAAACCACCTAGCCTAATGACCCTTATCCCATGCTAAATTAGCGTTATCCCCCCTCTCCCTTACCTAACCTTGACCTTGACCTGCACCCACGCCTTAAGTTGCCCCTCATCCTAGAACCTTCCAATCCTTAGGATGTACCCCTAAAACTAGGCCTTAACCTACTCCTCACTACCACCACACCTAGGAGCCCTCTCTATAAAAAGAGTAACCCTCCTAAGGCACCCCCCTCCCCCCTCCATTCTCTCCGTTCTTCCACCTTCTAAGCTCCACTCTCAAATGCTCTCTAGCCAAGGCCAACGACTACTAGTGCCCTCCTTGGTCTTGGTTTCTTAGGTGAAAAAGGGTAGGCTTCAAGCCAACGATCCCTTCCCTTCCCAATAGGTCAAACACCCACATTAGGAGGACACCTACCTCTTTCTCCATTCTCTTTTATGTTTATTTTGTAGCTAGTTTACTTTCTTGCAAGTTTAATTTCTTTATTTACTTGCTTAGTAGAATAACATTTCCTTTAATACTTCTTTTTAGTTCCTTACTTTTCATTTGTGTTTCTTGCTTTTTAGTTTCTAATTACACACACACACATTCACACACATGCACACCACTTCACTATCACCTCTCACTCACGCCACCACCATTGTCACTACCTCACTCCACTCACTCAATCTCACAATCCATACTAGCTTTAATCTACTTCCCACTATCTTCGCCACCAAGGCCATAAAAACCCCATATAGGTCCTATTTAGGTCACCTAAATAGTTAAGAATCTAATCCCTTAAGTACCACCAAAACCCTCCACCAAATACCCCGTAGAACACCTCAAAACACACTTTCCAACACTATAGTGGACGTTCAAACACTTTGATTGGACGTTAAATCTCTGCAGAATTCCAAAACCCAACTCCAGGAAGCACACTAGTCCCTGACCCTCTATTCTAGACATCATCCATTATTGAATTTGAAGTCATTTAGGAATCTTCTCAGATGTCTAAAAACCTTGGACATGCCCAAAACCTTAGCTACTGACCCTCTCCCTTTCCCATCCACTTAGAGCACCTTCCTAGGCCCTTAACCCTTTATCCTACACCTTAGATACCCCCATTAGAAACCCTACTATCAGCTTAATCCTAACCCTAACCTTTCCACAAACCCTATTTACCTAGGACACTACCAACTCCACCATCAACTCTTGACCTAATCTAACCTCACCACTTAGTGAATGCCCTTCCCATGGTCGCCCCCTCTCGCTACCATCATGCGCATCAAATAAACTCTATTGAAAACATAGTCATAAAGCAAATCCTAGAAACACCTAAGTATAGGTTTCACATCTCCATCTCATTCACTTCCGCAATGGTCTTCACCACCAACATTATAACCAATGAGCACATAATCACCCACATCACCGAGCCCCTTACATCTAGGCACATCCACACAATCTACCATCCCCTATTAGCTTAGCTTGATGTCCTTCTACCTAATCATCATCACTCCTATAATCATTGCCATCACTACTTCCACTCGTACACCTTATCCTATCCTTCACCTTCATGCTCCCATGAACCAAAGGCAACACCGCATTACTCTTGTAATCACCATCACCGTAATGAGTGAAGGGTGAAGCTTGTAATTATTTTTGTGTTTTTTTTGTATAAGTAGCTTCAAGCTACAAGTAGTTGAGTAATGAAGTCTTGTTGCTTTTAGTGTTAATCTTCAAGTTGTAAGCTCCTTTCTCTTCAATGAAAAGTAGAAGTTAGTTTGTAAATATTTCTTATTTGCATTCTCCATATTCAAAAAGCAAAAAAATTGCAAAAATGAAAATTCTCAAAGTATTTCCCTACTATAGTAATTCTAGTTGTAAATAGTTTCTCACTTTTCCAATTCAAAGTAAAAGCCAAAAAAAAAAAGTGAAAAGACAAAAAAAGCTAGTTACTTTCTCATTTTCCACAACCAAAATAAAAAGGGAAAACCAAAATAATTAGGAAGTGTCATTAGTGTTTTGCTTTGCTTATCTCTAGCTTGAGAAAAAGAAGAAAAAAAATGACAAAAGATTAAAACTCAAAAATAGAACAAGGAACTCATCGTTAGGCCCTTAATTAAGCCTCCAAATGGGATCGACCGAGACTCCTACCTTAATCACACCTTCCAAGTTCCATAATAAAATTTTCTAAATGTGCTAGTGCTTAAGTGAGAAAATCAAGCTACAACGACACGTAACTCTATCGATTTAGCACTTAGGGCTTTTAGTCAAACGTTAGTTAGGTCATCCTAGGGTTTTGGAACAAGGATAAGGATTGTGGATAATGTTAGGCTCCTATCTTCCTCTTTATTTGGTGCTAAAAATCTCTCGCTTTCCTCCTATCTTCTGCTCTTTATTCAGATACACCTTATTCTTCTATGCTTTTATTCCATGTCTGTAGGTGCACTTGTTCATATCTTTTTTGATCTACTTTATTCTTTATTCCAATCGTAGTCTGATCTTCTTATTTCCTGCAAACATGAACATAAGAATCAGATAACAGAAAAAGTTAAACTTGCATTATTTTACGTACAACTATACAAGATAATGTGATGTAACATATGAATGATATGAATTCTAAATGTAGAAAATAGCTAGGTTCTAACATTATTTAGGTTTATTTAAGTCCCATGATTGCTATGCAATCAGATCTGAGCTAGGGTTCATATGTCAAGAGGCATGAGTCATCACTAACTGCAAGAAATATGTACAAAATCTCACACAAAAGCTCAATAGCACCCAATTACCAACCAAGATATGGACTTCCTTGCCCTGTTAGATTCTAACTCTCCTCAATTTTGGGTTTCAAGTGCAAGGTTATATGGCTTGAAACTCCACCCAAGGGTTTGAATAGAGTTGGAAGAACTAAGTGTTTGCGTATGTGATGTTGACTCGACAAGTGGGTAACTTCTTTAATATTTACTTATCACTCCTTGTATTCCACTTCATATTTTCTCTAATAAGTATAAAGGAGTCATCATCCCTCAAGGTAACTCGACGAGGGACCTACACTCTAATGTCCTGGAATGACATCGTAAAAGGCACCTTTCAAAGCCAAGCCCTACACTCTGATGCCTTAGAATGATGTTGTAAGAGGCACCTGACCTTCCTAAGTGCGTATATAAATATACACAAGATGATATGATGTAATGTAATATATATACACACACACTTTTTTCGGTATGAGGGACTCCTCCATAATTGAGTTTCAAGCATGTCATTAGCACAAATACAAGGTGATTTAAGATTTTCATTGTATGGTCTATCCACAAGTCAATCTAATGTGTTCGTGAAAAGGTAAGAACTCAAATTTCAAGATTACTCACTCTAAAGGGTGGAAAAACAGGCCATTACTTCCAACACTATTGACTTAATCCTCAGCTAATCAAACTCCTTAAGGACTCAAAAATATGTCTGTCTTAGAAATACTAGAGTCAATTAAGTTACTGATGTGCACACATCTAATTAGCCTAAAATGCCTATTTAATCATGCTCCTAGGTCTATAGAAGCATTACGCATTATAATATTGCATAACATGTGTCATCATGCATTTAGATTAGTTTGTACAAATTATAGGTTAATTTTCCCTTTTTGTGGTCAGGGGACAAGGCAATATCATTTTGAGGCCTTGGATTAAAGATCCAACTATACAGATCTAATTAAGGTGACGATTAGAGTCCAATACCTATGAGAACTCCTCGATCGAACCTCCGTAGCATCAGATGCAGTTTGACAAGGAGTTTTCACGCGTGTTTGAAATATGTTGGAATGTAGTGTAGTTGTGCTAAACCCTCAATCAAAAATATTTGTTTTATGAAACTTGCGTTGATTTTTATTCTTTTATAACTTGAGTCCCTGTTGTTTGTTTTTGGGAGGCATGAGAAACAAGTTTTGTAAGCAGCTTTGCTTTGATACACCAAAATTATGTTTATTGTTAGACTAACATTTCAGGACTATCTCGAATCAAAGTATTAAAGCATCTTTCAAGACAAGGGAAGATAGTTGCTGATGTGCATCTTTTCCATTTATTTGAGTCTAGGACATTATTGTAAGGAACCTTAAATAAAACTCAAATATAAATTTTTCGTGCATCCTTTCCAAAACCAAACTTTTAGGGTTATTGATCGACCAAATCACTTTAATCGATCAACCAAATTAATTAACAGATCAAATCATCCCATTTTAGGAAGTTGAGAAAAATCCTCTTGATCGACCAACCAATCTAGTTAATTGATCAATCAATGATCGACCAACTTTCTTAATTGATCGACCAAATTGCCTTTTGATCGACTAATTAACCTTGATTGATCGACCAAGTTAGTTTCCTATTCAGGCAAAACTTTTTGTATAAATAGAGGTCGCATGCAGCCCATTCCTTTACAACTTTTAAAAGAGAAATTCCATTAAAAAATAGAACTTCTTGTGTATTTTTCAAAAGGCTTTCACGCCCCAATTTTCACACTCTTCGAAAGCACGATGCCTCGAACCTCTACGAAAAATCAATTTAATCATTTATTGAAGTTCCATAGAATTCATTTTCTTATTATACTATTTTGCTGTTTTGATTTGTAGATTCCAAGTCTATTTGGAAGATCCGTGTCGTTGCTTTTGCTTCTCTTTAGGATAAAAGGGAAGTGTATTGTAAGAGATTGTGCCACCCTTATTTAAGTGGTACAGTTTAGTGGATTGACTAGCATTGCCTAGTCAGAAAAATCCTAAGTTGGGCTGCTTAGGTAGTGGTTTTCACCCAGATCGAGTTTCCACTGTAAATCAGGTGTACTCTGTGCTTGTATTCTTAGTGCTTTATTTTTTTGATCTGTGCATACTTTTTTTTTTTAAGCAATACTATTTACCCCTCCCCTCTAGTATTTATTGCGATACACAGGATATTCCTAGCATCCTCACTTGGAATTAGAGCCTAGTTGTTCAAAATGATGTCAAAGTCTTCTGTTAACACATACGCTGAGAGGCAATCTATTGTTCGTCCTCCACTTTTCAATGGAACAAACTATGGATATTGAAAGACTAGGATGCAAAATTTTCATGAATCTATGGACTTTGATGTATGGGATGTCATTGCATCCAAATACACTCGTCTTGAAATCAACGAAGGAGTGGTGGTGACACCAAAATTGAAGAAGATGGAAACCCATAATGCCAAAGCAATGAATGCAATCTTCTACGGACTTTCAAAAGCAGAATTCAACTGCGTCTCAGCATGCAAAATGGCATACAAGATCTGGAGCATATTAGAAGTCATCCATGAAGGAACAACTAAGGTAAAGGAAACTAGAGTAAATTTATTAACATAAAATTATGAGCTTTTCAGGATGAAGGGAGAATCTTTCAAGGAGATGTTCCCATGATTCATGGACATCGTAAACTCCCTATAGAATCTAGATCAAGACATAAAGAATGAAGCTCTGGAAAGGAAGATCCTTCGTTCACTTACCAGTGATTGGGAGACCAAGACAACAACCATTCAAGAATCAAAAGATCTGTCCACCCTGAAACTAGATGATCTTATTGGAAGTCTGATGGCTTATGAAGTTCAGCTCCAACACATAAAGGAGCAAGAAGATGAAGGAACCAGAAAGAAGATCATAGCCCTTGAAGCCAATCAGGAATTTGAAGAATCATCAAGTGGAGAAGAAAAGGAAGACATAGCTCTTCTCTCCAGCAAATTTAGAAAGTTTCTCAAGAATAAGAGAAGCTGGAGGAAGAAGAGGGAAGAATCAAAGATGGATACAATCATCTACTACAACTGCAAAAGGAAGGGACACATCAAGAAAGACTATCCACTTCTTAAGAAAGAATCAGAGAAGAAGAAGAAGCTCTTCAGAGAAGATGGAAAGAAGAAAGATTTCACGGCAACATGGGATGAATCAGACTCAATCTCAGAAGAAGAAAAAACTTTAGAAGAATAAGCTCTTCTAAGACTAATGGCACTAGAAGATGAGGTAACTTCTTTTTCACAAGATGAATTATTAGAAGCATTTTTTGAGATGCACGACATAGCTAAGCCATTAAAAATAGAAAATAAAAGCCTAACTAAAGCATTAAGAGAAGAGAGAACACACAAAAATATACTTAACAAAACAATGAATTATCTATTGAAATCACATCATTAAAATTACAGATAGACAATTTAAAGGTAGATATTGATAAATTAAAAGAGAACTCTGATACTCTCTTAAATGCTCTGACTAAATTCACAAATGGAAGTAGAAACTTGCATAAATTATTAGGAACACAAACCTAGAGCACCAAAAAATTTGGGTTAGGCTATATGCCAAAAAATAGCCATAAAGCATCTAGTTCCAGCCAGAACAAAGAGAAAGGTAGCTTGCCAAAGTAGGTAATGCGAACTAACCACCATGGACCCAAACAAAAATGGGTACCAAAGAGTATTTTGCAATCTTGTTTTGTAGGTTCTGTAGATTATAAGAAGTGGACTTTCCAACAAATCAATGGAACATTGAAGCCACTTTATCAAATAAAGCCTCACAATCACAAACCAATGATAGGAAAGAGAAGAAAGAAGGTGGATAATGGACAACAGCTGTTCCAAGCACCTGACTGGCAAAGAAGGCCTATTCCTGCAGCTTAATCACCAGGAAGGTGGTACGGTCACATTTGAGAACAACCACAAGGGTCGTATTATTGATGATATCATTTTCGGTGCTACTAATGATCTACTTTACCAAGAATTTGCAAAGGTATTGCAAGATCAATTTGAGATGAGCATGATGGGAGAACTCAAGTTCTTCCTAGGTCATTAGATTGATCAGATATCCTCTAGAATCTTCATATCTTAAACAAAATGCACAACAGTGATACTGAGGAAATTCTCAATGGATAATGTCAAAGGTAAGGAAACACCGATGGCAACTTCTACCCAATTAAAAACTGATCACATAGGTAAATCAGTAGATAAAAAACTATATAGAAGCATGATAGGATCTCTATTATATTTAACTACAAATAGACCTGACATTCTATTCTGTACTTGTTTGTGTGCTCACTTTCAAGTCAACCCTAAAGAATCACATCTACATGTTGTTAAAAGAATACTTAGATATCTAAACAACACATAGGACTTAGGACTTTTTTATCCGAAGTTAGACACATTGGAATTATATTCCTTTTGTGATGTTGACTATGCGAGTAGCTTCACAGATCGTAAGAGCACTAGTGGAACTTGTCAATTTCTCATAAATTCCCTAGTCTCTTGGTTCTCTAGAAAACAAAATATTGTATCACTATCCACAACTGTGTTGGTGCTAGAGCACCTCGGTCATTTGTTTTGATGATAACAAAACACGTGTCATTTAACATTTGCACTTGGAGTCTTAGATTTCAAGTCAATTGCAAATGGAGAGGTGATCAGACCGAGTTCAAGCTCGCATCCAGGACGGATTGGAGGAGCTTGATGGAGAACAGAGAAGATTCACGAGGAGCAATATATTGAAGAAGGAAGGAGATGAAGAATATGATACATTTCCTTCTCTTGTACTCTTTGTATTTTTCATTTCTTTTGTTGCTCTTTATTTTTGTTACTTAGATTCATGTTAAAGAGCCTCAAAGTACCCTAACAGTAGTCCTAGGAACACCGGCACAACCCTAGGATACTTAGGTTTTCTATAGAAAACTTAGAAAACCGATATAAGGTTCAAACAGCATTTCCAGACATCTAATTCAAAAATCAGACGTCTGGTAATATGTTTTAAGACGTCTGACTGTTGATTCAGACGTCTGATAAACATTTAGGCTGGACTTGTTAGTTCTGTCTGATGAAATCAGACATCTAGACCATAGACCAGACGTCTTAGAAGACGTCTGATGACTTTGCCAGACGTCCAATTAGTGGACCGTTGGCTGGCTTAACCAACACTGGAGGATATGACTGTTAGAGCCTTATCAGGCGTCCTTAAGCCTTTCCAGACGTCTAATATATGATCGTTATTTTTTGGATTATTATTTATGATTTTGTCATCATCAAAAAGGGGGAGATTGTTGGTGCTAGAGCACCACGATCATTTATTTTGATGATAACAAAACACGTGTCATTTAATATTTGCACTTGGAGTCATAGATTTCAGGTCAATTGCAAATGGAGACGTGATTAGACCGAGTTCAAGCTCGCATCCAGGACGGATTGGAGGAGCTTGATGGAGAACAGAGAAGATTCACGAGGAGCAATATATTGAAGAAGGAAGGAGATGAAGAATATGATAGATTTCCTTCTCTTGTACTCTTTGTATTTTTCATTTCTTTTGTTGCTCTTTATTTTTGTTACTTAGATTCATGTTAAAGAGCCTCAAAGTACCCTAACAGTAGTCCTGGGAATACTGGCACAACCCTAGGATACTTAGGTTTTCTATAGAAAACTTAGAAAATCGATATAGGGTTCAAACAACATTTTCAGACGTCTAATTCAAAAATCAGACGTCTGATAATATGTTTTAAGACGTCTGACTGTTGATTCAAACGTCTGATAAACATTTAGGCTGGACTTGTTAGTTCTGTCTGATGAAATCAGATATCCAGACCTTAGACCAGACGTCATAGAAGACGTCTGATGACTTTGCTAGACGTCCAATTAGTGGACCGTTGGCTCGCTTAACCAACACTGGAGGATATGACTGTTAGAGCCTTATCAGGCGTCCTTAAGCCTTTCCAGACGTCTGATATATGATCGTTATTTTTTGGATTATTATTTATGGTTTTGTCATCATAAAAAAGGGGGAGATTGTTGGTGCTAGAGCACCACGATCATTTGTTTTGATGATAACAAAACACGTGTCATTTAACATTTGCACTTGGAGTCTTAGATTTCAGGTCAATTGCAAATGGAGATGTGATTAGACCGAGTTCGAGCTCGCATCCAGGATGGATTGGAGGAGCTTGATGGAGAACAGAGAAGATTCGCGAGGAGCGATATATTGAAGAAGGAAGGAGATGAAGAATAGGATAGATTTCCTTCTCTTGTACTCTTTGTATTTTTCGTTTCTTTTGTTGCTCTTTATTTTTGTTACATAGATTCATGTTATAGAGCCTCAAAGTACCCTAACAGTAGTCCTAGGAACACCGGCACAACCCTAGGATACTTAGGTTTTCTATAGAAAACTTAGAAAACCAATATAGGGTTGAAACAGCATTTCCAGACGTCTAATTAAAAAATCAGATGTCTGGGAAGCCAGTTTAAGACTTCTGAAAATAAGGTCAGACGTCTGATTTTATGCAGGTTTCTTCCTGACTTGGATCAAATCTAAACAGGGTTCTAGTGCAATTCCATCAGACGACATACAGGATGTCTGGCACTATGTCTGGACGTCTGGAAACCTACTTTTTTGTGGGAATGGATTTCCAAGAAAGTGCAACGGCCAAAATCTCTTCTTAGAGATTTTCTAGCCGTTTCACTCTCTTGGAAATCCATTCCCACGAAAAAGTAGGTTTCTAGACGTCCAGACATAGTGCCAGACGTCCTGTATGTCGTCTGATGGAATTGCACTAGAACCCTGTTTAGATCTGATCCAAGTCAGGAAGAAACCCTCATAAAATCAGATGTCTGACCTTATTTTCATACGTCTTAAACTGGCTTCCCAGATGTCTGATGCCAGGATGAGACGTCTGATAACCCTATCAGTGCAATCATTGTTCCTAATTTCGGCCTGATTCTTTTGGGCTTTGCTCCTAACGGCTATGGAGCTTTCCAAACCTTCCAAAGCCTTCCTAAGGCCTCTATAAATAGAGAGGAACCTCTTGCACATTAAGACACACCAAAAAGACACCAATACACACCTAGACACACAAGAAACACCCAAGCAACATACTTTCTACTCTTTTGTGTCCAAGAAAAGCTCTTGCTCTCCAAGCTCAAGTTCCATCATCTTGAGAGCATCAAGCCTTTGCGCACCCGCTCTCCCGCCGTAGTTCACGAGAGCGACATTATGTCGTCGCGTGGCTCACGCACCTGCGTCATCGATTCGACGCACTCCTTGCAAAGGGGAGTTTCCTAATTCCTATAGAAGCTAGGTTTAAAATTACTTTGTTGGCTCTATAGAATTATTTGTTATTTTATCTTTGTTATTTGGTTGGGTATTCGCTTTACGAATTCCCGTCTCCTTCGTGGGACAAAATCCTTCTCGTGAAGAGAAGGGGTTGAGGAACGCTACCCTCGCACTTGTAGTGTGGTTGTCATTGAGGTTGAATCACCCTCGTTTAATGTGATTCGTTTAGTGGATTTGATCAACTTGGTTGATCGGAAAATCCTAACTCGAGAGGGTTAGGTGGTGGTTTTCACCCGGTTTGGGTTTCCACCTAAAAATTTTTGTGTACTTTGTGTGTTTGTTTATTTTGTGAGATTGTTTATATTCTATTCCGCATTTTATTACGTCACCCCTCCTGGTAGGGCCATTTTCTACAAACTGAAGCTTAATATGTAGTAGCATATTTAGCTTGTTCACAATTATTGTGGATGAAACAAACATTACAAGACTTTGGTTTATCTTATAAGAATAATAAGATTTTGTGTGACAACACAAGTGCTATTATCCTTTTAAAGAATCCAGTACAACACTCTAGGACAAAACATATAGATATTAGACATCACTTTCTTAGAGATTATGTCTTAAAAGGGGATATCAACTGATAAACACACATGAATTCAGGATAAAATGCTTATTTATGATAGTTCCTAGGCTTAGCATTGCATATCATGTTATAAATACTGCATAACATCCATTGCATGGCATTTAGGATAGTTGTATGTTTTGTATATTAATTCCTTCATTTTAAATGGCCTGGAGGCAATGCGACATCCTTATGGACTTCGGATGAAAAATTTGACTGTACGGATAGATCCGGAGCGACGATCGCAGTATGACAACATAGAAATCACCTCGATCCGAGCACCGTGGCATCCTCTGCAAGCAATGAAGTGTGGACGGTCTAGATGGCACCACGTGGCACCATTTGGAGCGCCAAAGTCACCCACCACATCTCTAAGGGCCACCCATCAAGTGATCTCAGTCGTTGGATGAAAATCCAACGGTTGAGAGCCCACCCTCACCATGTTGCCGTAACTCATCTTCACGGCACACTTGCGGTCGTGGCACAATGATGGGAACGTTAGATCGCAAGGGAGGGGTGTGGGTTCGAATCCCTGCAGCCCCACTATTCTCAATCCAGCCAGTGCATGCAGCAGCAGCAGCAGTGCAGCTTCAGCATGCACCAGTAGTGTGCGTGCAGGCACGCCAGCGCATGCCAGCACGCACGCCAGTAGGGCCTCTACGCTCATGAGGTGGGATAGCGCAGCTCGCTTGGGTAGGCACGTGCTCCGTTGGCACCAGCCTTCAACGACATGCTCGTAGACATACAGCAACACTTGCAGTTGTTGCTAATTATGCGCATGCCAATAAGGCCAGCTGTGAGCGTGAGTGAGTGTAAGCTGCCTACAGCGACACTCACAATGACGACTTGGAGGTCACTAATGGTCCTATGCCTATTCTAACCTCTTTTCATCCACTATAAAAGGACTAACACCCCCTCTTCCAAACCATATCTACCTACTCTACTCCCACCTACTCCCAAGCTTTAGCAAGCCTACCAATGCTCTGTTAGAGCTTGCTCTCAAGCTCCCAAGGTGCCTATTAGTGTAACGGAACTCTGCCCCACCAAATACTCCTCCAGCTTCCCATCCCCATTCAAAGGTCGCCTTGGAGCCATCCTCCTACCTCCATTTCGGTAGCAGATCATCTCTGCCTTCTCACCTCCATTCTGGAGCTATGCTAAAGCTTTCCTCTGCCCGACATCCTCCCGCCTCTCACCTCCATCATCTTGCTTCCCAACTCCTTCATCCGAGCTTCCGCCAGGCACCGTCGTCTGGTCGAACAGCCGATTCGAGAGATTTCTTCTCACCTCCCTCTCTTTTTATGCTTTCGTAGATTATTGTAATAGACATTCATGCAATATATCATATTTGACTCCATCTCTATCTTGTGATTGCTTGTCTTTTTATTTCAAAAACAAAAAAAATAAAAAAACCACAAAACACCAAAAAGAAACAAATCGAAGTGTAGTTTTCATACAAAGTAAACGTCGCCTCCTTGTGTTCGACCCAGGACTCCCTTGGAGTTTCGGTATAAATTATATGTGATTACGAGTTTTGCTACTACGACGATAGGATACTCGTAACCCTGATTTCAAATAAGCAAAATTCGTGCGATCATCAACTTAGAATTTGTTAACAAAGAAAATCAGCTAGCTGATATATTCACAAAACCATTACCAAAAGATAGGTTTAATTAGACTTGCCATTCATTAGGTTTATCTGGATTAAAAGAGCTTAATTAATTGTCCTAATAAATGACTCTTTTACTGTTTTGATCAATCAATTTTTGAAAAATTGATTGACCAAACTTTGATCAATCAAAACTCTTATTTGATGAACCAAAACTTGAATTTTCCTGGCAGGAATTTTCCCTCCACAACTTTGTCCTTTTGATCAATCAATAAAATTTTTTGATCAACCAATCTATTTGGGTGGGAATTTTCCCTCTAAACATTCAAACTTTGATCGACCAAATACTTATTTTGATTGATCACTTCTCGTTTTGGTCAACCAAAATTGGTAGTTTCTCTTTTTGTAGATTGTGATCTCGTTTCCTCGTTTCGCATTCCCAATCCTCTCTTACCATTTCTAACCTTTGTGATTAGTTGCCTTAAGTGTGTTTACCTATTTTACTAATCTCGTTCTCTATAAAATACCTCTTTTTTGACCCCAAACACCTACTTTTTACTATAAAAAATCCTTTGGTCCCCACTTCTCAAACCATACCCAACCCCACTTCTCTTCTCCTCACTGTTTGATCGACCAACGTTGCTGCCGCCGACCTACTTGCACAAGCCAGCTCCGAGCATGGGTCAATCATGCATCGGTCCTTACGAGTGCATGCTTGCTTGTCACCTCCTCACACCTCTATGCTAGCGCGACTTCTACCTCCTTGCATGCCCTCCATTCAGCCTATGTTTTGATCGACCAACTTTGGTCCAATCTCGGTACATTCTAAACCTTGAATACATCCATTCCTTTGGATTTTTCTTGTGTTTATAATGTGCTTTGACTTACTCTCACTTGTTTGATGATTGTGTATTTTTCTTGCAAAATCATGTAGCATACGTGAGTTTATCATTCGGTCAGACACATTTTTTTCAGGTCGGAGGTCTTTTGGTCGACCAAACCCCTTGGTTAATCGACCAAACGCCTGGTTCTTTTTTGGTCCACCTATCAAAATTTTTGATTGACCAACCATGTTTTCTAGCACTTCATTGTGGCACCCAAACGTGCACGCGGATCTTCTAATCATCGTGATGATACTTTCGATTGCTTTTTCATTACCCAGGCCACTCGTGATCGATTCTTTTTGTTTGCGAAATTCTCTCTGCATGTCAGTTGACCCATTGACTTCACTTATTTCGAGTCTATTTTCCTTGGGATCCTTAAGAAATTTGCATACCATCAGATTTTACGTTTGTTTGAATAGAACTTTTATGCGGGTTCCAACAATAGCCACATTCCTGATGTTGATCCCATGGCCTGTCACCTATTTTATGCCAATCTCACAGATATAGGTGAAGGTGCCAACATCGAGTTGACCTCGAACGACTACGGGATAGAGGTTCTGGTCAATGCAGATGTTTTGGCTGAGATTCTTGGTTCTCCTTTTGTTAGACCTACTTTTCTTGACTTACATTAGCAAATATAGTCTGACACCATCAGGGAGACCCTGGTCACTCCCTCTCATTTTGACTTGGGGCATCCTGCCAAGTCACACTATTTTCGACATTTGCCTCATTTTCTGACTCATGTATTTTTGTGGAATTTCATGTCTAAGTTCACATCATTTGAGAACTGCCCTGGCATTATACTGATACCCTTTATGCTTTTATGAAGAACAAACAGTTCAACTAGAACCATTTAATTCTTTATCTCATGAGTAAACCACCTAACAGCTTCTTCTAGTTTGGGACACTTCTCTTCCAAATCTTTCTTCACTTCAGTGTGCCCATGGACATCAATCATAAATAGTTTATCACTCGTGTCTCCATATTCGATAAACTCACATATGCGAAGATGGAGTAAGCATAAGGAGCCCATGGTGAGGAATCACAACAGGAGTAGGAGCAGTAGTAGGAGTAGACTGCAGTACCTCCTCTATTCCCGCCTTATGAGCACTTCACCGTGACATGTCCACCTCTAGTGCAACCATCACCCTCCTTCTATGACCAGGACTGGAGCCTACTGGACAAGTAGATTTCAAGCAGGGGCTTTGTCATTATTCAGTATGTGACCAGTGGCATTTCTTTAATGATGCATAGGCAGCAGGAGACTGACATTGTTATGATGAGGCACGGGCATCAGGTATCAAAGTACCTGAATGCTTAGAGTCAGTTTTTGGACAGACTTGGAGAGTCAGTTCATAGCATTCAACAGTAGCTTCACCGACCTCCTTGACCTCGTCGTTCGACTACCATGCCTTTAGCACCTCCTCCTCCTCCTACATCAGCATCACTAGTAGCACCATTGATGGAAACACCATCATGAGCCCTTACTAACTCATTTTGACCCAATGCAGAGAATAAAAGCTCCTACATAACCAACTGGAAGTCCTAATTCACTGCATAACCTTTCTGAGATAAAAGCAAGAAATAAGGGGTAAAACTGCAATTTTACCATTGCAGTACAACACTGGGTTTTCTCGAGGGCTAAATAAAGGTCAAAAGGTCTTAACAAGATAAAATGTGGGTTGGATTTGACAGAAAAGGGTTTGTGTACCTTGTGAATTAAATGACTTTTTGAAACCCTAAAATAGATCCACTTGATTAACCAAGGTTTTGGTCAGGATAAAATTCACCTAAACCTTCTAAAAATATTATAAAAATACTCTCTAGGGCTTAGAACTTTCAATTTGGCCATTGGAACCCATCTTGACCTAGAATAGGGTCTCAAATAGATATTTACCCTAAATTGGGTTTTTGCATAAACTTCCCAATCAAACGTGGTCAAACCCAAAATCCAACTTCACCATTGGATTCGTTAGGTCCAAATTACATTTTTACCAAAATTTGGACCTAAGGGGAACTCATCTTGACCCACTTTGCAAATAGGTCCAACCTGATTACATTTGTATCCCTATCTTTCAAAAACCTTTGCAAAAGCATCCTAGCTTCTTCATCATTCTCGCAATTAGGTCCCTCCTCCATTATAGCGGAGGAATCCTACTCTGACGAGCTTTAGAAGGTGGTTTCTCCCTGATTTCTCAGAGAATCCCCTTCAAAATTGGAAGGGAGATTCTCTGAGAAAATCCCTCCAATGTGAACCCAGTTTGATGCCCTATTTGTTACCTAATCTCTCATGCACATGAGAGATTTGGGTCACTTTTAAAGTTTCCATCTCTGGCGACCATACCTTGCTTGGAAGCTTGGCTTCCAAGCACAAATCCCCCTCCAGAGATCTATTTAAGGAGCCCCGAATCCAACCGGCTCCTATAAGCTTGAAATCGATCGGAAACCCCCTCAATTTATTCTCTCCTCCAGCCGACTCACTCGTCAAGCTCCAGCGACCTTCCCTGATCTCCCTCATCACCTGACCACAATACCAGTGTCAGGTTCTTCTTCCTTGCATTTGTCCGCGTCGCGCAACACCCGCCGATGCCCTTGTCTCCCCTTCATCCTCGCTAACTGTCCCTCTCTGAGCGCCTTCGTCTTTGACGTCGGGAGTATGCATCCGATGCCATCTTCATCCTCCCTTTGTCCACTATCACCCTAGATAAGTCCCCTTCACTCTCTACATTCTTCTTCCCTCTTTATTTCCCTAAATCGACTACTTCCACCCTCCATCACCCACATCTCCTTCACCTCCAGCCACCACCTTCGGCAAGATCGCTCCACCACCACAAACCACCCCCGTCCTCGTCGACAAGTCCATAAGCATCCCCTCACTCCACTCAACATTTCCCCTCACTCATACCACCACTCCACTCACCTAAACACACCCTCGAACACACCTACACATAGGCACACAGTGTGCCCTAGGCATGCTTGCACAGGCATTCCCACGCCACGCCAACCACCGCAGCACACTTGTCGTGCCTCGGTGAAGCTTCCTGAGCAATTTAACATGGCTGTGAGGCCGTCTTGGTGATTTCAGGTAGCAGGTGTCATCCACCATTAAAGTAGAGCTTGAAGCAAGCCTGAAGCAAGCTCCAGGCCTTGCCAGCTCCAGGTCCCTGTCCCAGGCTACGCGGAAGACCCTCGCGCATGAGTCTAGGTGCTCAATTCTAGTTGAAGGCTGTGGCAATTGAGGAAATTGGAGGACCACATCTGCTACGGGCACATGAGCAGAAGGGAGCACATTTAGTCCCACATCGGCGGCTATGAAGCGAGTGAAGCCGCATAAGTTGAATTCTTGCCAATAGCTGTTCGCCTCTGAATCACGGGGTGAGGTCCCTCTCACCTAACCGACCCGGCCTCGTCTGTGCTCACGCCCCGTGAATTTGGCCTGACCCGACCCGACTACACTCCTCGCCCACCACCGTACACTGGTGGGCCTGGTCCCGATATGTACCCGACCTGATTACCTGAATACATGTGGCTTTGGGAGAGCAGAACTTAAGAGAGAAAGAGAGGAGAGTGCGCGCGGGTAAGGGGTAGGTTTTGCTGTAGGCTGAAGAGGAGGAGAAGCGAAGCTGAACAAGAAGGAGAAACTAAGGACAAAGAGAAGCTAAGGTAAGGGCCAAGGTAGAGAAGAGAAGCTGAGGAAGAAGGAAAACAGAGGCCAAAGAAAAAGAGAAAGAAAGAGAAGAGGCAGTCGGCAGAATAAGACAAAGGAAAAAGAAGACAAAGACAAAGACAAAGAAGAGGAGTAGAAGCAGAAGGAGGAAAGAAGAAGAGAAGGCAGAAGTCAGAAAAAGAAAGAGAAGAAAAGCCAAAGAAGAAGAGACACAGAAGCTGAAGGCAGAGAAAGAAGAAATCAGAGAGCATTGTAGCATCATCAGTTTAAGACATCTAATTTACAAATCAGACGTCCAATTTGAGTTTAACCCATATACATTAAGTTCTTTACTATTTTGTGCTCTATATTTACTCCCATATTTTTGCACTTGGAGACTGATATTATTACATATTCCTTTAAATTCTGAATTATGATCTTGATTTCTAAAACACCAATTTACTCCCTGTGTTCGACCTCGGATTTCAAATTTGAGTAATAAAATTGTAGTTTTGAATGCTTTTTTGGCTGTACTACAATACAACACTCTCAAATACCAATTCAGCGTGACGAACAACCATCAACATCTGCAGGACCAGCTGACCAGCACATTACTCCTCCTCGTAGGACATCTAGGCATTTGACACCACGTTCATTAGCTCAGTGACGCCTTTGCCTTGGTCAGCCTGCATCTTCTGAGAGATTAGATTCACTGGATCTCGAGTTGGACACTGATCTTCAGAGCACTATTGATACCTTCATGGCATCATTAGTTGATTAGATTATATTTTCTAGTTCAAGTTGTTTGGCATGTATAACTTAATTTCTTCTCAGAACATTTATATTCTATGCAATGCTTATATAGACTGCTTATTTAGGCATAAAATATCTCTCTCAGTTTTGTGTTTTCCTTTAGCTCCCTTAAAGGGGAGATAAATGTAAAATCACAAGCAGCATGTTTTACTTTTTGCTAAAAATAAAGGGGGAGATTTTATGCAAAACTATTTTCAAATTTCATAATTATAATTTTATTGTCATAAAAAAGGGGGAGAATGTAAGCAGCCCTATTTTGATACACCAAAATTATGTTCATTGCTAGACTAACATTTCAAGACTATCTCGGATCAAAGTATTAAAGCAACTTTCAAGACAAGAGAAGATAGTTGATGATGTGTGTCTTTTTCATTTATTTGAGTCTAGGACATTATTGTAAGGAACCTTAGATAAAACTTAAATACGAATTTTTCGAGCATCATTTTCAAAACCAAACTTTTAAGGTTATTGATCGATCAAATCACGTTGATCGACCAACCAAATTAATTGACTGATCAAATCAGTCCATTTTAGGAAGTTGAAAAAAATCCTCTTGATCGACCAACCAAGCTAATTAATAGATCAATCGGTGATCGACCAACCTTTTTAATTGATTGACCAAATTGCCTTTTGATTGACCAATTAACCTTAATTGATCGACCAATTTAGTTTCCTATTTAGGAAAAACTTTTTGTATAAATAGAGGTTGCACACAATCCATTCCTTTACAACTTTTAAAAGAGAAATATCATTTAAAAATAGAACTTCTCGTGCTTATTTCAAAAGGCTTTCACATCCCGTTCTTCACGCACTTCGAAAGCATGATGCCTCAAACCTCTGCAAAACTCAGTTTGATCATTTATTGAGGTTCCATAGAATTCATTTTCTTATACTATTTTGTTGTTTTGATTTGTGGATTCCAAGTCTGTTTGGAAGATCCGTGTTGTTTTTGCTTCTCTTCAGGATAAAGGGGAAGTGTATTGTAAGAGGTTGTTCCACCCTCGTTCAAGTAGTACAGTTTAGTGGATTGACTAGCGTTGCCTAGTTAGAAAAATCCTAAGCTAGGAGGCTTAGGTAGTGGTTTTCACTCAGATCGGGTTTCCACTATAAATCAGGTGTACTCTGTGCTTATATTCTAAGTGCTTTATTTTTTTGATTTGTGCATACACTTCTTTTAAGCAATACTATTCACCCCACCCCTCTAGTATTTAGTTGTGATTCGCAGGATATTCCTAGCATCCTCAAGTTTTAGATTTGGATCCACTTTTCTAACCTAAATCTAACCTAACCCAATCTTTTTGATCTTTTTTGTATTTTATGACGTGTTGCGTGTTTTTTATTTTTTGTTTTGAAAAGCGCAATGAAACTTAGATCCAAATATGCTAGAAGAAACCTAATCTTAACCTAACTAATGGGTGTGCATTCACAATGACACACAAAAGCATATCACTAATTATTCAAAGCAAAACTAATCGTGCATTGACTAATCATATGAAATTGCAAAAGAACACATAAAAGGAACTAAACTAAGAGAATGCTAGGATTAACCAAGAGAGGCTATGAAGAAGCTTTCTTGACCATCCAAGAAGAGAAAGAGAGGGAGGGTGTGGGCTCATCTTCCAAGGAGAGTGAAGAGGGCACGCCCATGAAGAAGTAGAGGAGAAGAGGGCGGTGGACCCTTTCTTTTCTAGCCATCATTGAAGCCTTGGAGGAGAACACCTTGGAGCTTTACTTGGTCATCCTTGGAGGAGCACCTTGGAGCTTCACCTAGCTATCCATGGAGGAGGAGAGTGGATGGCCTTGGGAGGGTGGATGGGAAGGTGTTGGTGGTGACATGAGTGGAGTGGAGGAGAATGAATGGTTGGAGTGTTGGTTGTCCATGGGGACTTAGTAGTAGGTTCTTTGGTTAGGTTTACTAAAATTAGGATGGCTAAGAATAGGTGTTCTAGAATAGGCTAGGTAGAAGAAGTGTGTGTGTGTGTGTGTTTTGAATTTCGTAGAGCTAGGTGCTAAATGGGTTGGGTCAATCTAGATTAGGTGGGTGTGGACCTAACTAGGCTTAGGTTAGTCTAATTGGAGAGGAGTGACCCTAATTGGGTCTAGGTCAAGTCTAATAGGATGTGTGTGTGATTAGGCTAAGGAATCCTAATAGGTTGGGTTAGGGATAGGATAAGTAAGGGTATGGATAGTGGGATACGCTTAGGAGGACACTAATTAGGTTTCCTAAGGTGTTTCTAAGGGTAGGGATAAGGCTATCCTCCACACTCCTCTTGTCTAGATCAGTGTTCTTTTTTCTTTATTGCTTTATTCCACTCCATCTCGAATCTTGGATCACTTTATTACCTGCAAATTGCAACAAAAACATTAAATAGCAAGATATCTCATCTTATTCTATATAAAATGATGCAATGCATGATATGCCTAATATGAGTGCAACATTCACAAATTAAGCTAGGTTCAAACATTATTTAGGTTGATTAGGACCTATGATTGCTACGTAATCATACCCCCATGCCTAAACTTTGCTAGTCCCTAGCAAATGCATGTCTAAGTTATTTACAAGTTTGGTCCCTAAAGGACTACTTATTCTTTTTATCAAAGAGTTTGACTAAAGATTTTTCTCTTTTTGTTTCATCCAGAGATCTAGAAATCCGGACAATCGTGAGAGTGTAGTGATGGTAGCTTAAGCAATGGACCCAAGTGAAAAGCCAATGTACACTTAAAGTTCATACTTGACCCTTAGTAAAAATTCTATCGGGATAGGCAAACTCTTCCCTCGGGGATATGTAACAAATAATATGAAATTTTACCTCGACTTTTTAGCTTAGGTAGAAGATGTCTGAGTCAAGTAGTTTTTTTTATTTGGTAGCTCACACTCATCTGGTGCTGCATATAATCTAGTACTACAGATTCTAAATTTCCAGACTATTAAACAAATCAACCGAGAGAGGCTAAAAACTGTGCTATCTTTGGTTCCTTCATACTCTCTTTTTCTTTTCGAGCTCACAATCTCACCAAATTTTGTCAATGTGCTCAAATATTGGTGGCCTCACATGGCATTAGCACTTTGATAGAGTTCCAATGACCCTAACACTAAGTCAGAATTCCTCAGGCAATATTCGGGTGATCAGGAATATAAGAAAATGAGTTAGGGCCATATTTGGTGGATCGCAAATGTGGTGGGTAATGCTACCTCAATGTAATTGAAATACACACTAAAACACTCATAAACTCATCACTTTTTTTTTGCTTTTTCTAATTTTTATTTTTTTCCCTCTTTTTTTTCATATATATTTTTTTCATCTCTTTTTTTCATTTCTTTCTCTTTTTTTTTAATTTTTTTTCTCTTTTTTTTCTTTTTTCTTTCAACACAACATAAAACAGCACACAACATACGTGAATTTTATTGAGGAGGCATTATTAAGGATTGGTGGTGTTCAAGAGATATCGGGTGGCTTATTTGGTGGAAGTGCCTATCTCGGCATTGGGAAGGGAACGGATAGGACAGCGTATTTTCTGACCTTTGACACTAATACCCTCCTTCAACTGAGGATCTCGTAGAGGATGGTCGTGGCCATCCACCTTAGTCCTAGTTTTATTAGAACTCAATCTCTGCGTATTTGCCGTATTTGGTGGCTCTCAAGAATTCTCACAAGATTCGTTCGAAGGAACTTGAGAGCAAAAACTATGCATAACTCCCAGTATCATCATCTAATTATCCAACAACTAAGAATCCTTGCACTAGACTTAGAACACTAGTAGATACTCTATTCTTGTCTCATGCTATTTGGTGGATTTTTAAAAGAAGATTCGCCTGGCTCCCTAAACATTGCCCAGGGGTTCAGGAAAAGAAACACTACTTCTCGACAAACTAAAAATGTCTATTGGTTTTCATAATGGATCCATTGCAAAAGCTATGTGCAAGTGTAAAAATTATTGATGGGAACACCATCATGAGCCATAACTAGCTTAATTTTTTTTAAAAAGGGTGATAAATACTCCTACATATCCATCAGAAGGTCCTAAGGGCATATTATGCTATTTTAAAAAGAAAAGAATACAAGGTTATTTCTACAAAATTAATAGCAATCCATAAATACAATATAAGCATGGGGTATTTTAAGGGTTTATTAAAGGTCATATGGTCATTAATGTCTAATAAGTGGGTCCAAACAGAACGAAATGGGTTTTCACGCATTTCAAGAATTAATAAACATCTGAAACCCTAAAAATAGAGTCGCTTAATTAATTGAGGTTATGGTTAGGATAAAATTCACATAAACCTTCTAAAAATCATAGAAAAATATTTTCTAAGGTTTGGTACCTTTGATTTGACCATCTGAACCCAATCTGGCCAAAAATAGTCTCAAACGGATAATTGCCCTAATTTGGGTTTTTGAGTAACTTACAAAGTCGAACTTGGTAAAAACTAAAATCCAACTTCATCATTAGATTCCTTGGGTCCAAATTAGATTTTTACCAAAATTTTGGCCCAATCTGAGATCATCTTGACCTTGTTTGCATTTTAATCCGATTCTGACTCCTTTTCTTACAAAAACCTCTTAACTTTCAAAAATCCTTGTGAACTACTTACAACTTTATCTTCTTCACAGATGGGTCCTTGCTGCCATGGTCGGTGTGAACCCACACACCCAAGGTTTCAATCAAGGATTCCTCTATTACTTGACCAATCCCTTCCAAAATTGGAAGTGATGATCATGAGGAAATCCCTGATCATCTAAACCTACTTCTAGCTTCCAAATCTTGCCTTTTTGGTTCATGCAAATCCTTGGACCTCAAGCTTTCTCCCCCTGAAAATTTGAGCTTCTCAAGCTTGTTTTGAAGCTTGGAAGCTCGCTTGAAGGCCTATAAAGGACCTCCATGAACAACCTCACCTCCTTAGTGAGAATTTGAGTCAAAAACACCTCTTCTTCCTTTACCTCCGACTCGCTCCACCTTGCTCTAGTGACTCTCCACCTCCATCCTCTTCGCTAGCACCACGTACGATAGGCGGTTGGTTCCTTCTCCCCACATCTTTTCGCTCCTTGCAATACCAGCGAGGTGTCCTCTACTTCTCCGTCATCGCTGTTCTTCACCTCCGGGGCATCCTTCATTTCTAGTGCCGACCAAACCAGGCCTGGAGCCTCCTCTGTCCCCCTTTGTCCTCCACTTAGTCTCCTCGACTCCTTATCCTCAGCCCATCATCACCATGCTACTACTTCGATGTTTCAACCAGTCCTACGCCGTCCACGCCTTTGTCTTCCACCTTGCCGGCATACCTCCGGCAAGCCCTAGCGATCACCACAGTCCACCAAACTGGTCGCTGTCAACTCCCACACCTTTGCCTCATACACACGAGCAAAACCCCTCAAGAAATTGAGGGGATTGCTTGCCCTATCCTTGACCAAACACAACCACCTCCACCTTCATTTTTTATGTTCGCCAGCCATCTTTGTCCCCCTTCTATGGCACGCCACCGCCACCACCTCCTTCGTCACATCTATGCATATCTCTTGAGCTTATCTGATGAGGGTGCAAGGTCATGTTCTTGCCTCAACTACTCCAGGCAAGACCTTCAGGCAACGTGGAATTCACCCAGGTGAAGATCCGGGTTCTCAATTAGGAGCGTTGACTGCTCCCTCACCCTTAATTGGACCAGCCCTCAGTCGTTATTTGTCTGCAAAGAACTGCAGCCAAGATAGTCCCACATCGGGGACGTAGGAGCTCTCCGCAACGCATAAGAGGAATTTGTGAAGAGGAGTTATCTCCCAAGTCATGAGGGGTTGGGTCCCTCACACGCACCCTCACTTGCATAACCCACCTAGCCCTACTACTTGCCTGCAATCACACCGTAGGCTTACACCCAGATTTGGTTACTGTTCCCACCTGATTACCCAGTTAACCCTGAGTTTTTGAGAAGGAAGAGAAGGAAAAAGAGAGTGAGGGTGAGGGGGTGGGGGGTTTGCCTCGCTCTCTAACTCTCTAACACTTGAGGAGAAGAGGCCTTTGCCTCTGTGCTTGAGTTGAGAAAAGAGTAAGGTAGAGAAGAGAAGAAGAAGAAGAACAGCGCACACACACTATAGCAGGATGCTATTTAAGTCGTCTGTGTTGAGCATCCGACATCTGATTCCACCACTTTGTGCTTTTGAGGCTATACTGCTTACTTACATTGCGTGGAATTATTTGATTGGTATTGTTGAGATATTGCTATTATTGTAATTAGAGTAAATTGGTGATTCAAGTCACCATTTTACCCTATTCTTTTTACACTATTGACATTTGCCTTCATTTATATGTCATTATTGATTGGAGTTTTATTACAAATTACTTATCTTGTACTTAAATTGTTATCTTGAGATTAATTGCTATACTTGCTCCCTACATTCAACCTCGAACTTCAAAATTTGAGTATAAATTGTATTTGTTTTTGTGTGCCTTCCACTATCCTCAACCCTTCTAGCTCAATCACAAAGCATTTTCCTGATGAGCACCTCCTGATTAATGGTGCGGGACTTCCCTGGTACGTTGATTTGGTTAATTACTTGGCATTTCATTAGATCCTGTCTAATTGGTCGAAGGTCAAGAAAGACAAATTGCTTTCCGATACCAAGTACTACATATGGGAAGACCCGCACCTCTTTCGCATTGGTGCTGATCATATCATCAGACGATGCATCTCGGAAATGGAAATTCAGGACATCTTGTCCTTCTGCCATGACCAGGCCTACGATGGACACTTCTTCGAACAAAAAACCGCAACTAAAGTCCTCTAATGTGGCTTTTATTGGCTCACTATTTTCAAGGACACACATGATTACTGTAAGGCATATACTCATTGCTAGACCTTGGGCAACATGAGCCATCACAATATGATGCCTTTACAGTCGATTCTCGTGTGTGAAATCTTTGATATATGGGGGATTGATTTTTTGGGCCCCTTTCCCAAATCGGACAACTTTGAATACATTCTCCTCGCTGTGGACTACATGTCCAAATGGATCGAAGATATCCAGACCGAACCAATGATCATGAAGTGGTAATCAAGCTCATTCATTAGCACATCTTCTCATGGTTTGGTGTCCCATGCGCTATTATCTCTGATGGAGGGACCCATTTTATGAATGCATAATTCAGATCTCTGATGATAAAGTACGGGGTATCACACCGAATCTCAACTCCTTGTCACCCCCAAACCAATGGACTAGCAAAACTGTCAAACAAGGAGATAAAGAAAATCCTTCAGGTACTGTTTGGCCTAATAGGAAAGATTGGTCGACCCGCCTTCCTGAAGCTTTGTGGACCTATAGAACCACCCACAAAACCCAATTAGGTGTGTCTCCATTCAGACTCGTGTATGGGAAAGCATGTCACCTACCCATCGAAATGGAGCACAAAGGCTATTAGGTAGTATGGAAGTGCAATGTAGGTCTTTTTAAGGATGGAACCCATCGACAATTACGAATGAGCGAGATTGAGGAACTATGCAATGACGCATACGAGAACTCATAAATTTACAAAGAGTGGGTTAAGGCCATTCACGACAAGCACATATCCAGAAAAACTTTCGATCCTAGTTAGAAGGTCCTACTCTTTGATGCCAAACTCAAGTTATTCCTAGGCAAGCTCAGATCAAAATGGATTGGACCATTTCTTGTCCAACGTGTTTTTGGAAATGAGGCTATAGAAATTAGTGAACTCAGCCTTGATTCTGAACCATTTATTGTGAACGGTCAGAGACTCAAACTGTTCATTGAACTCACTAACACAAACTTGGCTGAGTTATCTTTTGATTTGCATTCTCCCTGAGCTTATTGTGCCCAGTTGATGGCGTTAAACTTAGCACTTAACAGGAGGCAACTCGTCATTTTTTTGAAAAACCTAAAATCCTTTTTACATAACTCTTTGCTGAATTCATATTACACTTTAGGGTTCGTCCATTAGAATAACCGACTCCACATTTGGTACTTGTATCAAAGCTTGAAATCGTCCGCAACAGTCACCCCGACCTGTCCACCTACCCTTTAACCCTGTTCTAATGTACGATCAAAGTTGAACTCGAACCCACCTAATTTATAATGAGGACATTGCAAATCGTAGGCATGGGAGGGTATTAAAGTGTAAAATGCCGTGAAAATCAAATCACAAAGGATTTCGCATACAAAAAAAATGGAGGTTGCGGAAAAAGAAGATCCGTTTGAGAAAAAATGTCAAAAAGGGGGAAGGAAAATTGTAAAGAAAAGAATGAAGCAAAATGATAAAGAAAAAATTTGAGTCCCTTCAAAATAATATGGAACTTACCTAAATTCTAGGTTGGATTGAATGATGAATTAAGACCTGAAAGGCTAAAACTTAAGGGATTAGTGGCGAATACCAACCTTAGGCCTCTTGGATCTATTCTAAGATTTAAACACTCATGCACTTGTCAAGATCTGGATTAATCCTCAAGAGGTTGGGGAAAATGCAAAGCTTGTGTATTAGGTCTAAGTCTTAGGGATTATTCGACCCTGTTAACTGACCTCTGGTTTGCAGGACTTTGTAACTTAAGCACTCTAAATCACACACAGTTTGGTTCGGTGTGCTTAAATATGAAATCATGCCAAAAAGCATTTATGCTATTCAAAAAATGGGCTTAAGAAAAAGATTAGGAGCAGCTCGAAAACACAAGTTGATTTGGATGAGTTCTTGGCGTGGAGAGGTAGGAAATTCCTCACAAAGATGCACAATAACATATCGTCTCCTCGGTGCTTGTCTCATAGGATACCTAAATATCCTACTAGGGGCATGTAGGATGCCATAGGCGGCATTATCACGAAATGTTGATTGCCAAGGTCTAGATTTAGCTACAAAATGCCATGGGCGACACTATTCCAAAGTGTCAAAAGCTAGGGTTCTGGGAGTTGCCATGGGCGGTGCTATCTCGAAGAATCGATTGATAGGGACCCTACAAGGATTGATGATGGGGACAAGGAATCTAATGCAGAATGTGTTTAGGGCTAGTTCGAGGTTGGATCTAAGGAAAAATATAATGAAAAGAAAAAGAGAGAGAAAGCTCTCCACAATTGAAAATTTTTTTCTATCCATCTCTTACAAAAAATGCACTGACAACCTGAACCTAGGCTAACCATGTTACAAGACAGGTGCTTTAACTGCTGGGTCCAACGAGCCTTAAGATAGTTCCTGCTGGTCGTTGAAACCTTCACGGTAGATTGAGGCAAATGCTAGTCAGGTCTAGACCTCAGCTGGTACTTGAGTACCTTTAGGCGGATTTTTGGTATTAAGATTTGATTCCTAGAGATGCGGCTTAGTTGTGCATCCTGATGGTTACATCCGACCAAGATAATTGGTCTAATCCATAGAATTTTGCTAAGGGACTAGCAAAAGCTAGGCATGGGGGTATGATGGGAACACCATCTTGAGCCATAACTAGATCAATTTGGTCT
The DNA here is from genome assembly GCA_037157565.1 of Thalassia testudinum. NCBI lineage: Eukaryota > Viridiplantae > Streptophyta > Magnoliopsida > Alismatales > Hydrocharitaceae > Thalassia > Thalassia testudinum. The sequence continues at coordinate 64,431,706 of JAZHRO010000055.1, forward strand.
AAAAAGGTTGATAAATATTCTTACATATCCATTAGAAGGTCCTAAGGGCATATTATCCTATTTTGAAAAGAAGAAAAGAATACAAGGTTATTTCTACAAAATTAACAACATTCCACAAATATAGAATAAGAATAAGGTATTTCAGGTGTTTATTAAAGGTCATATGGTCATTAATGTCTAATAAGTGGGTCCATACAAAACAAAATGGGTTTTCACACATTTCAATAATTAATGGACATCTGGAACACTAAAAATAGACCCGCTTAGTTAATTGAGGTTATGGTTAGGATAAAATTCACCTAAACCTTTTAAAAATCATAAAAAAGTATTCTTTAAGGTTTGGTACCTTTGATTTGACCATTTGAACTTAATTTGACCTAAAATAGAGTCTTAAATAAACAATTGCCCAAATTTAGATTTTTTCGTAAATTACCTAGTCAAACATGGTCAAAACTAAAATTCAACTTCACCATTAAATTTCTTGGGTCCAAATTAGGTTTGTACCAAAATTTTGGCTCAATCTGAGATCATCTTGACCTAGTTTACATTTTAATCCTATTCTGACTCTTTTTCTTACAAAAAGCCCCTTAACTTTCAAAAATTCTTACAAAATGCCCCCTAATTTTTCTCCTTCACATATGGGTCCCTGCCGCCATGGCAAGTGTGAACCCACACACCCGAGGTTTCAATCAAGGATTCCTCCTTGATTACTTGACCATTCCCTTCCAAAATTGCAAGGGATGATCATGAGGAAATCTTTGATCATCTAAACCTACTTCTAGCTTCCAAATCCTCCCTTTTTGGTTTGTATGAATCCTTGGACCTCAAGCTTTCTCCCCTTGAAAATATGAGCTTCTCGAGCTTGTTTCCAAGCTTGGAAGCTTGCTTGAAGGCCTATAAAGACCTCCATGGACAACCTCACCTCCTTAGCGAGAATTGAGCCAAAAACACCTCTTCTTCCTCTACCTCAGGCTCACTCCACCTCGCCCTGGTGACTCCACCTCCAGCCTCTTCATCGGCCACCATGCATGATAGGCGGTCAGTTCCTCCTCCCCTCGTCTTTCCGCACCTTGCAATACTAGCGAGGTGCCCTCAACCCCTCTGTCGTTGTCGTTCTTCTCCTCTGGAGCATCCTTTGTCTTTAGCGCCGGCCATACCAAACCCAACACCTCCTCCATCCCTCTTCATCTGCTGCTTAGTCTCCTTAGCTCATCATCACCGTGCTACTACTTTGCTATTTCAACCACTCTTACACCATCCACGCCTCCGTCTTCCACCTCGCCGACCCCACTGGTGAGCCCAACCGATCACCACAGTCCTCCAAATTGGTCGCTCTCAACTCCTACACCTTCACCTCATCCACACGAGCAACACCCCTCAAGAAATTGCGGGGATTGCTTGCCCTATCCTTCCATCGGACACAACCACCTCCACCTTCATTTTTCACATTCGCCAGCCATCTCTGACCCCTTCCACGACACGCCACCGCCACCACCACCTTCGTTGCATCTGTGCATATCTCTTGAGCTTATCTGATGAGGCCACAAGGCCATGTTTTCCATTTCAGGTATGAAGCTGGTCGCCGCCATCAACGAGCAGCTTCAAAAGACCTTGAAGCTGTGTTCTTGCCTCAACTGCTCCAGGCAAGACCTTCAGGCGATGTGGAATTCACCCAGGTGTAGATCCAGGCTCTCAATTAGGAGCGTTGACTATTCCCTTACCCTCAATTAGACCAGCCCTGAGTCGCTGCTCGCCCGCGAAGAACTGCAGCCAAGATAGTCCCACATTGGGGACGTAGGAGCTCTCCACAGTGCAAAAGAGGAATTTGTGAAGAGGACTTATTACCCAAGTCACGATGGGTTGGGTCCCTCACTGGCATAACTCGTTTAGCCCACTGCTCACTTGCGATCACTCCCACAGGCCTGCACCTGGATCTGGTTTCTGTTCCTACCCGATTACCCAGTTGACCCTGGGTCTTTGAGAGAAAGAAGAGAAGGAAAAAGAGAGAGAGAGGGCAGGAGGGGGGGTTTGCCTCGCTTTCTAACTCTCTAACACTTGAGGAGAAGAGGCCTTTGCCTCTGTGCTTGAGTTGAGAAAAGAGTAAGGCAGAGAAGAGAAGAAGAAGAAGAACAGCGCACACACACTATAGCAGGATGCTATTTAAGTCGTCTGTGTTGAGCATCCGACATCTGATTCCACCACTTTGTGCTTTTGAGGCTATACTGCTTACTTACATTGCGTGGAATTATTTGATTGGTATTGTTGAGATATTTCTATTATTGTAATTAGAGTAAATTGGTGATTCAAGTCACCATTTTACCCTATTCTTTTTACACTATTGACATTTGCCTTCATTTATATGTCATTATTGATTGGAGTTTTATTACAAATTACTTATCTTGTACTTAAATTGTTATCTTGAGATTAATTGCTATACTTGCTCCCTACATTCAACCTCGAACTTCAAAATTTGAGTATAAATTGTATTTGTTTTTGTGTGATTTTGACTGAACATTGATTGAGGAGTCGTTAAAGTCTTTTTGATTTTGTTGCTTTGTGTATGTGATCATTTGAGTCAATTCATTAATTTCTACATGCATACTCTCAAATACAACATAATCATATTCAAATTCATTAATACTTGGTTCCTCAAAATGAAATGATTGATATTCAGGCTGTAAATCAAGATTAGGATTGTCAAATGAATCTCCTTCCTCAACTTCAATAGGAACATCAATATCATCCACCTTAGGTGCCTGATCTACAGAATCCTCAATGACCACCTCAGAATCACAAATCTGTTCTGGGCCACCCGACCCAAATTCAAGCATTTCTGATTTTTGTTGCTCATCCTGGATTCTATGAAGCTCTTTTCTTATATCATCATATTCTCTAGCACTAGCTTCTTTTATTTCATGAACCATTTTGATCAATTGAGTAATCTGGGATTCATTGCAAGGGGCAGGGGTTTGAATTGGGCTAGGTTGGTCAAGATAGTCAACCATGCTATAAAAGATTTGATCCTGTATTGAGGGTGACACTTGTGATTTAGTAGATTCTTGATTCGAGTCATGTGGTCCTACCCAGGTGTCAATTGCCATGGTTTCTTCCGAATTACCCTTCAAATCACTTTTCGTATTGTCCAAAAAATACCCTGATGTCATTTTCTTAGTGGCTACATAAATATTAAAGTGAATCTTCTCTTTATCGCTGCTCATTTCCATACATCCTAAGTAACAATCAATCCGTGCAATAGCCATAGCCAAGAAAGGGCGACCTAGAATGATGGGTGAATCACTTAGCTTCTTCGGTATACCCATGTCCAAAACAATAAAATCAATCGGAAAGCTAAGACCTTGCACTTTAATTATCGCATCCTGAACTACCCCCTTAGGTGTTTTGATGGAGCCATCTACCATTCTAATGGTGACAGGTATGTGGTGCAGATCTCCAAGTCTGGTGCAGTCAAAAAGGGCGGTAGGAATCAAGTTGATGGAAGATCGTAGATCCATAAGGGCTCTATTAAAGGTGAATCCCTTGATGGCATAAGATATTAACGGCTTTCCAGGGTTGGTCTTTTTGGGTGGTAGAGTGGTAGAAACAAATGCAATTATGTTAGCAGATAAAACCACCTCTTTAGGTGTGTAAGTCTTTTTCTTCTCTTGTGACTCTTTCTTTAAGGCCCCAGAAAAAGGTAAATAGGTCAAATCAACTTCAGGGACCCTTGTCTTCTTTTTGTTCCTAGAGTCTGAGTTAGAGCTAGATGCAAGTTTGCTCTGAAGATTTTTGGTTGAGCCCGAATCAAATCGTTTGGGTGGGCTCCTAGCTGTTTTCTTTCTTTTAGAAGCCAAAGAATTGGCACCTACACAATAGCACATGTGATAATTTGGAGGGGTTGGAAGAATAGGTGGAGAATAGGAGTGAAGAGGAGTGTGCATGTAGGGATAAAATGGTTCTTGAAGTCTCTTGATTTGATCCCCTTGAGATTTCACTTGATTTTCCAAATTAGTCAGCCTTTCTTCATTTTTCTTGTCAAAGTCCAATAAAAGGTTCATGATATCCTCAAGGGTGGTTGTGGGTTGGGTTGGACTAGATTGATCTTGAGTTTGATTTTTTTCTCTATGGAGGCCATGAAAGATTAGGATTGTCTCTCCACTCTAGGTTATATGAATCAGGATATGAATCAAAGTTTATCACCCTGAGTGGGGCTGACTATACAGAGAGTTGATTGAGAACCTGATTTGTGGTCTTGTACTTGTGATCCATTATTCCAATTCTTAAGTGATATATCATCAAGTACAGGTGTATCAGAAATGGTGCATTCCCTAAGTGATCTACCCAAATCATGAAGTAGGTCCAAAGGTGCCTTCTGGGTTGGCTGAGTCCAAGATGCCTCCCCAAGGTAGCAAGAGTCAATAGAGTTGCTAGTGGATCCAAAATATGGGTCACCTGATCCACTAGGCTGGGTAATCTAGGTCTCTTGTTCTTGGGAGGAGTGATAAGATTGAGATTGTGCCTAACATTATCTAATTTGCTCCAGGAGGTTAGCACATTGATCCTTATAATCCTTTTTATACTCCTGGAATTCAGCAACTTATCCCTTCAATCGGTTTTGATCTAGATAAGGGTCAGATTCATGAGGTTCAGGTTCTAAATAAGTTGGAGGCAAGGAGAATGAGAATAATCATATCCCTGCTGCTGAGGATGAGTCTCCCAACCAGGAGGAGTCGAAATCATGGTTGGATTGGGAGATGGATGACCTTGAGGATCAAAAGGATGATATGGGTTCATGGATATTTGAGAAAAGAGGAGAATAGAGATAAGAGAAGGTCTTCCTCAAGAAGACACAACTAGCTACAAGGGGCTGGTGAAAATAAGGCAATGGCCTAGGAAGAAAGATGAGAGAAAGCCCCAAATCAAGCAAACAAGCTAGCCCTAAATTGTATACCCTAAATGGACCTAAACCTGGCACTGTGAAATGGACGTAGGTTAAACCAACCCTTTAATTACTTAGTTGGCTAGAAGGGTGGGACACCCTAGGACACCCCACACGGCGGCACACCACTAGAGGTTAACACGGTTACCACACCGACCTTTCTTATCACTAGTTGGTCCAAATAGACAAGGCCTTGATTTTCACCCAATTAATCTTTGGTTACCAAGTAAGTTAATCCTGCATAGGGCACATCTACTTAGTTTTAGGCTTGGGCTTGAAGTGCTCTTGGAATTTGATTGAGCATTATGGGGGTATTGCCCTTAAAATTGGATTTAGAAGTGGGAAGTGCACAGACAGAGGATTTTCATTACAAGATTTAATTGGTGTGTGGCTTTTATGGTTCATGTGCTTGTATTAATTTCTTTTAGGATTTCCTTGTTTAAGTCAATTCAAACAAGGTTGTAGTAGAGCACACATCAGGTTTTGCAAGTCCCAATTTGTTATATGAATTTACTTTAAGTATGGAATGTAGATGTGTTCTACCTTAGTGTGGAAACCCTAATATCAGATAGGTCTCTATGATGATTTTAAGTCATCAAGGTAGAAGTGGTGTGACCCAATCAAGGAAAACAATGGTCCTAATGCACCACTACTAAGTGAACTAGAGCTAAAGGGTTGCCTAGGTAGGTGAGGGGGTCAATCAAGAAATCAACCTCACCTACTAAGCAACTAAATTGATTCAAATCAGTTTAGGTCTCTAGAAAAAATTAAACCCTAAATTTTGATGTCCTAGGGTTATGCTCTTTTAAAAATCTGCAGTCAGGCCTTATTCTAACTTGAAATCACTCCCTAGATTGGTAAAGTAATCTAAATAAAATGAAATTTAACAGAGATATTCCTTTTTCAATAAGGCATTCAGGGAATATTTTTTTGAAATTTTTACCATTTCAACTGAATAAATTGGAATTTTTAATTGTCTGGGGTCAGATCTGGGATTTTGACCCCTGGTTGGTTTTTCACATTGAAATAGTATCAAATAAACTCTGAAAATTCAGTAAAAATATGGAAATGAAAGATAATTTGATCAGATTTTAAACCCCACCATTTTTGGTCAAATCAAATTTGCAGATTGTTCATAATTTCTATTTGAAATTTAAAAATTTTCAAATCTATGTAAGTTTGACCCCTTGTAATTCATGAATTTTTAAAAATTTTATACTTTGAATTTCTTAAAATGAATGGTGTCATTTGAAAGATGGTTTGAAAATAAAGCTCTTGCCCAAATTTCAAAAGCTTTTGCTCAATATATTTTTTGGCAAATGAATTTTTAAATCGAGTTTGAAATCAGGCCGAAAATCAAGGATGTGGTGGAAAGGCTTGTGAAAGGTTTGAAATTTAAATTTCAAACCTTTCCACCAAAACACATTTTCTTTTTTGAATTTTTTTTTTCAAAGGAAAGGTTTTTTTTTCAAATTTTTCTCTCTATTTTTCTTTCAAGCAAATCAATTCTAAAAAGGAAACCTAATCTAAACCTTTTTTTTCACACGAAACTATGCAGATATATATATATATATATTCAGAAAGGAAAATCTAACTAAGATCTACATAGGGTTCATGAAGAGAAACCTAAGACTAAGTTAGAGAAGATGTGCACCTATTTTTTTTTTTAATACGCTTGACGTGTGCGCAGATCCATCCTATTTTCCCTGCACATCAAAAAGCAAAGATGTTAAGCAAATCCAAATCAAAAAACTCGCCCGTTGCCTCCCCAGCAACAATGCCATTTGACAAGGCATTTTCACGCATGTTTTGAAATATGTTGGAATTGTAGTATAGTTGCGCTAAACCCTTGATCAAAAATATTTGTTTTACAAAACTCGCATTGATTTTTATTCTTTTATAACTTGAGTCCCTATTGTTTGTCTCTGGAAGGCGTGAGAAACAAGTTTCAGATTTGGATCCACTTTTCTAACCTAAATCTAAACTAACCTAATATTTTTGGTCTTTTTTGTATTTTGCGATATGTTGTGTGTTTTTGATTTTTTGTTTTGAAAAGTCCACTGAAACCTAGATCTAAATATGCTAGCGAAAACCTATTCTTAATGTAACTAATGGGCGTGTATTCACAGTGACACAAAAAAGAATATCACTAATTATTCAAAGAAAAATTAATTATGCATTAACTAATCATATGAAGTTGCAAAAGAATACATAAAGGGAACTAAACTAAGAGAATGCTAGGATCAACCAAGAGAGGCTATGAAGAAGCCTTCTTGACCATCCAAGAAGAGAGAGAGGGAGGGTGTGGGCTGATCTTCCAAGGAGTGAGAAGAGGGCACACCAATGAAGAAGTAAAGGAGAAGAGGGTGGTGGACCCTTTCTCTTCTAGCTGTCCTTGAAGCCTTGGAGGAGAACACCTTGGAGCTTCACTTGGTCGTCCGTGGAGGAGCACCTTGGAGCTTCACTTAGTCTTCCATGGAGGAGGAGAGTGGATGGCCTTGAGAGGGTGGAAGGGAAGGTGTTGGTGGTCGCAAGAGTGGAGTGGAGGAAAATTAATGGTTGGAGTGTTGGCCGTCCATGGGGGCTTAGGAGTAGGTTCTTAGGTTGGGTTTACTAAAATTGGGATGGCTAAGAATAAGTGTTCTAGAATAGGCTAGGTAGAAGTGTGTGTGTGTGTTTTGAATTTCGTAGAGCTAGGTTGTGGGTTTTGGTAGAATTAGGTGGTAAATAGGTTGGGTCAATCTATATTAGGTGGGTGTAGACCTAACTAGGCTTAGGTGAGTTTAATTGGAGAGGAATGAACCTAATTGAGTCTAGGTCAAGTCTAATAGGATGTGTGTGTGATTAGGCTAAGGAATCCTAATAGGTTGGGTTAGGGATAGGATAAGTAAGGGTATGGATAGTGGGATAGGCTTAGGAGGTCTCTAATTAGGTTTCCTAAGGTGTTTTTAAGGGTAGGGATAAGCTATCCTCCTCACTCTTCTTGTCTGGATTAGTTCTTGTTTCTTTGTTGCTTTATTCCACTCCATCTCGCATCCTGGATCACTTTTTTACCTGCAAATAGCAACAAAAACATTAAATAGCAAGATATCTCATCTTATTCTATATAAAATGATGCAATGCATGATATGCATGATATGAGTGCAATATTGACAAAATAAGCTAGGTTCAAACATTATTTAGGTTGATTAGGACCTATGATTGTTGCACAATCACAGTCTAAGAAAGATTAGAGGCCAAGGGGCGAGGTGGTATAAATCCGTACCTTAGATCACAAATCCAACCACATAGATGGGTTCAGATCAACGATCATAGCCGAACGGCATGAAAATCTGTTCAATTTGATAATCGTAGCACCACCTACAAAGCAAAGAAGATGGATGGCCTAAATGGAGCCATGTGGCACCACCCAAGCCACCCACAGCCACTCGGCCTCTTCCTCCTTCAACCGTGCGATCAATCCCATTCATTGGATCATCAATCCAATGGCTGAGAATCCATCAAGGCGTGCCTCATCTCTCCTTCATCAACATTAGCTAATCTCAACCATTGGATCCTCATCCAATGGCTAAAAGCATAGGGGCATTAAAATGCAAAAGCAACAAAGAAGCGGCCATAACACAACAATTACGACCTCAAAGAAGGAGAAGAGGGCATGGGGTTGAAGCCTCGCGTGCCTCAAATTGAAGACGTGGGCGAGCGTGGAAAAATTCGGCTGCATGATCTTCATCGAGCGGTTATGGCGGTGACGACGTGGTAGCGCAGATGGGCAAATGTGCACACGTGCGTGATGACGTCCTCATGGACATGCGATCTGACACGAGCCCTATCAGCAATGCGAGGCGAGGTGTAATCGTGGCCATTCATTCAAGATTTGACTGTGGAGATCGTGTTCGCGCTTGTGAAATGCTTGAAGACATGTGGGAATGGCTGAAGGTGAAGAGACGAGGGTGCACGCGTGCTTTAATGACATGAGTCTTTAGTGACTCTCACAAACATCACTAAAGACCCTGATATTAATTTCTAAAACATAAAAAGACCCTTTTGGCTCCATGACTATACCGATAAATAGCCTACCCCTGCACATTTTCTCATCCCTTCTCTTCTCCTCTCACCTCCACCAAAACTCTACGAGCTGGTCCCATGCCCAGGATCACTACTCCATTAGGGCTAGAGTAAAATAATTTTCCCATCTTATCACCCCCTTCCTGGAGCATCCTACGGTTGTCCTCTCACCACCATTTGGGAAGAGGATCCCACTACAACGTCACCCTACTTCGTCCTCCCTCCTTCAGCTCTGTTCTCCTTCATCCAACATCTCATCTCCATCGTCTGAGCGCTCCGTCAACACGACTCATCCTCCAAGCAGCCATCGAGGAGGATAACTTCTCACCTCCTCTCTTTTTTCTGCTTTCTAGTGTAGATTTCCATCTTTCTAGTTGTAGAAATTAGTTGTAATGAACATTTGTCTATGAAATATTGATTCACACACGCACACTCTCTCTCTGTATTATTCTCTCTATTTTCTATTTATTATTCTTTAAGTAGAATAGCTAGTGTAGATTAATTTCAACCAGCTAATCTGCTTTCGTGAAAATAATTGCTACGCGATTTTTAATCAAACGTTCGCCTCCTCATGTTCGATTGGGGACTCATTTTGAGTTTCGGCAAATTTTATCTAATAGTGGATCTTTTCACGACTACAATGATAGGGTTTCTAACTCAAAAATTTGAACGTGGAAATCACGTTCATCATTTTGGCATCGTTGCCAGGAGGCAACACTCTTTGATTTTTCGCATTTTCTGCCTTACTTATCTTTTACCTCACTTTTCCTTTTTCTTACTATGATTACAAATACTCTTTCGAGGGGAGCAAAAGCAGTAGATTGGAGCAAAGTGCTGTTGAAGGGTCTGTAAGTTTACCTTACACCTCCTACCCCCTAGATTTCATTTCATCACATAAATAACACAAACCCTAATTAACCTAGGAGCTTGCATAAACCCTAGGCTTAGTTTTGTTGTTTGGTTGCCACCTTCACTCACCTCATCCTCCATATATAAGAAAAAATCTGATTGTGGGATTTACTTAAACCTACACATCACATACACTCACTGAGGTACACGACCTCTTCTGATTTCAATCACTTAACTAGGAATCCAACCTAAGGACTTGGTACACCTGCATGAGTTATACAAATAAGTGATTAGAAATCTGATTAGGCTAACCATTTTGTGTGCCTTAATTAGTGGTGCATCAGGCCACTTGTCTGATTTGTATAGGTTGCACCACTTAACATAAAACTGATTCAAGTAGCTTGCCACATATTATTCAACTTTTGGGACTAAACTAGGCACTCCACATTCCTTTTAAGTTTTAAAGGAATATATCTTCACCTGTGCTTTCAAAACTTGGTGTGCTAACTGAACCTTGATTGAATAAACCTAAAGTTGAACCCTAAAAGCTACTAAACAAAGTTGAACCCTAAAAGACAAATCATCAATTAACCTTGTTTGAAAAGCATTGGTTGTGCATGTACACACATTGAAACTGATCTTTAATGGCACAACCCAGATAAAAGGCCCATCACATTCCCAAGCACATTCAAACCTAAGCCTAACTAAAATCAAGTAGACGTTGGCCTTAAGGATTTGACTCGCTCATCGGATCCCAGATCGAGATTATTTTCTATTAATCTGCTTCTACTGGTCCATCTAATGTCTGGCTAAGGTTGTAGTGTCAAACTACTGCTGTTGGGGGGTATCAAAGGAACCTGAGGTGAAAGCAAAGGGGAGAACCTTCTCCCTAATCCCTCCCTCTAACTGGTTGGATTGACCGGAATGAAGTTGACCAAATTGTTCTTTTCATCTCAAGACAGGTTCTGGGAGTCTATAGACCTTTAGGCTACCACACCTAAGGACAGGTTTAATTGTTTGTATTTCAGAACACCTTTCTTTTCCTCCCATTCTGTCATGGATCCTTCCATATCCTATTTGCATTTCCACTCTTACCCTCCTACCACTACTTATTCCCAAGATGATTATTATTCCAACCAGACTTATTCTCACCCATCTACTAGTTGGGATAATCTTGATTGGGGATACAATTCCGGACATCTATGTTCAAGGTTTAACCCTGGACACCGTGATTTTGATTTTTATCCTTCTCCGAGCTACACCAATTTTAGATCACCACCCTCATATGGACAACCTAATACGATCTACAATCAAGAAGGATTTAACACCTACCTTCCCTAGGACTGCACTGCATATAGGTCACCACCCCTCTATGAACAACAAGAAATGACCTATTATCAGGGAGGACACCAAGAACCTTAATTTTTGAACTCCCTTGGACTGAACCCAAACCCATTCAACCTTGAACCAAACCATTTGGTTTAGGTGAACTAGGTCCAAGATAAGGGGTTGGCTAACTTAAGGAATGCCATTCAATCTTCATAAGCTCAGCCAACACCTTGCATTGAAGAGTTGAAGCCTTTGATTGAAATGATTAACGATCTTAACAAGTATTTGTTGGATTGACTCTAAGATGTTAAGGATAAGGACCCAGGTCAGTTTTTACTTGGGAAGTTGTTGAAATTGAGGATGAACTTTGTGGTTGCTTTAGTTCAATCTTGGTATGATTCCCAAGATAAACCCTCTTTAGGAGAGTTAATGTCAAAACCTGCTCAGGCACCTATAGGGGGGAACACGTTTTATGAGACTGGGGATGACCAAGTTGGTCTAGAGCAACCAATTGAGGATGAATTTATTACTTCACTTGAGATCCCTAAACTAGGGTATGAGGAAAAGTATGTCTCCATGGACAAGGAATTGATTGATGATTTTGAGACATATATTAATGTACATCTAGAATTATTTGATTCTGAGGGTGAAGAATCTTTATGTGAAGTCTCACCTGAGTTTGAGGGAAAAGATTTTAGTGAGACGACTAGGCCTAGGGATTCGATGAATCATTTGATGGCCCTATAATTGAGGAAATTTATCTTATTGGGGCTAGCATAGTGGATTTAGATCCTGATTTCATGAAGGATTCAATTCATAGCCCCATTTCTCAATCACACCCCAAAGACCTGAATGATGATGTTTCTGAAATCATTAGACCCAAGTCAATTCTTATTCAGCCACAAATTTTGGACTTGGATATTTTAGATGGGGTTGATAACACTTTTGAGGTCCTGGAAATTGTGATTGTGGAGGATAGGAGCTGGGAAATGAAGATTTAGGAAGCCATCTCCGGGGGAAGTAGAAGTCTGAGTCTAAGGGTTCGTATTTGCCTGAAACCACCAACCTTTTACCAGGACCCTTATGACACTTTTGATTCTGAGGATGTGTAACCCAAGCACAAATTCACTGATTATCATTTTGATCTTGATTTTTCTATTGTCTAACTTTTTTGAGTTGGGTTACATCCTTATAAACCGCAGACCCGACTCCGCTTGCATACTGATCTCAGGTTCTGGGTAATTTTCATGCAGAACCTAAGATACACTCAACCCTGGGGCATGGGTTTGCATCATAATCTGGTCCACATCTATGGACATTCTCTGCTGGCAGGTCTTGAGGTTAATCTTTTTATTCTGATCCTGACCTACACCGTGAATTCTTTATTTCTTCCCCTTGTTTGTATACTATGCCTAGCTGAAGGCACTAAATTCAGCATGTATACAACTGTTTTATTCTCGAAGCTAACCAATAATCACGAAATTCAGGTGCTTTCTTCTTTACTTTGCTCTTTTTCATGTCATTTAATATAATGAGGACATTGCATTAGATAGTCATGGGGGAGTGGATATCTTTATTTGAGTTATTTTGTTAGCTCCGTAGATTCTTTTTATTTTTCTCTTTATTAAAAAAAAAATCAATTAGGAAAAGAGAACTTGGGCTTTAGAAATTTTCAACTTTAGGGAATAATACGATTGGACCTGAACACTTAGATTCTTTAGGTCTTCGGGATTAATCAGCTTGGGTGTCCACTAAAATGTGGACTTGTTTCTCGAGTCCTCACCAATTTGAATTCATTTCTAATTGATTAAATAAGTTGAGGTGATAAGTATATAACTTATCAACCTGCCATTTGATTTGAGGGAATTTATAGTCTAAGCATCTACACAGTATTTGCATTGACTCACTTTTCAATGGTTTCAACGGAAATTGGGTAGCTAATGAACCTTCTAGCCACATGACCATTTTCTTCCTGTTGCCTTTAGATAAGTCTTGGATCACAGAAGCCACCTACTTTGAAGAAAAGAAGAAAAATAGAGAAATACTCAAAAAGAAAAAAAAATGATAAGAAATGGAAAAGAAGAAAAAAAGGCATACTTCACTACACGAGTATGTCTGACAGGTTGTCATAGGTAACAGTCCATTGGCCTGTTGTCCAGAACCCATCTCACAAAATGCATGTTAATTCCAAACACTTAGCAAGAAGCAAGGAAGTAGAATAGGCCAGGGAGATATACACTGGGCTTGCCCTTATGTTGACCCAATAAAAATAAAAAGTATGGAGAGAGCTACCGGTCGTATAGATACACCTTTTGGCATAATTTCTTTCCAAGGTCACCTAGGGGCATAGAAACCCAAACTCTATTCTGATTGCTGATCAGTAAGTCTATCACATTCACACAAAAAGATGCTTAGCACTTAGAGTTCTCTTTGAGTCTTGGGTGGGTTGGGTAGCTGTAAAAAGCTGCCCCGAAACTCTAAACTAAAAAATCTAAAAAAATTAGAAAAGAAAAAAAAGAAAAAGGTGCTTTTGCTTTTGAATAAGGCGAGGGCTTAGGTGGTCTACATTTTGGCAAACACCTAGGCGCTGCTGTGTCTCTGCAGTTCAGGTCTTAGTAGAAACTTCTTAGTTTTGAAAAATAACTATTGTGCAAGTAATTTGATCTTAATTCTTTTATAAATAACATGTAATTTGGCTAGGGACTAGCAAAAGATAGGCATGGGGGTGCGATGTGCACACATCTAATTGGCATAAATTGCCTATTTAAGCATGTTCCTAGGTCTATAGAAGCATCACGCATTATAAATAATGCATAAAATGCATCATTATGCATTTAGATTAGTTTGTACAAATTATAGGTTAATTTTCCCTTTTTGTGGTCAGGGGACAAGGCAATATCATTTTAAGGCCTCAGATTGAAGATACAACCATATGTATCTGATTAGGGTGACAATTGGAGTCCAACGCCTTTGGGATCACCTCGATCGGACATTTATAGCATCAGATGCAGTCTGAGAAAGATCAGAGGCCAAGGGGCAAGGTGGTGTAAATTCGTACCTCAGATGACAAATCCAATTACACGGATGGGTTCAGATCGATGGTCACAATCGAATGGCATGAAAATCGATTCAATCTGATAACTGTGGCACCATCTACAAAGCAAAAAAGATAGACAGCCCAGGTGGTGCCACGTGGCACCATCCAAGCCACCCACAGCACCTGACCTCTTCCTCCATCTGCACAATCAATTGCAGTCGTTGGATCATCGATGCAACAGCCGAGATTCCATCAAGGCGCGCCTCATCTTTGCTTCATCAGGATCAGCTAATCTCAGCCGTTGGATCCTCATCCAACGGCCAAGGGCGTGAGGGCATTAAAATGCAAAAGCAACAAAAAAGCGGCCATAGCACAACGGCTATGACCTCAAAGAAGGAGAAGAGGGCGTAGGGTCGAAACCTCGCACGCCTCAAATTGAAGACACAGGTGGGTGCAGCAAAATTCGGTTGCACGATCTTCATCGAGTGGATATGGCAGTGACAACGTGGTAGCGTGGATGGGCGAGCACACACACGCATGTGATGATGCCTTGATGGATGTGCGATCTAACGCGCACCCTCTCGGTAGCCTGAGGTGAGGCACGATCGTGGCCGTTCATTCAGATTTGACGATGGAGATCGTGTGTGCTTTTGAAATGCTTGAAGGCACGTGGGAACGGATGAAGTGAAGAGACGAGGATGCACATGTGCTTTAACAACGTGGGTCTTTAGTGACACTCTTAAACGTCACTAAAGACCATGATATTAATTTCTAAGCCATAAAAAGACCATTTTTTCCCCATGACTACACCTATAAATAGCCTACCCCTCCTACACATTTTCTCATCCCTTCTCTTCTCCTGTCACCTCCTCTAAAGCTCTACGAGTTGGTCCCATACTTAGGATGCTCCATTAGAGCTAAAGTAAACTAATTTTCCCATCTTCTCACCCCCTTCGTGGAGCATCTTGAGGTTGTCCTCTCATAGCCATTTGGGGAGTGGATCCCACTATGACGTCGCCTTACTTCATCGTCCGTCGTCCAGCTTCATTCTCCTTCATCCAGCATCTCATCTCCATCGTCTAGGCACTCTGTCAACGTGGCTCATCCTCTAAGCAGGCGTCGAGGAGGATAACTTCTCACCCCTTCTCTTTTTACTACTTTCTAGTGTATATTTCTAGCTTTCTAGTTGTAGAAATTAGTTGTAATGAACATTTGTTTATGAAATATTGATTCACACACACACTCTCTCTTTCTCTGTATTATTCTCTCTTTTCTATTAATTTTTCTTTAAGTAGAATAGCTAGCGTAGATTAATTTCAACCAGCTAATCTGTTTTCATGACAATAATTCCTACTGTAATTTTTAATCAAACGTTCACCTCCCCATGTTCAACCTGGGACTCATTTTGAGTTTCAATAAATTTTATCTGATAGAGGATTTTTATGTGACTACAACGACAAGATTTCTATCTCAAAACTTTTAGCGTAGAAATCACATTCATCAGTTACTAATGACCTGAAGAGTCTAGGCACAAGATCTCAATACATACTCTTAAGGCTAGTAACTTCTTAGTACCTATTCTCTTCATCCTTTCCTTACTCAAACCATACAACCTATGCTTTATACAATCCTTTTTTTTTAAACAAAACAAGTTGAGATTAATGGAGATTAGATGTAGGAAACTCAGTAAAAATTTACCCACCCCCTATGCCTATTTCATGTAATGTCCTTATTGTATGTCCATGAATAGAAAATATTCACAAGAAAAGGAGGATATCACCTAAATAACTCTAAATTGGTTCATGAAGGATTGACTAGCTCTAATCCTGAAAACTCAATTGGAAATATTTATAGTCAAAATTGGGTTGGGTTTCCTCCCAACAAGTGTTGAATTTAATGTCAAGATCCATATTATGTTTAATCAAAAGTCCAAAAGGGTTACCTTTTCTAGGACAAGTCTAGGTGCAATGCTACCTATGTAAGGCTTTAGCTTTTGATTATTCATGGTAAAGGTCTAGCTTATCTTAGGGTTGCTGTTCTTAATGGGTCCATGTGAAATAACGTGTGTGATAGTGTAAGGGTTGTTTCATCTTGATCTGAGCTTTCATGGGAATAATCGTAATCGTGCATCAAAAAGCCATACTTTCAGGTTTGGCTAAAAGCTTTTTCGAGATATGTGTGTGTCATGGAAAGCTTTGGTTTTCTCTTTGTAAATCTAGGCATTTTTATAAGCATCATTACAAATCTCCTCAAACTTAGTCAATTGTAACTTTCGATGCTCACATTCTTTATCCAATTTATAGTTGCATTCTTTGATTGCCCAAAACTATGGATGAGAAAGAGGGGTCTGGGACTCTAAATGAGGAAGAACAAAGTCTAAGGAAAGAATTGATGAATGTTATTGCTAAAGAAGATTTATAGAGGGAGATTGATTGGTGCCAATGATCACGACAACTATGGCTCAAGGAGGGTGATTTGAATACAAAATTTTTTCATGTGGCAGCCAGTGCAAGGAGGTATAATTTGATCTCTACACTCAGGTATGAAGATCAGGTGGCCACTTCTCCTATTCAGCATAATGATCTGGCAAACAAATACTATATGGATTCTACATGTGCGAGCCAGAGGGGGAGTGGAGGTTATCCCATTCAAATATGCCATGGTTGAATGAAGAGGATGGTGTGATGCTTTGTAGGCCGATTGGGGTGGAGGAGGTCGAACTAGCCTTGAAGGGTTTAAAGGCTGAAGGGTCACTAGGTCTAGATGGTTTCCCTGTGTTGTTTTATAAGGACTTATGGCCTTTGCTAAAAAATGAGGTGAAGGATGTAATAGCAGAATCCCAAAGGGGTAATGCTGGTATGGAAAGGATGAATAGATCTTTCCCATTTCTCGTTATGAAGAAGGCGGGTGCAGAGTTGCTTTCTGATTTTAAACTCATTGCCTTATCGAGTTCAATTTACTTGATAATTGGGAAGGTCCTTGCCAACCATATGAGGGAGGTTTCTCCTTCTATTATTAGCCCCATGCAGTTGACATTCTTGAAAGGCAGATCCTTACAGGAGTCTTTTATACTGGCATAGGAGATGGGGCCAGGATGGGTGAGGAAGAAAAATAGGCCTTTTGTGGAAGGTGGACTTTTCCAAGGTGTACGACTCAGTCTCTTGGGCATACCTTTGGGAAATTTTCAGGAGGCGAGGCTTTCCAGAAACATGGGTCCAGTGGATCGAGTGGTGTATTACGACTGCTTCTTTTTCCCCTTTAATCAATGGTTGCCCTGTAGGAAAGTGGATACAACCTCAGAAGGGGGTCAAGTAGGGTTACTTGGTTGCTCCTTTGGTTTTTATTTTCGTAGTAGACACACTAGCAAGGTTCGCCTTTAAAGCCTGCATGGGAGGTTTACTGTATGGCTATACACTGTCTTCTCAGTGTGTGTTGACTCCCATCCTACAGTTTGCAGATGATATAGTGTTCATCATTGAAGGGGGGAGTTTGAATTAAGGTCACTGAAACATGTGGTGGACATTTTTAGCTCATTGACGGGGCTTAATTGAATGGTGCAAAGTCTTCTCTGATTTGCTTTGGTAGGACTTACAACATAAAAGACAAACTCTTGTAGATCTTACAGACATCGTGCGCAAACTTTCCTATCCGTTAACTTGGCCTACCACTCCAGGCCAAGAGAATGAAGAAGAAAGATTGGATGTATGATATAGACACAATTATTGAAGATAAAATGCCTATTCATGCATGTTCCTAAGCTTAGATTTTCATTTCATGTTATAAATATTACATAGCATGCATCATCCTGCATTTTAGAGTAGTTGTGTATATTTTAGGTTAATTACGTCCTTTCTATGGCCAGGAGGGAAGGAGATTCATTTTAGGGCCTCGGATTGACGATCAGAATGTACAGATCTGATCAGGATGATAATCAGAGTCCAACGCCTCTGAGATCGTCCTAATCGGAATCCTGTATCACCTTATGCGATCTGAGGAAGATCAATGGCCAGGGGGCAATGTGACATTTTTACGGTGTCAGATGAGAAATTAGACTATATGGATGGATCCGAAGCGACGATCGCAGTCCGTCAACTTAAAATCACCTCGATCCAAGCATCATGGCATCCTATACAAGCAAGTAAAGGTGGACGGTTCAAATGATGCCATGTGGCACCATCTGGAGTGCCCAGGGTCAACAACGTCCTTCCAAAGGAGCTTCCCAACACGCCATCTTAGCCACTGGATGAGAATCCAACGACTGAGAATCCTTTCCCACTGTGCGCCCACACCACTCTTCTTGACTCAATCGGGAGCTTGGCGTAATGGTTGTGGACTTAACTTCTAAAGGAGGGGTGCAGGTTCGAAACCTGCCAAGCCCCCCAATTACTCAATTGAGGTAGCGCCAGCACACACGTGCAGATGTGCATGCACTAGCCCACTTATCCGCACCGCAACGTCATCGTAGCAACGCAACACCAGAACGCACGTGCGCGACATGGCACATAATGGGTGTGCAAGCACAGCAGCAGCGGGCGTGAGTTGGAGCGGATCTCCAGCGACAGCCTGGGCGAACCTTTAGTGATGCTTATAGCTGTCACTAATTGCTTGTAGGCACAAGGCCAGCTGTGGGCATGAGTGGTGGGGGTGCAATCTTCAGTGACAGCTGCAAGGGGTCTTTAGTGATGCTTACAGCTGTCACTGCAGCCCTCTACATGAATTTCTTCTTCCCTCCACTATATAAACACCCCTACACCCCCCATTCCTCTTCATTTCTACCTACTCTACTCCTGCCTACTCCTAAGCTTTAGTAGCCTACCAAAGCTCCATTAGAGCTTACTCTCAAGCTCCAAAGGCCTCTTATTAGTGTAATGATCCTTTACCCCACCAAACATTTGTCCTTCATCCCACCACCTTCATAAGAAGCCTTGGAGCCATTCTCCTACCTCCATTCCCATAGAAGATCGCCTCCGTCTCCTCACCTCCATTCCAGAGCCTCAACGAAGCATTCCTCTACCCGGCGTCCTCCTGCATCTCACCTTCATTGTCATGCACCTTACCCCCTTCATCCGAGATTCCGCTAGGCGCCGTCATCTCACCAAACAGCCGAATTGGGAGATTTCCTCTTACCCCTATCTCTTTTATGCTTTCATAGATTATTGTAACAAACATTTGCATAATATATCATAGTTGTGTTCCATCTCATTTTGTGAACTTGTATTTCTTGTCTTTTTATTTCAAAAATAGAAAAAAATAACAAAACCTAAAAATACCAAAATGAAATAAAACAAAGTGCAGTTTTCAACCAAAGTAATCATCGCCTCCTTGTGTTCTACCCAAGACTCCCCTGGAGTTTCAAATATAAATTGTATTTGATAGACGCATTTTGTAAGCTACGACGATAGGTTCTCCAAACCCTAATTTTATTTCATGAAAGATGCCTAATCAATTTACCTCTTTGAGAAGATCTCAATGAAGATGGAGAATTGGTCTGATAGATTCTTGTCTAAAGGAGTCAGACTAGTTCTATTAAACTTGATTTTATCTGTTATGCCTGCTTTCTTCCTTTCTATGTTTTGAAGAAAGTTGACATTGTGCGCAAGTGCTTCTTCTGGAGGGGACAATCATAGGAAGGAAAGTTTATCAACCAGTCAAATCGTGTAAGAGTTGCATGCCTAAGAAACAGGGTGGATTGAGGGTTCGAAGCCTCAGGGAGTTTGGTGATACATTCCTCAAATGGGGAGTGATTATAATGAGGGGCGATGAAGGCTTGTGGTAGAAGATAGTTAATGATTCTTATGGTGACACGGGCAAGTTGAGAGTTTTGATCCACTCCAACAACAATGCATCCCCTTTCTGAAGTTAGTTTCTGAGTCCCTTAATGTTCATTGGGACAACTTTTCCCATGTGCTAGGAAATGGTGGGTAGTTGCATTTTTGGGAAGATGACTGGTGTGGAAGAGGAAGGCTTAAGGATTCATTTCCATGTGTGTATAAATCTTTGGGTTTGAAGGATGCATCAGTGGCAGATTTATGGTAGGGGGATCTGGAAGGATTGAGAATCACATCAAGTAGGGCACATTCCATGAAAGCTAGGGAGGAGGCATGTAGGTTGAAGTTGACCCTGAAGGCTTGTAGGCCACGAGATGGCCTGGGTGTGTTTCAATGGAAGAAGGGTATATATACATCATCTAAGGCTTATGAGACCCTTGTTGGGGAGCAAGGGGTGACAAGCATAGATGTGTGTTGACATGTTTGTGGAAATTAAAGAACCCATTGAAGATTTAAATTTTTCTTTGTCTTTCCAAGAAAGAAGGTTTGGTGACGAGTTCCTATAGGAGGAGGGTTATGGGAACTATGGTTGTTCTCTGCCTTCTTTGAGGCTTTGAAGAAGATGATGCTAGATACTTGTTTACTTCTTGTTTAGTAACCAATGCAGTTTGGAGCAAATTTTGTTCTTCCTTACTACCCACGTGGGATGGGCTCTGGCTTCTTTTCTGTCGGTTGACAATCCACGTGTTTACATGGCAGCCACCTTGTGGGCCTTATGGAGAGCAAGAAATGATGTAACCTTCAATGAGGTGAATGTATGGGTGGAAAATGTATGTGCTGATGTAGCCTACCATGCCAGGATGTGGCTGGATAACATGGAATTTATTTCTTAGTTATATGAATAAAAATGGACAACTACTATTAATGGTAGTGGTCCTTTCTCTTTCTCAAGAAAAAAAAAGCCCTATGTTCAATCTCTAAGGGGAGGATAGGCCTTACCAATCACTATATGGTATGGTGACATTCTAATGGGAGTCTTGTAAGCTGTATGGTAGGTCTAGAGTGCATTATCTAGCTTATTTAGCCAGTCTTTCCTATCTAGTTTAATTGTCTTCTACAATATGTTCTTGATATCCCTATTAGAAATCTCATCCTGGCCTTTCATATGTGGATGGAAAGGTGTGAAAATCTTATGCATGATCTCATATTTTTCCAAAAGATTCCTAAAGTGACTATGCGTGAAAGGTGTCCCTCCATCCCTAATTATGGCTCTAGGCATTCCAAATCGACTAAAAATATTCTCTTGATAAACCCAATAACAACCTTATACCCATTGGTTCAGTTAGGATGGCTTCAATCCATTTGGACACATAGTCAACAACCATCAGAATATATTGGTATCCAAAGGAACGGGTGAAAGTGTGACGACCTGAGTCCTGCCAACCAATGAGACCCAAGTCATCGTGTGCTAAGACTGGCACAAATCACCAACAAGATCGTAGTTTCCCAATACATAATCATAAAATATAAACATAGCCAACAAACAATTCATATTGCAAAATTTAAAGGAACACAAATTTAATACTAACTGGAGGATTTACCATAGTATATAAGTCCAAGGAGATGTACAACAGAAATCTCTTGACGAACTACCAAGTACACCGGAGTTCGGAACCCAAAAACATGTTAGTAAAAACTGAGTAGGGCAGAAATAATAAAAGCAGAGTGCAACAGTAACCAAGCACAATAGAAAATGGGTACTATAGCTTTAATTAATCCATTTATTAGACATCTCGTTATCTGATTTCCATTTCATAGCTTGGAAGCTTAGGTTATTACAGTTTACAATCTATCAATCAACGTATCAGGGTGTGAGATAATTTTGTGTAACTTCCTGCAGCACAAGACTGGTATAAGCCACCCTCCTGGTTGGGAAGATCACTTATACCCACCAAGTCGCTACTCTCCATCACCCTGGGGTCATTGCAAAAAGAGGTGGCGGCTACGTCATGTAGCATGAACATGTACAAGCACTACGTACACTGAACCATACACAGCCAATGACCCACCCACCAGCTGAGAAAGAAACAACTCCAACCCTCGAGCCCTGCAATCTGCTATCCTAGTTGGTCGCTATGCCTAACCAAAGAGTCATAGGGAGGCCAGCAACTCTCTAAACCAGCCTAGAACCAGTCTAGTTGACCAAAGCTACTACCAAATCCAACGAGTAGTGGGCTGAAACTAGTTATCTGATTCCTTATAATTCCCGACAAATCCGTCGTACTGATTATTTGATCATTTTCGGATAACTGTATCTTTTGTTCTTGTTAAAACTAGTCATAATTTCGAATTCCACCTCCTTAAGCCCCGAAGGAACGTGAATTCATATCGCCCTTAGTATTATCAGTTTTCAGATAATTTACATTTTATGATGGGGATTCCATATTAGTTACTAATTACAAACTCGATGAAATTTATTTCAGAAAGGTTAGGAAAATCTTTAGAGTCTTCATTTTACAAATTCCAGGATTAACAAAATCTTCATTATCTTCCACCGATTCATTTACAAGTGATTCTGAGTTCATGACAATGGTTCCATATTATCCGTTTAATAAAGAACATCGATGAACTTGTTTTACAGAAAATGGATCTTATTTTATACATGTGATAACAAGGTAAATATGATCATTAACTCTTAACCTTTCTCATAAAATCCATTTATTTCTCGTTAAAGTGCCCATAAACTAGGGAAAACATATTAAAGTTGCTTTACACTATATTCAATAAGTGTAGACGCAGTATCATCCGTTATTCATGAGAATTGTTTGTAATTATTTTGATAGTTAATCCAATTAACTATTCACATCCAAGTCACCGAGTTGATTTACCATGTTTATATTTAATATTCAAGTACCTGCAAAATAGTAAGAAGCATGAAGACGAGTTTCAACAATGCAAGAGGTAAGAACGCACACTAAATGGTGCAATATGCCATAAAAATCCTCACGTAGACAAACCACATGGAAGAGAGAGAGACTACTCTACCTAATGTCACCGGAGGATCATGGTGACTTTGAACCATGTGCATAGGGCCTGGGGACAACATCCACTCCCTTCCTGAAATCCACGCACGCATCGGGGATTCGAACGGACCATCAACAAGGTTCAAAACACCTAATCACGTTTCTGATTTTTTACTACGTATAACATACTCAAAAATGGAAATAAACCAAACCAACGTGTAGTACACATTGATACGATTCCAACGATACCTTAATTGTCGTAATCCGAGGTCAAGAAAGCCTCGAACCAGTCAAAACAACTCGAGGGGTCCGGAGTCTGACCAGACCCTCCCTCGCATGCACGACTTGATGAGCTCCCGCATGCTCAACCGCACACAACATGCATAGTGCATGGATTTGTCTATGGCTGCGCTCGTGGATCTCCCTTGCCCGCGGATCTCCTACCATCCACGCCACCTCGCGTTGCATGTTGTACGACTACGCGTCGCACCCCTACGCATGAAAGCGCTTGTGAGCGCGAGCCTGTCGCTCCCTCATGTGCTCGACACGTGGCACCCATCTACGACCGTTGCTAGATAGAGTGGCCCATGCTCGCCGCCCTTGTGGGACCTGCAAAATTTACGGTGGGATGCCTGCATTTTGCAGAATTATGCTCAGGTCCTCGAAAAGAAAATTTTTAATTTTTAAAGGAAAATCCAAGATTTTCCTCCTCTCTTTCTCTCTTAATTTGAGAGGTTTAGAGGCTAATGACAACCCAAAGGACCCAAAGGGGTCCTTTTATAGGCCTTAAGGTTGTTGGGATTAGGATTAGTGGTGTGAAATACCTGCAATACCCCTAGGGTTGGGTCCATCTTACATTTATGTTCTTTTTAACTTATTTTGACCATAACTTGTGCTATACACCTCAGAATCGTGCGAAACAAGAGTCTTTGGAAAGCTTACAACTAGAGGAATCCAATGGTACCATACATGGTACCCTTTTGATAATTTTTGACCAAGAGTTGACTCAAAATACACATTTTTTTGTAATTTAAGGAGGTGCTGACACCAGCATCGAACCACAACCGTGTTTCCGGGTCTAAATTGACCCCAAACACTTAGTCTGAATTTTAGGATGTTACAGATATAACAACCTTAAATGGAGTTTCATTCTTGATATTCGACTGAACGTGTAAGTATGAAGAGAGTCGTGTAAGCAAGAAGTCCATAACAACCTTAAAAGGCAATAGCAATCTTGAAGAGAACAAACTAGGGTGTTATGAACCCACCGATAAACAACTTGGGATACCTCTCCCGCACTACTTCAACTAGGTAAGAACTCCATTTCCTTGATAATAAATGAAAGGAAAAATATAGAAGGTTATTTCAAATACATGTGGTTGTAAAGTAACTACAGGGTTCATAAGGGGTATGCAAAACAAAATCAACTAGTGTCAACAATCAAAAACTTTCATTTTCCAATCTTCACAACCAAATTTGCTAGTTTCAGGCAATTCATTGGCCTAGTCAGTTACCAACCAAAATATTAGAGTAAATTCAAGCACAAGTATAAAAATGATTAACCACAATCATTAATAACATACTTGCAATACATTAACTTTCCTATCTTACCTAATTAATGCCTATCTTATTGCCAAAAGAAGAAAATTTTTCACACCATCTGGAATAGAAAACAAGAACTAGATGCAGACTTAGGGACATGAACTTTGTCAAACATCGAGAATACCTGGATTATTATTATACTCTATATAAAGTTAAGAAATCCTTTTTCTTTTATCAAAGGAGAAAAATGTAGCAATAAGAGCAGCATACAAGTATAATATATATATATATTCTTTAGCAGAGAATTCACTTGTTTACGTCCAATGTAAAAATTCACATTAAGATGTATTCCAACCTACCTTAGATTAGAGAAACCATTAATTTGTTTATAATCTTATGCGTGGTCTGCATTAATTTAACTTTTGCTCCCTTCCAGAACAAAAATTTACATAACAATCAACAACTTTCTTTACAATACCATGGACGATGGCTGCACAATTTAAGTAATTCTAGATAAATTCCATGTAATTTATTCTCCTTGAAGTATTAAAGAAGACCTTTATAAGAGTTCATTAATCGGAAAAATGATTTCCAATGTTTTGTTTTAATTTTTTTATCAATTAGCATCACTATCAATTGTAAAATTCACTTTAAATCTATATTAGACATGCAACCGTTATGGATAACCTTGCAAGAATTAGTAATTTATTAAACAAATTTCTATATAACGTGAATTACGTGTTTATGACAACAAGCGAGAATTAAACAGAGAATTCGTTATCAACCAATATCAATTTTCATCACTTGTTAACCATTAACGGGGCAAGTCAAAGAAGAATTTGTGATTCCCTTCTGTCTAAGGTGTCAATAATCAAAAGATTTTTGAATCGGTATGCCCATAGGTGGAGTTAATAATGATGATTTATAACCAGTGTTAAGGTAAAATCAATTACATACGATACATAATTCATGAAGAACTCATAATTACTAGATATTTCTTAATAACACAGGAAATGGCTTCAAATCTATGTAGAATTTCAAGGGGCAAACTCATTCTTCCAAAATTTTGATTTCATGCGGATGAAACAATCCTGAATTCTGAACTTGAAAACATGGAACATCGAAAAAATTTTTAGGCACTTTCGAAAATCAAACTCAGGTCTCCAATGTAGTAAATAAAACATTCATAATTGGCGAGTACAATGTGAACTCTGTACTCTAAGTGATAATATACTCCAATCCAAGAATATATTTTCCTAGGCTGATTATAGTCACATTTGACATGTTAAGGCATGTTACAAGTCAACTTTGTTGTGAAAAACATATACATATACATATTCTATACTTACAACGACATAACGCATGCCATGCAAGAATTAGCTAAGTAACAAGATAAGTAATTACGTGATTTACCAAATAGCATAGACCAACAAATCTAACTGAATATTGGCATTTACCCCAACGAGATCACAAATAACATTAATTGGCCTGAGGGTATGATAACTTTTATTCTAAACAATTAGTTGATGTTCACAATGACTACCTCCAAAACCATCGCCTAATTACCATCAAACACTCGTAAGTGCCGACAAGGGGTACAGAGTGAGAAGTAGATTATGTTTAGTATAATATAATTCACCCTTTTTCCAAGTGATCGATGTTAATTATATATTATCCCCTATTAACAGAAATACACTACTATAGATCATCTCATAAACATTTGAAAATGTATATGATCTACACGTATATTTATAAAACAGTGGTTGGGTGATTCTAGAAAAGGATACATGATTTAAGCATTACAACATGCACAACTAATTAGTGCTACATGTTCGTCGGCTTGGTAATCAAATTTATTACTATCAAAACCATAAGCAAAGCCTCGAGAAAACTATACAATCACAGAAATGGTGGACGAACCAAGAAGTTACTCATTTACTTCTTAAGATCACATTTGGATCAAGCGGTACCCTACAGAGCCTCTAAACTGCTTAGTCCAATTGTTGAAGGGATGACCTTAATGAAGGGAAAAGTATAGAGACTAAACGGAATGGAGACAAGATCATAAATGAGATGTCTAATAAATGGATTAATTAAAGGTATAGTACCCATTTTGTTTTTTGCATGGTTACTGTTGCATTCTGCTATTGTTATTTCTGCTCTACTCAGTTTTTACTGACGTGCTTTTGGGTTCCGTACTCAGATGTACTTGGTAGTTTGCGAGGAGATTTCTATTTTACATCTCTTTAGACTTATATACTATGGTAAATCCTTTGGTTAGTATTAAAGTTGTGTTCCCTTAAATTTTGCAATATGAATTGTTTGTTGGCTATGTTTATATTTTATGATTATATGTTGGGTGACTGCGATCTTGTGGGTGATTTGTGCTAGTGTTAGCACACGGCTACTTGGGTCTCGTCGGTTGGTGGGACTTGGGTTGTCATAGATGTTATCAAAGCAAGGTCACCCTACTAATCATAAAATTACCTAGAAAGGCCATTCAGACATTCCAATTTATCGCGGATGAGGTACTCACCCGCATAATGACGTAGTATCCCTAGTCTTGATATGGAAATGATGTCTCAGGGCACGAGATGATTTCGTATAACTTCTTACAGCACAAGACCAATATAATCCAACCTCTTTGGCAGGAAGACCGCTTATACCCACCGAGTCGCTGCTCTCCATCACCCTGGAGTCATTACGAAAAGGGGTGCCAGGTACGTCATGTAGCGTGAACACGTACAAGCACTATGTACACTGAACAATAGACAGCCAATGACCCACCCACCGATAGAGAAAGAAACCAGTTCAACCCTTGAACCTTGCAATCTGCTATCCCAGTTGGCTGCTAAGCTTAACCAAAGAGTCGTAGGGAGGCTAGTAATTCCCTAAACCAGCCCAGAACTGGTCAATTAGACCAAAGCTACTGCCAAATCCGATGAGTAGTAGGCTGAAACCAGTTATTAGATTCCTTTTAATTCCTGACAAATCCATTGTACTGATCATTTGATCATTTCCGAATAACTATATCTTTTATTCTTGTTAAAACAAGTCATATTTACGAATTTCACCTCCTTAAGCCCAGAAGGAACGTGTATTCATATCGCCCTTAGTATTATTAGTTTTCAGATAATTTCCATTTTATGATGGGGATTCCATAATAGTTACCAATTACAAACTCAATGAAATTTATTTCACAAAGTTTAGGAAAATCCTTAGAGTCTTCATTTTACAAATTTAGAGATTAACAAAATCCTCATTATCTTCCACTCATTCATTTAAAGGTAATTCTGAGTACATGATAGTGGTCCCATATTATCCATTTAATAAACAACATCATAGAACTTGTTTTACAGAAAATAGTTCTTATTTTATACATGCGATAACAAGGTAAATATGATCATTAACTCCTAACCTTTCTCATAAAATCTAGTTATATCTCGTTAAAGTGCCCATAAACTAGGGAAAACATATTAGAGTCACTTACACTATATTCAATAAGTGTAGAAGAGGTATCATCCGTTATTCATGAGAATTGTTTGTAATTATTTTGTTAGTTAATTCAATTAACTATTCACATCCAAGTCACCTAGTTGATTTACCATATTTATATTTAATATTCAAGTATCCCCAAAATAGCAAGAAGCATGAAGATGGGTTTCAACTCAATAAGAGGTAAGAACGCACACTAAATAGTGAAATATGTTAGGAAAATCCCCACATTGACAGACCACATGGAAGAGAGAGAGACTACTCTACCTAATGTCATCGGAGGGTCACGATGACTCCAAACCATGCACACAGGGCTTGGGGGCAGCATCCATGCCTACCTCAAAATCCGCACATGCGTCAGGGCATGACCTGATTTGAACAAACCATCAACAGGTTCAGAAACACCTATTCACATTTCTGACTTTTCACTAAGGATAGCATACTAAAAAATGAAAATAAACCACACAAACGCGTAGTACTCGTCAATACGATTCCAACAGTACCTTATTTGTCGAAGTCTAATGTTGAGAAGGCCTCGAACCAATAGAAACAGCGTGAGCTGTCCAGAGTCAGACCAGACCCGCCCTCACACGCACTACTCAACGTGCTCGAGCACGCTCAATTGCATGTGACAGGTGTCACGTGCTAATTCCTCCATGCCCAGGCTTGTGGATCCCCTACGCTCGCAGATCGCCAGCCATCTGCGTCACCACGCATTGTGCATCGAACGGTCGGACATCGCAACCCTGCACGTGAAAGCACCCATCAGACGATCATCGCCAGATTGAGTGGCCCACACTTGCTGCCACCTTTAAAATTTATGATGGAAAGCCTACGTTTTGCGGAATTACGCTCAACTCCTCGAAAAGAAAATTGTTAATTTTTAAAGGAAAGTCCAAGATTTTCCTCCTCTCTTTCTCTCTTAATTTGAGAGGCTTAGAAGCTAATGATGACCTAAAGGACCCAAAGGGGTCCTTTTATAGGCCTTAATGTTATTGGGATTAGGATTAGTGGTGTGACATACCTATAATACCCCTAAGGTTGGGGCCACCTTACATTTAGGCCCTTTTTAAATTATTTTGACCATATCATGTGTTATACACCTCGGAATCACATGAAACATGCATCGCTAGAAAGCGTGCGGTGAGAGGAATCCAATGGTACCATACATGGCACCCTTTTGACAATGTTTGACCAAGGGTTGACTACAAATACACATTTTTTGGTAATTTAAGGAGGTGTTGACACCAGCATCGGACCGCAACTGGGTTTTTGGGTCCAAATTGATCCGAACCACTTTGAAATGACTCATTGTCCAAATTTTAGGACATTAAAGAAGGGTCCCATAAGGTCAATACCACATACATCAGATATCACAACAACTAAAATGGGGTTCAAGGGCATCATGTCTCTCTTTTTCGTGTTTCCTACGGACTGACATTGGGGACGTTGATTGCAAGTTGTCGCTATTGAAAATAATGACGGAAATAGATCGTTACAGCTAGTGAGATTACGCATCAACAAAAATAAATAAAATCACGTATACATGGGTGTCGATCCACAGGGAAAGCATCAATTTCATGATGAATTTTATTCAATCTAAGAAATTAGGGTTTAGAAATTGATCGTTACAGCTAGTGAGATCACGCATCAACAAAAATATATAAAATCACGTATACTTGGGAGTAGATCCATAGGGAAAGCATCAACTTCATGATGAATTTTATTCAATCTCAGAAATTAGGTTTGCACATCAATTAAAACATGGAAACAAAATAGCACAAAGTGTGAAGATGTAACATTTTAATGGTGGAATTGCCTAGTGTTGTCACCACCGGTGATGTGGTACTCCTCTCCATCATGGTGGTGATGGCGATGATGACAGATCTTCTCTAAGGTACGTAACGTGGCGTGAAAAACTGTCATGCAGTGAGGGGTAACTATGACACAAACGTCAATCATAATAAAGCACTATTGTCGGGTTTTACCAGCAACGGCACCAAAAATATGATCGATGAAACCGTCTACATGTTAAAAAATATGATTTTATTTTTGTCGTTGTTGCAGTATAGTGTCACAATGCAATCAAATATCGTGTCTTTTTATTTATTTACGTAATTTTTATTGGTTTATTCCAAGTCATTCACTGAGAGGCAGTTATTGATACACATCACTCTCCATGTTCCAAACATGCTCTTTTATTCCAAAAATGTTAATTATATACACAAAATGAATCAATGAATCAAAGAATGAATGAATGAGGTAATTATATACAAAATAATCAATTAATTCTAACTATAATGCCTTAAACATATTTACAACTAAACAAGCATCACAAACTGGTAAAATTACTCTATGTTAGTTATATACAACTATCCTAAATAATACTAAGTATAGGCACAAAAATAGCTATTAATATGTTCTGTACTAAATATCTAACATATAATATATATACAGTGACATATATAAGTGTTACTATAGCCTTATAAAATATATATACAAAAAATAAAGCAAAAGATTTACTAACATATATATACACTTACAGTGACAGATCTAATTATCACTAAAGCTTTAACACACACATATACATACACACAGAAGGCACAAACATACGTATACTTATTTATACTTATATATATATCGTATACATATATATTTATTATTTACATGTATACTCTATACATATATACTTATATATACATCTACTTGCATATATTGGTACATATATATGTTATCCATATATACATAATACGCACACACAACACAACACTTAGCCGCTCACAACTCTCCGCTCTCCACACTTAGCCGATTTTAGAATGTTCTCACTCTTAACACTTTACAAAAATTTGTTAATGGGCAAGCCCAAGGCTTTTCATGGGATACACAGCACCTCTATAGGGTGGGACTAGACCACTACTAAGCCTAGGCCCTAGTTTTATTTTTAGTGTATTTTAGTGCATCTTTAGGCCCAATAGGCCCATAGCTCCCAGCCACCCACATGCTCATGTGCCCACACATACGCACCTGCAAGCACGTGCGCATGTATGCACCCACCCATAGGTGTGCATGTAGATCGAGGATGTATATGCTCATGTATGTGCACCCAGCGCTGACAACCAGGAAGGTCATTGATTGCGTAGCAATCATAGGACTTAAAAGACATGAATTGAGTTAGAACTTAGCAGAATTATAGCATAATTTATGCATCAGTAGCATGCATTGCATCTTTCCTGCTCTACTTAGAAAATCAGGAAATAATGTTATAATAATGTATTAGTTAGTATATTAATTGGGTTGTAAGTAATAAAAGCTTAGGAGATGGCCTTAAGCTAAAGCTGAAGTAGGGAAAAATCTAGAGTTGCAGCTGAGCTGAAGTAGAAGCCTTGTAATAAAGCCACTTAAGATGAAGACATAATGTAGGGAAGAGGTATACTACATTACTTGTAGGATTTTAAAGTATGAATTAAATTATAAACATAGGACATCCCTACACCTATCCTTAGCCTTAGGACAGCCCTAGATACCTTCCCAAACCTTAGCCACCCTTATATTAAGTTACCTTAACCTAGAACACTGCAAAACCCACATTCTAGCCAACCTATGGACATCTAGGTAGGATGCTGGACATCCAGGCCCCTTAGATACCACCCGCAAAACTTATAACCCAATCTACTGGAAAATTGGACGTGCAGACAAGGTGTTAGACATCCAATTTTGGCAAAAATCCAAGACAAAACCTAAACTCCACACTGATTCAGCACTAGACACCACACTAGAGACTTAGACTTGTGATTTTAAAGTATAAGTTATTTGATATTTTAATCAGACATCAGGATCCCCTCTCGAGATGTTATTTTTGAATTCAAGCCTAGATCTTGATTCCTAAGGCCCCTAAACCCAATCCAACACCCTTGGAAACCTAAATTAAGGTATCCTAAGCCTAATACACTACCGTATGACTCTCCTAAGAACCTAATTAGGTTCTCACTAAACCCAATTGACTTGGATCTATGCCAATTACACTTTACGTAGTCTATTGGACTCATAGAGACTAATTGAGCTCAAATCTCAGCCAACACAAGTCTAATTGAACTCTGTGAGAGTCCAATTGATTCGAAACCAACTTTATTGAGAACTCTCTCTCTCAAGTACGCACACATCGACCCAATTAAACTTTGTTAAGTTTAATTGGATCAATCACTTTAGCCATAGGTTGTATGAACCTATTTAAAAACCTAATTAGACCTACCAATTAGACTAACCTGGATCTAATTAGAAGTGGACCAAAGGGTCCACTTGACCACAGACTTATGGACACACACACACACCACTTGGCCGTCCACTCTAGAACTCTCTAGAATTGTCTCCAAGAGGTGCCACCTTGAAAGACTGAAAATAGTTTTCAATGAGTCCACAACTTCTTCCATATAAAGTGGATCCAGAAGACCCACTCTCCATGGGTTGGATGGGCACCTTGGGAGGACTTCTAAATAATTCTCTAATTCTCTAGATGAGTTTCCTCCATGCTCATTTAAGGACCCATGGGGGTGGCCATGCACCATCATCTTGGACTCCATTCTCATCATCTATGAGCCCCATCTCCACTTCCATTCTCCATGTCCATGGGCTAGTGCAACATCTCCACCACCTTCATCAAGAGGTCGGCCATACCATCTTGGTCATTCCTCTACTCCCCCCTCCCACCTCAAGCCCACACAGCCATTGGAGACCACCTCCAATGCCCTAATTAATAGTAGCATAGATGTAATGCTCTTCATAGTTAAATTCTTGCATTATTTTCTTGCTCGTAGTGGTAGTAGTAATCTCTCTAAGAATGCATGCATAATCCTCTTAAGATTCATGCATGCATATCTTTTATGTTCGCTAGAATTAGTATTTTCAATTTACATGTACAAGCATTCCTCTAGAATCATTGTAATGACAATATTTTGAAGAAATAAAAATCAACAGTTGCCTGCTTCATATATCTATATATTGCAATAAACATGTTGGTTCCTGGAAATATCAACAATCTTGCGATTGATGCATTTTCTGTTAATAGCCACTACAAAGTGAGAATTGTGTGCATTAGTACTCATAGTTTCACATTTATTGTTTATTTGTCGTACGGACATGTAGTTAGGGTTAACAACGTGGCTAGCGAAACTTACATTCGTAGGCTTGAAATCAGCATACAATTTGAAGCAAGCAAAAAGACAAAGAATTAAGAATCAATTTCGCTATTATATGCCTCCCTGAGATCGACTGGGACTAATCGTCTCGTTATTAATTTTTGTTTGAGTCGTGATTCATGCTATACTTGAGAGTTTGCTTGTGGATCAAATGATTACTAAAAGGGAGGGGCGAATAGTATCACTTTTTGAAATAGTAAAAGATAAAAATAAATTCACAACAAAGTCAAGCACAATTTACACCTGGATTTAGAGTGGAAACCCAAACCAGGTGCAAACCACTACCTAAGCCTCTCAGCTTAGGATGCTTTTGATTAGTCAATCCACTATAGTACCACTTGAACGAGAGTGGCACAACCTCTTTGCAACCACTTCTCTTTTTATCCTGAAGAGAAAAATAATAACAACAATATGGATCTTTCCAACACCTTGGAATCCATTAATCAAAAGCAACAAATTTGAATAACAATAAATATATCTATGGAACCTCAATAAAAGATCAAACTAGGATTTCAGCAGAGGTTCGAAATGACGTGCTTTTGAATGATGTGAATAGCAAAGTGTAGAACACTTGAAAGAAGCAGAGAAGCTTTGATTTTTGAGAGATTTCTATTGAAAGTTATATTTTGAAAGAGCTGCCTATGACCTTTACTTATACTTAAAAGTTGGATTGAAAAGGAAGTCAAATTGATGATCAAAAAGTTATTTGGTCGATCAATTAAGGTATCTGATCAATCACTAGTTGGTCGATTAATTAGCTTGGTTGGTTGATTAATAGGATTTTAATCAACTTCCTAAAAATGATTGGTTTGATCGATTAACAAATTTGGTTGGTCGATCAAGAGGGAATATTGGTCGATCAATAACCCTAAAAGTTGGTTTTCAAAGAACTGCCAAAAACTATTTGGTTATTTTATTTTTAAGGTTCCTTACACTGATATCCTAGATTCAAACAAAAAGGAAAAGGACACAAATCAGCAACCATGTGAACTTGATCCGAAAGAGAAGCTTTAATCTGAGATGGTCCTGAAATATTAGTGTTGCAATAAACATAATTTTGGTGCATCAAAATAGAGGTGCTTACATTCTCCCCCTTTTTGATGACAACAAAATTATAATTATAAAATTTAAACAGTTATGCATAGTATCTCCCCCTTTTTGTTTCAACAAAAAGTAAAACATGTTGCTATGTTTTCATTTAACTCCCCATCAAGCATGTAAATAAAGCAAGATAAAGTTAAGCATGCATTAACAAAGAGAGTAACATTTAACTAAGAGAGATAACTTTCATGCATATACCAAGAGTCTAGATAAGAAGTGTATAAGAATGAAATTGTTCTAAGAGAAATTAAGTTTACATGCCAACAAAAAGCTAAGTAAATATAAATCAAATCATCTAATGATGCCATGAAGGTATCCATCGTGCTCTGAAGATTTGTGTCCAACTCAAGATCCAGTGAATCTGATGTCTTTGAGGAGGTAGGCTGACCAAGACATAGGTGGCATTGAGATAATGATCTGGGTGTCGGCTGCCTAGATGTCCTACGAGGTGGTGTAACCTATTGATTTGCTGGTGCTGCTTTTGAGGTAGTAGGTGGAGGAGGAGGAGGTGTTGCTAAGGATGGAGGCATGGTAGTAGATCGACGAGGTTGAGGAGGTCGATGAAGCTGTTGCTGAATGTCATGAACAGACTCTTCAAGTCTGTCCAAGAACTGACTTTGAGCATATAGGTAGTCTGATATCTGATGCCCATGGAGCACCATCATCAAATCTGTCTCCCTTTGCCAAGGCATCATCAAGGAAATACCATTTGTCACATCCTGAATACTAACAAAATCCCTACCTGAAAGAGGTTTGTCCAAGAGGCTCCAGCCCTGGTCATAGAAGGATGGAGATGGTCGCACTAAAGGAGGATAGGTTGTTGTAAAATTCTCATAAGATGGGAAAGGAGGGACTGCTGATGGTTCCTACTGCTGCTGCTGCTGCTCCTGGGCTGCATCCTCACCACGGGCTCCCTATGCTCGCTCCATCTTCGTATAAGTGAGCTTATCAAAAATGGAGACTCTAGTGACAAATTGTTTATGATTAATGTCCATGGGAACACTGAAATGTAGAAAGATGTGGGAAAGAAGTGGTTTCAGTTGAACCTCTTACTCTTAAGAAATGCATAAAGGGTGATGAGCATAATGCCAAGGTAGTTCTCAAAAGACGTAGATTTGGACATGAAATTCCATAAAAAGACTCTATTAAGAAATTTGGGTAGACGACGAAAATAGGGTGACATGGTTGGATGACCCAAGTCAAAATGAGAGGGAGTGAGCAGGGTCTCCCAAATGGTATCTGTCTATGTCTGCTGGTGTAGCTCAAGAAAAGTGGGACCAACAGACAGACATGCAAGAATCTCAGAAAGAACATCTGCATTGACCAGAACCTCTATGCCATAGACATTAGAGGTCAACTTGATGTTGAAACCCTCACCTATGTATTTCATATTGGCATAAAATAGGTGACAGGCCATTGGGTCAACACCAGGTATGCGGTTGTTCTTGGAACCTGCATAAAAGTTCTGCTAAAAAGGATGTAAAATCTGGTGGTAAGCAAATTTTTTGGGGATCCCTAGAAGAATAGACTCAAAGTATGCAAAGTTGACGGGTCTACCAACATGCAGTGAAAATTTGTGAATAGAGAAAAATGGTCATCTGCGGCCTCAGTGATGAAAAAGTGATCAAAAGTATCATCACGATGAGATGAAGAGGAGGTACGTGTGTGTTTTAGAGCCATTCAGATTTCACAAAAACACGTTGGCCGATCAAAAAAGTTGGATTGGTCGATCAAAAATGACCTGGTTGATGTTATGGAAAAATCAAGTTTTGGTCGATCAACTAGGGAATTTGGTCAACAAAAAGTAGTCAGACTCAACAAAAATGAGATTGAAACCGATGTTTTGCTCACTTATACTACTCGATTTTACAAGTAATCATACATGAAAGCAAGAGAACAATAGTCCACAACATAGCACATCTAATACTTAAGTAAAAATCCAACAAGGGATAGATTTCACTACGTTTTAGAGTGTACCGAGACTGATCAAGGATTGATCGATTAAAGGGAGGTTGGTGTGGAGAGCAGTTGGAGGTTGTGTGTGTAGAGGACATGCGATGATGGCATAGCTTCGTTGCAATGATGATCAGAGATGGGGAGATGGTTGGTCGGTCAAGGTTGCCAGAGGTGAAGAGGTAGCGTTGGATGAGTGTTTTGTTTTTGTGCTAGAGAGTATGTGGGGACCAATTGGTGGGGTAAGGTAGTAAAAAGAATAGGTTTGAAGGTAAAAACTATGTGTTTTTATAGAAAACATGATTAGTAAAATAGGCAAGAACATTTTAGGAGGCTAATCACGGTTATTAAGGTCGTTAGGATATATTAGGAGAGAGATTCGAGGTAAAAAGATCACAATCTCAAAAAGTGAAATGCCCAGTTTTGGTCGATCAAAACCTGTTTTTGGTCAATCAAAAGTTGAAATTATCGATCAAATATGGTCAATCAGGATTTGAACGATTGGAGGGAAAAATCCTACCCAACTAGATTGGTCGATCAAATAACCAGATTGATCGATCAAAACTCAAATTTTTTCAGGGAAATTTTCGTCCAATGAATTTGGTCGATCAAACAAGTACTTTGATCAATCAAATCGTTTTGGTTGATCAATTAAAAAAAGTGCTCGATCAACAGTAAAAAAGATCAATCAAGCATATCAATTAAGTTCTTTTAGTCTTGATAATCCTAGTGAATGAAAAATTTGGTTGAATCTTTCTTTTGGCAAAGGTCTTGTGAATATATTAGCTAATTGATTTTTTATTTTAACAAATTCTTGGTTAATCTCTCCATTTGAGACATAGTCACTTAGAAAGTGATGTCTTATATCAATGTATTTAGTCCTAGAATGTTGTACTGGATTCTTAGATAAGTTGATTGCACTAGTGTTGTAACACAACATTTTATTATTTTTGTAGGATAGGCTAAAATCTTGTAAGGTTTGTTTCATCCACAATAGTTGTGAACAAGCTAAAGATGCAGCTACATATTCTGCTTCTGTTGTAAGGAGTGAAACAACATTTTGTTTTCTAGAGAACGAAGAGACTAGGGAATTTCCGAGAAATTGACACATTCTACTAGTACTCTTTGTATCTATAAAGTTACTCGCATAATCAACATCATAGAAGGAATATAATTCTAATGTGTCTGACTTCAGATAGAAAAGTCCTAGGTCATGCATGTTGTTCAAGTATCTAAATATTCTTTTAACAACATTCAAATGTATTTTTTTAGGATTTACTTTAAAGCGAGCACACAAACAAGTGAAAAAAAGAATATTAGCTCTACTAGCAATCAAGTATAATAATGATCCTATCATAATTTTAGTTAATTTCTGATCTACAGATTTATCTGTTTCATCGAATTTTAATTGTGTAGAGGCTGCCATAGGCATGTCTTTACCCTTTACTTTGTCCATAGAAAATTTCTCCAAGATCTCCAGGGTGTATTTGGTTTGAGATATGAAGATTCCAGAGGACAGCTAGTCAATTTGAAGTCTTAGAAAGAATCATGCTCATTTCAAATTGATCCTGCATTACCTTTGCAAATTCATGGCATTACACAACATTAGTAGCACCGAAAATAATATCATCAACACATATTTGTATTATTAAGAGATTACCTTCTTTTTTTTTTTGTAAATGAAGTTGGATCTATTTTATCATTTTTAAACTCATTTTCAATTAGATAGGATTTTAATCTGTTGTACTAAGCTTATGGAGCTTGTTTTAGACCATAGAATGTTTTGTTCAGTTTATATACATAGTCTGGATATTTAACATCTTCAAAACCTAGAGGTTGTTTAACATAGACTTCTTCCTTGATGAATCCGTTTAGGAAGGCACTTTTGATGTCCATCTGAAAACATTTGAATTTCCTATGGGTGGCAAAGCCTAGCGGCATCCTAATGGATTCTAGGCGAGCTATGGGTGCATATGTTTCATCAAAATCAATTCCTTTTTCTTGATTATATCCTTCAGTCACAAGTGTAGCTTTATTTCTAACTACTTCTCCTGATTCATTAAGTTTATTTCTAAAGACCCACTTGGTTCCTATAATGGTTTGAGTATCAGGCTTTCGAACAAGTTCCCATTATTTCTTTTGAATTAATTCAAATAATCTTCCATTACAATGATCCAGTAACTCTCAAAGAAGGCTTCCTTGACATTTTTGGGTTTTAATTGAGAAACAAATGCAGTGAAGGCTAAACTATTAAAAGAAGATATAGTTTGAACTTCTTTAGACAATTCTCCTATCACCGATTCTTTTGGATGATCTTTTACATAAGAAATATCTCTAGGAAGTTCATTAGAAATATTTTCTTCTGAAATGTTTGATGGGTCATTGATAAACACACATGAATTCATGATAAAATGCTTATTTATGATAGTTCCTAGGCTTAGCATTACATATCATGTTATAAATACTGTATAACATTCATTGCATGGCATTTAGGATAGTTGTGTAATATGTACATTAATTCTTCCATTTTATATAGCCAAAAGGTAGTGCAACATCTTTACGGCCTTTGGATGAAGAATCTGACCGTATGGATGTATCCAAAGTGACGATCGCAGTCTGTCAATGCGAAAATCAACCCGATTAGAGCTCCGTAGCACCCTCTACAAGAAGAAGAAGATGGACGGTGCAAATGGTGTCATGTGGCGCCATCCAAACCGCCCAACATGAACCACGGCTACCCCAGCCTCACGCATGGAGAAATCTCAGCCGTTGGATCTCAATCCAATGGCTGAGGGGCGCTCTACACTGCGCGATCGTACCACCCTCCACTCGACAAACCACGGCTTTAGCGCAATGGTGAAGACAAGCACTCTCAAACTGCGAGCGCGAGTTTGAGCTGGGTGGGTGGAGGCGATCTCACGTGCGCGGGCACAATCAAATTGCGCTCGTTGGATGGCCATCAAGTGGTAGAGAGGGAGGCGATGTGGCCCAATCAGACCTGCGCGATCTGCACGCATTCGATCACACGTCGTTCGATGTGCCATTGAGCACATGATCTGAACGTGCGATCCCCACGCCATTTCAACTGTCCACCTTTGATCCAATGATTACCAATGGTTCACGCCTGATCCAGCCATGAGCATGCATGAGCGTGAGTTGGAGGCAATAGCGACAGCTTGGGTGGACCTTTAGTGACGCTTACAGCCATCACTAATAGCTTGTAGGTGCAAGGCCAGCTGCGGGCATGAATTATGGGGGCGCGATCTTCAGCGACAGCTGTAAGGTTCTTTAGTGACGCTTGCAGCTGTCACTACTGCCCTCTACACGAATTTCTTCTTCCCTTCACTATATAAACACCCCTACACCCTCCATTCCTCTTCATCTCTACCTACTCTACTCCCACCTACTCCTAAGCTCTAGTAGCCTACCAAATCTCCATTAGAGCTTATACTCAAGCTCCAAAGGCCTCCTATTAGTGTAGCATTCCTTTTTCTTACCAAATATTCATCCCTCATCCCATCACCTTCATAGGTCACCTTGGAGCCGTCCTCCCACCTCCATTTCGGTAGCAGATCACCTCCATCTCCTCACCTCCATTCCAGAGCCTCGGTGACTCATTCCTCTACCCGATGTCCTCCTACATCTCACCTCCATCATCCTGCTCCTCAACTCCTTCGTCCAAGCTTCCACCAGGCACCGTCGTCTCGCCGAACAACCAATTTAGGAGATTCCTTCTCACCTTCCTCTCTTTTATGCTTTTGTAGATTATTGTAATAAATATTTGTGTAATATATCGTATTTGATTCCATCCATATTGTGATCCATCTTGTTTGCATCCTTTATAAAAACAACAAAAAATATATATATAACAAAATACTAAAAAGAAACAAAATGAAGCGTGGTTTTCAAACAAAGTAAACGTCGCCTCCCTGTGTTCGACCAGGGACTCCCTTGGAGTTTCAGTAAAATTGTATTTTTTAACGAGTTTTGTGACTACAACGACGGGTTCCTCCAAACCTAGATTTCTACCACGCGAAACACGTCCATCAGTCATCTACTAGTTCATTATCATCATTATTTACTGAAGATTTAGGTTGAGCTAATGTTTCATTAAATGATACATGCATAGTTTCCTCAATAACTGAATTCTTCTTGTTAAAAACTCTATAAGCTTTACTTCTGGTTGAGTAACCTAAGAATATTCTTTCTGAACTTTTAGCATCAAACTTATCAAGATTGTCCTTAGTATTGAGTATAAAACATCGACAACCAAATATCTTGAAGTAGGAAATTCTGGGTGCTTTTCCATGATAGAGTACAAAAGGTGTTTTCTTTAGGATAGGTCTAATCAATGATCTATTTTGGATATAGCATGCGGTGGTTACAACCTCTGCCCAAAAATATCAAGACAGCTTTGACTTGCACATCATTGTGCGGGTACACTCTTGCAAGGTTCTATTTTTCCTTTCAACTACACCATTCCACGGTGCAGCTTTAGGATGTTTTATTCCATATTGATCACAGAAATAAGAAAAGGATTCATTCTCAAATTCTCTGCCATCATCACTTCTAATCCTGATTACTTCTTATCCTTTTTCATTTTGTAGTCTTCTAACTAGTTTGCTAAAGGCATCAATGGTTATGTCCTTACTTTTTAAGAAAGATACCCAAGTAAATATCGAAAATTCATCAATTATGACTAGATAATATCTGCACCCGCTTAGGCTTTCGGATTTGGTTGGTCCAAACAAGTCTAAGTGAAGTAGTTTCAAAGGTTGTGAAGTGCTAACCATCCTTTTTGGTTTAATGGGATTTTTAGTTTGTTTACCAACTTGACAAGAATCACAGACTTTGATTTTCTTGAAGTTGATATTTGGCAGACCTTTGACAAGTTCATGTTTCACAAGTTTACTAATGTTTCTCATGTGGACATGACCTAGTCATCTCTGCCAAAGTGTTGCCTCTTCATCAGATATGACAAGACATTCAAGACTGTCACATTTGTTGAAGTTGACAGTATAGATATCTTTATGCCTGTTTCCTTTGAGAAGAGTTTGTTTTGTTTCTTTATCTCGTATTTTAAAACCATTTGAAGTGAAAGTGATTTTGTATCCTTTATCACATATTTGGCTAACACTTAGAAGGTTATGTTTTAATCCACTAAATGTACATTATCAAAAGAGGTGTAAGAGTTACCAATTTGGCTAATACCAATAATATGGCCTTCGTGGTTGTTCCCAAACGTGATGGTCCCACCTTCTTCTTGGGAGCCAATCGTAAGGAGGCTAAGGCAGTTCGTCGCATCGCCTGGACCTTCTTCTCATCTAACTTCTACTCGATTAGCTGAGATGGCTAACCCTAGACATGAACCTGGTCAAGATCTAGAGAATCTGGAGCCGATGGCTCACCTGGAAGCCCGAGTTATTGAATCCGAGGAAAGATATCAGCAGGATGTCGATAGAATTCTTATGACATTGGATTTGATGCAGCATCCACCCTGCAGAGAACAACTATGGGACTTCTACAATCTAGCGGCTTCGATTCTATCACCTCAAGTCTGGATTCCCACTGGAGGAGATGCATTTGAGATGAAACCGAACTAAAAAGTCTGATTTAGACTTATTTCTATAGGAACTCGAATTGGGATCCTTTCCAGCACATTTAGGGCCTGAGTTGAATCGCGGAAATGGTTCAACCTAGGAATGTTGATATGGGAATAGTTCTTATGAAGTGTTTACAGGGCTGTTCAGGAGATTAAAGTGTCTCGTTGTAGAAAAGTCTCCTAAATCGCTCAATCAACAGATAACATTTATAGCTTGAATTCAAAAGAGTATCCGAGGTCGAACATAGGGAGCAAGTGTTGCATTCATGTGCTAATCTTAATCAAAATATAAATTAGCACAATAATTAAGCCAACAATGATTTGCAATGAATAATATCTACTCAAATATGATATTCAATGTAGAACATGACTATATGAAGATTTTGACATAGCAAAAAGAATGGAAATGATCCTAAAAAGTGGTGATTTAAATCACCTTTTAGATCCACATCTAAGCATGCATCTCAATTTAACCTTAACCATAGTACTTAAATAATGCACCAGTAACATAGATAATGCTTAATCAGATGACAAGTACTTAGATGCTACAATGCAAAGGCACTGTTCATCTTCTTCAACTCTTCTCTTCTTCTTTCAGAGCTTCGCAACACAGGGGAAACAACGCCTCAAATTTGGCTAAGTGTTAGCCACTCTACAGAGCAAAACCCCCTTCCCTGTGCTCTCTCTCTCTTCCCTTCCTTCTCTATCTCTCAGATGACTAGGTAATCGGGTATACGGATCGCGTACCTAGGTCTAGGGCTGCAGGTGTAGGTCGCAGTTGAGGAGTGAATAGTCTTAGGTCGAGTCGAGTCGGGTGTGCAGGTGAGTGGGACCTCACCCCGGTGTACTGAAGCAAAGAGCTGTCTTCACCTTTTCAATTTATCTGACGCTACTATGTTGACGACTCGCAATGTGTGTCTAAAGAGTCCCACATCCTTCTAGTGCAGACCTGCTGCTAAATCCGAAGAGATCGAAGATGCTGTGGCTGCTTTCGTGGTCAATTGGGATCTCATGTACCTTCACGGTGCCAACCCACACCTGGGAAATGTGGTGTGATGCTGCAGCGGGTCAGATGAAGAAGAGAGATACCAGAGAAGATGAGGATGATGACAGATGGCGTTGAGAACCTGTGAACATGAATATGGGCTTGAAAGCCCCAGTCAGATGGCTCAAAAGCTTCGCCCAAGAATGGTGAAGATGGTGGTGGCAGTTGTGTAGCGTGAAGATGCATGTGGTGGTGTGTTAGAGTCGGAGGAGGAACGTGAAGATGGGTGAGTTCAATGGGAGTTCTTAGTAGTGGAAGCATGAAATTAGGTGGGGGTTTTTGAAGTATGGAGGTGGGCGATGCTTTTGGGAGTTGTGTCGAGGTGGATGGTGGTCTGTGTTGAGCTTGTGACCTCGCCAGAATCCGGCCAGAGCTGGAGAAGACAGTGGGGGAGATGCATGAACGATGGTCGAATTAGGTTAAGAAGGGGTTGAATGAAGTCGAGGGAGAAAGGGGAGGAAGTTGAGCTAATTAATGTACGAAGGGAGAAAGGGTGGCGTTGGCTATGGTTGGCCGACACCGAGGACGAAGGATTTCTCCGACGAGGGAGATGGCGAGGAAGGAGCTAGGGTGCCTTTGAGTTGACCATCGAGAGGCGAATGAAGTCAGGGAGGAATGAGACACACCCAATTTGGCCATTGGGAGGCCATAGGATGATGGAGGAGGCGGCTCACCGGAGCTAGGGCAGAGGTGGTCGGAGAGGGAGTTTGAAGAGGGTTTTTGGGCCAAAACCTAGCTAAGGAGAAGCGGCGTGCAATGTCGGTCCATTTATAGGCCATGGGGAGGGGTTTCAAGCTTGGAAACCAAGCTTGAAACTCCAAGATTTTTGCACAAGTAGGACATGTGAACCTTTGAAAGGTTCGCTTGAGGATTTGGGAACAAGTTAGGATTCTTGGATAGTCTCATTTGGAAGGGAA
Source organism: Thalassia testudinum (assembly GCA_037157565.1). Lineage (NCBI taxonomy): Eukaryota > Viridiplantae > Streptophyta > Magnoliopsida > Alismatales > Hydrocharitaceae > Thalassia > Thalassia testudinum. Next base: position 64,475,560 of record JAZHRO010000055.1, read on the forward strand.
TTTCTCATGGAAGCTCCCTTTCAATTTTTCTTTTTGAAAAGGATGAGGAATGCTACCGAGAGAAGGTAGCAAATTGGAAATCTTTTATTTATTTAAAAGCCAGAGTATTACATGAAGTTCTCCCAATCTCTCACATGCCCCCAACAATTCCTTACAATACTTCCCATATTGACTGAAACCCCTCTAAACAAATGCTCATTACGAGCACACCACACATTCCACATAGCCATGACCTTCTTCACCTGCATATTTCTATGCGCCCATAAGTTCCTCTAGAGCTCCTCCCACGTGGGCAGGGGTTCCCCACAAACTCCCCTCCAAATTTGGTCAGTCACCAAACATGATGCAAATAGATGCTCGCTGTTATCAGTAGGAAGGTTGCAAAGTGGGCAACCTTGTAACTGGGCACCAAGTCTTTTGCTCTTCATGTCCCCTGTAACGAGTCTGTCTCTTCTGCAAAGCCATAAAAAGATCTTGATTTTAAGAGGAACTTTCAGTTTCTAGATTTTGCTATAGATCTGATTTTCAGAAGTGCAGCCCGGCTGCTCAGCATCTATCAAAACCTTGTATGCCTTGGACGAGGAAAATAGGCTATGTTTTCACCTGAATTTGTCGATACCCCTGACCCATTGAAAAGTGTTCAGATCTGCAATCAGCCTATCAAGTTCCTATTGTGTGCATCCTCCCTCGTGTAAGCCTGCTGCAGGAACACACTAGCTCCTACTCTCAGCTTCCCAATAGTCCTGAACAGATGCGTTACCATCTAAAGCTGCACCAAAGACTCTTGGATAATTCATGGACAACACTCCCAGTTCAGACCATTCGTTTGACCAGAATCTGAACTGTCTGCCGTTTCCCAACTCTGGAACAAAGTCCGACCGATGGTCCTGGATCGCTTTCCTGACCAACATCCAGAATGGAGATGGCTTTCTTGGCTACTTTGTCCATAGTTGCACTAAATTGGGATAGTAAGTTTCTGTAACAAGTTGAGCCCACATCTTCCCCTCATCTATGGTTAGTTTAATTGCCCATTTCAGCAACAACGAGTCATTGAAATCTTTCAAGGATCTAATACCCAGCCCTCCCTTTGAGCGAGGTCTACAGATCTGCCCCCACTTCACTGGATGTAGGAATTTGCCCTCGGCCTTCACTCCTTTCCAAAAGAACCTCTTCCTTAGCACATCCATCCTTTTCCATACAGCTTTCGGTGATCTAAAAATCGAAAAGAAGAAGATTGGAATTGAAGTTATAACTGAATTGAGCAGAATTAGTCTTCCACCCTTAGAAAGAAATCTGCTACTCTAGGATTCCAGCTTAGTGCTCACTCTCTCAAACAAGGAAGCCCAATCACTCTTCTTGAGTTTCTTATCTATTAATGGTAATCCTAGATATCTCACGGGGAGGGTTGTGACAGGCAAGTGCATTGTGGCAACTAATATCTCCCTATCCTGTCCAGACATACCGAAGCATACTAAAGATGACTTCGCCCCATTCAGCCTCAAGCCAGTAATCTGGCCAAAAATATTGACTAAAGAGAATAGGATTTCAGCTTCTTGCTGTCCACCTTCAACGAAAAGCACCATATCGTCTGCATATTGGAGTATAGGCTCCAAGACTCTTGAACTCGACAGCGAATACCCCTTAATCATTCCAACTTCTGCCAGGCTGCATGTAAAGTGAACCAAGGTGTCCACTGCCAAGTTAAAAATAAGAGGAGCCAAGGGTCATCCTTGTCTCACCCCTCGTTGAGGTTGAATCCACACCCCACATGGCCTCCCATTGATGAGAGGGGAGAAAGAGGAGGTGATAATGCACCTCTTCATTCATTGTATCCATATGGGCGGGAAACCTCTCCTCTTCATGATCTCCCAAAGGTAAGACCATTCAATCGAGTCATAGGCTCTACTAAAGTCTACCTTATACATGAAAGCTTTGCTTTTTCTCCTGCTCCACCCCACAACCACCTCTTGTGCCACAATAAAAGATTATTGCAGTGATCTATTGGGGAGGAACGCCGATTACACCGAGCTAATTAAGTCAGCAAGAACACCCTTTAGCCGATTAGCCAACACCTTGCTAATGATTAGGTAAATCGAATTTGTAAGTGCAATGGGCCTGAAATCATGTAGGGTCTCTACCCCACTACACTTTGGCAGCAGAAAAACATAGGACTTATTAATTCTCTCCACTCCAGAATTACCCCTCTGGAATTCTGCAAGCACCTCCAATACCTCTCCTTTGACCACACTCCAAAACTCATAAAATAGTACTTGAAATCCATTTGGTCCCGATGAGCCCTTTGCATTCAGCCCTGCCATAGCATCCAAAACTTCCTGCTTCAAGATAGAATCAGTCGTTTTAGCAGCTGCTGTAGTGTCCACCTGAGAGAGATTGGATGTTGTCATCTTCCACGCACCATTCCCATTCGATCTTGAGACTTCTCTGAAGTGTTTAGCTGTCTCCTTTCTAATCTCATCAGGTGAGGTCAAGATCGAGTCTCCTATCTTTAAAGAGGATATGAAATTCACTCTCCTTCTAGAGCTCATAGCCATGTGGAAAAATTTTGTGTTTGCATTGCCCTCTTTCAACCAAAGTTGCCTTGACTTTTCACTCCAGTCCATTTCCCTTGCCAAATCCTCCATTTGAACCACTCCTTGCCAGTGTTTCCGTTGTGCTGTCTCCCCCTCAGACAAATTACCTCCATTCTCTTTCTCATCTAGCATTTGCACCATGGAGAGAGCTTCAGAACATCACTGACTCCACACCGTTTCCACTATGTGTTTATATTCCTTCAGCATAACTCTCAGCTTTCAATTTTCTGGCCAGACAATAGGTAGCTGAACTGTCCACCTGCTGGTGCTCCCACCACCGACTAACCATCTCCTTAAATCCCTCTTCCCACAGCCATGATTTCTTGAATTTAAAATATGTTCCAACAAAGGAATCCTCCCCACTGTTCCACAGCAAGGGCGTATGATCAGAAAAGGTGCGAGGGAGACCCATGACTGTCAAGAGTTGGAATCTTTCTAGCATCTCCACACTCTTGAAAGATCTATCTAGCTTTGAGACCAGTCCAGCACCTCCCATTTCTTTGGTCGTTCACTGATGTGGTACTGTTAAAGTCGCCACCAACAAGCCATGGCACTCTGTTGGTATTTCTCGCCATCTCACGTAGTTCCTGCCACAACTCACTCCTCAACTATCAGCACAGGGGTCGTATACACAAGATAGGATCAACTCTAGATCATCTCCTTGACATCTGAATCTGCACGAGAGCATGAAGCGGCCCCTCCATTCCTCTTGCAGAACCAGCCTGGATGTCTTCCACCACACCGCTATTCCTCCCGCCCTTCCCCGCACATCCACTGCTCTGAAATCTGCTTGGCCCCCTTGAAGAAGAGTCAGCCATGCAGTGTCACCCCCGTCTTCTAGGTGTGTCTCTTGAGTTAGAGCACAATCTACCTCCCATTCACGGAGATATCTAGCCATTGATGCTCTCCGCAATCGATCGTGCAACTCACACATGTTCCATGTGAGCACCTTCATTTGTTGGACACGGGGGTCCTCTGAGGTTCCCCAGACCTCCTGTCAACATTCAGAGTGGCTACCACTCTCTCTTCAGTGGATCTCTGGTTGCCATCACCTATTCTTTCCCTCAGTTTATAGGGAGAACACACAGCTTTCCCCTTAGATGATGACCCCACTCCATACTTCAGAACTCCAGGCGCCGTAAAGGAGAATTTATTTGGATTTTCCAGCGTGTGCTCATGCTCCTCTAGTTGTCTCATTGGATGAATAGGAACAATCATGAGTTCTCTATTCCCAACATCATCTTATATCATCACCTCCTCCGCCGATGGTTGAGACATCCCATTCATTTCGACATCCTGGATCACCGAACAGTGAAATTCTTTCCTTTTCTTCGCCTCTTGTCTTTCAGTACCCTTCATAACACCTTCCTGGGCATCGTCTTGCTGGGTCTTCCCCTCTGCCCACCCCATAGGAGGTTTCACCTGCTATTCCTCCCCATTAAGGAGACTGAGCTTCATTCTGAGAAGCCAGAAACTCCTGCCACACCTGTGGATGATTTTGTCAGGAATTGGTCCTCCCCTTGTCGCCTTCACCTAAACTCTAATGGATCTCCCATCCCCTTCACAAAGACCCACATTAGCATTCTCAGCTAGTGACACAAAGTTAGCCACCACACTTGCCACCACCCCATTCGACCTTAGATGAAAAGGTAGTCCCCATATCTCCAACATTCCCCTTCTAACCTCAGCTCTTTGAGGAGGGCGATCTTGGAGAGCTCCATCAAAAGGCGAGACCAATCTCCACATCACCGTAAGTCCCTCTAAGATACTAGTGCAAAATCGGAGCCCTTCCACATCCAGGATACCCAAAATCAAACAGCACAAACCTTGCCCCACCCAAGTGCACCACCTTCCACCCTTGAGAGGATAGAGATAGAGATCTTACCAGAGATAGGACCCACTCACGTTCATATCTTCCCACCATGATCTCACTGATGAGAGCCCCTCGAACCGCCATCTCCGCAGCCCTAATCTCCTTTGATTGTGGGACTTCCACGTAGTACATCTGATCGAGATCTATCGAGGGAGGCGGTGGTACACCACCACCTGCTACCTGAGCCCTAGCTTGTCTGCCGTTCCACTGCATCACACTTCCCTTCTTTTTGTACTCCACCTTCTTATGCCCCTAGTTGCCGCAGGCCAAGCATAGGGTCGATGGTCTACACATCGTCACCATGTGTCCTCTTCTTCTACATCGATAGCACACAATGTCCACGTTCCCCCTCCCCTGCTTCTCCAGAACCCATCCACTCCTAGTGCTGCATGCTGCTCACCCCTCCTGCTTCCATCCTCTCTTTGCCGTCGTCGTCGAGACTGCCAGACCCTCCACCCATCATCTCCTTCCCTAACCCTAGAAACCTCCTTCCCCATGGCATTCAATAGATAAGGTTAGACCCTAGCAATTGACATTTCATGATAATGCAACCCATGACATCTGAACCAGCATAAGGTCCTTACGTGCCCCTAGTAGGATATTTAGATATCCTAGGAGACAAGCATCGAGGAGACGATATGTTATTACGCATTTTCGAGAGGAATTTCCCACCTCTCTACGTCAGGAACTCATGCAAATCAACTTGTGCTGATAAGCCGCACCTAATCTAGGTGGCTTTTTCATAACAGGATTAAACACTTTTGTGTAATTTTGGTTATTAAGTGCACTGAACTAGACTTGTGTGTGGATTAGGGTGCTTAAGTTATCGAGTCCCACAAACCAGAGGTCAGTTAACGAGTCCGAATACTCCCTAAGCCTTAGACCTAATACATAATCTTCACATTTTCCTCAACCTCTTGAGGACTATCCAAATCTTAATGGATATGCGAATTTTTAAGCCCTAAAACAAGCCCAAGAGACCTAAGATCAGCACTCATACTAATCTCTTTGTCTCTGTTATTCTAGGACTTAATTTTTTTTTTTGATTTGGTCTAGAACTTAAGTAGATTTCATAATCATTTACTAATGACTATCTCTTTTTTGTTTCAAATTGTTGCTCCTTTTTGACATTTAAAACACCTCCTCTCTTCCTCAAAATGATATGCAATTATTCCTCTCGAAATTTCCTCCCCTTTCCATTTGTTTATTCTTTTTTCATTTTTTTATTTTTTTGATTTTTCTGAATGAGTTTTTTTTTTTGTGAGAATCCTTCAGAAACTTTAACTTTTATGTGTTTGCAGTTTAACACCCCCATACCTAAGTTTTGCAATGTCCTCATTGTAAAGCGGAGGGTATGAAATCAGCTTGGTTCATGGGTTAGAACAGGGTAAAAGGGTGGGCGAACGGGTCGAGATGACTGTTGCGGACGATTTAAAGTCCTGGTACGAATACCAAAGGTGGAGTCGGCTATTCTAAAACTGAACTTAGAGTACAGTAGACGTGAAGCTTAGAAGGATAATCAGAAGGATTTTAGGCTTTTAAAATGACAAGTTGCCTCCCGTTAAGCGCGAAATTCAATGTCTTCAGCTGACCAGAAAGTGGCCATGGAGGAGTGGTCAAATCAAATGAATTTTGTAGAAGAAGAACCTTGATCAATAGCCTGGTTGGTCCAACCAAGTGCTTGTTCAGATCAACAGAATGATGATGTAGCCCAAACCCAATCAGTCTGGTGGGTTATGGATGTGGATCAAGAGATATGGTGCCCACCAGATACTCTATGACTCAGAAGGATGTGGAAATGAAAATCCAAGGTTTGACTGATTCGATTCAGCCTGGTTCGAATAGGGATCCTCAAATGCAAAAGAGTCTGTGGAGGAAGTAGGAACCCTACGGAAGTGATCAGAGAAAGATGAGGTGTGATTAGTAGTCTGATCAATATCTGAAACCAGATTACAATGTGGAGAATCATATGCTACCGAATCATTTGAGAGGAGAATTAGAGTATAAGTTGATTCCAGTGGTGGGTCGGGGTTAGGATTAGATTCGAGAAGGTTCTGTATGTGTAGAAGAGGTGGCTTCAAGGGGAGTTGTCTGTGTTGAGGGCTCCTCTAGAAAAGGTTCAAAGGTCGGTTCATCTAGAGAGTCCTCGTAAAGCCCATCAAAATCAAATGTAAATGCTTGGAGAGTGCTTATAGGATCATGAAAATTGGAGTCAAGAAAAGATTCTAACTCTGGATTGCATACACTCTCAGCACTTGTAGTTTCTGAATCCTGTAGATCATAAAGGAATGATTCCAAGTCAATGGAACTTGATTTTGAATCGATGATCTCAGGGTCATGGACCTCAGAGTCAGAGTCGAAGAATGGGTCGTGGGTGCTGAGGTTGTAAATTGGCTTGTAATCATTAGGAAACAAAGATTCTCCGAAATCAGAGTAAGATTCGAAATCGTCGGAGAATTTGCGAAGTTCGTGTTCTGAACCTGATTCCAGATCAGATGTTCCACCACAAAGTGAATTGAGATGTGGAGAAGTAGCAACCTGACTTGGATCTAACCTAAGCTCAGAATCCAAACTCAAAAAGGTGTCCTTATTAGGCATGGGCTCGGGTTTTTGGCTCCTTGGAGAGACCCAATTGAATCCCAACTCTTCTAGCTCCTTGATTTCTGTGTCATCAATTGGCATGATTTTTGACAAATCAATCTGTATCTCAGAGGTTGTGCCATATTACAGGCACCTCTTGCATCACCTGGTTAGTCTCAAGGTTAGTCGCCTTTGCTGCAAAACCTCACCTATTTTGCCCCTTCCACCCCTCCGCCACCTCATGGACAGCATGCCAAAGTGAAAGCTGCTACATTAAGGAGTGGGAAGAAGACACAAGACCCACCATTTTGGCAGGCGAGTCCTGATTTTTCTCTCCCTTTACCGCAGGATGGTTCATCCCCTTCCCCTTCATAGGAGCAACCTATGGTAGATAAGGGCAAGAGGCCAATTGACCCTAAGATTCTTGTCCATTTTCCTGAGGCTTTGGCATGAGATGTAGCACGAAAAAAGGGTACGCGAAATTTTGAGGACCTGAAATCAATGTTCAAGGAAGTTCATATTCAGGTCCCTCTCCTCGAGGCTATAGATCACATCCCTGTTGTCACTAGGTTCTTTAAGGACTATTGTACCCTAAAGTGACAGTAGAAAAATGAACGAGGCGGTATTGTCAAAGGAAGCTAGCATCATGATTCTAGCTGACCTATCGCCTAAGAAGAAAGATGTTGGTTGATCACTCCACTTTAGTGGAATGTTAATTAGCCTAAGTAATTGTTAATTACATGTTCCTAATCTTTAATTATTCATGATTTAAATGATAAGCATAACCTGCATACATTTTTATGTGTTAAAGATAAGATTTAAGAACATAATTTTATGATAACATAATGCAGGCGAGGAATAAATTGGTTCAGCGTGTGCCTCACTGCCAACCAACTCCATGCCAACAACGATCACCACTGAACATCACCTTATTCCTCTCAACCCCCCCGTTATACCCACCAGGCGGGTGGAGGAGATATCAAAGAAGAAAACGCCTGAAGAACTGTTACAAAGGAGAATACAAAAAGCTCCTGGGGGAAGGCCATTCGAGGGACCTCTCTCATGGAAGAAGGCTTGCACCGTGACCTTCTAGTGTTCACCGTGGATCAGTGCGAACTCCATCGCCTCTTTTCTTTCATTCACCTTCACTTTCGTGTGCACAGTGATAGCATGCACACCCCCACGCCATCAACCACAGGCAACCCAGCCACTGCCATCCACCCTTTACTGCACCCCCCCTCTCCTCTGTGCACCAACACCTACACTGTGTGCCTTCCTCCGCCACCCATAGCAGGAGGAGTCCCAACATCCTTGGCCTTCCTCCTCCCTCTACACCCAACAGGATCAAAGCCACCACCGCCTGTAGAACCATCTTCAGTCATCTTCCTTCCCAGCCATGCACCACACCCCTCATCGCATCACCACATGCCGGCCTCCTCCTTCGATCCCCACAGCAGCACCCAACACCCTCGTCATGCGTGGGCACCAATAGCCACCTCCAACTTCATGCGTAGCCCACCTCACAGCCAGCAAGCCAACGCCCAGTCTTCTTCTTCTTGGCGGCAAAGGAAGAACCCAACAAACTAGCAAGTCCCCCTCCATGCAGCAGCCACTACCAACTTCCTTTCTCCGCACCGTAGAGTCCACTACACTCTCCTCGACACCACAACCTCGACCACACCACCAGAGTCCACCTATGATTTCTGATTGAGATTATACATCAATTGACCTATCATTTTCTTTGTGCGAGGTACATCGAAGGAGAAGGTGCACACAGCAGACGTTCATCTTGGTGGACCTTGATGGCACCGTAGAGATAATCGCGGGAGCCTATGGGCCTTGAACCCACACGTGTGGAGACGCACGTAGGACCATCTAGGAGGATTCTTCCTCTTAAACTTTTGATTCAACATTTTAGAGTAGACTATTTCGGTTTAGTTTAGTTATTTGTTTTCTCGCCCTTGTACTCTAGGGTCAGTTTTTGGCGGAGTGTCCCCGATTCTTTAGACCCTAGGTTTATTTTTACTTAGTTCTTTTGATTGTGCATTTATTATTATAAAAAAATCTGAACTGCCTTCTAGAAGCTGCATATCTTCAGGACGATTGTCTAGGATTTCTTGAGCAGCATCTAGATTTTCTTACTGCATTGCATGCATTTCTACATCGAAGAGTGCTGGAGCAAGGTGCGTACTTCCTATCTTTTTGCATCAGTTATCTATACATGTATTGCATTTGGATATAATTAAAGAATAACTTGTCTGCAATTTTTAAAGAAAAATCACTTTTCACGATGTAATACACACTTCCTAAACTGAGCACGCACTATAGACACTGTACTAGGACTTGGACCCTTAAGGCTATGGGCATCGATCTCTTTATCATTACAAACTCTCCTATCTCACTTTGAAACAGTGGTATTAACGTTTGCCTGAGTGATTTGATACTGTAAGGAGGGGAACACCCCTTAAAGGCATTCAAGGGTAGTTAAGAGGCACTGCTAACGCATCGCCTCAAAGGAAGGATTCGCTTTACTTGCATCCCTTGGTTCCATCCTTGGAGTACCTTTTCACTTGAGCATCTGACAATATCATTGCAACAAAGTGTACATCTCTAGGGCACTCGAAGGTTTATTTTAGGGTGCGTAATTGATTAACAACTTGATTGGTCACCTAAAAGAACTAAAAGTAACCTCAACCTCCTTAATAGCCTTTGACTAGGAATCTCAAGTGTCTCACTTCTCTTATACCAGTCATGTGGGAACGGAGAAATATTGCCTTGACTCTATTTGGCCAAACTAGAAAGGCTGGAAGAGGGCTTAAAGTGCTTTAACTCAAAAAAAGTCCTCTTGCCTTGTGTTTGCTTGGTGTATGCTTGGTAGGCATTCTCTTAGAAATAGTCTTCTTTTCAACCCTGAGCCTGAGGGAATTATTAGGAAAGCCAACCAAGAAAGAAGAAAAATGGCTGAAAAAACACCTGAAGAAGAGATTAGGGTTGATGAAAATCAAAGAACCTTGAGAGACTATTTCCTCCCTACAACCCACCAAGCCCTACCTATCTGAAGACCTGGAGTGGATAATCCATATGAAATCAAGAGCAGCACCATATCTTTGCTCCCCTCTTTTTATGGTACTGCTAGGGAGGATCCCTACGAGCATCTTGAGGAATTCACCGAGGTTTGTTCCATGGTGAAGTTCCAGGGCTTTACTAATGAAAACCTGATGAGGACTCTATTTCCATTCTCCCTTAAGGATAAGGCCAAGCACTGGTATCATACCCTCGAAGCAAGGGTAAATGATTGGGCCACCCTTAAGGGAGAATTCTTGAAAAAGTATTTTCCTATGAGTAAGACCAACCATTACAGAAGAGAGATTATGGGTTTCACTCAACAAGAAGGGGAGAAATTTCACAAGACTTGGGAGTGCTTTAATGACCTTCTTAGGTTATGCCCCCACCATCAGGTACCAAGATGGCATTTGGTCGACAGGTTTTGTAACGAATTATTTGAAAGGCACAGGCAAACCATCAATGCAGCTTGTGCAGGAACCTTCATGACCAAAATTGAGGATGCAACCTGGGCATTATTTGAAACATTAAGTGACAATTCCATACATATGCCCTCTGCCTATCAAGAAAGAAAACCATCAATCTTGCAGAGGAAGATAGAGGCCCATGAAGCTAAGGCTACTCAGGATTTGGCTTATCAGATTCAATTGTTGAACAAAAACTTTGATAGGTTTTTAGCAAACCCCGGCATGAACCTGCAAGTAGCCTCTATCTTTCAAGCTTCAAGTGAATGCTCCATTTGCCAAAGCACAACGCACGCCATTGTGGGGTGCCACTAGGCAAATCAATTCCCTGAGTTGATTCAGGCTGACCTGAACGTGGCCCTAGGTTTCTGCCCACCTCCTATCAATAACCCGTATTTTAATACTTATAATCCGGGGTGGTGGAACCATCCAAACTTCTCATGGAAGCAAGGTGATGCTTCAAACTTAGGGAATGCAAGACCCCTACCTCCCCAACCCATATACTAGCCATCCTATGCAAACCCGTCCTTGGAATAAGCCTTCTGAGATGGATGAACTTAAAGCCATGATGAAAGCAATGCAAGAGCATTAGAATATGATCATCTAATCTCAGAATAAGATGATCACTGATATGCACTCCCAAATTGGTCATCTTACTAAGGCAGTTAGGTAGCGAAATCCAGGGAATTTGCCTAGCTCTTCTGAGGAGAACCCAAAGGGCAAGGGGGTCATATTCAGGGAGCACGCCCAAGCTGTGACCGTGTTAAGGAGTGGAAAGAAAATCGACAAGCCTGATAACACTCCTACGGTCACCTCTCAGGATTCCCCTCCTACATCAAACTTGACTTCCATCTCCACTGAGGAAGAGCCACACTGTTCTCCCTTGCTTGAAATCAGCCACCCTAAGGATGTCAACATTCCACCACCCCTTTCCCGCCATGATGACCCCTCTACCCAGAAGTTGAGGGTGCCCTATCCAGAGCGCCTATCTGCTCCTAGGGAATCTTCTGTTGGCTCATTTAGAGCCAAGGATAGGACGGAGGAGATTATGGACACTTTTAGGCAAGTCCAGATCAACTTGCCTCTATTGGAAGCTATCAAATAGATCCCGCCCTATGCCAAGTTTCGAAAGGACTTGTGCACACAGAAGCGTTCATCTAAGAGATAGGTCCAAGCTAAGGTCATCCTACCTGACCATGTTAACTTGGTTCTCCAACATGGAACACCCCCCAAAATGAAAGACCCAGGGCCCCCATATATTTCAATGGTTATAGGTAACAAACATATTGATGAGGCTCTGCTCGATCTAGGTGCGGGGGTGAACATCTTACCGAGCTCTGTCTACGACCTTTTGGGAGGAGGCAATTTAAAGCCTAGTCTAGTTGATGAGTCCATTTTAATGGACTAGTATTACGCCTAAGTAACTTTAATCTTACCTTTTAGGTTTGTTAATAATTATATTAAGTTATAGAATATTTGCATGCATCATGATTTAAGTTTACATCTATTTTATAACATTCTATAACTTAATATGTAATGATTTTGTTGTTTTTATGTGCAAGAATGATATTTAGAAAGAACAAGGAGTTGGGGAATAAATTTCCCCAACAAACAACCGGCGACATATGTTTTTCCCCCATCCTCCGGCCACCCTCAACAGCTGCTGGCCAAAAATAGCAAGGGGATTTTGAAAATCCCTGGAAGGGTGGAAGAGAAGAGTTAAGAGGAGGCGGAGCATAGGAGAAGAGGGCATCATCCAGGAACCGTGCAACCATCGTGTGCACTGTGCACCAAGTCTTCCACCACTCCCTCCAGCCGCGACTGCAGACGACCGCTCCTGTGCCCAACGCCTGCAGGCGCTCACGCCCTCGCCACCAGCACCCTGTAGGCGCCTGCTCTGCCCCACCCGCGCCTGCAGGCTCTTCCCCCCTTCCAACACTTACACCACCCCAGCCTGCCCTCGCGCACCCGCCCACACCCCTGCAGGTGCCCGCACCCTCGCAGGCGCTTCCCCCTGCACCTGACAGACCCGCATCCCACCTGCCAGGCCACACACACATAGCACCTCCCTGCAGCGTCTCCACCTTGTGTGCCCCTACCGCACCCGCGCCTCCAACGCCCCCGCAAGCACCCCCCCCTCTGCAGGTACGCTTTCAACCCCACCAGTACCTTCTCCACTGCAGGCAAAACCGCACCCGCGCCTCCAGCGCCCGCCTCCAACCAGCGCCTCTCCAACACTTGGCGCTCCCCTCTTCCAGGCCCGCGCCTCTCCAGCCACAGCAACGCACCACCCTCCTCCAACGCCTGTCCCTGCACTACACACCACTCACCGCCTGCCACCTTCCTCTCCTTCTTGCAGCCACCACAGGCTACCATCAGCTGTGCCGTCACCACCATCGGCTGTGGCCCGAGCGGGGTGATCTTCAACGGCAGCCCCGACATCCGTCTCCCCTCCTCCTGTGCGTACAAGCTGCTGCAACAAATCCTCTATTTTCAAGTTAATTAAAAATTTCATTTACTGCCATTTCCACCAAAAATCAATTTTAATTTATTATTATTTTATTATGGTAAAATTGTGACTGCACACTCACGCTTTTTGATAATTGTGCGTTATTGATATTCACATGTTTCAACATTGGTTTGGGGATTATCATGTGCATAAATTTTCTCTAATATATGTCAATTGAAAATTACATAAAATCATCACATATTTATTTAATATTTCAGTGAGGGAAAATTGCACATATACCCTTATATTTTTGAGTTATTGTGCATCTACTTTCCATCGCATTTCATGTAGGATTTGATTAGGGATTTCGCACCTGATCGAAAGAATACGAAATAATAGAGAGTTTATTGCATCATTACCTCCCTGTGGACATGACCCGCTCTTCTGTGAGTGGTTATTTTTATTGTTGATTAGTCGATTTTTTCCACCACTTAAATACTACAACAACGCGTAATTTCATTTGCGAAACCTAATCGAAAGCGGAAAATCAACTTGTCAAATTGGCGCTGTTGCCGGGGAGGCAACAGACGCAATAGATTCACTTCATTATTTTTGAATATTCTAAGTTGCGCAATTATCTGATCAATTTTCTTTTTTTATTGTGCGAGGAATCTGACGAGGTGACGAGGCGCAATAGTGCAGCGACAGCAACCATGAGCTAAGCCACACGAGGAAAAGATGTAGGAGACCAAGATCCTGCTTTCACAAAGGATTCTCCATCGTCACAAAATTTATTTCTGTCTTTTCACCCTTGTAGTAATTGGGGCTGAATTTTTGGGGGTTTGTCCTCACATTCTTTAGCTACTAGGGCTTACATTATTTTCTTTTGCATGCGTGATTCTATTTTCTGCTTGCCTACCTTTAAAACCAACAAAGAAATATCAAGCTGCCTATTTAGAAGTTGCATGCCCTTAGGTGCGTGCATTTAGGGGTGATTGAGCAGAACATTAGATCTTATTATTGCATTACAAGCATATTAGCACGAAGATTGCTGGAGACAGGTATACCTTTCTAACTTTTGCATCTAGCTCCTGTTCACGCATTTGCACTCAAATTAAAATTCAAGACCACTAAGTTGTTTGAATTTACTAATTCAGTGGTCACATAACTAAAAGTGGGACTGATAATCAGATTCAACCCTAAAAGCAATTCACATTTGATCTGATTCTAAGGGACTTGTCTGTGATTTCAAAAGAAATTACAAAGATTTGCGGTGTGTTGCACACTTCTGATACTGAGTACGCACATTAGTCACCACACTAAAACTTGATCCCTTAAGGCTATAGGCACCGATCTCTTTATCGGTGCAAACCCTCCTATTGTGCTTTGTGATGGTGGTGATACTATCTTTTGACCAAGTGTTTTGATACTCCACGGAGGGGGACACCCCTTAAAGGAACAAAAGGGTAGTTAAAGGGCACCGCATACGCATCGCCTCAAAGGAAGGGTTCACCCTAGTTGCATCCCTTTGTTCGTCCTTGGAGTAACTTCTCACTTGATCACCTGGGAGTATCATCCAAGCAAAGTATAGGTCCTAGGGTACTCGAAGGTTGAATTAAGGCATGTAATTGCAGTGAACAACTTGTTTGTCCATTTATATTAACTAATTGGACCTCTGCAACAAAGAAGGTTAAGATTTCAAGTCCACACCCCTCTTATACCACTTACGTGGGAATGGAGGGATAAGTCTTGATCTTTTGACTTATCTTTGGAGTGGAGGCTTCACTTACTCAATAAGAACCTAAACTGTGTTTTGTATGCTTGGTAGATGCTCTCTTGAGGGTAGTCTAGTATTTGATCCTGAGCCTGAGAGAATTCTTAGGAGAGCTCACCTAGGAGAGGAAAAAGAAGGAATGACTGAGCAAGGTGCAAATCAACAAAGGACCCTAAGGGATTATTTTATTCCAACTAACCAACCTGCACAAGCACTACGATGACCGGCAGGGGATAATCCGTATGAGATCAAGAGCAGTACCATATCTTTATTGCCCTCTTTTTATGGTACTACTAGGGAGGACCCCTACCGACATTTAGAGGAATTCACCGAGGTCTGCTCCACGGTGAAGCTCCAAGGCTTTACTGATGAAGCCCTGATGAGGACTCTATTTCCTTTCTCCCTAAAGGATAGGGCCAAGCATTGGTATCATACCCTCGATGCAAGGCTAAATGGTTGGGCCACCCTTAAGGGAGAATTTTTGAAAAAGTATTTTCCTATGAGTAAAACCAACCATTACAGAAGAGAGATTATGGGTTTTACTCAACAGGAAGGGGACCAATTTCATGACTTGGGAGCGCTTTAATGACCTTCTTAGGTTATGCCCCCACCATCAAGTGCCAAGATGGCAGTTGGTTGAAAGGTTCTATAACGGATTATCTGAAAGGCGGCAAACCATTGATGCAGCCTGTGCAGGAACCTTCATGACCAGAATTGAGGATGAAGCCTGGGCATTATTTGAAACATTAAGTGACAACTCCATACATCTATCCTCTACCTATCAAGAAAGAAAACCATCAATCTTGCAGGGGAAGATAGAGGCCCATGAAGTCGGGGCTTCTTAGGATTTGACTTATCAGATTCAACTATTGAATAAAAACTTTGATAGGCTTTTAGCAAACCCCGGTATGAACCCGCAAGCAGCCTCTATTTTTCAAGCTTCAAGAGAATGCTCCATTTGCCAAAGCACAACGCATGCCACTGCAGAGTGCCATCAGGAAAATCAATTCCCTGAGTTGATTCAGGCTGACTTGAACGTGGCCCAAGGTTTCTGCCCCCTCGCAATAACCCTTATTCCAATACTTATAATCCAGGGTGGCAAAACCATCCAAACTTCTCTTGGAAGCAAGGTGATGCTTCTAACTCAGGGAATACAAGACCCTTACCTCCCCAGCCCATATACCAACCTTCTTATGAAAACCTTCCTCCGAGCAAGCCCTCTGAGATGGATGAACTGAAGGCCATGATGAAAGTAATGCAAGAGCATCAGAATATGGTTATCCAATCTCAGAATAAGATGATTACTGATATGCAATCCCAAATTGGTCATCTTACTGAGGTAGTTAGGCAATGTGATCCGAGGAAGCTACCTAGCTCTTCTGAGAAGAACCCTAAGGGCAAGGGGGTTGTATTCAGGGAGCACGCCCAAGCAGTGACTGTGTTGAGCAGTGGAAAAAAGATTGACAAGTCTGATAACACTCCTATGGTTACATCTCAGAATTCCCCTTCCACACCTGACCCGACTTCCATCTCCACCGAGGAAGAGCCACACTGCTCTCCCTCGCACAAAATCACCACAATGAGGATGTCGTCCTTCCACCACCCCTTTCCCACCATGACGACCCCTCTACCCAGAAGCTGAGGATGCCCTATCTAGAGCACCTATCTGCTCTTGGGGAATCTTCTGTTGGCTCGTCTGGAGCCAAGGATAGGACGAAAGAGATTATGGATACTTTTAGGCAAGTCCAGATCAACTTGCCTATGTTGGAAGCGATTAAACAGATTCCATCCTATGCCAAATTTTTGAAGGACCTGTGCACCCAGAAGTGCCAATCTAGGAAACAGGTCCAAACCAAGGTCATCCTACCTGACCATGTTAGCTCGATTCTCCAGCATGAAACACCCCCCAAAATGAAAGACCCAGGGGCCCCGTATATTTCAGTGGTTATAGGTAACCAACACATTGACGAGGCTCTACTCGATTTGGGTGCAGGGGTGAACATTCTACCGAGCTCTGTCTATGACCTTTTGGGAGGAGGCAAGATAAAGCCTAGTCCAGTAATCCTCCAAGTTGCAAACATATCACTTAAGACACCGCAGGGATTGTTGGAAGATGTCCTTGTGAGAGTGGAGGATTTCTTCTTCCCCATTGACTTTCTGGTCCTTGATACTGACCCATCTAATAAGCCCACAAAGCCGTCCATTATTCTGGGACACCCCTTCTTGGCCACAGCCAATGCCTCAATAAATTGTAGATCTAGGGCACTTAAAATGGGCTTTGGGAACAAGTAGATCCGGTTGAATGTTTTTGATACTTACAAGCAACCCAGATTTGAAGATTGTTCTCAGATTGAGGTCGTTGATGAAATAATTGAAGAGACTACTCCAGCACTCTTATGTAGAGATCCCCTTCAGAAGGTCATATCTAAGGACCATCCCTTGATTATTAAAGAAATTGAAAGGGAAATGCCCGAACTAGAAGAGTTGCTGGGAATACACACTGAGTCTCTGTCCCCACCCTGGACTGTGAGGGTAGATCCACTGCCTGAGGTGGGGACATCTCAACTAAAATCCTCAATCCAAAAGGCTCCTGAATTGGAGTTGAAACCCCACCCGAGTACATTAAAATATGCTTTCCTTGGCCCTAATAACACGCTCCCCGTTATTATCTCGTCTGCATTATCTGAATTGCAGGAAGGAGCTCTGCTTGAGTGTTTACAAAGGCACAAGGAAGCAATTGCCTGGACAATTGCTGATATTAAGGGTGTTGATCCCTCTCTTTGCATGCATCATATATACACGAACGAGTCCGTGAAGCCTTTCCGAGATATGCAGAGAAGGCTCAATCCAAATATGCAGGAGGTTGTTAAAAAGGAGATTCTGAAATGGCTGGATGTAGGGATTTTCTATCCCATTTCGGATAGTAAATGGGTCAGTCCTATTCACGTAGTTCCCAAAAAGGCAAGAATCAGTGGAAGAGAATGACCAAGGAGAACTGGTGACCACTAGACTCTCAACTAGTTGGAGGGTTTGCATTGATTACCGCCATTTAAAACGGCTACCTAGAAAGACCATTTCCCCTTGCCATTTATCGATCAAATTCTGGAATGATTGGCGAGGAACAAGTACTTTTGTTTTCTTGACGGGTACTCTGGGTACAATCAGATAGCCATTTTTCCTGATGATCAGGAGCGTACCACCTTCACGAGTCCATATGGCACTTTTGCGTTCTGCCGAATGCCATTCGGGTTATGTAATGCTCTTGCCACTTTCCAACGTTGTATGATGGCTATCTTTTCTGATATGATCGACGAGTTCATTGAAATTTTCATGGATGACTTCTCCATTTATGGCTCGTCATTTGACCTATGCCTTTCGCACCTTGATAAAGTCATAACCCGTTGTGAAGAGGCAAAGCTGGTGCTTAGCTGGGAGAAAAGCCACTTTATGGTCTAGCAAGGCATTGTGTTAGGGCATATAGTTTTCGAGAGAGGATTAGAGGTGGACACCATAAAAATCGATTCCATCTCTAAGCTTCCATTGCCCGCCAATGTTCGTCAGTTTAGATCTTTCCTTGGCCATGCTGGATTTTATAGGAGCTTCATTAGAGATTTCAGTAAAATCTCTAAGCCACTCTGTGACCTATTAGCGAAGGATGTCTCCTTCGATTTTGATGATAGATGTGGCGAGGCTTTCCAAGTTTTGAAGAAAGCCCTCATTACCGTGCCGATTCTCCAAGCACCAGATTGGACCTTCCCGTTTGAGCTTATGTGCGATGCTTCTGATTTTGCAGTGGGAGCAGTCTTAGGTCAAAGGGTTGATGGCAAACCTCATGTGCTGCATTATGCCAGCAAGACCCTTATGGATCCTCAGCAAAACAACACGGTCACTGAAAAGGAATTACTTGCTGTAGTATTTACTTTGGAAAAGTTTCGATCTTATCTTTTGGGATCCAAGGTTGTAGTGTTCACTGATCATTCTGCCCTAAAGCATCTTTTGGCTAAAACGGATACCAAACCTCGCCTAATTCGTTGGATTCTGCTACTCCAAGAATTTGACCTGGAAATTAAAGACAAGAAAGGAGTTGAGAATGTGGTAGCAGACCATTTGTCTAGGATCCCTATTGAGGCATCAAACCCTACTGGCGGTATTCAAGAGACTTTCCCTGATGATTCTCTGATGGCCGTGGAAGCTAAAACTCCTTGGTTCACTGACATAGTGAACTATCTGGTCACGAGCATTACCCCCAGTACTTGGGACAAGCAGAAATGAGACAGGTTTCTCTCCAACGCTAAATTTTATTACTGGGAGGAACCCAAGCTTTTTAGAATAGGCCTTGACCAGCTTTTTCGACATTGCATCCCTGACGAAGAACAAAGAAGTGTTCTGAGCTTCTGCCATGACCTCCATTGTGGAGGACATTTTAGTGGGAAGATGACTGCCCATAAGGTCTTCATTTTGGCTTTTGGTGGCTCACATTATTCCGAGATGCACATACATATGTGGGCATATGTCTACGTTGCCAGCAGATGGGAACCATTGGAAAAAGGGATGAGATGCCCCAACAACCTATCCTCCCTGTTGAAATCTTTGATATTTGGGGCATTGACTTCATGGATCCCTTTCCTGTGTCCTTCGGATATGAATACATCCTTGTGGCTGTAGACTATGTATAGAAATGGATAGAAGCCATACCCACGTGAACCAATGACCATTCCGTGGTCTTGGGCTTTGTTAAGGCTAATATCATTTCTCGGTATGGGTGCCCAAGGACGATCATAAGTGATGGAGGACCTCACTTTAAGAATGTACACTTCACTAGACTACTCCAAAATTTGGGAGTCAACCACATGATAGCCACACCTTATCATCCCCAAACGAGTGGACAAGTTGAATTGTCTAATAGGGAGATTAAGCAAATTTTAGAAAAAGCTGTCAGGCCTGATCGGAAGGATTGGTTTAAAAAACTAAATGATGCTCTTTGGGCCTACAGAACTATGTATAAGACTCCCTTGGGCATGTCTCCTTTCTGTCTTGTCTACGGAAAAGCATGCCACCTTCCCGTGGAAATCCAACATAAAGCTTATTAGGCTATTAAAAACATTAACTTGAATTTAGATAAAGCGGGAAAGGCACGTATGTTAGAATTAAGTGAGCTTGAGGAGCTTAGTAATGAAGCTTATGAAACTTCTCAAGCTTACAAGCAATGTACAAAAGTCTTCCATGACAAGCACATCATTAGAAAGACTTTTGAACCCAACCAGTGGTCTGGTTTTTCAATTCTAGACGTAAATTATTTCCTGGAAAGCTCAAGTCCCGCTAGGATGGGCCATACGTTGTTATCAATACTTTCTCTCATGGAGCTGTAGAGATTAGGAACCCTATTTCAGGTGCGAGCTTTAAGGTAAATGGCCAGCGACTTAAATCGTATATTACTCTTTCAGATGGCCAGGTTTTGGACGCACTTTGGCTTGAGGAGCCTTAGCTCCTCCTACTCTCCTCCTCAGGTGATATTCTTCTATGTCTGCATTTTTCCAATGAGGACATTGCCAGTCTTAGGCATGGGAGGGTATAACCTGAGAATGTTTATAGCATTTATAAATATTTGCATGCATATATATATTTATATGTATATAAAAAAAAAATCTCTTTTCTTGAGCTGAATAGGTTAGTCCCTAGCAGAATACCCTTGTCATTGGAGGTTTTTCTTGAATTATTTCCTAAGTTTAGAATCTAGTACATTTATTTCACGTGCATGTAGACTGGGTAATGGATCCTTGAAGAAAACCAATAAGCATTTGTAGTCTACTAAACCCTTAGACAATTCATAGGGAGTCAGGCATACTATCTTCTAGTAGATCCACCTCATATTTGTGAGAAGAAAGCAGAGAGATTACTGGTGCGCTAAGTCTAGTACAAGGACTCTTAAGTTTTGGATAATTAGATGAGGATACTTCAGAGTTAGGTGTAGTTTTCACTCTCTGTTCCTGTGTGCATAATTTGTGTGAATTCCTGAGAGTCACCAAATAAGGCAGATACACAGAGATGAAGTCTTAATAAAGCTATGACTGTGGTGGATGTTACGACCGTCCTTCATAGAGTCTTCGGCTGAAGGAGGGTAATAGTATCAAAGGTCAAAAATGCGTCTGTCCTATCCATTCCTTCCCGGTGCCGAGAATAGGCACTTCCACCAAATAAGCCACACAATTTCCTCTTAACCATCATCATCCCTAATAATGCCTCATAAATAAAAGTTTGTATCGTGTTGTGTTGATTGAAAAAGAAACAAAAACAAGAAGAA
The DNA here is from genome assembly GCA_037157565.1 of Thalassia testudinum. Taxonomy (NCBI): domain Eukaryota; kingdom Viridiplantae; phylum Streptophyta; class Magnoliopsida; order Alismatales; family Hydrocharitaceae; genus Thalassia; species Thalassia testudinum. The sequence continues at coordinate 64,496,655 of JAZHRO010000055.1, forward strand.
ATAATAATAAAATAAGAAAAAAACAAAAAAAAGAGAAGAAGAGAAAAAAAAAAGAAAAAAAAGGGGTCCAAGTTATAATGTAACATTATTTCTGAGGCAACAGAACACCTATCGCATTCCACCAAGTATGACCCATACCTACCTTTTAGTATTTCTGATCGCCTGAATACTGGTTGAGGACTCTAACTTAGTTGTAGAGTTATTAGAACTTTAATTGAAATGTGGATCCCATGTGAGGCCACCAAATAGTGAGTACAATTACTAAATCTGGCGAGATTTGTGATCTCAGAAAGAAAGAAAAGAGTGAGCGCCCAGGAACATCAAGAGAGCACAGTTATTTAGCCTCTCTCTGAGTTGACTTTTCCACTAGTCTAGAGATCTAGAGTCTGTAGTACTAGACTACATGTAGCACCAGATGAGTGTGTGCCACCAAATACAAATCCATTCTACTCGATATCTCCTACCTAAGCCAAAAGCCGAGGTCAAATTACAGATTATCTTATGCTTTATCCCCGAGGGAAGTAGTTGCCTATCCCGGCAGAAAAATTTACCAAGGGTGAAGTACGAACTCCTAATGCGAATTGGCTTTTTCACTTGGATCTGTTACCTAGGCCATCATCACTTCACATTTGTCTGGATTTCTAAAGTTTTGAAATAAGAAAAGAAGAAATCTTCTGATTACTTCTCTTATTTTTCATTTTTGCTAGGCACTAGCAAATCTTAGGCATGGGGGTATTTGATAAGTCCATTTTAATGGACTAGTATTACGCCTAAGTAACTTTAATCTTACCTTTTAGGTTTATTAATAACTACATTAAGTTATAGAATATTTGCATGCATCATGATTTAAGTTTACATCTATTTTATAACATTCTATAACTTAATATGTAATGATTTTGTTGTTTTTATGTGCAGGAATGATATTTAGAAAGAACAAGGAGTTGGGGAATAAATTTCCCCAACAAACAACCAACGGCATATGTTTTTCCCCCATCCTCCGGCCACCCTCAACAGCTGCTGGCCAAAAATAGCAAGGGGATTTTGAAAATCCCTGGAAGGGCGGAAGAGAGGAGTTAAGAGGAGGTGGAGTGCAGGAGAAGAGGGCATCATCCAGGAACTGTGTAACCACCGTGTGCACTATGCACCAAGTCTTCCATCGCTCCCTCCAGCTGCGACTACAGACGACCGCACCTGCACCCAACGTTGGCAGGCACTCATGCCCTTGCCACTAGCACCCTGCAGGCGCCCGCTCTGCCCCACCCGTGCTCGCAGGCGCTTCCCCCTTCCAGCACTCACACCACCCTAGCTTGCCCTCGCGCACTCGCCAGCACCCCCACAAGCGCTTCCCCCTGCACCTGCCAAACCCGCATCCCACCTGCCAGGCCGCACCCGCACAGCGCCTCCCTGCAGCGCCTCCACCTTGCGCACCCCTACTACGCCCGCACCTCCAGTGCCCCCTGCAGGCACCCCCCCTCTACAGGCATGCCTTCAACCCCGCCAGCACCTTCTCCACCGTAGGCGAAACTGTACCTGCGCCTCCAGCCAGCACCTCTCCAGCGCCTGGCGCTCCCCTCTGCCAAGCCTGCGCCTCTCCAGCCACCACAACGCGCCCCCCTCCTCCAGCGCCTACCCCTGCACTGTGCATCGCTCACCACTCTCCACCTTCCTCTCCTTCTTGCAGCCACCACAGGCTGACATCAGCTATGCCGTCACCACCGTCGAGTGTGGCCCGAGCAGGGTGATCTTCAGCGACAGCCTCGACGTCCGTCTCTCCTGCTCCTGTGCGCACAAGCCGCTGCAACAAATCCTCTGTTTTCAAGTTAATTAAAAATTACATTTACTGCCATTTCCACCAAAATCAATTTTAATTTATTATTATTTTATTGTGGTAAAATTGTGACTGCACACTCACGCTTTTTTATAATTACGCATTATTGATATTCACATGTTTCAACATTGGTTTGGGGATTAACATGTGCACAAATTTTCTCTAATATATGTCAATTGAAAATTACATAAAATCATCACATATTTATTGAATATTTCAGTGAGGGAAAATTTCACATATACCCTTATATTTTTTAGTTATTGTGCATCTACTTTCCATCGCATTTCATGTAGGATTTGATTAGGGATTTCGCACCTGATCGAAAGAATACGAAATAATCGAGAGTTTATTGCATCATTGCCTCCCTGTGGACACGACCCGCTCTTCTGTGAGTGGTTATTTTTATTATTGATTAGTCGATTTTTTCCACCACTCAAATACTACAACAACACGTAATTTCATTTGCGAAACTTAATCGAAAGCGAAAAATCGACCTGTCACCAGTCATCCTCCAAGTCGTAGACAAATCGCTTAAGACATCACGGGGATTACTGGAAGATGTCCTGGTGAGAGTGGACTTCTTCCACCCTGTTGACTTTCTTGTGCTAGATACTGACCCATTTAATATGCCCACCAAGCCGTCCATTATTCTAGGATGCCCCTTCCTAGCCATAGCCAATGCCTCTATCAATTGTAGATCAAAGGCACTTAAAATGGGCTTTAGGAAAAAGAAGATTTGGTTGAATGTTTTTGATACCTACAAGTAATCTGGATTGGAAGATTGTTCCCAGATTGAGGTAGTTGATAAAATCATTGAAATGGCTACTCTAGGTGATGGAGGACCTCACTTCAAGAACGTGCACTTCACAAGACTACTCCTAAATTTGGGAGTCAACCTCATGATAGCCACACCTTACCATCCCCAAACGAGTGGACAAGTTGAAGTGTCTAATAGGAAGATTAAACAAATTTTAGAAAAAACTATTAAGCTCGACTGAAAGGATTGGTCTGAAAAACTAAATGATGCTCTTTGGGCCTACAGAACAGAGTATAAGACTCCCTTGGGCATGTCTACTAAATGGCGTGCCATCTTCCCGTTGAAATCCAACACAAATCCTATTGGGAAATTAAAAACGTTAACTTGAATCTGGATAAAGCGAGAAAGGCACGTATGCTGGAGTTAAGTGAGCTTGAGGAGCTTCGTAATGAAGAATATGAAACTTCTCAAGCTTACAAGCAACGTATAAAGGTCTTCCATGATAAGCACATCATTAGAAAGACCTTTGAGCCCAACTAGTGGGTCTGGCTTTTCAATTCCAGACTTAAATTATTTCTAGGAAAGCTCAAGTCCTACTAGGATGGGCCGTATGTTGTTATCAATACCTTCCCTTATGGAGCGTAGAAATTTGGAACCCTACTTCTGGTACGAGCTTTGAGGTAAATGGCCAACGACTTAAACCTTATGTTATTCTTTCAGATGGCCAAGTTTTGGATGCAGTTCGGCTTGAGGAACCTTATCTCCTCCCACTCTCCTCCTCAGGTGATATTCTTCTATGTCTTTATTTTTCCAATGAGGACATCGTCAGTCTTAGGCATGGAGGGTATAACCTGAGAATGTTTATAGCATTTATAAATATTTGCATGCATTTTGGATAGTGCATTAGCAAAAAAAAAAAATCTCTTTTATTTTCTTGAGCTGAATTGGTTAGTCCATAGTAGAAATTTTTTTATCAAGGAGGTGTCATTAAAGTTTTTCTTCTGAAATTGTTTCTTAAGTTTAGAATCCAGTACATTTACTTCACTTGCACGTAAACTGGGTAATGGATCTTTTTAAGAAAATCAATAAACATTTTTAGTCTACTGAACCATTGGACAGTTAATAGGGAGACAGGCAAACTATCTTCTATTAGATCCACCTAATATTTATGAGAAGATAGTAGAGAGATTACTGGTGCGCTAAGTCTAGCGCAAGGACTCTTAAGTTCATGATAATTAGATGATGATACCTCAGAGTTAGCCATAGTTTTCGTTCTCTGTTCCTGTGAGCAAACATTGTGTGAATTCCTGAGAGCCACCAAATAAGGCAGATACACAGTGATTGAGTTTGAATAAAACTATAACTATGGTGGATGCTTACGACCATCCTTTATAGAGTCCTCAGCTGAAAGAGGGTAGTGTTGTTAAAGGTCAGGAATATGATTGTCCTATTCATTCTTTCCCAGTGCCAAGAGTAGGCGCTTTCACCAAATAAGTTACACAATATCCTCTTGACTATCATCATTCCTAAGAATGCCTCATAAATAAAAGTATGCGTCGTTTTGTGTTGGTAGTTGAAAAGAAAAAAAAAGGAAGAAGAAGAGAGAAAAGAAAAGGAAATATTTATATTTAGAAAAAATATTTAAAAAAAAGGAGAGAAAAAGAAAAAGGAAAGAGTTCGAGTTTGGAGTTTCATCTTCTTGCCATTTTTTTTCATTAGATGTTGATGTTTTTGAGGCAACAACAAAAACACCCATTGCGATCCATCAAATATGACCCATACCTACTTTTCAGTATTTCTGATCGCCCGAATACTGGCTGAGGTCTTCTAACTTGGTTGTAGGGTTATTAGGACTTTAATTGAAGTGAGAATGCCATGTGAGGTCACCAAACATTGAATACATTTACAAAATCTGGCAAGATATGTTATCTCAGAAAAGAAAGAAGAAAAAGAAAAAGAAAAAGAGAGAGTGAGTGAGAGCAAGGGAACACAAAGAGAGCACAACTTTTAGCCTTTCTCTGGGTTGACTTGTTTAATAGTCTAGAGATCTTGAGTCTGCAGTACTTGACTACATGTAGCACTAGATGAGTATGTGCCACCAAATACGAATTCATTCAACTCAATATCTCCTACCTAAATCAAAAAGCCGAGATCAAACTATTGATTATTTTTTTGTTTTATCCCCGAGGGAAGTAGTTGCCTATCCTGATAGAATTTTACCACGGGTTAAGTACAAACTTCAAATGTAAAGCCAACTTACCTTTTCATTTGATCCATTACCTAGGATACTATCACTTCACATGTGTCTGGATCTCTAAATTTTTGGAAGAAGAAAGGAAGAAATCTTTTTTGTCAGTTCCATTATTTTTCACTTTTTGCTAAGGACTGGCAAAACTTACGCATGGGGGTATTTGATCACTCCACTTTAGTGGAATGCTAATTAGCCTAAGTAATTGTTAATTACATGTTCCTAATCTTTAATTATTCATGATTTAAATGATAATTTAGCTTAACCTGTATACATTTTTATGTGTTAAAGATAAGATTTAATAACATAATTTTATGATAACATAATGCAGGCGAGGAATAAATTTGTTCAGCGTGTGCCTCACCGCCAACCAACTCCATGCCAACAACAATCACCACTGAACATCACCGCATTCCTCTCAACCCCCCTGTTATACCCTCCAAGCAGGTGGAGATATTGGAGAAGAAAACGCTTGAAGAACTGTTACAAAGGAGAATACAAAAAGCTCTTGGGGGAAGGCCATTCAGGGGACCACTCTCATATTACATGTCGATGGTTTTGAGGCAACAAGGGAAACACCCATTGCGATCCACCAAATATGACCCATACCTACTTTTCAGTATTTCTGATTGCCTGAATACTGGCTGATGTCCTCTAACTTAGTTGTAGGGTTATTGGTACTTTAATTGAAGTGAGAATGCCATGTGAGGCCACCAAACATTGAATACATTTACAAATTCTGGCAAGATATGTGATCTCGGAAAAGAAAGAAGAAAAAGAAAAAGAAAAAGAAAAAGAGAGAGTGAGTGAGCCCAAGGGAACGCAAAGAGAGCATAGTTTTTAGCCTTTCTCTGGGTTTACTTGTTTAATAGTCTAGAGATCTAGAGTCTGCAGTACTTGACTACATGTAGCACTAGATGAGTATGTGCCACCAAATACGAATCCATTCAACTTAGTATCTCCTACCTAAACCAAAAAGCCAAGGTCAAACTACGGATTATATTTCTGCTTTATCCTCGAGGGAAGTAGTTGCCTATCCTGATAGAATTTTATCAAGGGTTAAGTATGGACTTCAAATGTAAAGCCAACTTACCCTTTCATTTGATGCATTACCTGGGCTACTATCACTTCACATGTGTCTGGATCTCTAAATTTTTGGAAGAAGAAAAGAAGAAATCTTTTTGGTTAGTTCCATTATTTTTCACTTTTTGCTAGGGACTAGCAAAACTTAGTCATGGGGGTATTTAATCACTCCACTTTAGTGGAATGCTAATTAGACGAAGTAATTGTTAATTATATGTTCCTAATCTTTAATTATTCATGATTTAAATGATAATTTAGCTTAACCAGCATACATTTTTATGTGTTAAAGATAAGATTTAATAACATAATTTTTTTTTTTGAAACTGAAATGAAAGCTATTGTGCAACGATAGCAATCCGGGAGGGCATTTTATTGATAAAAAATTAGGAAACAATGAAAATTTACATATCAGATCTCCATCTATGTATGAGGGACTAGCACTCATTTACAATTTGCTCATAGCATACTGGTCTCTCCTGAAATAACCTCTCATTCCTCGCCCTCCACACACACCAAAGTGATACAGCCATGCGTAGGAGTGGTCTCCCAGAAACTAAAAAGCTGTGCCATAGAGATTCCCATGGGGGAAGCAGCTCCTAGCAAGTTCTCCAAATCACGTTAGTAATCAAACAGGATGAAAAAATATGATTGATGTTGTCTATGTGCAGTCCACATAAATGACACTCGTGAAGAGCTGCACCCATCCTCTTGTGCCTCAGGTCACCTGTGATCAAGCCCTTCCTTTTGCAAAGCTAAAGCAAAATTTGTACCTTGCGGGGAATCTTCAAAAGCCAAAATTTTCTGTCAGTGTGATCATTTTCCACATCTCTGCCAACCCCATAATTTTGTCATAAGCTCGCTGAGCCGTATAGAATCCATCCTGAACATATCTATCTTCCACGCCAGTTCTAGGTTTGAAATGTTCTAGCTCTGAAATCATCTTGAGTCTATCATCCCACAGTCTGGTACCCTCCCTGATGGAATTAGCCTCATTTAGTTCCCAGCATTCAGCAGCATCCAACCAGTAGCAGCTCACCATGCCATCTTTGTCCATCGCTGCTAAAAATACCCTCGGATAGGGTTGTTTTAATTGACCCAGTGAGGACCAGTCTTCTCTCCAGAAATTGAATGATCTACCATCTCCTAACACTGGCTGTAATAGATGCCAATTGCTCTTAAGAGCGTGGATCACCGATTGCCAGAACGGTGAGGGATGTGAAGGACACAATCTTATTAGCGCACTATTGGATGGACCATAGCTGTCTTTGATTAGTTCAGTCCAAGGCCTCTCTTCCCTAGTCAGAATTTTTATTGCAGATTTGAGCAGTAAGGCTTCATTGAATTTCTTCAACGCTTTGATTCCCAGTCCATCTCTTTCCTTTGGCCGGCAGAGTTGCTCCCATTTTAGTGGTTGCATGAATCACCTTCGTGTTTGGCACACTTCCAAAATAACCACTTTCGCATTAGATCAATGAGCTTCCAGATGGACTTCGGAGCTTTGAAAAGGGAGAAGTAAAAGACTGGAATCGAGGTAATAACAGAATTTAGTAGGATGAGTCTACTACCATTAGACAAGAACCTACTGTTCCACCCCTCCAATTTGACTGCAATCTTATCAAAAAGCACATTCCAGTCGCATTTCTTCATTTTTGAACATCTTAGGGGTAGCCCCAAATATCTAATGGGCAGGTTGGTACGTGGGGTCCCCAGGATAGTAGAGATAGCTTCTTGTTCTTGTTCATTCAGACCATAACACACCAGATTGGACTTCTCCCTATTTAATTTCAGACTTGACATGTTGCCAAAAATGTTGACCATATGACCAAGTGCGCAGGCTTCATCCTCTGTCCCCTCTACAAAAAAGACCATATCATCCGCATACTGGAGAATAGGGACCATAGCACTCCTATTGGATAAAGAATATCCTCTTGTAACACCTGCTTCAGATAGTTTACATGCATATCTCGCCAGCCCATCAACTGCAAGGTTAAAAACCAAAGGAGCTAAGGGGCAACCTTGTCTAACACCACACTGCGGCTGGATCCAAGCCCCACAAGGTTTCCCATTGATCAAGGGAGTGAAGAAAGAAGTTGTAGTGCACCGCTTCATCCATTTGATCCAAAGGGGAGCGGGGGGAATCCTCTTCTCTTAAAAACCTCCCACTAATAGGGTCACAAAATAGAATCATAGGCCTTTCAAAAATCAACTTTCCACATAAAGGCTTTACGTTTCCTCTTGTGCCAACCACATACCATCTCCTGTGCCATGATAAAAGATTCTTGTAGAGATCTATTAGGGAGGAAGGCTGACTAGACTAGATGAATCAGGTCTTGCAAGATGAATCTTAGCCTATTTGCCAGAATCTTGCTCACCACCAAGTATATGGAGTTCGAGAGAGCTATGGGCCTAAAATCAGAGAACTTATCTGCTCCTTGCATCTTTGGCAACAAGAAAAGAAAGGATCTATTTATCTTATCAAAGTCAGAATTGCCCCCCTCAAATTCCTTGATAATGTCCATCACCTCTTTACCCACCAAACCTCACATCTCCTTATAAAAGAAAACTTGGACACCATCAAAGCCAGGGGAACCCTCATTATTCAAGTCATTAATGGCATCATTGTTTCTTTTTTAGTTATGGTTGCCATCAGTCTAGACACATGCTCCTCAATGACTCTAGGTGAGTCACTTGCTACCATTCTCCATAGACCTCTACCAGCTGCCCATGAAGACTCCCTAAAATATTTAATGGCCCCAGCTCTAATGGCTGGCATGGAGGAGATTCTCTGACCATCAATTGTTATGGAGGAAATTAAATTGATTCTTCCACGAGAGCTGGCAACCAAGTGAAAGAACTTGGTGTTGGCGTCCCACTCTTTAAGCCAAAGTTTCCTGGAGCGTTCCCTCTAATCCATCTCTTGTTTTCAATCCTCCACCACCACACCCTGCCACATCCTTCGATCATCAAGTTCTTGGTCAGTTAAAGGATCATTTTCCTCTTTTGTATCAAGGCTTTTTATTTCCAAAAGTGCATCAAGGTGCCTCTGATGTCTCGTATTGGACACTACAGCCCCGTATTCTTTTAGCATTATGCACATAGCTGCCAGGTTGGATGCAAGTTTAATAGTGGCAGACCCATCTACACGTTTAGCCCCCCACCATACTTCAACCATCTCTCGGAATCCCGATTCCCTCAACCAAGATCTTCTAAACTTGAAATAGAAACCAGTGTGTACTTGCTCCCTATTGTCCTAGACAAGGGGAGTGTGATCAGAGAAGGGGCACTCCAACCCCAACACAAAAGACAAATGAAAATTGTCCAACAGCCCAACATTACCAAAGAATCTATCAATTTTTGACATGAGGCTGCTACCATTTCTCCAAGTGAATTCAGTTCCAGTGGAAGGGTATTCACTCAAGCCAAGTGTCTGAACCGTCAGTTGGAATACAATGTGATGCGTTGTCCACCATGCCACTTGGTCTATCCCTCCCCATCAACACACAATTAAAGTCTCTGCCCACAAGCCATGTAGCCCCATTGACACAATCTGCAGCTGCACTCCAATCCTCCCATATCTCATGTCTTGTAGAGGCATCACAAGAACCGTAGACCTCGGTGATGTATATCTCACTTCCCCCTGGTTTCGTTTATATTTGCAAGTCAGCATATGTCGACCTTTAAAGACCTCCAGCATTTGCAGAACATTTTTCCTCCACCACAAAGCAATACCCCTGATCTACCACGTGAATCAAGTAGCACACATTCAGCCACATCCCCATTCTTCATATCAACCCAGGCTCTGTCTTCATCACTCTCAATGTGTGTCTCTTGAATGATAGCACAGTATATTTCCCATTCTCTTAGATATCTCGAGAGAGAAGCCCTTTGGCTTTTGTCGTGCAGCGCACGCATGTTCCAAGTGAGGATCCTCATTATGCATTTTAGGGGCACCCCTTCTTGGAGTTCTGGGCTTTGCAAACCCTCATAATGGCTGCAATGGCATCTTCATCCAGTTTCAATGTGGTATTTTGTCTCCTCTGCCTGAGCTTATACGAAGCTCTGCCCACACCCTTCTCGGATGATGACCTTGCACCAAAGTTCAATCCCTCTGTTGTTGATAAGTTGGGTTGTAGATTCATTGAATTGGTGATCTCCTACAGTACCCGTAGGTTAGATGTCTTAGCCACTTGTTTAACAATAGCCAAATCTCCTATCATAGCAACTTCTACAGGTGCCATTTCCATTCCTTCCTCCTTCTCTTCTAGGTGGTGATGGTCCTTGGTTTTTTAGACTCAGGTGCTTCATCAGGTGTCTCTCGGCCTAGCTATTGTGAGGCTAACTCATCATTCACAACCTCCACATAAGATGGTTTGTTCTGAATGAACCCCTCATCAGTAACACCCACTGTGAAACACAAATTCAACATCCAAGAACTCCCCCTACAGTGGAGAATAAGCTTCTCTGGCACAGACCCAGTCTTGAACACATCAATAAAAACATTTAACACTCATCCATCCCCTTCTAGTAGCCCAATCTCAGCATCTTCGGCCACTATAGTAAATCCAGCTATCATGGCTGTCACCACCTCTTTTGATCTCAGATGGAGTGTTAGGCCCTTAATTCTCGGTTTCCCCGATCTGGAACCGATTCTCTAGCGTGGTCGCTCTGGCAAGGAGCCGTCAAAGGGGGAGAGACCAGCCTCCAAATCACTATCAATCCATCAGATGCACACGAATGAAATCGCAAACGTTCGACGTCAATCAACCCCAGACCAAAAAGCACAAAACACATACGGGAAAGCAATGCAATTTTCCAACTACCCATTGACAAGGATAGAGAGCTTACCATTTGTTGGATCTTCTCCAGAGAAGGATTGCCTGTCATCACCTCTCCAACTAAAGCCCCTTTTAGCACAACCTCAGCCTCCTTGATGTCTTCACTCATAGGGATTTTCACATCCACTGTATCTTCCCCATATGTATGTGGAGGCGGAGGTGGAGGCGGCAACATTCCAGCCTTCGTTGCCCTATTATGTAGATCAGTCCTTCCCCTCTGCCAGCCAGGGTTAGCTATGCAAGAGTCTCATTTATGGCCGTGCCCCCCACATGCCAAATAGACTAGGGGATAGCGGCACACTGCTGCCATATGCCCTCACCGATGACATCAGAAACACACAATTTCCTTGGTGCTCCACTGCCTACCTTAGTAGGCTCGACTTCCGCCTGACATCCTTCTTCTAGATGCCATAGGAACTCTCCTTTCCTTCCACCTCCAAGCCCGAGATCTCCAGGTTTTGCATCCATCATCACCGACGCTTCTCTCGCCTGTCGTCCTAGGGTTGGGTTCCATCCTCCCTCCCTATCGCCCTAGAATATTAACTAATAATTTTATGATTACATAATGCAGGCGATGAATAAATTTGTTCAGTGTGTGCCTCATCACCAACCAACTCCACACCAACAACGATCACCACCGAACATCACCGCATTCCTCTCAACCCCCCCGTTATAACCTCCAAGAGGGTGGAGGAGATATCAGAGAAGAAAATGCCTGAAGAACTGTTACAAAAGAAAATATAAAAAGCTCCTGGGGGAAGGCCATTCGGGGGACCTCTCTCGTGGGAGAAGGCTTGCACCGTGACCTTCTAGCGTTCACCGTGGATCAGTGTGAACTCCATCGCCTCTCTGCTTTCATTCACCTGCACTTTCGTGTGCACGGTGACAGTGTGGGCACCCCCACACCTTCAACCGCGTGCAACCCAGCCACTGCCATCCACCCTTCACCGCAACCCCCCTTGCTCCATGCGCTAACACCTATACAGTGTGCCTTCCTTTGCCACTGTAGCAGGTGGAGCCCCAACATCCTTGGTCTTCCTCCTTTCACTCCACCCAGCAGGATCAAAGCCACCACCGCCCACAGAACCATCTTTGGTCATCTTCCTTCCCAGCCATGCACCACACCCCTCATTGCATCACCACACGCTGGCCTCCTACTTCGATCCCCACAGTAGCTCCCATCGCCCTCATCATGCGTGAGCACCTGTAACGACCCGATTCCCGAGTCCCTACGAGACACGAGAACCGGACCGACTCGACTAATCCCAAGACCTGGTCGTCCAATGAGGAAGTAACCAAAAGAGCAGTAAAATAAACCACATTCAGCATGAATATAACTAACAGTAAGAAAATACAACAGTAAGGAAAGAAACCACTACAGTATATACCACCACAACAGTAGAACAACATTCATAACATAATATGAAACTGCAGGTAAGGAAAAGTACAGCGGTAACAAGAACTACTCACTACAGTGGAACCAAAAAGAGGTACAAGAGAACAGTGGTAACTCTACTGGACCCTACTCGGCCCAGCGTCCTCTGTAGCCGCTGACCTTAGCTGCTCAACACCTGGTCCTGAAAGGTAACGAGTGTAACACGTCAGCAAAAACACTGAGTAGAGTGGCAGCTAAACTAAAGAAACAGTAAAGTGTACAGTAGCTGTTTTAATTTTCTTTCTTCCTTTATTTACGTCTTTCTATTGTTTCAAAATTTATCTATTTCTCAGATCCTTCACTTGATCTTGAATGTTCCTCATGGGAATGATCTTGATTGCAGTCTTTTCCAAAAAGTAGAAGTAGCACGTGGTGCTCTCCTAGTCGGGAGAGTCCCCCGTGGTGATCCTACTCTCAGTCAACCACCCCAAGGTCACGGACAGGCGTAACGGTGACTACGGCATGCGCGATAAATGCACAGGTAGCTAACCCGCACTGGCACGCGGTCAGTCGTTTCCGTTAACGGGTGCGCCCAAAGCACAGCACGGAACCAGTATAGGGCAGAGCCCTCTCAGTAACAGGGGTCCAACCCCTCCACAGTAACCAAACAGGGGCCTTGCCCCTCCACAGTCCGCGCACCCTCGCCTGACTACCCTAGTTTGCCCAGTTGGCCTAACAAGTCGGTGTAGAAGGCCTAACAAGTCGGGTAGTATACATTAAACTAAAAAATTTTATTCCAACACGTAGAAAACCTATGAGTAGCATGTTAAATGTACTCTAGCGTCCATAATTTAAGAACAGCCGAATCTACCTCCAATGCTCGCATTTGAGCTAGAAATCATCTGCAATAGCCACTTCTGACTCGCTCACTCACTTTTTGTTCTGAATTAGGACTAAGCTGAATGTAACTCGATAAGGGAACAATATTAAAGTACAATCATAAGAGGTTAATGGTATATTGCATCTATAAATATTGCATCCATGAATAAGGTTTTAATCAAGAGGTTTTATTAAGGATTTTATTCTTTCGTTGAGTCCTGTAATCTAGAATCTAGAATAATTTTCACACTTACACGTAGAGTTTGCAATGGCTTCACTGTGAAGACTGATAAATGTCGTTAGTTTGTTGAGAAGAAGCAATGCTTCTTTTCCTGAACCCATGGATAGTGGTTAGGGAGTCAGGCAAACCATCTTCTAGAAGATCCACCAAACAGTTGTGAGGTGAGAGTAGAGTGTTACTGATGCTCTAAGACTAGTGCAACGAATCTTAATTTCTGGATAATTATGTAATGATACTCAGAGTTAGGAATAGTTTTCATGCTCAGTTCTTGCATATAAACTTTGTGTGAATTTCTGAGAGCCACTAAATAAGGCTAATACATAAAGATCAAGTTATAATAAAACTAGGACTACGGTGGATGGTTATGATCATCCTTTACGGAATTCTCGACTGAAGGTGGTTAGTGATTGTTGGTGCAAGGGCACCAAGATTGATAATTTTGATGATAACAAAACACTTGTTATTTAACATTTGCATTGAGTTTATGAAATTTAGGAAAATGCAAATGAATACAAGTGTGAAGAAGCTCAAGCTCGCGTCCATGGTGGATTGGAGGGGCATGATGGGGGAGTAGCTTCATGTGGAGCGAGAGATTGAAGACAAGAAGAATAGGATAGATGTCCTTTTGTTTTGTATTTTGTATTTCTCTTTTTGTTCTTTGCTTTTTATTTGCTTACTCATTTGTTAAAGAGCCCCAAAGTAACAAACTGTAGTGATAGGAACACATACACTACCCTAGGATAGTTAGACATCTCATAGAGAACTTAGAAAACTAAAGTAGGCATCAGACAGCTTGATCAGACATCCAATTTGGACATCAGACATCTGATATTGGACTTTAAGACATCTAACTGTTTGATCAGACATCCAAAAACACATAAGCTGGTAACCACACTCTATCTGCCACTTTCAGACGTCCAGCCGTTAGTCCAAACATCTTAGATGACGTCTAAGGACCTTGCCAGACGTCCAACTAGAGGACCATTAGCTTTGTCAGACTTAATCTTTGAGGATTAACCCTTAATCTATTTTTCATCTACTTTCAGTTATCTGGAGTACATCCCAGACATCTGATAAATAAATGTGAGCCTTAATCCACCGCAAATCACTTTGTCAGTGATTATAGCTGTTTGCATCTCGAGATATACATTTCCATAGTGATTTTTGTTTCCAGACGTCCAGACATATTGCCAGATGTTCAACCTATCGTCTGGGCAACTTATCCTAGAACCCTGCTTAGGTTTAGGCAAAATAGGAAGGAAACCTGTCTTAAATTAGATGTTTGATTAGATTCCCAGATGTCTTAAAATACCTTATTAGATGTCCATCATGATCCAACCCTGATCATATCTTCCACCCTTCTAGATCAAACAACCAATCCCTAGATTAAACGATGGCCCAGATGTTTGACCTTAGAACCAGATGTCTGATAACCTTGTCAGAATCATAAATGATCCTGATTTTGCCCTGCTTTGGATTTGCATCCAACAGCTATAGAAGTCTTCCAAGACCTTCCTAAGGATTCCTAAGTCATCTATAACTAAAGGAGCACCATTCCTAAGCTAGACACACCTAAAGAAACTACTTCCACTCATATTATGTCTTTGAAAGAGAAGTTCCAAGTGCTAGAAGTGCCATTGCTCTCTCTCCTAAACAATATTTATTGGAGAGCACCGATCCGCTGTGCACTCCACTTCCATCTTAGGGATGTACATGTTGCCTATAGAAGCTAAGTTTAAGACATTTACTTTGAGGCTCTATAGGATATTGTAATTGTCTTTATTGGGTATTCACTTTGCGAATTCTGTCTCCCTTGCGAGATAAAATACTTCTTGTAAAGATGAGGGGTTTTTGAGGTACGCTACCCTTGGGTTCAAAGTAGCGTCGGTTGTATTGAGGTTGAACTACCCTTTTTCTAAGTAGTTAGGATAGTGTATTTGATCGACTAGGTCGATTGAAAAATACTAAGTCGAGAGGGTTAGGTGTTGGTTTTTACCCGGGTTTGTGTTTCCACCTAAAAATTCTTGTGTACTTGTGTGATTGCTCTTTTTTTTAGATTATTGCATCTTTTCGACATTATTTATTTATCACGAAAATCTCAACCCCCTCCGGTAGAATCTACAATGATAACAAGGTCAAAAATTACGTCATCCTATCCATCTTTTCCCCGGTGTCGAGAGTAGGCACTTCCACCAAATAAGCCACCAGATATCATCTTAAACACCACCAATCCCCAATAATGCCTCTTGAATAAAAGTCGTGTATGTCGTATGCTCTATTGCATCGTGTTGATATGAAAGAAAGAGGGAGAGAGAAAAAATAAAAAAAGAAAAAAAAGAGAAAAAAATACATATAGAAAAAAAAGTGAATTTTTTTTAAGAAAAAGTAGAAAAAAATGAGTTTATAAGTGCATTTGGTGTTTATTTCAATTGCATTGAGACAACATTACCCACCACATTTACAATTCACCAAATATGGCCTTAACTTAGCTACTTTCTGTATTTCTAACTATCAGAATACTGGCTAAGGAATTCTAACTTAGTGTTGGGGTTATTGGAACTTTATTAAAGTGTTAATGGCATGTGAGACCACCAAATTTGGATTATACTTATAAATCTAGCAAGATTGTGAGTTCAAGAAAAGAAAAAGAAAAGAGAAGAAAACGAGACTAAGTACAAAGGAACCAAAGAGAGCACAGTTTTCCCTACTTCTCTCTGAGTTGGTTTACTTGATAGTTTGGAAATCTAGATCCTATAGTACTAGTCTATATGTCACACCAAATGAGTATGAGCCACCAAATACAAACCCACTTGACTCAGACATCTTCTACCTAAGTTGAAAGCTGGGGTAGAAATTATAGAATATTTTGTTACACCTTGTGGGAAGAAGTTTGCCTATCCTGATAGAATTTTAATAAGGGTCAAGTACAAGCTTCAGAGGTAAATCAACTTTTTACTCGAATCCGTTGCATAAACTACATAACTACACTTTCACAATTGTTTGGATTTCTAGATTTTCGGATGAAAATGAGGGAAAAGAATCTCTAGTTTTACACTTGATAAAAACAATCAGTCCTCTAGGGATCCACTTGTAGATAACTTAGTTTTGCATTTGCTAGGGACTAGCAAGATTTAGGCATGAGGGTATGATTGCATAGCAATCATAGGACTTAAAAGACCTTAATTGAGTTAGAACTTAGTATAATTGTAGCATAATTCGTGCATCAGTAGCATACATTGTGTCTTTACTGCTCTACTCAGATAATCAGGAAATAATGCTATAATAATGTTCTGATTAGTATATTATTTGGGTTGTAGGTAGTAAAAGCTCAGGAGATGGCCTAAAGCTAGAGTTGAAGAAAGGAAAAACCTAGAGTTGCAGCAGAGCTGAAGTAGAAGCCTTGGAATAATGCCACTCAAGATGAAGACATAATGTAGGGAAGAGTTATACTACTTTGCTTGTAGGATTTTAATGCGTAAATTAAATTATGAGGAACATAGGACATCCCTACCCCTATCCTTAGCCTTAGGATAGCCCTAGATACTTTCCCAAACCTTAGCCACCCTTATATTAGGTTACCTTAACCTAGAACACCTCAAAACCCACATTCTACCCCACCTCTGGATGTCTAGGTAGGATGTTGGATATCCAAGCCCCTTAAATATCACCCGCAAAACTTAGAACCCAATCTGTTGGAAAATTGGACATCTAGACAATGTGTCAAACGTTTAATTTAAGTAGAAATCCAGGGTAGAACCTAAACTCCACACTGATTCAGTATTAGACATGTAGACTAAAGACTTAGACTTTTGATTATGAAGTATAAGTTATCCGATTTTTAAATCAGACGTCTGGAACCCCTCTCCAGATGTTGACTTTGAATTCAAGCCTAGATCTTGATTCCTAAGGCCCTTAAATCTAATCCTACAGCCTAGGAAACCTAAATTAAGGTATCCTAAGCCTAATACACTACCGTAAAACTCTTCTAAAAGCTAATTATGTTCTCACTAAGCCCAATTGACTTGGATCTAAGTCAATTACACTTCACCTAGTCAGTTGGACTCATAGAGTCTAATTGAGCTTGAATCTCAACCAACACAAGTCTAATTGAACTCTATGAGAGTCCAATTGATTAAAGCCCAACCTAATTGAGAACTCTCTCTCTCTCAAGTACACACACATTGACCCAATTAAGCTTTGTTAAGTTTAATTGGATCAATCACTTTAGCCATAGGTTGTATGAACCTATTTAAAAACCTAATTAGACCTACCAATTAGACCAACCTAGACCTAATTAGAAGTGGACCAAAGGGTCCACTTGACCATACACTGATGCACACACACACACCACTTGGTCATCCACTCTAGAACTCTCTAGAATGGTCTTCAAGTGGTGCCACCTTGAAAGACTAAAAACAGTCTTCAGGGAGTCCACAACTTCTTCCCATGAAAAGTGGATCAAGAAGACCCACTCTCCATGGGTTGGACGGCCACCATGGGAGGTCTTCTAGAAAATTCTCTAATTCTCTGGATGACTTTCTACAATGCTAATTTAAGGATCCATGGGGGTGGCCATCCACCCCCATGTTGGACTCCATTCTCACATTCCACAAGCTCCATCTCCGCTTCCATTCTCCATGTCCAGGAGCTAGTGCAACATCTCCACCACCTTCATCAAAAGGCAGGCACACTACCTTGGTCATTCCTCTACTCCCTCCTACCACCTCAAGCTTAGGCGACCATTGGAGTCCACCTCCAATGCCCTAATTTTTAGTAGCATAGATTTAATGTTCTTCATAGTTAAATTCTTGCATTATTTTCTTGCTCATAATGGTAGTAGTACTCTCTCTAAGAATGCATACATAATCCTCTTAAGATCCATGCATGCATATCTTTTCCGTTAGCTAGAATTAGTATTTTCAATTTTCGTGTACAAACATTCCTCTAGAATCATTGTAATGGCAATATTTTGAAGAAATAAAAATCAACATTTGCCTACTTCATATATATATATATATATATATATATATATATATATATATATATTGCAATAAACATGTTGGTTCCTGAAAATATCAATGATCATGTGATTGATGCATTTTCCATTAATAACCATCGCGAAGTGAGAATTGTGCTCACTTGTACTCACACTTTCACATTTATTGTTTATATGATGCATGCACAAGTAGTAGGGTTAACAATGCTGTTGAACGTGATTTCTACAATAAAAGTTTTGAGTTTGAAAACCCACCATTGTAGTTATGTACAAATCATTCAAACAGATAATTTATAGAAACTCTGGTGAGTCCTAGGTCAAACATAGGGAGGCAAATGTTTGATTAAAAATCACATAAGAATTATTGTCATGAAAGACAGTAGCTGGTTGAAATTAATCTACTAGCTATTCTACTTAAAGAATAATTAATAGAAGAGAGAGAAAGAATAATACAAATAAAGAGAAAATAGGGATAAAATAAACAAATGCTTCATAACCATAACATCATGTTCATTACATGTACTTGCTACACTAGAAAGCTATAAATCTACACTAGAAAGAGATAAAAAGAGAAGGGGGTGAGAAGTTATCCTCCTCGATGTCTACTTGGAGGACAAGCCGCGTTAACGAAGCGCCTAGATGAGGGTGGTGAGATGCGGGATGAAGGACGAAGCTAGAGGATGGAGGACGAAATAGGGCGACGTCGCAGCGGGATCCACTTCTCGAACGGCAATGAGAGGACAACCGCAGGCGCATGATTGCAGGCATTTTGCAAGTTAGAAATCGGGGTTACAAGTAACCTGTCATCGTAGTTGCAAAATGCGTGGTCAAATAAAATTTATACTAAAACTCCAAGGGAGTCCCAGGTCAAACACAGGGAGGCGACGTTTACTTTAACTGAAAACCACGCTTTGCTTTGTTTCTTTTTGGTATTTTAGGGTTTTATTTTTTTTTTGTATTTTTGAAAAGAGGACATGCAGAATGAATCACAAGATAGAAATGGAACAAATATGATATATATATCAATCCAATGTCGATTACAATGAACTATGAAAGAATAAAAAGAGAGGGGGTGTGAGGAAATCTCTCGAATTGGCTGTTCAGCAAGATGATGATGGATAGCGGAAGATCGGACGAAGGTGGTAAGGAGCGGGACGACGGAGGTGACTTGCAGGAGGACGTCGGGTAGAGAAAAGCTTTGACGTGGCTCCAGAATGGAGGTGAGAAGGTGGAGATGATCTGCTACCAGAATGGAGGTGGGAGGATGGCTCTAAGGCGACCGACAAATGGGGATGGGAAGAGGGATGAATATTTGTTGAGGTAGAGGTTCGCTAGACTAATAGGAGCCTTGGGAGCTTGAGAACAAGCTCTAATGGAGCGTTGGTAAGCTTGCAAGAGCTTGGGAGTAGGTGGGAGTAGAGTAGGTAGAGATGAAGAGGAATGGGGGGGTGTAGGGGTGCTTATATAGTGGAGGGAAGAAAAGAGTCCCACGCACAGGCATTCAGTGACAGCTATAAGCATCACTAAAGACCGCTTGAGCTATCGTTGAAGATCTGTGCCTCTTCATTGCTTGGGCTGGCGCACGCACTGCGCAGGCCATTTAGTGGTAGCTACAAATGTCACTAAAGGCCTGCCCTTCTATCATTGTAAATCTCGCGCCCACCACCCATGCCCACAACTGTCATCGCACACACAGGCACGGATGCATCCTGACTGTCGGATGAAGGATCGCACATCGAGAGAAGATTGTGCCCCTTTCGCCAAATTTGAATTGCGCACCTCACCATCAGCCATTGGATGCCACGTGTGTCAGATGGTGCATTCTCGATGTACGTCGGTGCCAGCCTATAGTGTCCACGCAGTCGCTTCCTTCGTCACCCAATCTTCCATTGACGGCTCAATTTCCTCCCACATGCACTTTAGTGGATAAAATCTACACGCGGGGCTTTGAACGATGGCTGCACGTTGAGAGTGGAGGCGTAGACCACTGTGCTGAGGGTCGTCATGTGTTCTATTTTTGAATTGAGCTTCCATGCTGACGACCGTTGGATGGAGATCCAAGGGTCGAGATGACTCCTCTCTTGATCTGCATAAAGCTGGCTGAGATGAGGCGCTTCTTCAGCCATGGAGCACACATCTCAACTGTTGGATTGAGATCCAACGGCTGGGATCTGATCTTGCGATGGGCTTGGGGATGCCTTGGCTCAAGTGGGGTGGCCTGGATGGCACCATGTGGTGCCATCGAGGCCATCCATCTTCTTCTTCTTGCAGAGGGTGCTATAGAGCTCAGATCTAGGCGATTCTCGCGTTGACGGACTGCGATTATTGCTCTGAATCCATCCATACGGTCATATTCTTCATCCGAAGCCCGTTAAGATGTTGCACTGCCTCCTGGCCATGTAAAAATGATGAAATTAATATACATAGTATACAACTATCCTAGATGCAATGCAATGGATGTTTGTGCAATATTTACATCATGATATGCAATGCTATGCCTAGGAACTATTATAAATAAGCATTTTATGATGAACTTATATGTGCTTATCATACCCCCATGCTTACTTTTTGCTAGTCTCTAGTGAAAATGAACCTAAATGCTATGTATAAAAGTAGAATCAAGAATCGAGTGTTTAAGCAAAACTCAACAGTGCCTGGGTGCCTGCCAGAATGCAGACCGTCCAAGCCTTCGCCTTATTTGAGAGGAGAAATAAAAATTTTTTCTTGTTTTTCTTCTTTTCTAATTTTTTTTGTACTTTTGGAGTTTGAGAGTTTCGGGACAACTTTTTATGGCTACCTGACCTTCCCAAGACACGAAAAGGACTCTAAGTGCTAAGCATCTTGTGAAAATAGTGAAAGACTCACTAGACGACCATTAAAACGGACTTCGGGTTTCTACGACCCTAAGTGACCTTGCCTAGAGGTTTATCTTTTCGAATGGTAACTTTCTCCCTACTTCTTTTATTTATGGGGTCAACATAAGGGCAAACCCAGTGTATATCTCCCCGATTTATTCTACTTCCCTGCTTCTTCCCTAAGTGTTTTGGGAATTATTGTGCATTTTTTTGTGAGCTGAGTTCTGGACAACCGGCCGATGAGCTGTTACCATCGACAACTTGCCGGCCATACTCGTGTGGTGAAGTGTAGTTTTATTTGTTTTTTTATTTTCTCCTTTTTTTATTTTTTTCTATATATATATATATATATTTTAAGTAGGTGGCTTTCCTGATCTAAGATTTACCTAAAGGTAGTACAATGAAAATGGTCTTGTGACTAGGCTCTAGATAACCGACCGATGAGCTGTTACCATCGACAACTTGCCAGCTATACCACCCTAGATAGTTCATTAGCTACCCAATTTTGGAAGAAATCATCGAAAAGTGAGTCAGTGCAAAAAAAAGTGTGTAGATGCTTAGGCTTAAAGCCCCCCCAAATCAGAGCGTGGGTTGATAAGTCACATACTTATCTTCGTAATTTATTAGCCAAATTAAAATGAATTTTAATTGACGAGGACTCGAGACTAAGTCCACATTCAAGTGGACACCCGGGCTAATTAAGCCCGAAGACCTGAAGGGTCTAAGCGTTCAGGTCACAAAGTATCAATTCCTCAAGTTCGCAACTCCTAATGCCTAAGTTCTTGTCTCCTAATTCTAAATTTTTTTTTTAATAAAAGAAAGTAGGAAATTACTGTTATAGCTGACAAAATGATTATAAGATATTTCCACCCCCCAATGCTTATCTAGTTCAATGTCCTCATTATTCAAAATGAAAGCATGCAGGAGAGTAGAAGTGGAAGAATAGCACCTGGTTTCCATGAGACTCTGGTCAGCTTGGAACAATCTTTACATGTGCTAAGTTTAGTGACTTCAACTAGGCGATGATCGGCCCGCGGTAGTTAAGGTAAGGTAAGAGAAACCTTGTCTGAGATGTGTTCAGGGTGCACATGGTCAACAAAGGGTTTGAGACGCTGTCCATTGACCTTGAAAATATTACCCATCTTTGGGTCAGAGATTTCGACGACCTCGTTAGGGAAAATCTGCTCGATAATGAATGGGTCATCCCACTTAGACTTTAGTTTTCTTGGGAAAAGCTTCAATCGATAATCGAAAAGCTAGACCTTCTAGTTTGGTTCAAAGCTCTTACATGAAATCATCTGGTCATGGAGAGCTTTGGTCCTTGCCTTATAGATTCTGGTGTTTTCATAAGCATCATTTCAAATCTCCTCCAACTCAGATAGTTGGAGTTTCTTGGTTTTCCCAGCCAAGTCAAGGTCCACATTACATTTCTTGATGGCCCAAAATGCCCGATGTTCAAGTTCTACGAGTAAGTGACACATCTTACCAAACACTAGATGGAATGGAGACATACTGATAGGCATTTTGTATGCCATACGGTAGGCCCAAAGAGCATCATCTAGCTTTTGGGTCCAATCTTTCCTATCAGGCTAACGGTTTGCTGCAAAATGTTCTTGATCTCTCGATTGGAGACCTCGGCCTATCTGTTCGTCTGAGGGTGGTAAGAAGTGGAAATCCGATGATTCACTGATAATTGCCCGGTAAATTTTGAAACTGGGCATGAGTGAAATGTGTGCCACCATCACTGATAATTGCCCTAGGAACCCCGAATTGACTGAAGATATTTTTCTTCACAAAATCGATGACCACCTTGTGGTCATTGGTCCCAGTGGGAATTGCCTCAATCCACTTTGACATGTAATCAATAGTGACTAGAATATACTGGTGTCCAAATGAAGGAGGGAAGGGTCCCATAAAGTCGATGCCCCAAATGTCAAAAATTTCGATGGAAAGAATTGGGTTCAGGTGCATCATATCTCTCTTAGCCATGTTCCCAAGTGTCTGGCATCGGGTGCATGACTTTGAGAATTCCTGGGCATCCTTAAATAATGACGGCCAATAGAATCCGGATTGCAAGATTTTTGCGGCCATCTTTTTCCCGAAAAAGTGTCCACCACACGCAGATGTGTGGCATAACTCATGATGCTATGGAACTCAACTTCCGGGATGCATCGATGAATAATCTGGTCTACGCCAATGCGATATAGCTCGGGATCATCCCAAAAATAATACTTGGCCTTAGACACAAATCTATCCCGTTGTTATTTGGTCCAATCCTGGGGGATTTGACCAACGGCCAAATAATCGACAATATCTGCAAACCAGGGGGTCCAGATACCCGAGACTGTGAGGATAGTCTCATCCAGAAAAGTATCAAGGATCAGGACATCCAGATGAGGAGAATCAATTAGGATTCTCAAGAGGTGGTCCACCACTACATTTTCTGCCTTGGCTTTATCCCTGATTTCAAGATCAAATTCTTGAAGAAGCAGAATCTAGCAAATAAGGCAAGGTTTGGCATCCTTTTTGGCCAAGAGATGTTTCAAGGCCGAGTGGTTGATATAGATGATAACACGAGAACCTAACAGATAAGCCCTGAATTTCTCTAAAGCAAAAACTACAGTTAGCAATTCTTTTTTAGTAACGGTGTAGTTTCTCTAGGCTTCGTCTAGAGTCTTGGTAGCGTAGTAAATCACAGAGGGGCTTTTTCTCAATCTTTTGACCCAAGACAGCCCCAACGGCATAATCAAATGCGTCAGCCATAATCTCAAATGCGTTAGCCCCAACGGCATGATTCATCAAACTCTAATGGCATGTCTTTGGCAAGAAGGTTACTCAAGGGCCGAGCAACCTTCGAGAAATCCTTAATGAATCTTTTGTGAAAACCTACATACCCAAGTAAAGAGTGGATTTGTTTTACGGATGTGGGTGGAGGAAGTCTAGAGATAGCATCCATCTTAGCTTTATCAACTTCAATACCCTGACTAGAGACCACATGACCCAGGATAATGCCTTCCTGAGTCATAAAGTGGCTCTTTTCCCAGCTAAGGACCAGCTGTGTTTTGATGCATCTCTAGAGGATCAATTCCAAGTTAGCCAGGCAGGACTCAAAAGAATCTCTGAAAATGGAGAAATCATCCATGAACTCCTCAATACAATCTCCCACCATGTCAGAAAAGATGGCTAGCATGCACCTTTAAAGGTCGCAGGCGCATTGCAAAGCCTGAATGGCATTCTATGGCATGTAAAGGTTCCATAGGGACATGTGAAAGTTGTCTTTTCCTGGTCTTCGGGATGGATAGGGGCTTGGTTATATCTCGAATAACCGTCCATGAAGCAAAAATATTTTTGCCCAGCTAACATTTCAAGGATTTGATCGATGAATGGCAAGGGAAAGTGATCCCTGTTAGTGGCAGTGTTCAGCTTCTTATAGTCAATACAGACTCTCCAAGCAGAAGCTGAACGAGTGGTGAAGGATTCCCTTTTCTCATTAGTCGTAACAGTTATTCTTGCCTTCTTGGGTACAATCTAAACAGGGCTAACCCACGGACTATCCGAGATTGGGTAAATAATCCTAGCATCGAGCCACTTTATTATCTCCTTCTTAATCACTTTTTGCATATTTGGGTTTAGTCTCCTTTGCATTTTGCGAGAAGGGTGGGATCCATCTTCCATGAAAATACGATGATTACAATAAGATGGCTCGATCCCCCTAAGGTCATGGATGGTCCAACCAATTGCCTCCTTGTTGTTCTTAAGGACCTCAATTAACATCAATTCTTGCTCCTTAGTCAAATCAGCACTAATAATCACAGGGAGCATGTTTTCAGGTCTTAAGAACTCATATTTCAAATTTTTGGGCAATGGTTTTAATTCCAGCTGGGGTGGGTTTGGAATAGAAGGTAGGGAGGATGTTGATGAAGGTTCATCAGGACGATCTAGTGGAAGAGGCTGGGCATGAACAAAATCAACAGCCTCTTCAGGATGTGGCAGGTCTACCACGGAGGGTTGTGGGTTGGGTTCGCTAAAGCTGATGGAGTCCTCAAGTGCACTAATTGTCATACAAGTCTCAAGATTCTGATCCTTGAGCTCCTCAATGAATCTACAATCCTCAAATCCTTTTATCACCTTAAAAATATCCAAAGTTAATTTCTTATCCCCAAAGGCGATCTCCATACTACCGCTTTCACAGTTTATGTTGGCCTTGGCGGTAGCTAGGAATGGATGCCCCAGAATGATGGGCGTGTTCCTCAAATCAATAGGTACATCCATGTCAAGGACGAGGTAATCTACAGGAAAATAGAAATCCTTGACCTTGACAATTACATCATCAATAATGCCTCTCGGTGTGGTGACTGATCGGTCTGCTAATTGTAGCATTACTGAGGTTGGCCTAAGTTCACCTAACCCAAACCTCTCATAAAGAGAAGTCGGGATTAGGTTGATGGATGCACCTAGATCCAATAGTACCCTATCAAAAGTATATTCCCCAATAATGCATGAGATTAAGGGGCACCTGGATCTTTCTTCTTTTGAGGAAGGTGATGTAGGATCGCAGAACTTGCCTGCTCAGAGAGAATCACCTTCCTCGGAGTGGGTTCTCTCGGTTTATGCTTTTGGGTACATAGTTCTTTCAAAAACTTAGCGTAAGCCAGGATGTGCTTAATAGCATTGAGGAGCGGAATATTGATCTCTACACTCTTGAATAAATCCAAAAGCTCCTCGTTGCTTTCTAAGGTTTTCTTTTTCTTAGTTTTCAATAGGGCCTCAAGGAACGGGATATGGTTGGAATTTTCAATTTTCGATCCCTAGGCCTTATTGTCTTCTTTAATCTCTTCCTCTTCTCTCTTTAGCTCCGCAGGGTTTTGGCATCTACAAGGTAATTTAGGATCCCAGGTTTACTTTCCACTTCTTAAGGTGATAGAGTTTGCAGAGGCATACGGGTTTGGGTCTTGAGGTGGGTTAGTAAAGATTGGAGGTCCTTGGTTAGTCATGTAACTAGAAGAAGATCATGATGAGGGACCCTGCTCAACCACCTGAGCATGTGCATGTGAGTCCCTTTGATTCTCGTACCCTTGGGCTCTATTGCCCTAATTTTGCATGTTGTGCGGGTTAGGTATGGGTTGGGATGGTAGAGATCTAGGTTGTTGGGTGTAGCAATTAACCTGAATTGCAAGTTATCCAATGATGTCTTCATTTGTTGCATAAGCTGAAGCATGGATCCTTGCATTTCCACCATCTGCTGGTTTAAATTAGCCTACCCTGCAGATTGTTGGGCATTCCAAGATGGCTGAGTAACCGGTCTCGGGGGCAACTAGGTGTATACTTGACCCTAACCCAAAGGTTTTTGAGATGCATAGTTGCTAGGTCGAGTTTGGATCTGTTGCCCTTGATTTTTCCAGGAGAAGTTAGGGTGGTTCCTCCATCCCAAGTTATATGTGTTGGAATACGGGTTGGACCTAATATTCTCCTACATTGCATATGCATCCTCATAAGATGAGGATGGAGAGAAGGAAGGATCAGAAAAACTGGGATCAAAGGCCCTAGTTTGGAACCCATAAGGTTCCGAGAAATCCTAGCTCACAAGTTGAGCCAAATCAAGTTGGTTCGCGAATTCCCGCCCCGTGGGAGCTTGTGAGGAATGGAATCCTAAATTCAAGGATTGAGTGGGTAAAGAAGTGTTTCCTGAATTCCCAAACATCCATTCTTCCATTTTCTTAGCAACCAAGTCCATTTTATCTAGTTTATTACAAATTAATTCCATGTCAAATGGATAAAAATCTTGGATCTCATTAGCACTTGACCTAGGTTGTTGGGATCGATTGAATGCATCCATGGAGGCGTGATTAATTGAGTTCTTGCTCATTTCCTCAAATACGTCTTATGCGCTATCTGCATCCCTGTTGAGGAAATTGCCTCCGCAGGAGGTGTCCAAGTGATTACTGAGTTGCTCAACCAACCCGTGATAGAAAATCTGCACGAGTTGCCATTTCAGCATGTCTTGGTATGGACACTTCCTCAAAAGTTCCTAGAATCACTCCCAAGCACCATGAAACGGTTCCCCCGGTCGCTGGGCAAAAGTGGTAGTCGCCTATCGCAAGGCATTGGTCCTTCCAATAGGGAAGAATTTCTTCAAGAAAGTCGACTTAAGAGCAGCCTAAGTTTCAATCGGCCGTCCTATAGTCCGATACCAATGTGCGGCCTTATCCCTGAGAGAGTGAGGGAAAAGCCTCATGATCATTTGCTCTTCCTTCACATTCCTTGCTCTGGTGGTCTGAACCAAAGTGGTCAGATCCTCTAGGTGCTGGAATGGGTCTCCGAGCCAAGCCCATGGAAATGCTTAATCAAACTTAAGAGTTGGGGCTTGATTTCTAAGTCTCTAGAGGGAATCATGACACCGAGACGTTCCCCATAGTTTGAATGATCGTAAAAATCCTTCAAGGGCCAAGTGCCCTGACCATGCATATGTTGGAACCATTGCTGCATCTGCTGCAATTTTTCCAACTGCCTCTAAATCAGCTCCTACTGGTTCGGGGGTGGGGGAGGTGGTTGTTGATCAGCCATGGGATCTGCTTGGCTATAGCTCAACTTTCGCCTCCTAGAATGGTCTAAAGGTCCTTCCAATCTAGGGTTCAATGACCTCCTCCCAAGCATACACTAAAAGGAAGTCAGAAGGATGGGGAAAAGAGGGAACCCTGCAGCATAAGAATACAATCCTATCCTTAGATGGGGTAGCCTAAGGTCTACTGACTCTCAAAATCCGTCCTAAGATTATGTATGATTTACTCTACTTATGTCCAGGCAATTCGACCAGTTAGAAGGAGGGATTAGGGAGAAGGTTCTTCCTTTGGCTTGCGCCTCCGGTTCCTAGTGTACCCCCTAGCCGCGGTCGTTTAACACTACTCCCCTAGCAAGACATCAGATTGACTAGTATAAGCAGGTTAATCGTGAATAATCTCAATCTGAATCCCGACGAGAGAATGAATCCTTAGGGCCAACATCTAATTGATTTTAGTTAGGCTTAGGAAATTGGTGCTTGATTGCACATCAAAAATACACCAGTAATTATGCCATCTTGTGTTATTTCCTAGCACTACCATTGCATCTTATGTAGTAATAGTTGCATTTGTAAATTGACACTTGCATGCATTTATTTGAGAGGGGAGGATAATGCGAATAATTGGCCATGTAATTAACGTCTTCATCAAGGGTTGCATTGCAAATTCACCATTCCCATTTTTTTATTTTGACTTTGAATTTCTTCTCCCTCACGCGGCTCAGGGCATGGGGCATGCACCTCTTCGCGCCATTCCTCTGCCAACAGCATGGCTGAACTTCCTCTGCCAGCAGCATGGCGGTGGCATGCATCTCCTTTAAATAGCCTCGCCCTCTCCCTTGCGCAGGGGAGCCTGGAACACACACCACCCGCAGAGGAGATGCATGCCACCGCCATCTTCCTCCTCTCTCCCTCTCCATACGCAGTATCTCTTCTCCTTGAAGAGATACACTACAAGTAGGAGAAGGCTCACAGTGGTCCCACAACCACCACTTTGAGTTCCACCACCGTCCAACTCCTTCGTAAGCAGGTGGGCATGGTGGTTTTGCCCTCTGTTTTCACCGCTGAACACCATCGCCGCCATTGTCAGAGCTCCAGCAGCAGCGCAGGCCACCGCACGCATGCCAGCGACATCCGCAGGCTCTTTCCATGCGCGCAGGCGCCTTCCAGCACGCCCGCGTATGCAGAACCGGCTGCAACCGGTTGTCCACTCCACATGACACTATAGCTACTGTTCACGCCTCTCAGCGCGAAACTGTAGCTACAATGCAGTGACTGGTTTGTTTCTCACTTATCCGGTCACCGCGCGCTCTCTCTCCTTGCTGCAACCGCCTGCAGTCAGTCATGCGCGTGTGTTCCTGCGTCTAGACCCATTCCCGCCCGCAGTGCAGTGCGCTGCGCTACGCAGTGCGCTGCGTTGCCCTCTCTCACGCTCCCTGACCAGCCCACGCGCGACGACAGTGCATGCGCTCCCTCTAGCGCCTGCTTGTAGCCTTTGTGTGCCTTCGTGCGCCCAGGCCATCAGACGATGCCCGCTTTAGCCAGACGTCTTAACTCGGCTGCTCTCTCTCACACTCGTCCAGCGTGCACTCCCACACTCACACACACACACACTCGTACACATACACACTTGTACACTCACACACCCACTTGTACACACCTATACATACTTATACATATATACATATATATATATTTATACATATATACATATATATCTATAGATATAAATACATATATATATATATACACATATACACATACATATATTACTATATATATATATCTATATAGTTAAATATATATACTTATATATCTAGTTACAAATATATATATATATACCAATATATATATTTTTACATGTCTATATATATACATAACTACATATACACCTATATAATTACAACCCTATCTATACACACACACACACACACACACACACACACACACACACACATATATATATATATATATATTTACATACACATCACCCACCTGTATCCATACGCCCTTGCACTAGTCACTCCACCACGCGTTATATCACGGGAATATCTGCACGAGTTGCTGATATTCCCCAATACACACGTAAAGCAAGCGCCTCCGCACACACTCCCACACATCCGTCCCACACTCTACGTAGCACTTCGTCTTGTTGGTTGCGTCTTACTAGACGTGGACCAACTTGATAATGTGCTACACGCCATTTCCACTTCCACCCCCACCCCTGTATATATATAATATATATATATACTATATTTATCTCTCTACATGCAACCTATCTTGTTTTTATTTCTTTTTTTGGTTTCCTGCTATTAAAAAGATTAAAGAAAAGAGTAAAAGAGAAAAGATAATCCTTGTCTTGCAGGTACTCAGTCTTGTAAATAGCAGGACTAGTTTTTTTTGGAAATCCTAAGTTGGCTCAAAGCCAAGAACAATTTGGCTCAAAGCCAAGAATTTGATTTTGAGGGTGTGCCTAAAGGACAATATTATTAACAAAAAAATCTTAAATAGAAAAAAAAAACCAAAAACATAATAAACGCACGGAAGAGATATGTTCTAGGAAAGGCGTAGAAACTTCTTCACCTTTAATCCCCGCCTCCCTGAGATTGACCCTGGGCCTAAAAGTGACCAAGATAAAATTAAGTAAGCCAGGTAAAAAATTTTTTGTAAAAGATGGTTAGACTCAATTTAGGTTAACCACTATACTCACTTGAACGATAATTTCACCATATTAACACAACCTATTCGAGTTCTGCCACCCTTTTTCTGGCGCCGTTGCCGGGGAGGTGCGCATTAAGGTAAGTTTCTACTCCATTCCTTTGATTTTCTCTTCTCACACCCTTCTCGTCACGGGTGTTTTTGTTTGCTGGTGTGCAGGTAAGCCAGTTGCAAGGAGGAGGCAAGCAGAGGAAGTCAGAGACGTAGGCGGATCCAAGGTGGGAACGAGAGCGTGAAGTCACCGGTGTCGCACTAGAGCTTCACCCACATTACTGAAAAGGTAAGTCTCTCTCTCTCTTAGCAACTTAGGTTAACTTGTCACCTAACTAAAAAATAAAAAAAACCTAAAAACACTTCTTGGGATTTCTTGGGGCAAGTAGATTAAAAATCACTTGTTTGATTGTCTGCTATCACCCTCACCGCCCCAAGATTTCCCGCCAAACTTTGCATAGCGAAGATCCAAGAATCTTGATTCTTGAATCTTTCGTCGTGTGAAGTATTCTTTGAGGCAAGATTAAATAGATTGACTGCCATCCCTCCTTGCCTCATTTATCTGCAATTTGGGATCACATTTTTGGTGGGGAGACTTGGAATTGAGTTGATTCCAACCCCACCACGACCTTTCATGTGCCTAAGATTTGATCTCGAATATTTCAACCCTAACACTTTGATTTTCTTTACATTATCTTGTGGTTGAGCCTTGTGTGGGGAACATTATTTTGGTGATTGGGAGCACTTGAATTGAAGTGCTTTGGCTCCCTTTCACACTAACCTAAAATTGACTCGTGCATCCACACATAGAAATTTCCACCTAGGGACGCCCATTGCATTTTTAGCATGCATTAACCAACTCACATTGAAGAAGGGTTTGTTGGGCATAGAAGAACTTGTATTTTCTCAAAACCCGGAGATTGGTTGAATTGGTAACTCAGCGAAATCTTAAAATCCATACTACTTAAGGCTGAAATTCTAAAAACCATTCACCATCTAAAACTTCAATTCGGGAAGATTTCCCCGTTGCATGCTTGGTTTACACACTTTCTAAAATCAAGACACTTGGGCATTACCCGTATACAACGCCCTTCACATTCCTGAAGCACTTGATCCTAAGCCTCTAATTAAAACTGTAGCAACTTGACCCGTACAAGGATTGGAGGTCTAACTACCTGCGTGTAGCACCTACGTGCTGGTGCGGGCTCCCGCGTGCTATCAGGTGTCTAAGACTGGGGCAAACGACCTTTCAATCTGGCCCGGTGGTTCAGCGGTGCTTGCATTTGGTTTTGTAGGTTGTGATAGTAGGTAACTTAGATCTTTAGGTCTAAGGGCACACTGTAGAGGTTAGGACTTTGATTGCCTAAATTTGTCATCAAGTGTACCTTTGCGGCGTCATTTCTCTCATCCCCTTTTCCCTTCTTGTCTCCCCAATTCTTCCTACGGTAGTGCATGTTTGGGAGGAGGTCATAAAACCCTGAATTGTTTGAATTATCTGATAATTCTAGAAGGAAAGAAAATGAATCATCATCCTCCTCCACAAACATGGCTGCACACCCACCCCCAAATCCCGAGGGAGAAACCGCCCTCAAAACCCACCAGGTGGTGGAGCCATGGACCCCATAACCTGCCTCCAAGCCCAAATGGAAATGTATAATGAACAGATTGAAGCCATTAGGGAAACCTTGGAGGAAATGCAGAACCCTCCTGAACGGGAGGAGCCTAGGTCTCTTAGCTCTTATCAAAATCCCGCTGCTACAGAGACCATAGGACAAATTCGTGTCCCCATGGGTAGGGATGATTTTGAATTGAAACCCAATATAATTGGCCTGATTAACTTTCACTTCCATGGTCTTGCAAGTGAAGATCCTTTTCTCCATTTGGAAGACCTAACCCGATTGGCTGAAACGGTTAAACCAAGAAACATTGGGTTATCAATTGTCCGCATGAAAATGTTCCCATTTTCGTTGCGGGATAAAGTGTCGCAATGGTTACGCACTCTTGGGAGAACCATCCATACTTGGGAAGAGATACGAACAGCATTTCTCAAGAAATTCTTCCCAATCGGGCAAACCAATGCGCTTCGCCGTGCTATAACTTCCTTTATGCAACAAAACGGCAAACAATTTCATGAGTCTTGGGAGAGGTATAATGACCTCCTTCGGAAGTGTCCGCACCATGGTCTGCCTAAGTGGCATATAGCCCAGATTTTCTATTATGGGCTAAATGAGACTTTGAAGCAGATTGCAGACGCTTCCTGCAAAGGGAATTTCATGAATAAAGACGAGAATGGAGCATTCGAATTATTTGAAAACATGAGTGAAAACTCAATGAACAATGCCTCCATTGTTGCCTTTAATCATACCAGCTTGCCCCGTAATGTTCACGAAGTTGACATGGGACCCTCCCATTCATCCGCTAATCTTAACCTTATTACATTAAAATTGGATGAAGTCTCTGTTGTGCACAAGAAGCTAGACGAGCTTCTGGCCAATCTCGCCCATTCTATGGCAAACATCCCCACCTCACCACTTCATCACAATCCTAATCCTTCCAATGCCAGGCTTATCTCCAAAATCCCCATGAGACCTTCCTTACTGAGCGTCGTGCTGAGCGATTCGGTAAGTCATGTGGATCTGGCTTTTACAAGCCAGTATTTTGACACAGAGGACCAAGCCTCCGTGTGCTCAGATGCATACATACATGAGAACTCATCTTCTGGCTTAGAAGACGCTTGTGCCTTGGGGAACAACCCCTTCTCTGCTACTTATAACCTAGGGTGGTGAAATCATCCAAAATTCACATGGTCCAATAACTCGTAGCGCCAAAACCCTGCGAGTGGGCCAATGTGACCGTCCGCACTCGTCATCCCAAGGGCCCAGTCTAATCCTGTGGCGAATCCGCCATCGGGTCCTTGCATACCGCAAACAGAACACGCATCAAGTCCTCTTGATAAACTGATGCGAATGATGACGGAAATGTCTAAGTGCCATGAAGAGAACATGACCTCTCTTCAGCACCAATTGGCGCAGTAGAATGCTGAGATCAGTCAACTACGTATGGTGACTCGATCTCAGGGCACTCTTCCAGCCCAACCTGTTCCCAACTCGTAAAATTTCGTACCCCATGGTCCTCAACCATAGGTACGACCTTCTCAGGGACAGGTTCATCAGATTCTGCAGGCTCCAAGCATTCCACCGGGATTTCAGGCTAATCCCGCTGCAGCACCTCACCCTTATGTCCCTATTGTGAACCCTCCTCCACCTTATGATCCCACTGGACCTACATCGTCCAATGCGATTACTACGAGGAGCAGTAAGCAAATAGTCGATCCGCCTCGACCTGATCCTGGCCCATCTTTTTCATTGCCCCCTCATTCGGGGTGCGCATCACATTCGCGAGAGGACGATACACCCAAACTAATGCCAGAATCGGTCCCATTCCCTGAGGCTCTACTGAGGGAGCCAAAAGGCAAGAAAAAGGATACGCAGGCCTTTGATAACCTACGTAATTTATTCAGGGATGTTGAAATCATGGTACCCCTATTAGAGGCTATCGACCATATACCTACTGTCGCCCGATTTTTCAAAGACTACACTACACCCAAGCGACAGTCAAAGAAAACAAAGAATCTGGTGGTTCTCTTGCCTCATGCGAGTTGTGCCATACTGTCAAATCTACCACCGAAGCAGAAAGATTCAGGTACACCGCTTATTTCTTGTAGCATCCAAGGCTGCAATTTTAACCGTGCTCTGCTTAATCTAGGATCTTCCATCAATCTTATACCAACCATCATGCTCGAGAAATTTGCCCTAGGAAATCAAAAACCCACCCCTGTCACGTTACAGTTGGCAGATCATTCTGTTAAAATACCAAAGGGTGTGGTGGAAGACGTGGTGGTTAGGGTCAACAGTCTCTATTTTGCTGTTGACTTTCTTATTTTGGATATGGAAGTTCCTAGCTCACTTTCTGATTGTTCGATCATCCTTGGTCGACCTTTCTTGGCCACAGCCCGTGCCTATATCGACTGCGAGTCAGGCTGTATTGAGATTGCTGTTGGATCTGAGAAGCTCAAGCTTAACATCTTCAAGGCAGCCAAGAACTTTGATTGCAATTGCATCAAGGATGACACGTCTGACGAGGACATGGCCGTCAGCACGTGTATCAGACTAATAGGGACCTATTCTGACTGCTATGGATTGCCTTTAAACATAGACGATTGCCTGATCGACACATATTGTGACGATCCCCCATCCCTCCCTTTTCCCATACCTTCTCCTAACCAGACTTCTGACAAGGTTTTCTCCGCTTCCCATACCTCATGGTCTGAGCCATATTCGGGCTACTCACCGCCGGTCCACACCCTTGAAGATCGGATTACCCTTTCTTTCTCGCCAAATCATGCGGAATTGCAACTCCACACTGGGACCTTGAGCCCACATACTACTCACTAGGGCTATCACTTTTTGGATCCATCTATCCAAGATGCCCCTCTTCTTGGCCAAACTGAGGGCCAACTTCTTCCTCCTGACTTGTTTTCTTCTGATCCGCTTGGGACACTCTCGTCCCAAGGAATGCCAGATCTTTCACCATCCACTCCCGAGCTGAAAGAGTTGCCTGATTCGCTTAAGTATGTTTCCTTGGGACCAAATGAAACGCTCCCCGTAATCATTAGTTCAAAATTGACTAGGGAGCAAGAGTGCAAACTAACAAAGGTCCTTATGGAACACAAGGCAGCCATTGGATGGTCCTTATCAGACTTAACTGGCATTAGCCCCTCCTACTGCACTCACCGTATATATACAAAGGAGGAGGCTCAACCTTCTCGCGAGATGCAGCAACGTCTCAACCCTAACATGCGGGAGGTCGTTAAAAAGGAAATAATTAAGTGGCTGGATGCGGGTATAATCTACTCGATCAGCGATAGCCCCTTGGTGAGTCTGATTCACATCGTGCCCAAAAAGGCGAGACTCACCATCCGTGTCAATGACAGGGGCGAATCCATCCCTACACGCACTCCTACATCTTGGAGAGTGTGTGTAGATTATAGGAAACTTAATGCTGCAACTAAGAAAGATCACTTTTCGCTACCTTTTATTGACCAAATCCTAGAGCGGTTAGCGGGAAATAAATTCTTCTATTTCCTGGATGGATTCTCTGGATATAACCAGGTGGCAATTGATCCCAGGGACCAAGAGAAAACCACCTTTACTTGCCCCTTCAGCACCTTTGCATTTAGAAGGATGCCGTTCGGACTTTGTAACGCGCCAACAACTTTCCAGAGATGTATGCTGGCGATATTCCATGACATGGTGGGTGACTTTCTCGAGGTTTTCATGGATGACTTTTTGATCTTTGGACCCTCTTTTGATGACTGTCTTGCCAACCTAACCTGCATCCTTCGGAGATGTATTGATGTGAACCTCGTGCTTTTCTAGGAAAAAAGTCATTTTATGGTACACGAGGGAATTGTTCTCAGGCATATCATCTCCGATAGGGGTATCGAGGTTGACAGAGCTAAGCTTGATGTAATTTCTGATTTACCTATGCCTGGCTTTGTCAAACAAATCCGCTCCTTCTTGGGACATGTTGGTTTCTATAGGAGATTCATCAAAGACTTCTCCAAGATTTCTAGACCTTTAACTCATCTCCTATCAACCGATGTACCCTTTGATATGGGCCCCGACTGCATACGAGCATTCACACAGCTGCGTGATGCTGTCACCAAGGCCCCTGTTCTCTAGCCACCTGATTGGTCCCTCGACTTTGAACTCATGTGTGACGCTTCCGACCTTGCAGTCGGAGCCATCCTGGGACAAAGATGCGATAGACACCCCTTCGTGGTGTACTACGCCAGTAAGACGTTGGACGAGGCCCAACGCAATTATACTACCACTAAGAAAGAACTACTGGCGATCATCTTTGGGCTGGAGAAATTCCGCTCTTACCTTCTGGGCTCACATGTTATTGTATTCACTGACCACGCAGCCATTCGCCCTCTCATGCACAAGAAGGATGCCAAGCCTAGATTGATTCATTGGATCCTTCTGCTCCAAGAATTTAACATTGAGATCCGCGATAAGGCCGAAGCCCAAAATGTTGTGGCTGATCATCTCTCTAGACTGGACCCTGACCACATTGGACTTACCCTGCTGATTAACGAGGTTTTTCCCAATGAGCACCTATTGGCAATTAATGTGGCAAGTGGACCTTGGTATGTCGACATTGCTAATTACCTTGCTTCTGATTCCCTTCCACGTGGTTGGCCTAAAAATCAGCGTAAGTGTCTCATTGCAGAAGCAAAGTATTATTTCTGGGATAATCCACTACTTTTTCGAATAGCTGCTGACCAGATCATCTGTCGTTGTATTCCTGACAGCGAATTCCCCAGTGTGCTATCCTTCTGCCATGATCAGCCTGCGGAGGCCATTTCTCTGGGAGGAAAATTGCAGCCAAGGTGTTGCAGTGCGATTTCTTTTGGCCCTCTCTTCACCAGGATGCACACAATTATGCCAAACATTGCACTAGGTGCCAGTCGTTAGGGTCAATGTCACGTCGTGACATGATGCCCTTGCAACCCATCCTAGCTGCTGAAATTTTTGACATTTGGGGAATCAATTTCATGGGTCCCTTTCCTCCTTCCAACGGTTTCGAATACATCCTCGTTGCTATTGATTATGTTTCGAAATGGATCGAGGCTATTCCCACACACCATGCTTACCATGTCATATCCACTCGATTTGTCAAAGACCACATTTTTGCACGCTTTGGGATCCCTCGAGCCATTATCTCGGATGGAGGAAGCCATTTTACCCATGCTTCTTTTCGGGCACTTCTGAGGAAATATGGAGTCCACTATCGTATTGCATCTCCATATCATCCTCAGACGAACGGCCAGGCTGAGGTGTCGAACCGGCAAATCAAGCAAATTCTCTAGAAAACGGTTCGACTTGACCATAAGGATTGGTCCGACAAGCTGATTGACACACTTTGGGCGTACTGGACCACCTTCAAGGCTCCCTTAGGTATGTCTCCTTATAGAATCATTTACGGGAAGCCTTGTCATTTTCCTGTAGAGTTGGAGCACCGCGCTTATTGGGCGGTTCGCCAATGTAACCTCGACCTAGACCTGTGTGGTCAAGAAAGGAAACTCCAACTCCAAGAGCTGGAAGAGCTCCATTGTGAAGGCTATGATTTTGCCTTAACTTTAAAGCAATGCACTAAGGCTTTTCACGACAGCCGAATTCGGTGGAAGGAATTTGAGCCATCTCAGCAAGTTTGGCTTTACAATGCCCAGCTCAAATTCTTTCCTGGGAAATTGAAGTCCAAATGGACTGGTCCCTTCCTGGTCTCGATACCATTCCCCAATGGGGCCGTTGAAATTGAAGATCCCAAATTTGGGCATAAATTTACGATCAATGGGCAGCATTTAAAACCTTTTCTTACTCATGAACCTGCCCCCATTGGAGAAACGGTTGCCCTGCTGGAGGGTAACTAATGTCGTGCCTCGTTCTGAGTCCAGCTGGGGATGTTAAATTTAGCGCTCATTGGGAGGCACCCCAACAGCACTCCTACATTGTCACATACACTTCACTTCGCACCTTTTCACTTCACCACCCACCCTACCACCTTGCTATTTACCATGCACCTCAGCTCTCGCTCCCCGATCTTTGGACCTTCCTTTACCCTGCATGCATATGAGGACATAGCATCGTTTGGCATGGGGGGGTGGATAGGCATCTATAGGATCTTGGTATTATATGGTATCATGCAGCTTCCATCCATCTATAAATATGTACAAAAAAAAAAGGGTGTTTAGTAATGATCTGAAGGCTGAAACAAAAATGCAATAAGTGTTTATGGATATTCAATCACTGTTTTAAAGACTTTTTAGGCCACAGAAGCTTGATTCACTCAGGGTCGACTTAATTCACTTGAGCATTGACAAGATAAATTAGAATCTCTCCTAACGAAGGACGTATTCTTGTACCTGAGACATCAGTACAGGATCTGTTGGTTTACTTCTACTCGAGAGCGTAAGTAATCTTGGTTCACACTACACATATCAAGAATGACTAGGTGAACATAAGATCCAACTCTAGTGTTCATTAGGGAAGGTGGAGTCCTTACCTGTGCGTGCAGGTAGACTTTTTATCCCAGGCTTTAGTCTTGTGTCTAGGAGAAACTCTTTCCACCAAAAAGGAACTCTCCCACCAAAAGAAAAGTGTGCTCCTCCAAATAAAGTTGTAAGAGATATATTGACACTTGTTTCAAAATAAAAAATAAAAAAACTGTGCAAATAAGTCAGTATATCTCGCAAATATCTGTAAAGTCTTCTCCCTAAAAAGTTTTTCAGGGCAAGTTACAAATACCCTATTTCTACCATATATTCTTTGAGCCACAAATGTGATAAAATGGGAGTTGAGTTTTCCATCATCTTTTTAAGGGTCAATCTGAAGACACGAGCTGAAACTGAGACCAACCTGCAGTTAAAGATTCATGAAACCCTGGGCTTAAGTCTTAATGTTCATCTAGTCAATCTTGATCCTTCACTATGCATAAGCCATAATCTCTTGAGCTCTCGAGTACGGCAAAAACCTTCTGAGTCCTGGAAATCGTACATAAGGTTTAAATATCAAGAGTCCAAGTTAGTCGATAGATGGTCTATGTCACATAAGACTTAAAGTACTGGTAGTCTTCTCTGCAATTGGTTCTCACAATATCCAAAAAATAACCCATGTCACCTCAGAAGAAAATCTTCAGCTTAAGATCATTTCTAAATACAATACAAAATGTTTTGCTAGGGACTAGCAAAAGATAGGCATGAGAGTATGATTGCACAAGAAAAACACGCCAGTAATTATGCCATCTTGTGTTATTTCCTAGCACTACCATTGCATCTTATGTAGCAATAGTTGCATTTGTAAATTGACACTTGCATGCATTTATTTGAGAGGGGAGGATAATGCGAATAATTGGCCATGTAATTAATGTCTTCATCAAGGGTTGCATTGCAAATTCACCATTCTCATTTTTTTATTTTGACTTTGAATTTCTTCTCCCTCTCACGGCTCAGGGCATGGGGCATGCACCTCTTCGCACCATTCATCAGCTGACAGCATGGCTGGACTTCCACTGCTAGAAGCATGGCGGTGGCATGCATCTCCTTTAAATAGCCTCGCCCTCTCCCTTGCGCAGGGGGAGCCTAGAACACACACCACCCACAGACACCTTCCTCCAGGCCATCTTCCTCCCCTCTCCCTCTCCATACGCAGTATCTCTTCTCCCTGAAGAGACACACTGCGGGCAGGAGAAGGCTCACAGTGGTCCCACGACCACCATTATGAGTTCCACCACCGCCCAGCTCCTTCGTGAGCAGGTGGGCATGGTGGTTTCGCCCTCTATTTTCACTGCTGAACACCATCGCCGCCATTGTCAGAGCTCCAAGCTCCGGAGCTCCAGCAGTAGCAGCAACGGCCTCCAGCAGCAGTGCAGGCCACCGCGCGCACGCCAGCGATGTCCGCAAGCTCTTTCCTCATGCGTAGGCACCTTCCAGCGCACCTGCGCACGTAGAACCGGCCGCAATCGGTTGTCCACTCTGCGCAGCACTATAGCTACTACTCAGCGCGGAACTATAGCTACAATGCAGTGACCGATTTGT
The DNA here is from genome assembly GCA_037157565.1 of Thalassia testudinum. Lineage (NCBI taxonomy): Eukaryota > Viridiplantae > Streptophyta > Magnoliopsida > Alismatales > Hydrocharitaceae > Thalassia > Thalassia testudinum. The sequence continues at coordinate 64,536,678 of JAZHRO010000055.1, forward strand.
TTCTCACTTATCCAATTACCGCGTGCTCTCTCTCTCTCCTCGCCGCGGCTGCCTCCAGCCAGTCATGCGCGTGCGTTCCTACGTTTGCGCCCGCACCCGTTCTCGCCCGCAGCACAGTGCACTGCATTGCCCTCTCTCACGCTTCCGCTCAATCCTGCGCGTGACGACAGTACACGCGCTCCCTCCTGCGCCCGTGCGTAGCCTTTGTGTGCCTGCACGCGCCGAGGCCACCAGACGACGCCCGCTTCAGCCAAACATCTTAACTCGCCCACTCTCTCTCACACTCCTCCAGCGTGCACTCCCACACTCACACACACACACACTCGTACACATACACACTCGTACACTCACACACCCACTTGTGCACACCTATACATACTTATACATATATACATATATATATATATTCATACCTATACAACTATATATAAGTATATATATATATATTTATACATATATACATATATACATACATATATACACATACATATATTACTATATATATATATATACGCATATATATCTAGTTACAAATATATATATATACATATCAATATATATATATTTTTTTACATATCTATATATATACATAACTACATATACACCTATATAGTTACAACCCTATCTATATATACACACACACACATATATATATATACATATATATATATATATATATCTACATACACATCACCCACCTGTATCCATACGCCCTTGCAATAGTCACTCCACCACGAGTTACATCGCGGGAATATCTACACCAGTTGCTGATATTCCCCGATACCCGTGTAAAGTAAGCGCCTCCGCACACACTCCCACACATCCGTCCCACACTCTACGCAGCACTTCGTCTTGTTGGTTGCATCTTACTAGACGTGGACCAACTTGATAATGTGCTACAAGCCATTTCCACTTCCACCCCCACCCCTATATATATAATATATATATATAGACTATATTTATTTCTCTACAAGCAACCTATCTTGTTTTTATTTCTTTTTTCTGTTTCCTGCTATTAAAAAGATAAAAAAAAAAGAGTAAAAGAGAAAAGATAATCTTTGTTTTGCAGGTACTCAGTCTTGCAAATAGCAGGACCAATTTTTTTTGGAAACCCTAAGTTGGCTCAAAGCCAAGAACTTGATTTTGAGGGTGTGCCTCAAGGACAATATTATCAACAAAAAAATCTTAAATAGAAAAAAAAACCAAAAACATAATAAACGCACGGAAGAGATACGTTCTAGGAAAGGCATAGAAACTTCTTCACCTTAAATCCCCGCCTCCCTGAGATTGACCCTGGGCCTAAAAGTGACCAAGATAAAATTAAGTAGGTCAGGTAAAAATTTTTTTGTAAAAGATGGTTAGACTCGATTTAGGTTAACCACTATACTCACTTCAACAATAATTTCACCATATTAACACAACCTATTCGAGTTCGACCAGTGCTCTGGAATGTGATGGGCCCTTAATGGGTTGTTCCCTTAATGATTTGTTTGAGAATGTGTGAATGTGCACAACCAAGAGGTTTTCAAGCAAGATTATTAATGATGAGGTGAGTTTTAGGGTTTGAATCTTGCTTAATAGCTTTTAGGATTCAAATATTAGGTGTTTTCAACCAAGTTTTATGAGGCAAACCAATTTTGTTTTTGAAAGCACGTGTTCAAGTATTTTCCTTTAGAAATCAAGAAAAATATGGGGTGCATGGCTTGACCTAGTTATTGAATCCTATGGGGTAGCTAGAAAATTAACCTTTATTAGATTAGGTGGTGCAGCCCAAACAATTCAATCAATCTGCTCAAATGCACCACCGATGAAAACACATAAAAAGGTGATTAACCTAATATAATTTCTACTCTTTTATGTGTTGAATTCGTGTACCGAGTCCACAGGTTGGAAGCTCGGTTGAGTAGATGAAAATCAAGTTCGATTATGTGCCTTAAATGTGGGTGTATGAAGTGTGTATATTGATTTGTCCCACAGAAAGTATCTTTTCTTTTATTTTTTATTTAAATGCGGGGGTGAGGTGGATGAAGGTGGCAAACAAGATAAACAATTCTATCCTAGGGTTTATGAAAACACCTAAGTAAATTAGGTCTTGGTTATAAGTGTGGCGAAATGAACTAGTGGGGGACACTTACAAAGTACTCTACCTGCACTTTACTCCGGTCTATAGCACTTGGATCTCCATGCTAGGGTACCTGCAAGACAGTAGATCAAAGACAAGTGGGGTTAGTGTTATGTAAATGCAAAGAAGTGCAATAAACAATAAAGTAAATTTCGTTGCCTCCCCGACAACAGTGCCAAAATGATCGTAGGCATTTCACGAGTTAGAAATCGAGGTTACGAGAAATCCATCATCGTAGTTGCAAAATGCGTGGTCAAATAAAATTTATACCAAAACTCCAAGGAAGTCTTGGGTCGAACAAAGGGAGGCGACATTTACTTTAATTAAAAACTGTGCTTCGCTTTGTTTCTTTTTGGTATTTTAGGGTTTTGCTTTTTTTTTGTATTTTTGAAAAGAGGACAAGAATAATAAATCACAAGATAGAAATGGAACAAATATGATATATATATCAATCCAATGTTGATTACAATAAACTATGAAAGCATAAAAAGAGGGGGGGTGAGAGAAAATCTCCTGAATCGGCTGTTCAGTGAGACGACGGTGCCTGGCAGAAACTCTAACGAAGGAGGTGAGGAGTGGGACGACGGAAGTGAGATGCAGGAGGATGTCAGGTAGAGAAAAGCTTCGACGTGGCTCTGGAATGGAGGTGAGAAGGCGGAGATGATCTGCTACCGGAATGGAGGTGGGAGGATGGCTCCAAGGTGTTCTACGAATGGGGATGGGAAGAGGGATGAATATTTGGTGAGGCAGAGGTTCGCTACACTAATAGAAGCCTTGGGAGCTTGAGAACAAACTCTAATGGAGCGTTGGTAGGCTTGCTAGAGCTTGGGAGTAGTTGGGAGTAGAGTAGGCAGCAATGAAGAGGAATGGGGGGCGTAGGGGTGTTTATATAGTGGAGGGAAGAAGAGAATCCCACGCACGGGCATTCAATGATAGCTATAAACGTCACTAAAAGCCGCTCGAGCTGTCGACCTGTAGCTTTCTCCCTACTTTTTATTTTTTTATAGGTTTCACACAAGGGTGAACCCAGTGTATATCTCCCCGGCTTATTCTACTTCCCCGCTTCTTCCTAAGTGTTTAGGAATTACATGTGCAAATCATGAGCTGGGTTCTGGACAATCAGCCAATGGGTGGTTACCCATGACAACTTGCCAGCCATACTCGTGTAGTGAAGTGTGGCTTATTTCTTTTTTTCTTCTTTTCTTTTTCTTATCATTTTTTTTTCTTTTTGGGTATTTCTCTTTTTTTTTTCTGACTAGCTGGCTTCCCTGATATAAGATTTACCAAAAGGCAGCAGGAAGAGAATGGTTGGCCAATGGGTTGTTACCCGCGATAACATGCCAGCCATACTACCTTAGGAGGTTCATTAGCTACCCAATTTTTGATAAAATCACTAAAAAGTGAGTCAGTGCAAAGGGTGTAGATGCTAAGGCTTAAAATCCCCTGAAATCAGAGGGTAGGTTAATAAATCGTGTACTTATCACTCCAACTTATTTAACCAATTAGAAGTGAATTTTTAAATGGTGAGGACTCAAGAAACAAGTCCACATTTTAATGGACACTCGGGCTAATTAAGTCCGAAATTTGAAGAATCTAAGTGTTTAGGTCCTGTTGTACCATTCCCTAAAGTTGAAAAATTATAATGCCCAAGCTCACTTTTCCTAATTCATTTTTTTTTGTTCAAAAACAAAGAGAAAATAAAAAGAATCTACGGAGTTAACAGGATGATTCAGATAATGATATCCACCCCCATGCCTATCTAATGCAATGCTCTCATTGCATTAAATGGGATGAAAAAGAGCGAAGTAGAGAAGAAAGCACCTGAATTTCGTGATTAACAGGTCAGCTCCGAGATGAAAATAGCCTATATAAGTGCTGAATTTAGTGCCTTTAGCTAGGCAAACTATACGAAAGAATAAATCAAGAATTCATAGGTGTAGGTTAGAATCAAAAGAAAAAGATTCACCTCAAGACCTGCCAGCAAGTAATGTCCACAGATGTGGACCAAATTGTGCTGCAGACCCATGCCCCAGGGTCGAGTGCATCTAAGGTTCTGGATGAAATTACCTAGAATCAGATATCAGTATGCAAGTGGGGTTGGGCCTACGATTTGTGAGGATGCAACCAAAGTCCAAAATGTTAGACAACAGGAAAATAAAAATCAATAAGATAATCAATGAATTGTGGTTGGGTTGCACATCCTCAGAATAAAAAATGCCATAAGGCTCTTGGTAAAAGGTTGGTGGTTTCAGGTATATAGTAACCCTTAGACTTAGACTTCTTTCCCAGAATTAGCTTCCCAAATCTTCATTTTCCAATTCCTATCCTTCAAAATCATAATTTCAGATTCCGGGACCTCGTGCATGTTATGCACCCCATCTAAAGTATCCAAGTTGAAAATTTGTAGCTAAATCAGAATTGACTTAGGTCTAGTGATCTCAAAAACAAAATCATCATTATGCTCAATGTGGTGTAATTGAGGAAAGGATCTATGAATTAAATCATTCATGAAAACAAGATTTTTATCTTCCAAGCTAGCCCTAATAGTATCAATTTCCTCAATTATAGGGCCATCAAATGATTCATAGAATTCCTCAGACCCAGTCATCTCACTGAAATCATTGCCCTTAAACACAAGTGAGTCTTCACATACCGATTCTTCACCTTCAGAATCAAAGAATTCTGGATCTGCATTTATGTATGTCTCAAAATCATCTAGTATTGCTTGGTCCATGAAGACACACTTTTCCTCGTACCCTGGTTCAGGGATCTTGGGTGAAGAAATCAATTCATCCTTACTCAATTGGTTGCTCTAGAACAATTTGGTCAACCCCGATTTTGTAAAATGTTCCCCCCTATAGGTGCCTGAGTGGGTTTTGAGATTGGCTCTCCTGAAAGGGGTTCATCCTGGGAATCAACCCAAGATTGCACTAGAGTAATCACAAATCTCATCCTCAATTTTGACAACTTCCCAAGTAAAAACTCACCTGGGTCCTTATCCTTAACATCTTGGAGCCAATTCAACAAATATTTGTTAATCATTTCAGTGCAAGGTGCTGGTTGAGCTTATAAAGATTGAATGGTATTCCTTAAGTTAGTCAACACCTTATCTTGGACCTAGTTCACTTGAATCAAATGGTTTAGTTTAGGGTTGTGTGGGTTTGGGTTCAATCCAAGGGAGTCAAGGAATTGAGGTTCTTGATGCCCTCCTTGATAATAGGTCATTTCTGGTTATTCAAGGAGGGATGGTGACCCATATGTAGTGTAATCTGGGGGAAGGTAAGAATTGTAATCAGAAAATTCTTCTTGATTGTAGATCGTATTAGGTTGTTGATAGGAAGGAAGTGATGTATAATCGATGTAGCTCGGAGAAGGATAAGAATGAAGATCATGGTGTCCAAGGTTAGACCCTGAACATGGAGGTTCGGAATTGTATCCCCAATCAGAATTATCCCAACTAGTAGATGGGTGAGAATAAGTTTGGTTAAAAAATAATTATCTTGGGAATAAGTAGTGGGAGGAGGGTAAGAGTGGAAATGCCAGTAGGATGTGGAAGGATCCATGGCAAAGCGAGAGGAAGAAAGATTCCCTACAATACAAACAATCAAACCTGTCCATAAGTGCGATAGCCTAAAGATCTATAGACTCCCAAAACCCATCTTGAGATGAAAAGAACAGTTTGATCGACTTCTTTCTAGTCAATCCAACTAGTTAGAGGGAGGGGTTGGGGAGAAGGTTCTTCCCTTGGCTTTCACCTCAGGTTCCTTTAATACCCCCTAACCGTGGTTGTTTGACACTACTCCCCTAGCTAGACATCAGATTGATCGGTAGAAGCAGATTAATCGAAAATAATCTCAATCTGAGCCTCGAAGAGCGAGTCCAATCCTTAAGGCCAATGTCTACTTGATTTTATGATTAGGCTTAGGTTTGAATGTACTTTGGAATGTGATGGGCCCTTTATTTGGGTTGTGGCCTTAAAGATCAATTTCGATGTGTGTGCGTCACAACCAATGGTTTTCAAACAAAGTTAATTGATGATTTGTCTTTTAGGGTTCAACCTTGTTTAGGAGCTTTTAGGATTCAACTTTAGGTGTATTCAATCAAGTTCAGTTGGCAAACAAGGTCTTGAAAGCACAGGTGAAGATGTCTTCCTTTAAAACTTAAAAAGAATGTGGAGTGCCTGGTTAATCCCTAAAAGTTGCCTACGTGGGAAGCTACTAGATGGATCAGTTTTATGTTAACTGGTGCGGCCCAAACAAATTAGACAAGTGGCCAAATGCACTACTAATAAAGGCACACAAAATGGTTAGCCTAATCAGATTTCTAATCACTTATTTGTATAAGTCATGCAGGTGTACCGGGTCCTTAGGTTGGATTCTCGGTTAAGTGATTGAAATAAGAAGAGGTCATGTTCCTCTGTGGGTGTATGTGATGTGTAGGTTTAAGTAAATCCCATAATCAGATATATATATATATATATTTTATATATATGGAGGATGAGGTGGAAACCAAACAACCAAACTAAGCCAAGGGTTTATGTAAGCTCCTAGGTTAATTAGGGTTTGTGGAATTAGGTGGTGGAATGAAAACTAGTGGGTGGAAGGTGGGGATATACTTACAGAACCTTCGTCTCCACTTTTCTCCAATCTAATCGCTCCGGCCCGCCTTGAAAGGTACCTGCAATCACAGTAAGATCGGAGAAAAAGTGGGATAAAAGTTAGGTAAGACAGAAAACATGGGAAATCAAAGAGTGTTGCCTCCCTAGTAATGGCGCCAAAATGTTGAACGGGATTTCTAAGCTAAAAGTTTTGAGTTTGAAAACCCATCATTGTAGTCATGTAAAAATCCATCAAATAGATAATTTATCAAAACTCTGGTGAGTCTCGGGTTGAACATGGGGAGGCGAACATTTGATTAAAAATCGCGTAGGAATTATTGTCACAAAGGCAGAATAGCTGGTTGAAATTAATCTACTAGCTATTCTACTTAAAAATAATTAATAGAAGAGAGAGAAAGAATAATACAAATAAAGAGAAAATAGGGAGAGAATAAACAAATGATTTATAACCATAACATCATGTTCATTACATCTACTTGCTACACTAGAAAGCTGAAAATCTACCCTAGAAAGCAATAAAAGAGAAGGGGGTGAGAAGTTATCCTCCTCGATGGCTGCTTAGAGGACGAGCTATGTTGATGGAGCACCTGGATGAGGGTGGTGAGATGCTGGATGATGGAGGACGAAGCTAGAGGACAGAGGATGAAATAGGGCGACGTCGCAGCAGGATCTGCTTCCCGAACAGCGGTGAGTGGACATCCACGGGCGCTCCATGAATGTGGATGAGAAGATGAAAAAATTATCTTTAAAACTCTAGTGGAGCATCCCGGGTATGGGACCAGCTTGTAGAGCTTTGGAGGGGGTGAGAGAAGAAGAGAAGGGATGATGAGAATGAGGGGCATAGGGTCCTTTATTTAGTTGTGGTACAAGGGCAAAAAGGTCCTTTGAAATCTTAAGAAATTAAACGTAGGGCCTTTAGTGACACATGTGCACGTCATTGTAGATGAGCGTTGGTGAAGATGCACGCTTGATCTCTGTCGCTCATCGCACATTAGACGCACCACATGCTGTCACATCATCGCCTTTTTTCCTTCATACGTTTAAGGCGTGGGCTAATCTTCACACTTCGATCAAGATCGTGCAGCCCATATCAGCCCAATGCCGCTTCACCTTCACCCATTATGCGGCGACGCGGCCACGTCCTTCTGTTAGATCAAGATTGAGCACTCTAAATCACTCATGAGCACACGTGCTGAGGAGTGCATCTGATTTTGCGTGAGATTTGGAGCCTAATTGCACGTCCATCTGATCAGTCGATCTGAGTTGTTGGCGCTTGATCGAACGACCGAAATGCACTCTTGTGCCCGAGGAGGGAGCGAAGCGCAGGCGGCTCGAGCGTGCATCCGACTGTGGTGTAGCACCTTAACCACTGTGCTACGCGTGCTCTTTGATCACGTTTCTAATTTAAGGGTCACGTGCTCACGACCATTGGATCTCGATTAAACAATCGAGATCGCGTGACCTTTGATGACGAGGAAGAGCACTGGTGCCTTCCAGCAGCTTGGATGGCACCACATGGCCTTATCTGGGCCATCCATCTTCTTTTTCTTGTAGGAGGTGCCATAATTGCTGGATTGGATTGATTATCACGTCGTTGGGTTGCGATCGTAGATCCGAACTCATTCGTGCGGTTGGATTTGTCATCTGAAGTATGAATTTTACACCTCCTTTCCCTTGTCCTCTGATCCTTCTTGGACTGTATCTGATGCTACAGAGGTCTGATCGGGGCTATTTCGGAGGCGGTGGACTCCGATCGTCGCCCTGATCAGATCCGTATGGTTGGATCTTTAATCTGAGGCCCTGATAAATATGATGATGCTTGTTATGTAGTATTTATAATGCATGATGCTTCTATAGACATAGGAACATGATTAAATAGGCATTTTAGGCCAATTGGATGTGTTCACATCAAATGCGACTGGCGAAACTTACATTCGCAGGCTTGAAACTAGTGTACAATTTTAACCAAGCAAATTAAGAATCAATTTCGCTATTATCTGCATCCTTGAGACCGACTGGAACTCACTGTCTCATTATTAATTTTTGTTTGAGTTGTGATTCACGCTATTCTACAATGTGTTTTCTTAATAAATCCGTGTTTTACGAACTCAATAGTCAGCAGCACTGGACAACTTATACCTCATGCGTCGTTCTTCTACCACTGATGTGGTGTTAAACTTGTGATATATTATGAGCGCAATAGCATTCTGATTTCATGAATTTGGACCTCGATTTGAGTGCCCTAATTGAATCCAATTTTCAAATAAATTATATATTTGGAAAGCCCTTACATAGGGCTGCATAATTATGTAGTTAATTTACAAAAGTAAGTTATTTAATTATATATAAAAATTAGTTAAAGTTAGTGATTTATACACCTAAATTTAGGGATTAATTACTTAATTAATGTACAAATTAATGAATTTATAAGTCAATTGACCTTATAATTACTTAATGAACATAATAAGGTACTTATTACACATTTTTCTTTTATTTTAGAACATTTGTTTTAATTTATATACGTCTATTTACACATTTTTATTAGATATACATATAATTTAGTTATAGATATTATTATATAGTATAAATATATTATAAATAGGATGGAAATAATGAAATTAATATGTATATAAATGTACAATATAAATTACCTTAGTAATAACTTAAATTACTATTTTATTTTATTTTATTTTTAGTTAATAATTTACTTAATCAACTTAATAACTTAATTACCTACAATAAATAGATAAATAAATTAATGTACAAGTATAGTTAGGTATTTAATAAATACTTAAATACATATGTACAATGTCAGATACTATTATACATGTATACTTATTCATTTATAATTACCCTTGTATAAATACATTTACTCTAATAAAAATTAATATATAATTATATAATAACGTTTTATGTACAGTAACTCAACTTAATTACTTATTTATATATATAATACAATTATAAGTTATTTATATACATTATTTACATATAGTACATTATTTACATATAGCTTATTAAATAGTTCATATTTATAAGTATAGATACTATATACAAGGTATTTTTATGCATTTTTGGGTATTTTTGAGTTTTTATGATATTTGTATATTTTATAGAGATAAGGGAAGAGAGAGAGAGAAGATAAGATGTGAGAGAGAGAAATTATTTTTGTATTTTTGATTTGATTTCTTTTATTAAGTTTCAAAGTAGACTGAACTATCAACTGGTATGTTCTATCAAGTTAGGGGTTCGAAATACTTTGAAACTTTGCAAACATGTAAAGAAATACCTAATGTTACTCAAGATAGGTTTATTTTTATTTTTTTTATGATTTTATTTATTTACAAATCTAACCTTATGAGGCCTAAAATGAATTGAAAACATGAAACCAAAGACCTCATTTTAAGTTATAATAGTTGAAACATCAATTTAAAACCTTCATTACATTCATCACATCACATGAAGGGTATTTGATCCACTAATCATGAATTTAACACCAAATTTCATTCAATCTTCATATTGGATAGCTAGATACATTAAAGTATAGCTGACAAAGAATTTAAAAACCGACACTGCAAGCATTTTACATCAAATTAAAGTCCACTCTTATACATGAATGCTTGTTTCATGAAATCCTAACACTATACACATGTTAGCTCCTTGGAATCCTCAAAATTACTTTAGATCCACTAAAAATCCAACCTACAACTCAGACTGTTGCTGCTCAATTTCAACAGCCAATTCAACCATTGCTCCTGTTTTTGCATCAGCAGGTAGTCAAACTGCTGTTGCATTGAACTTTCAGGCCAGCAGCTCAAGCTCAACTGCTATTTTGTGAGATCAAATAGCAATTGATGTTGTGAATCATCAGTTGCTACAAGTGTTCAGCTCAACAACTAAATCCGTTCAGTTGCTCAGCATGATTCAATCAAACCTTCTCAAGTATGATTTGAATCAAAGAAAAGTAACTTCACATTAGGAAAACCCTATCTCCCAAAAAGTCAATCAGATCAGGAATCAAAATCCTCACTCCCAGAGAATCTAAACAACTAATTAATCACTCTCTTGTGCTATAGACAACACGAAGAGCGTCGATTAAAATAGGCATTCAGATCCTTAAAATTTTAACCTAAAGTGTCACAAATTTTCTCTAAATGTTTCTAAACTTAACACAAATCAAGTATGAAATCAAAGAGCCTAAGAAACCCTAATTAGATTTCACTCTTACACTGTAGACATTGTAAAGACCAAAACACCAAGTAGAGCTTTTCTTACACTCAAGATTCAACTTCAGATCTTGTTCAAAACTCTTTAAACCTAATTCAAAACCTCATCAGCAGATTAAAACATGTTTGAATCAAATTGAACTATTGCCCAAGTGGGCTTTTGATATGGATCCGCCATGATGACTTGGTCATTTAGATTTCCTACATACCCTTGATTGGTAATCAAGGCCCTTGGAAAAAGCTTAAGATCTGATTAGGTCATTGCAAGGGCCTCGATTCAATGCATTGAATCTTATTGGCCCTCACTCCCCAGGTAATGGTAGAAAATTGGAAATCAGGTTACAACTACACACGAGCTCATCTGATTATGAGATTGGCAAGAAAACATCTCATAGCCATCGCAATAAACCCAAAAGAACTTTAAAGTGTTAATTCGCTCGATTAAAACCAATTAAAACTATTTGTCAAAAGCGAAATCGAGTTTAAAGTAATGTGTCATAGTATATTTGAAATCGCTTTGAAAACAAATAAATTTTATTACTCGAAGTTTAAATCTGAGGTCGAACATAGGGAGCAAATGGAATTCATGCACTAATCTCAATAATAGATGCAATTTGAACACATAAAACTACTCAAAATATAATTCAGAATGTCAAGCATGAGTTTATGAATAATAAAATGTAGCTAAAAAATATTTAAAAGAGAAATTGGGAAGAATTGGACGTCTGATTATAGAATCAGGCATCTTAAAAAGTGTTTGATTTTTCTTCCTTCTTTTGCTTCATTCTTTGGTTCGTTCCTCTCTTTCTCTTCTTTCTTCTTTCTTTCTACCTTGGCTTTCTCTTATTTCTTCTCTGGCTCTTCTCCTTCTTTCTTCTTGACTTCTCCTTCAGCTTCTTTCTTCTATTCCTTCCTGCCTTGGCTTTTGTCTTCTTCTCTATGCTCTGGCCTTCAACTCTTCTTCTTCCTTCTTGCTTCAACTTCTCTTTAGCTTTGCCTTTTCTTCAACTGTGCCTTCTCCTTCCTTAGCTTTTTTCCTTAGCTTCCTCTGTGACTTCTCCTTAGCTTCTTCAGCTTCTTTCTTCTTCCTTTCCCTGCAAGAGCAAAACCTACCCCTACCCTCCCCCACAAACTCTCTCTCTTTTCTCTCTTAGGATCACTCTCCCAGAGCCTTCTCGGGTAAACGGGTTGGGTTAGCGCGCCTAGGACCAGGCTCACCAGTGTGGGTGGTGGGAGAGGAGTGCACGGGTAATCGGGTCAGAGTTAGATCCGCTGGGATGTGGGTCGCGGACGAGGCTTTCATGGGATGAGTAGGACCTCACCCCGTGTCAGGAGGAAATAAGCCCCTGACACGTTTGCATCTTATACCACACTGCCTGCTCAAAAGTTTCCGAGGTGAGACTAAATGTCCCACCTGCTTCTCCCGCACGCCCGTAGGGGTCATGCTCAATTAATGAAGCTACAGAGCCCTCCAAAGCCAATCACTTGGTTGAAAGTGTGCATGATACGAATCCACGTTGCCTAGGACCTGGAGCCTAGAGCAAGGCTGCCTAGCGCAAGCTTGCAAGCAAGCTTCGTTCTTGCTTCAATGGCGACGGAGGTCAGAACCTGCATTCAAGCAACACAGCCTTGCGGCCACATCAGAACACGTAGGAGGCTTCGTCATGGCACGGCGAAGATGTCTCTATGGTCGGTGTGGCGTGGGTCAGCCTAGGCATGCGTGCCTAGGTCACCCTGTGGCCGTGGAGTTGGGTGTGTTTGAGGGAAGTTCATGGAGCATGTGGCGGTCAATGGAGAGGAGGAAAATGATCAGTGGAATGTGGCAGAGCTTCTGAGGTGGCTGGCGAGGTGGGTGGTTGCATGGAGTGGTGGATGCACCTTTCCAATGGTCTACCAGAGGTGGAGATGGTGGTGGTCTGTGAGCGTTGAGGGGTATTTTGGGAAATAAAGAGGGGGAAACAAGAAGAGGAGAGAAGGGGAAAATACCTGACCTAATTTAAAGACAAAAGGATAAAGGATGGCGGTCGGCTCATGTCTGCCATCGGCAGAGATGGGGATCCCAGTAGGAGGGGGACGGTGATGACGAGAGGGTGGTTGGTGCGTGGGTAGGTGTGGTGCGACGCAGACGACGAAGGCAGAGGCAACTCTGCCACTAGTATTATGGCAGGGAGAGGAGATAAGGAGATATAGGTCGTCGGAGCTCGCTGGGTGTTTGATAGGAGGAGAAGAGAAGAAATTGGGGGGTTGTCTCCAGCCAAACCAAGCTGAAGAGGAACGGGAGGATCTGGGGACCTTTAAATAGCCTATGGCAGAGGGCCTTGTGCTTGGAAGGCAAGCTTCCAAGCTCGACAACCTCGCCGGACTTGGAAGGTCGAGAGCTACCCAAATTTCTCATGCGTTCGCATGAGAGATTGGGTGGAAATCATAGTTCATGATTTGTTTAATACGAACGGGAATTCCTCAGAAAATCTCCCTTTCAAATTTAAGAGGGATTGTCTAAGGAATCAAGGAGATATCCCCCTTGAATCCTCACCAGAGTAGGATTCCTCCACTGTAATGGTAGAGGGACCTAATTGTTAAGAATGAGGAGGAATCTAGGGGGTGTCTGCAAGGGTTTTCAAAAGCTAGGGGCATAAATGTAATTAGGTTGGACTGTTTTGCAAAGTAGGTCAAAGTGAACTCCCCTTAGGTCCAAATTTTGGTATAAACTTAATTTGGACATAAGAAATCTAATGGTGAGGTTGGATTTTAGGTTTGACCACGTTTGACTAGGAAATTTACAAAAAAACCCAATTTACGACAAACATTTGACTAGGACCCTTATTTAGGTCAAAATAGGTTCTAAAGGCCAAATCAAAGGTTCTAAACCCTAGAGGATATTTTTCCATGAATTTTGGAGGGTTTAGTTTAATTTTATCTTGACCAGAACCCTGTTAAATTAAGTGGGTCTATTTTAGGGTTACCAGAAGTCATTTAATTCCCAGATTTCACATTAACCCTTTTCTGATTGAACCAACCCACTTTTTATCTTGTTAAGATCATTTGACCTATGTTTAGACCCTGAGAAATACCGTTGTTGCACTGCAATGGTAAAATTATAGTTTAACCCTTTGTTTCTTATTTTTCTTTCAAATTAGTTATTCCTTGAGTTAGGCCCTTCACTTGGTTATGTAGGTGTTGAACGCTACGAGTTGCTACGCTATCATGTTTGGTTTTGAAAATCTGTCATTGTAGTTTGAAAGTGAAGAACTCATGTTCAACAAATAAAATTTATACCGGAATAGAAATCTTGGGTCGAACTCAGGGTGGTAGACGTTTGATTTAAAAATACGCGTTTATTTGATTTGTCATGAAGTAAATTAATCGACTAGAAACTATCTATCTATTTATACTAAATAGAAGAGAGAGAGAGAGAGAATATTATAAACAAAAACCAAAAAGAGATGTAGAATGAACATGGAATTCATTATCAAAAGGATTGTTCATTACACTAAACATTACAACTAGAAAGCGGGAAAATGATTACACTAGAAAGCAGTAAATCTACTCTAGAAAGCAGTAAATATATTCTAGAAAGCAGTGAAAAGAATGGGGAGAGAGATATCCTCCTTGACAGTCGCTTGGAGGACGAGCTGGACGAGATGACACCTGGAAGATGGGGAATGAAGCAGGACGAAGGAGGACGAAGTAAGAAGAATGGGAATGGGGTAGCACATCGTCGTCATCGCGGGATCCGCTTCCGAAAGGGAGACGAAAAATTGACTTTATCTCGGGAGAAGCATCCCGGGTGTGCGACAAGCTTCTCTTGAGCTTTGGAGAGGGAGAGAAGAGAAGGAAGGGATGAAGATTTGGTTTGGAGGAGGTCTCCTTTTATAGTTTCAAGGAATGAGGGCAAATTGGTCTTTTAAATCTTAAAACATTAAATAAGGGATCTTTAGTGATGGGTAAAACTGTTGCTAAAGCCCCATCGTGGGCCACGTAGGGTGGAGCCTGCGCGTCTGCTCGCCTGCTCGCTCATAACGCGCGCTCCACGTTTAGCTGATCCTAGCCGTCCGATCGTGAGATCGGACGGCTTATCTCGCACCTCGTAGTGCCTTTGCATCGCGCACTTCGCGTTTGATCTCGCTGAGCCACGGGCGTGCGATAGCGCATGGGTGCTGTTGAGCGCTCATGACCGCTCAATCGCAATCCGATGCTCCTCGCGCCTGCTCGACCTCTCGCCGCGATTCGAATGCACGCCTTGCCTTCTCGCGAGCGCATTCACCCGCTGCGCTACAGCGACGCTTGTGTTGCGAAGATGAATTTAGGCGCGAGCATCGACAGTAGTTGGATGCGCATCCAATGGTGGAGAAGCGACAAAGAAGAGAGGGTGAGGTGAGTGCACGGTCGGTTGGGCGGCTGAGATGGCACCACGTGGCGCCATCTTGGTCATCCATCTTCTAGATGATGTAGATGGTGCCACAGTTGTCAGATTGAGTCGATTTTCACGCCGTTAGGCTACGATCGTCGATCTGAATCCATCCGTGCAGTCAGATTTGTTGTTTGAAGTGCAGATTCACACAATCTTGACCCTTGATCTTCTAGGGTTCCCCAATCTCTATCTGATGCTACAAATGTCTGATTAGGGCCATCTTAGAGTCGTTGAACTCCAATCGTCACCCTAATCACATCCGTACGGTTGGATCCTTGATCGAAGGCCTCGATAAAAAGTTTTCCTTGTCCATGAACATAAAAGGAGATAATTAACCTCCATTTTATTCAAACTAATCTAAATGCAAGATGATGCATGTTATGCAATATTTATAGTTTGTAATGCAATCCTATGCTTAAGAACATGCATAAATAGACATATTATGCAATGTAAACATGTTTACATCACACCCCCATGCCTATCTTTTGCTAGTCCCTAGCAAAAACTGCATGCTATTTATAAAGGAATCAGGTTGGATTATTTGGGCATGAGTTATTTTCAATCATTAAGAAAATGTCTACTTAGGATATGAACTTTCAAAGACACAACAGTGCCTAGGTATTTGCCAAAATGCAGACCACCTCAAGCCCTCGCCTTATTCGAAGAAAAATTTCTTTTTCTCCTTTTCCACTTTTCTAATTTTTTTTTTATTTTCAAGTTTTAGGGTTTAAGAGTGGCTTTCTATGGCCATTCAACTCACCCAAGATTTGATGAGAACCTTAAGTTTTAAGCATCTTATTGTGAATGTGATAGACTCGTTGACCGGCAGTAAAAATGGACTTTAGATTTCTATGCCTCTAAGTGACCTTAAAAAGAGAATTCTACCTAAAGGTGTATCTTTACAACCGGTAGCTTTCTCCCTACTTTTATTTTTACGGGTCAACACAAGGGTGAATCTACTGTATATCTCATCGATTTATTCTACTTCTCCGCTTCTTCCTAAGTGTTTTGGGAATTTTCAGTGCATTTATTAAGCTGGGTTCTGGACAACCAGTCGATAAGCTGTTACCACTAACAACTTGCCAGCCATACTCATGCGGCAAAGTGTGGCTTATTTTTTTTCTTTTCTTTTCTCCTTTTTTTTTGTTCTTTTTGACTCTCTTTTTTTAAGTAGGTGGCTTCCTTGGTCTAAGATTTACCTAAAGGCAGCAAAAAGAGAAAGGTCCTGTGACTAGGCTCTGGACAACCTACCTACAGGCTATTACCCACGGTAACTTGCCAGCCATATCACCCTAGAAGGTTCATTAGCTACCCAATTTCTGTTAGAATCACCAATTAAAGAGTCAGTGACAAGATAGTGTGTAGATGCTTTAGGCTTAAAGTTCCCTCAAATCAGAGGATGGATTGATAAGTCATGTACTTATCACCCAAACTTATTTACTCCAATTAAAATAGAATTCAGGTTGGCGAGGACTCAAAAAACAAATCCACATTTTAATGGATACACAGGCTGATTAAGTCTGAAGACCTGAAGGGTCTTTGTGTTCAAATCATAATATAATATTTCCTAAGATTGAAAATTTTCTTAAACCCAAGTTCTCTTTCCTAATTCCAATTTTTTTTTACTATAAATAAAAGAAAAAATGAAACAAATCTACGGAGCTGACGAATTAATTCAGAGATGAATATCCACCCCCCATGCCTATCTAATGCAATGTCCTCATTATATTAAAAAGACATAAAACAGAGTGGAATAGAGTAGAAAGCACCCGAATTGCGTGAATGCTAGGTCCGCTCTGAGATATAAACTAAAGAGAACTGTATACATGCTGAATTTAGTGCCTTCAGCTAGGCACACTATACAAAGAAGAGAAATAAAGAATTCACAAGTGCAGGTCAGAATCAGAATAAACATAAGAAACCTCTGACCTACCGGCAGATGTCCACAAATGTGGACTAGATTGTGGTGCAGACCAATACCCCATAATCGACAATATCTCAGGTTTTGGATAAAAATTACCCAAAACCTAAAATCAGTATGCAAGCGGGGTTGAGCCTACAATTTGTGAGGATGCAACCTAAGACCAAAAAGTCGGGTTACAGAGAATTCAATATTGAAAGGATAATCATTGAATGTATGCTTAGGTTGAACATCCTCAGAACAAATGTCGTAAGGGTCCTGGTTTGATGATTTCTTATAAAATAGAACCCTTTGACTCAATCTTCTATTTCCTCTGGAATTTGCTTCCCAAATCAAAACTTCCCAACTCCTATCCTCCTAAATCAGAATGTTAAATTTCGAGACCTCTTGCATATTAATCACCCCGTCTGAAATTTCCAAGTCTAAAAGATGTGGCTGAATCAGAATTGACTTAGGTCTAGTTATCTCAAAAATAAAATCATCGATAAGCTCAATTGGGTGTAACTAACAATCAGGGCATTTGATTGAATCCTCCAGAAAATGTGATTCTAGATCTATAATGTGAACCCCAATAAGATCAGTTTCCTCAGTTATTGGGCTATCAAATGATCTTTCAGATTCCTCAGGCCAATCGTCTCACAAAAATCATATTCTGTAAACTCGTGTGAGACTTCGCAAATTAAATCTTCACCATCAGAATCAAAGAAATCAAGATCTGTATTAATGTATGTCCCAAAATCATCTGTCACTTTCTAATCCATGGAGACATACGTTTCCTCGTACCCTGGCTCTGGGATCTCAGGTGAAGAAATCAGATCATCCTTAATTGGTTGCTCTAATTCAATCTAGTCAACCTCGTAACACGTGTCCCCCATAACAGGTGCCTGAGCAGATTCTGAAATTGGCTTTCCTGAAGAGGGTTCATCTTAGGAATCATCCCACGATTGAATCAAAGCAACCACAAATCTCATCCTCAATTTTGCTAACTTCCCAAGTAAAAACTCACTCGGGTTCTTATCTTAACATCCTAGAGCCAATCCAACAAATACTTGTTCAAATCATCAATCATTTCAATAAGAGGCTCCAATCTCTCAATGCAAGGTATTGGCTGAACTTCTAACGATTGTATGATATTCCTCAAGTTAGCTAGAACCTTATCTTGAACCTGGTTACCCTGAACCAAATGAGTTGGTTCAAGGTTGGGCGGGTTTGGGATCAATGCAGGGGAATTAACGAACTGAGATTCGTTATACCCTTCTTGATAATAGGTCATTTCAGATTGTTCAAAAGGTTGTGATGACATAAAGGTAGTTAATCAGAGGATGGGTAATAATCAGTGTATCCTTCTTGATTGTAGATTGTATTAGGCTGTCCATGAAAGGGTGACAATCTATAATCGATGTGGCTCTGAGAATGATAGAAATCACAATCATAGTGTTCAGGGTTAGACCCTAAACACGAAGGTCCGGAACTGTATCCCCAATCCGAGTTATCCCAACTAACTGATGGCTGATTACAGTACGAGTCAGGATAATCGTCATGTTGAGGATAATTCAAAACAGAAGGGAAAGAGTGGGAATGCGTATAATATGTGGAAGGATTCATGATAAACGGGAGGAAGAAAGGCACCCTGCAATACAAACAATTAAACTTGTCCTTAAGTGGGCTAGCCTAAAGACCTACAGACTCCCACAACCCACCTTGAGATAAAGGAACAAGTTGATCTACTTCTGTCTGTTCAATCCAACCAATTAGAAGGAGGGACTGGGGAGAAGGTTCTTCCTTTTGCTTGTGCCTCCGGTTCCTAGTGTACCCCTCAGCCGCGATCGTTTGATTCTACTCCCCTAGGTAGACATCAGATTGAACAGTAGAAATAGATTAATCGAAAATAATCTCTTTCTGGGCTCTGAAGAGCAAGTCGAATCCTTAAGGCCAACGTCTACTCTATTTTATTTAGGGTTAGGTTTGAATGCGCTTTGGAATGTGATGGGCCCTTTATTTGGGTTGTGCCCTTAATGATTGATTAATTTATGTGTGCGTGCACAACCAATGGTTTTCAAGCAAGATTACTTTTGATGCGGTGAATTTTAAAGTTTAAATCTTGCTTAGTAGCTTTTAGGATTCAACTGTAGGTGTTTTCAAACAAGTTTTGTTGGCAGACCAGGTTTTCAAAGCACAGGTGAAGATGTTTTCCTTTAAAACTTAAAAGAATGTGGAGTGCATGGTAAATCCCTAAGAGTTAGCCTAATCAGCAGCTACTTGATGAGTTGATTTTAATTGAAGTGGTGCAGCCCAATCAACTCAAACAGTCGGCCTGTTGTACCACTTTATTAGGCACACAAGTGATTACCTAATCTGATTTCTACTCAATTATGTGTTTAGATGTGTGTACCGGTTCCAAAGATCGGTTTACCGGTTGAGCTTGAAAATCAGATGAGGTTGTGTACCTCTGTGAGATATTTTTTTTTCTTTTTTAAATGTGGAGGTTGGGGTGAATGTGGGTGTCAAACAAATAAACAGAACTAAGCTTAGAGTTTATAAGAACACCTAGGTTGATTGATGTTTGTGTCATTATGTGGTGAAATGAAAACTAATGGGTGGGGAAGTAGGGGATAACTTACAGAACCTTTAACAGCACTTTGCTCCAATTTACCGCTTTTGCTTATCTCAAAAGAGTACCTGCAATCACAATAAGAAAGGAGAGAAGTAAGGTAAATGATTCGTTAGTTGGAAAATGCGAAAAAAATCAAAGAGCATCGCCTCCTCGGCAACGGCGCCAAAATGTTGAACGCTACAAGTTGCTACGCTAATGTGTTTGGTTTTGAAAATCTGTTGATGAGAGCCTCATCATGAGCCATAACTAGCTCATTTTGACCTAACAAAGAGAATAAAAGTTCCCATATAACCTAGAAGAAGGCCTAATAGAAGGAATAAGTGTTCTGAGAAGAAAACATGAAATAAAGGTTAAAACTATAATTTTACCATTGCAGTACATAAACAGGATTTATCAGAGGCAAAAAAATAGGTCAAATGGTCTAAATAAGATAAAAAGTGGGTTGAGTCAATCAGAAATGTGTTTATGTGCAATCCAGGAATTAAATGACATTTGGTAACCCTAAAACAGACCTGCTTAAATCAACAAGGTTCCGGTCAAGATAAAAATCAAGTAAATCCTCTAAAATTCATGGAAAAATATCCTCTATGGTTTAGAACACTTAATTTGGCCTTTGGAACCCAGTTTGACCTAGAGTAGGGTCCTAACTCATCAATAACCTAATTTGGGTTTTTACATAAAATATCCATCCAAACGTGGTCAAACCTAAAATCCAACTTCACTATTGGATTCCTTAGGTCAAAATTAGGTTTGTACCAAAATTTGGACCTAAGGGTAGGTTATCTTGACCTACTTTGCAATTTAGTACACCCAAATCACATTTTGGTCCCTAACTTTTGAAAATCATCGCAGAGAGCCCCCTAACTTCCTCACCAACCTTGCAATCAGGTCCTTCCACCATTATTGGGGCAGAATCCTGCTCCGGTGAGGATTAGAGAGGGAATACTCTCTGATTCCCCAGAGATCCCCTCCCAGATATGGAAGGGAGATTCTCTGAGGAATCCCCTTCCATCTGAGCCCGATCATCATCCCTGATTTGATCCCAATCTCTCGTGCGAATGCACGAGGGATTTGGGTATCCACCCACTTTCCTTCTCCGGCGAGCTATCGGTGACGAATGCTTGCCCTCCACGCTCCAGAACGCATGGCCTGTGCCTATAAAAGAACTCCCAAACCCGGCCGCTCAATTTCAGCTCAACCTGGCCGGGATTCTACCTTAGATTCCTCTCTTCCCTCCCGGCCAGGGTGTCTAGTGGGCTCCGACGAGCTCTCCTTCCTTTCCTCTTCGCTGTGCCACAAAACCAGTGGCAGAGACTTCTTCCCCATTCTCCTCCGCGTCGCGCAATACCCGCACGCGCTGCCCTAGCCCCGTCGTCGCCGCCGTCTTCCTCCACTAAGCAGCTTCTTCTCCAGCGATAGTCAATACGGCGAGTCGCCTCTCTGCCCCCTTGTCCCTGCAAGTAGGTTAGAACTACTCCACATCTTTCCCTCTTTCTTTTCCCCACTATATTTCACTTTATTACCCCATGACCACGCTTGACCACCGTCATCTTCCATCCCTCCGGCAACCCTCCGGTGAGTCGCCCCCATCGCTCTGCAACTCCACACGACTCGCCGACCATCGCAAAAGTTCCGCCTCACCACACTGAACACACTCTGCCCCTCCATTGCCATGCTACACCTCCACAACGCACCCCCGAACTCACCCACCCATCCGGCCAGAGGACGACCTAGGCACGCATGCCTAGGCCACCCCGTGGCCTGTCACCTTGCTCTTCACCTTCGCCGTGACAAGGTGAAGGTTCCCCGGTGATCTGATTAGGCTGCGAGGCCATTTTCGTGTCTGACAGATTCATAGCCCCTGTCGCCATTGAAGGCGACTCGAAGAAGCTCCAAGCTCGCTCCAGGCTTCAGGACCGCAAGGCTTCAGGTGCAACTCACTCGGGGAAGCACTGCAAAGCTATCTGACCAAGCAAGAGACGCTGCGACGTCCGCAGCTGTGGCAATTGCAAGAAGGAGTTCTGCGGGCGCGCGCGAGAGAAGGTCGGGAGTTTTAGTCCCACATCAGTAACTTACAAGGCACTGTCATGGTTTATATTGTTTTTGTGATATTGGTTCACTACCTCCGAACGCACCTGGGGTGAGGTCCCTCACCTATATTACTGCTCCTCGTTCGCGATTTCACTACGCGGATTTGGTGCGTGACCTGACCCGACCCTGAGCACACCTCGCGCATCACCCTCACGTCGGTGCGCCTGGTCACGGGATCCAACCCATTTACCCAGCTCTGGGAGAGCGCGACCTGAGAGTGGTTTGCATAGAGATAGAGAGACGCGCGGGTGTGGGTACGGGTAGGTTTTGCCTTGGCAGTGGTGTGTGCAAGAAGGAAGGAAGAGAGGAAGAAGCCAACACTTGGCCGCTGCAAGGAAAGAAGTTCTGCCAAGGAAGCAAGAGAGCCAAGGTAGAGAAGAGGAACTGAAGGAAGCAGAGCCAAGGAAGAAGACGGACCCGTAGAAGATAGAAGAAAAGAAGTAAGAAGCACTGTAGGAGAAGAAATAAAGAAAATCAGAAGATGAAGAATCAAAGAAGGGAAACACACTTTTAAGACGTCTGATCCATTGATCAGACATCCAATTCTTTCTTTTTACCTCAATTACTTTTTAAACTCATGCAGTTACATTTGAATTAAAGTTTTGAGTAATTACAATGTTCAATTACATTCTAGAGATTAGTAGTAAATTCCAATTGCTCCCTGTGTTCGACCTTGAATACTCCGATTTTCGAGTAATAAAATCTTTATTTGTTTTGAACGCCTTTTCGGCTATACTACAACGTGACATCCTTTAAAAACAACAACAAGACGTCCTGAAACACCTGTCGTTGTAGTTTGAAAGCGAAAAACTCATGTTCAACAAATAAAATTTATACCGGAATAGAAATCCTAGGTCGAACTCAGGGAGGTGGACGTTTGATTTAAAAATACGCGTTTGTTTTATTTGTCATGAAGTAAATTAATCGACTAGAAACTATCTATCTATTTATACTAAATAGAAGAGAAAGAGAGAGAGAATATTACAAACAAAAACCAAAAAGAGATGTAGAATGGATATGGAATTCATTATCAGAAGGATTGTTCATTACACTAAACATTTTGACTAGAAAGCAGGAAAATGATTACACTAGAAAGTAGTAAATCTACTCTAGAAAGCAGTAAATCTATTCTAGAAAGTAGTGAAAAGAATAGGGAGAGAGATATCCTCCTCGACGGTCGCTTGGAGGATGAGCTGGACGGGACGACACCTGGAAGATGGGGAATGAAGCAGGACGAAGGAGGATGAAATGAGAAGAATGGGAATGGGGCAGCACGTCATCGTTGTCGCGGGATCCGCTTCCGAAAGGGAGACGAAAAATTGACTTTATCTCGCGAGAAGCATCCCAAGTGTGGGACAAGCTTCTCTTGAGATTTGGAGAGGGAGAGAAGAGAAGGTACGGATGAAGATTTCATATAGAGGAGGTCTCGTCTTATAGTTGCAAGGAATGAGGGCAAATTGGTCTTTTAAATCTCAAAACATTAAATAAGGGTCTTTAGTGACAGATAAAATCGTCGCTAAAGCCCCATCATGGGTGACGTGGGAAGGAGCCCGCACGCCTGCTCACCTGCTCATGTGTAACGCGCGCTCCACGTTCAGCTGATCCTAGCCGTCCGATCGTGAGATCGGATGGCTTATCTTGCATCTCGCAGTGCCTTTGCATCGTGCGCTCCGCGTCTGATCTCGCGTGACGCGTGGGCGTGCGATAGTGTGTGGGCGCTATTGAGCACTCACGACCACTCGATTGCGATCCGACGCTCCTCGCGCCCGCTCGCCCACTCGCCGCGATTCGAACGTGCGCCTCACCTTCTCGCGAGCACGTTCACCCACTGTGCTACAGCGGTGCTTGTGTCACAGAGATGAATTTAGGTGCACGCATCCACAGCCATTGGATGTGCATCCAACGGCGGAGAAGCGACGAAGAAGAGATGGTGCGGCAAGTGCAGCGGCTGGTTGGGCAGCTGAGATGGTGCCACGTGGCGCCATATTGGCCGTTCATCTTATGGATGATGTAGATGGTGCCATGATTGGCGGATTGAGTCGATTTTCACGCCGTTAGGCTACGATTGTCGATCCGAATCCATCCGTGCAATTGGATTTGTCATTTGAAGTCCAAATTCACACCATCTTGTCCCTTTATCTTTTAGGGTTCCCCAATCTCTATCTAATGCTACAAATGTTTGATTAGGGCAATTTTGGAGTCGTTGAACTCTAATCGTCGCCCTGATCACATCTGTATAGTTGGATTCTCGATCCGAGGCCCCGATAAAAAGTTTTCCCTGTCCATGAACATAAAATGAGACAATTAACCTCCATTTTATTCAAATTAATCTAAATGCAAGATGATGCATGTTATGCAATATTTATAGTATGTAATGCAATCCTGTGCTTAAGAACATGCATAAATAGACATCTTATGCAATGTAAATATGTTTACATCAGTAGGAGCTTTTGTTCTCTTTTCTAGGTCAGAATGAGCTAGTTAGGGCTCATGATGGTGTTGCCATCATGCCCCTATGCCTAGCTTTTGCTATTCCCTTAGTAAAATTTTAAGGTTTTAACTTCTGTTCTAGACCATGAGTTCCTTACACATATTATGATGAGTGCTCTTTCTTTTTCTTTTTGATTAGGTTAGAAAGCTAACAGTATGCCTAGAGGTACTCAAGTACCAACCAAGATTCAGACCTGACCAGCTTTAGCCTCGATCCTTCACGAAGGTTTTTAAGGCCTGCAGGAACTATCCTAAGGTTCGTTGGATTCCACAGTTAAAGCACCCTTGCTTGAGACATATTTTAGCCTCAGTTCAGTTTGCAATGCATTTTTTGTAAGAGAGAGATAGAGGATTTATTTGTTTGGAGAGTTTTCTCTCTCTTTTCTTTTTATTCCTAGCTTCAGATTGGCTTCTCAACATGGTCTGTATCGGATTCCTCGTCCCCATCATCAATCCTCAAAGGTCCTTGGCAATCGATGATTCGTGATAACACCACCCATGGCAACCCCCAGAACCCTGGCTTTCGAGATTTCGAGATAATCCCACCCATGGCGTTCTGTATCTAAATCCAGACCATGGCAATCGACATTTCGTGATAATGCCGCCCATGGCATCAGAACCAGTAGGGTGCTTACATGTCCCCAGTAGGATATGTAAATATCCTAGGAGACAAGCACCGAGGAGACGATATGTTGTTACGCATCTTCAAGGGGAATTTCCTGCCTCTCTACGCTGGGAACTCATCCAAATAAACTTGTGTTGATTGGCCGCTCCTAATCTAGGCAACTTTTTTTAGAACACTTAAATGCTTTTGCGTGATTTTGATAGTTATGTGCACTGAACCAGATTGTGTGTGGATTGGGGTGCTTAGGTTACTGAGTCCTGCAAACCAAAGGTCAATTAACGAGGCTGAATACTCCTTAAGCTTTAGACTTAATACTTAAGCTTCGCATTTTCCCCAACCTTTTGAGGGTTGTCTAGATCTTAGCGGATGCTTGAATGTTTAAGCCTAAGAGTCTAGCCCAAAAGGCCTAAGATCAACATTCCTACTAATCTCTTTTGTGTCTCATTAGCACTTTTTTTCATTTCTCTTTTCCTTGATGTGGTCTAGAACTTTGGTTAATCCCTTAATCTCTTAGTAATGACTATCTTTTTTTTCTTTTTCTTTTCATTTTGTGCTCCCTTTTTGACATTTTGCTCTTTTCCTCCTCATGTTTATATGGCCTCAAAGTTTTCTTCCCTCCACCAATTTTTTTCTTCTTTTTCATAATTTTCTATTTTTTTGGTATTTTTGGCATATGTGAATTTTTGTGAGAATCCTTCTAACTTTTCTTGATTTCTGTATGTTTGCACTTTACCATCCCCCCATGCCTAAGTTTTGCAATGTCCTCATTGTAAACGGTGGGTGTGAAATAGTGTTGGGTTCAGGGACTTAGAACAGGATTTATCGGGTGGGTGACTGGGTCAGGAATGACTGATGTGGATGATTTCAAACTCTGGCACGTGTACCAGAGGTGGGATTGACTGTTCTAAGACTAAACTCAGAGTGCAGTCGATGTGAAGTACAGATGGTTAATAAGAAGGGTCTCAGGTTTTTGGAATGATGGGTTGCCTCCTGTTAAGCGCTAAATTCAATGCCTTCAGCCGAGTGGGAACTGGTATGGAGAGGGGGTGGTCAAATCAGTGGAGTTTTGTAGAACAAGCACCTTGATCAAGAGCCTGGTTGGTCCAATCATTGTTTAGATCAATAGGCTGATGATGTAGCCCAAACCCAATCAATCTAGTGGGTTGATAAATGTAGATCAAGAGATGTGGAACCCACCATATGCTATGGAGCTCAGACGGATGTGGAAGTGGGAATTCGGGGTTTGGCTGAGTCGAATCAGCTTGGTCAGAGTAGGGATCCGTAAAATGGTTAGTGAATGATGCGTAAACCCTACAGGGGTGATCAGAAGGTGATGGAGCCTGGTCTTCAGTCTGATCAATGTCCGAGACCCGGTATAGATGTGGAGTCAAATCATCTTCAATCGGCTCAGTAAGAGGGGAATCAGAATAGAAATTGAGTCCAGTTGCGGGTCAGGGTTGAAAATGGGTTTGGATAGGTTCTGTATATGCGGAGGAGGTGGCTTCAATAAGAATTGTGTATGAGGGTTCTTCTAGAAAGGAGTTACAGGTGGTTTCATGTAGAGAGTCCTCGTAGTAGCTCTCAAATTCAAAGGTGAATGCCTGAAGAGTGTTTATAGGATGATGGAAATTTGAGTCGAGAAAAGATTCGAACTCTGGGTTGTAGTCACTCTCGGCATTTTTGGGTTTTGATTCTTGAGGATCGAAAAGAAATGATTCCATCTCACTGGAACCTGAACTTGAATCAGTGATCTCGGAATCAGGGACCTCAAAGTCGGATCGGAGAATGAATCATGTGAGCTGAGGTCGTAGATTGGCTCGTTGTATGCAGGAAACAAAGGTTCTCCGAAATCATGGTGAGATTCGCAATTGTCGGAGATCTTGCGAAAATCAAGTTCTGAATGAGGTTTAAGATCATGGGTTCCACCACTAAATAAATCATATGATGTAGTGTTAAACGTGCGAGTTGCTACGCTAATGTGTTTGGTTTTGAAAAACTTGTCGTTGTAATTTGAAAGCGAAGAACTCATGTTCAACAAATGAAATTTATACTGGAATGGAAATCCCGGGTTGAACACAGGGAGGCTACGTCGATCTATATTTGCAATTATATTTTTTTTAGAATTTTTCTTGAAAAGTGAGGTGATGTAATTACAATGAAGCCATAACAAAAATCAGACTAAAAAGGGAGAGAGAGAGAGAACATGCATTCAATAATTCAAAATATTTATACAATAAAATCAAATAAGAATTACACTAAAAAGTGGGAAATCAGCTACACTAGAAAGCAGGAAAATTCTACACTAGAAAGCTGTAAAGAAGAATGGGATAGAGAAGTTATCCTCCTCGACGATTGCTTGGAGGATGAGCCGGACGGGACGACGCCTGGACGAAGGAGGACGAAGCAGAAGAATGGGAATGGGGCAGCACGTCGTCGTCGTTGTCACGGGATCCGCTTCCGAACGGGGGACGAAAATTTGACTTTATCTCGTGAGGAGCATCCCGGGTGTGGGACAAGCTTCTCTTGAGCTTTGGAGAGGTAGAGAAGAGAAGGAAGGGATGAGAATTTCGTATAGAGGGGGTCTCCTTTTATAGTTGCAAGTAATGGGGGCAATTTGGTCATTACAACTCTTAAAACATTAATTCAGGACCTTTAGTGACGGATAAAACTGTCGCTAAAGGTTTGAACGTGGGCGTAGTG
Source organism: Thalassia testudinum (assembly GCA_037157565.1). NCBI lineage: Eukaryota > Viridiplantae > Streptophyta > Magnoliopsida > Alismatales > Hydrocharitaceae > Thalassia > Thalassia testudinum. Next base: position 64,564,493 of record JAZHRO010000055.1, read on the forward strand.
GCCAGCGCGTGCGTGCCCGTTCGCTTGCCCATGCACTCAATGCACGCGCACGTCCAGCCAATCTCAGCCATCCGATCGCGAGATCAGACAACTTAGATCGTGCCTTCGCCCGCCTGTGCTGCGCGCCCCATCGTGTACGATCCCGCGTTACATGCGGGCGTGCATGGGCGCGTCATCTTGATTGAGCGCATGCGGCCGTTGGATCGCAATCGTGTGGTCGATCGGGCGTGCGCCTCCACTCCAATTGTTGCACGACGAGGCTCAAACGCGCGCTCTCTCTTCACGTTAGAGTGCTCGACCAACGCGCTATGGGCGCTTTTGTGTCGAGCGCCTAACTTCAACGTGGGCACGTTGCAGCAGTTGGATCTCGATCCAACGGTGGGGAAAGGCGGATGCGGAGGTCTTCAGCAGGTGCGTGCGGACGATTAGGCGACCGAGATGGCACCATCTTGGCCGTCCATCTTCTGGATGATGTAGATGGTGCCGGATTGACTCGATTTTTGCGTCGTTAGGCTACGATCGTCGATCCGAATCCATCTGTGCGGTTGGATTTGTCGTTTGAAGTGTGGATTCACACCATCTTAGCCCTTGATCTTCTAGGGTTCCCCGATCACTATCTGATGCTATAGATGTCAGATTAGGGCAATCTTGGAGTCGTTGAACTCCAATCGTCACCCTGATCATATCTGTACGGTTGGATCTTCGATCCGAGGCCCCGATAAAAAGTTTTCCCTGTCCAAGAACATAAAAGGAGACAATTAACCTACATTTTATTCAAACTACTCTAAATGCAAGATGATGCATGTTATGCAATATTTATAGCATGCAATGCAATCCTATGCTTAAGAACATGCATAAATAGACATCTTAAGTAGTGTAAATGTGTTTACATCATGTAGACTTAGCAGCCTGACTTGGGTCTAGCCTATATGTAAATTCTGAGCTCACAAAGGTGTTCTTATTTGGTCTAGGCTCAAGTTCTAGGCTGGTAGGAAAGACCCAATCAAAACCTCACTCGTCCAACTCCTTGGTTTCTATATCGTAGATTGGTGTGACTTTTGAAAAATCGATCTGTATCTCTAATGATGTTGTAGAGGGATATTCATCAAATAGAGGCCTAGAATCATACTCTCTAGTGAAAATTTGATCTTCGTCATACGGGGCCTCATAATCTTCCCAATAAGTTTCAGATCCAGATTCTATGCTGAGGATGTGGGTTTAATCACTAGAATCTAGGTCAGAGTTACTGTCAAGGGTCACCTTATCAGAATAAGGGGCGGGATTTACACCCTTGGGAGTTCAGTTCCAATCTCATTATTGTAGGAGTCTCGGAATTCTATGCTTGGTGACCCAGGATCTAAGGCTGGCTCAAAATCGTGTTCTCCTGCAATTAGAACTTCCCAACCAAATTCAAGATCAGGCATGTTGTATTCCATCTGGGTTGGGAATCCACAACAACTTTGTGTCTCAAACCCAGAGTTTGGGAAATTGGATTGATCCTCAATACTATTCCAAGATGGTTCATCATCTGTTTGGGGCATGTATGGGTATTTCTGATCGATAACTTGTTTCAATAATCTCATCATCTCTTCCCATTTTTCAAGATCATCTTGGTGTTGTTCCCACAGTACAGGGTTTGTTATGCATTGAAGGTATTCAAAGTTGTGTAATTTTTCTATCTCAACGTATCCTATTATGAGAATGTCTCGGGTTGATCCTTTTGTGGCTTTTGTCAGTAACACTTGGGCACAGTTTATGATGAAAGTTGTTGTTGCTGGTACACTAACTTGAATGTCTTCTGCTGGTGTTGAGGTTTTGTATTCAATTTCATAAAATTCAAGGGCATCCTCAATCATCCTATCTCTCATGGATCTTTATGATTCAGGTTTCTTGAATGGTAATCCTAAGTAACTAGGCTGCATATTTCGATCAGATGGTGGAATCAAGATGTAGAATCAAAGTTCAAGTCTTGAAGTGATTAGATCTAAATAGAGAATCCTACTAAAAATCTATGTGTGTGCTCTAAAGAGAAGGGATGAGGGACTAGATGTGTTTTTGACCCAATCAAGGCACCCAAAGATGTTTGGATGACTATGGAGGTTCAGGGCGGATGATACCCCTAGATCGGAAAGTTGTTCACCAGAGAATTACCTGGGTAGCCAGAGAGGGAGAGTCCTGCAAAGACCCCTACACGGTAGAGCGTCCCCACGTGTTACAGGGTTTCCCCTACCTGACCTCTCTTGTCACTGAGATTCTAGGTAAACCAGAATGGGGACCTTGACCTCTTAAGTCTACCACTTTTATTTTAGATCAAAGGTGCTTAGGGTTCCACTTGAAGTTTAGATGTTTTGGTTTTGTGACCTAATTTCAAGGTTGGTTGACCCAACAAGGGGTCAACTTCACCTAACCTACACTAAAGATGGCAGAATAATTCTATGTCAAGATCTAGAAATCACCCTAATTTGACTCCCAGATTATTAGGTCCAAGGTTTTTAAGAAGGTTCAAGTGATTTTAGAGCCTGATTTTAGGGTTTGTCTTGATTAGATCCTTTCAATCAAGGGCTTGGGTAGCACACAGATGCAGGTGGGTTTGTTTCCTTTTATGTAAGCATGTGTGAACTAGCACTTCAAAACCCTACTGTAGAGACCCTAATTTGGTTCTATTTCCAATCCTCTTTTATTTACACAGAAGTTCTATTTGGACTTCAGACAAGAAGTGTGTAGTCTGTAGAGATTTAGAAATTAAGTGTGATCCCTAATAGGCACAGGAATTTTGGGTAGGATCACAAGAAATCACTTCAACTTTGAAAAGATTTGAAAAAATTTTGTAAATTAGGAAATTTTGCCTTAAAAGATAATAATTACTAAAGAGAATAAGGCAGTTGATTCCTAATTGATTGCTTCCTTTTTGTCTTCCCAGGATTAGGAGATGGATTAGGGAAGAAGAGAGAAGTTACCTTCCCTGGAGTGGTTGATTTGTGCGGGAGATTTCCTCGTGAGATACCTCGCAAAATCATAGCAAAACAAATAGGGCAAGTTAGTGCTCAAATATAAAAACAATGCAGAGACTAGTGATAAATTGCGTGTTGCTCCCTGGCAACGGGGCCAAAATATTTGTCGAAAGCGAAATTGGGTTTAAAGTAATGTGTCGTAGTATAGTTGAAATAGCTTTGAAAACAAATAAATTTTATTACTCGAAGTTTATGTCTGAGGTCGAACATAGGGAGCAAATGGAATTCATACACTAATCTCAATAATAGATGCAATTTGAACACATAAAACTACTCAAAATATAATTCAGAATGTCAAGCATGAGTTTATGAATAATAAAATGTAGCTAGAAAACATATAAAAGAGAAATTGGAAGATGTCTTAAAAAGTGTTTGATTTTTCTTTCTTCTTTTGCTTCTTTCTTTGGCTCGTTCCTCTCTTTCTCTTCTTTCTTCTTTCTTTCTGCCTTGACTTTCTCTTCTTTCTTCTCTGGCTCTTCTCCTTCCTTCTTTCTTCTCGACTTCTCCTTCAGCTTCTTTCTTCTGTTCCTTCCTGCCTTGGCTTTTGTCTTCTTCTCTATGTTCTGGCCTTCCGCTCTTCTTCTTCCTTCTTACTTCAGCTTCTCTTCAGCTTTGCCTTCTCTTCAACCGTGCCTTCTCCTTCCTTAGCTTTTTTCCTTAGCTTCTTCAGCTTCTTTCTTCTTCCTTTCCCTGCAAGAGCAAAACCTACCCTTACCCTCCCCTGCGAACTCTCTCTCTTAGGCTCGCTCTCCCAGAGCCTTCTCGAGTAAACGAGTCATGTTAGCATGCCCAAGACCAGGCCCACCGGCGTGGGTGGTGGGCGAGTAGTGCACGGGTAATCAGGTCAGAGCCAAATCCGTGGGGACGTGGGTCGCAGACAAGGATTTCATGGGATGAGTAGGACCTCACCCAGTGTCAGGAGGCGATAAGCCCCTGACACGTTTGCATCTTATACCACACTACCTACTCGAAAGTCTTCGAGGTGGGACTAAATGTCCCACCTGCTTCTCGTGCACGCCCGTAGGGGTCACGCTCAATTGCTGAAGCTGCAAAGCCCTCCAAAGCCAATCACCTAGCTGAAAGTGTGCGTGATATGAATCCGCGTCACCTGAGACCTAGAGCTTGGACTGAGGCTACTTGGCGCAAGCTTGCAAGCAATCTTTGTTCCTGCTTCAATGGCGATGGAGGTCTGAACCTGCATTCAGGCAACACGGCTTTGCAGCCACATCAAAATATGTAAGAAGCTTCGCCATGGCACAGTGAAGATGTCTCTGTGGTTGACGTGGCGTGGGGCATCCTAGGCATGCGTGCCTAGGTCACCCTGTGGCCGTGGAGTTGGGTGTGCTCGGGGGAAGTGCGTGGAGCATGTGGCGGTCAATGGAAAGGGGGAAAGTGATCAGTTTAATGTGGCAGAGCTTCTGAGGTGGCTGGCGAGGTGGGTGGTTGTGTGGAGTGGTGGATGCACCTCACCAGTGGTCTGCCGAAGGTGAAGATGGTGGTGGTCAGTGAGCGTTGAGGGGTATTTTGGGAAATAAAGAGGGGGAAACAGGAAGAGGAGAGAAGGGGGAAATACCTGACCTAATTTAAAGACAAAAGGATAAAGGATGGCAGTCGGCTCGTGTCTGCCACCACCGGAGATGAAGATCCCAGTAGGAGGGGGATGGTGATGACGAGAGGGTGGTTGGCGCGTATGCAGGTGTGGTGCGGTGCGGACGACGGAGGCAGAGGCAACTCTGCCACTAGTATTGTGGTAGAGTGATGAGATGAGGAGAGATAGGTAGCCAGAGCTTGCTGGGTGTTTGGACAGAGGAGAAGAGAAGAAATTGGGGCGTTATCTCCAGCCAAACCAAGCTGAAGAGGAACGTGAGGATCTGGGGACCTTAATAGCCTCTAGCAGAGGGCCTTGTGCTTGGAAGGCAAGCTTCCAAGCATGGCAACCTTGCCGGACTTGGAAGGTCGAGAGATACCCAAATATCTCATGCGTTCGCATGAGAGATTGGGTGGAAATCACAGTTCATGATTGGTTTCATACGAAGGGGAATTCCTCAGAAAATCTCCCTTTCAAATTTGAGAGGGATTCTCTAAGGAATCAAGGAGATATCCCCCTTGAATCCTCACCGGAGTAGGATTCCTCCACTGTAATGGCAGAGGGACCTAATTGTTAAGAATGAGGAGGAATCTAGGGGGGTGTCTGCAAGGATTTTCAAAAGCTAGGGGCATAAATGTAATTAGGTTGGACTATTTTGCAAAGTAGGTCAAGGTGAACTCCCCTTAGGTCCAAATTTTGGTAAAAACCTAATATAGACCTAAGAAATCCAATGGTGTTGTTGGATTTTAGGTTTGACCACGTTTGACTAGGAAATTTACATAAAAACCCAATTTAGGGTAAACATTTGACTAAGACCCCTATTTAGGTCAAAATAGGTTCTAAAGGCCAAATCGAAGGTTCTAAACCCTAGAGGATATTTTTCCATGAGTTTTGGAGGGCTTAGTTGAATTTTATCTTGACCAGAACCCTGTTAAATTAAGTGGGTCTGTTTTAGGGTTACTAGAAGTCATTTAATTCCCAGATTTCACATTAACACTTTTCTAATTGAATCAACCCACTTTTTATCTTGTTAAGATCATTTGACCTATGTTTATCCCCTGAGAAATCCAGTTGTTGCACTGCAATGGTAAAATTGTAGTTTAACCCTTTGTTTCTTACTTTTCTTTCAAACCAGTTATTCCTTGAGTTAGGCCCTTCACTTGGTTATGTAGGAGCTTTTGCTCTCTTTTCTAGGTCAAAATGAGCTAGTTAGGGCTCATGATGGTGTTCCCATCAAAAATCCAATTGAACTTTGATCTTCAGATCAGACATAAAAGCCAAATTGAAATCAATTGCGTAAATTCAAAGCAATTAACACCATGTTGAGGGCCCTTGTGATCAATGGGGTGAATGAAAGGATCCTCTGATGGATTAGCATGCAAGGAGATCTGGGAACTACAGAGCTCCAGACCTTCTTGCTTCTCTCATGCGGGAGGTGATTGGCATATTAAAACAACGAAAAATTCAAGTGAAGGTGATAGTAAGGTGATCGAGAAGATATATAAACACACGGATGAAAATGAATTTATCTCCACTGATATAAATTGATCAGAGGAGGTGAGGGAGTACTACCATAATCTAGTCCTATCTAATTACCAAATCCATGAATTGTATAATTCCACTCTATTTAATCTACACTACATTAACAACTATCCTAAAAAATAGTAAATCCTAACTAAGTGGAAGAATTGGACCTTTGGGAAGAACTACAACTGGTGGTTGCAGCGACGAACAAGGGAGGAACTCCGATGAAGGGAAAGCCTACTAGTGAAGCTCGAAGTCACCCTTAGGTGTTATGAGATCCCTAGTAGTGAGGAGAGTCGAAGGAAGGTGGAGCTTCATCGTCACAGCAATGGAGCCAGAGGTTTGCTAAGGAGAGGAACTAGAGGGGCTGAAGGACCAGCTCGAGAGAGGTAGATGGGGAGATGATCCTTTGCACGTGAGGCCAGGGATGAGCTTAAGTAGGCACACGAGTGGATGAAATCACCGTAAGGTGAGTTTAGGCTTGATTAGGTGTGGATGATGGATATAAGCTCGAGAGGAGCGTAGGAAGATCAAACTAAAAGTTTATTGTAGGATGGTTCTGGGTGAGACAAAGATCCTCTGTGTAAAGGCATGGGCTCAAAAGATGATCTGTCGTTGGATGAGAGGATCAAAGAATCGACGATGCCTATGCATTGTGTTCTTCGCTGAGGAACAGTGCACACGCGGCTCAGGTGTTTGGTAGAAATTTCACGTAGGCCTTGAATTGAAATGGTGTGAAAATTGTGCAAAAGCCCATAAGTGGCAGAAATGAAGACAGAGTGGTCCTTGTGTGCTTGCTAAGAAGTCCTTGTGGTTTTAAATGTGAAGAAAATGTTATGGAATGAGGATCTAATTGTGAAACTCTAAATACAAGGTCCTATTGATGTCCAAATACAACCATGTTTTTATGATAGCCTAATTGAACATTTTAGAACATGATTTCACTCCTTATTTGAACTTTTGAATCCAAAAATGTGTTTAAGTGGAAATTAGATCATCATTTTGTATTTATACATAGAATATCTCATAAATTGACCTAATTATGCATTTTTAACCTAATTTTGATGTTTTAGGTCATTTCTGTTAATTCCCACACTCAACCCATTTATCATGTTAATAATATAGTGTTTAACCTAGTTTCTAGCTTAACTTGGGTATTTTAGCAATGATGAGCCACACCTCATCAAGGGATAGTGAGGTGGTGCCTCACCCACACAACTCCTTGGCATAGAGAAGGGTTGGTGATGGTGGTGCTTCCCCACCCAAGGCTGAGAAGAAGAAGACGATGGTGGTGGCGGTGATGCATGGGAGGAGTGGAGGAGGGTGGTGGCAGACCACTAAGATGGAGAGTAGGATGGCCAACCAAAGGTGGTCGTGAGAATGGGAAAGGCATGAGAAGGAGAGGAGTGGCACCCTACAAAGATGGAGGTCATTCACCATGTTGCCCAAATTGTCATGGCACAATTGCAAGGGTACCCAGATCTTGGAAGGAATTTCTTTTGAAATGCAATTCCATTAATAGCCTCCTCTGTAGATGAGATCAGACACCAAATTATTTAGAATACTTCAAATGATATATAATGCTAGAGAATTATTTCGAATGCATAATTATTTATGACACATCTACATATGTAAAAGGTAAGGTGCTGTATACACATCCATTTAGGTTAAAATGCCTATTTATGCATGTTCCTAAGCTTAGAGATGCATTCCATATTATAAATATTGCATAGCATGCATCATTCTACAATTAGAATAGTTTGTGTAAATTAAGGGTAATTCACATCCTTTTATGACCAGGAGAGGAGATGTATTTCGGGGCCTCGGATTGACAATCTGATCATACAGATTTGATCATGACGATGATCGGAGTCCAATGACTCCAAAATTGTCTTGATTGGAGTCTCGTAGGACATTGTGTTGTCCGAGGAAGATCAACAGCCAAAGGCCAATCTGGTGCCAATCCGAACCTCAGATGACAAATCCAACCACACTGATGGATTTGGATTGACGATCGCAACCCAACAAAGCAAAAATTGATCCAATCCAACATCCGTGGCATCATCTACAAAACGAGAAGATGGATGACCAGAATGGCTCCACGTGGCACCATCCCAACCCCCCAAATCTGCCCTTGGCAGTTGCCCCTCCTCAAAGGTGCTTCCCCTCATTAGATTTGGGCCGTTGGATGTCCACCCAATGGCTCTTGTGAAGCCACGTCGCCTCTCTCCCAACAGCATACACTCTCCAATAGGTCACGGCCATTGGATCATTATCCAACGGCTGTGAGCATTCGCACTTTGGTTGATCTTCTTGACAAACCATAGAGATAGCGCATTGGTGACAAGCGCTGCTCTTAAAGAGAGGGTGTGGGTTCGAAACTTGTCATGCCTGCTCTCAGCGCAACAGGCGCGAGTGGCCAATTAGAGTCGCGCAATCTTCATCGAGCGGTGCAGACCTCACCAAGCGATGTAACAGATGAGTGCGGGTGCGGCCGGGTGAAATGCCCAATCACATGCGTGGTTGAATGCGCAATGTCATGCACCCTCTAGTGAGCGATCTGATGCACCCTCTAACACGCGATCTGAGAGTGCAATCCATGCATAATCTGATCCGTTCATCATCCATCCATCGGCGGGGCACGTGCAATAGCTGCAAGTGCTACGAGCGTGAGCGGGTGCATGAGCTGGAGGCTATAGCGACATTTAGGGCGGAGCTCAGCGGTGCCTTTGATATCACTAAATGTCCTATGCACAGAATGCCACCTCTTCTCTAGTATATAAGGACCCCTACCCCTCCCAATTCTCTTCATCTCTTCCTTTCTCTCCCTTACCACCTCTAAGGCTCTAGAGAGAGCTTGTACCAAGTCTGCAATGCTCCTCTAGAGTAGAAAACAAATATTTTTTCCCACATCTCACCCCATTCATGGAGCATCCCATGGTCATCCTCTCACCACCTTCGGGAAGAAGATCCTCATCGCGCCGCCATCTTGCCCCATCCTCCTTCCTCTGATGCCGTTCTCCTTCATCCAACCTCTCACTACCTTCATCTAGGCTACGTTAGAGAGAGTCATCCTCCAAACAGCCATCGAGAGGGACTCTTCTCACCTCTATCTATCTTTTACTTCTTTCTAGTGTAGTTGTTTATCTATAGCAAACTTTGGTTAGTTATATATTGATATATATATATATATCTCACTCTCTCTTTGTAAGTAGATTAGTTAGATAAATATTTTGTCAATCTGATCTATTGCCTATTAAAATACAAAAAAATTACAAAATATAAAAATAACAAAAAGAAATAAAATCTAAGCGTGGATTACAAAACCAAACATTCGAATCCCTATGTTCGACCTAGGACACACTTCGAGTTTCGATTATAAATTTTATCTGGTAGCGATATTTTGCGACCACATCAACGGGTTCTCCGAAATCCTGATTTTACTCACGAAATTGACGCTCACCAATTTGGCACCATTGCTGGGGAGGCAACGCTCTTTTGTTTTTCTCACGTTTTTCTGCCTTACTTAACTTTTAACCTTCCTTTTTCTTTGATCTTACTATGATTGCAGGTACTCTTTCGAGGTGGGCCAGAGCAATTAGATCAGGGAAAAGTGTGGATGAAGGTTCTGTAAGTGTATCCCCACCACCCGCACCCTAGATTCCATTTTGCCACCTAATAACTTAAACTCAAATAAACTTAGGTGCTTGCATGCACCCTAGGTTAGATCTGATTGTTTGATTGTCAGTTCACCTCACCTCATCATTCGCATAAATTAAAAATACAAAAAAAATTACTCTTCTCTTCTTGTGGGATTAAGCTAAAAGAGAACACTTAACACCCACAAATTATCATCTTAAGGCACATAATCACTTAGATTCTACCACTTAACTCGGGATCTGACCTGTGGACCTGGTACACTTAACTCAAGACATACATAATTGAGTAGAAATCTGATTAGGTTAAGTCATTTTGTGTGCCTTAAATAAGTGGTGCAAAAGGCCAATTGCTTGAACTGTTTGGGCCGCACCACTCAAATTAAAACTATTCATCAAGTGGCTTGCCACTTAAGGTTCAATTTTTAGGAACTAACCAGGCACTCCACATTATTTTTGATTTTTAGAGGAATATTTCATCACCATTGCTTTCAAAACTTGGAGTGTTCTATTAAACCTGATTAAACAAACCTAATGATTAAACCCTAAAAGCTACTAAACAAGGTTAAACCCTAAAAGACACATCATAAAATAACCTTGTTTGAAAATCCTGGTTGTGTATGCACACACAGATTAATTGACCATTAAGGGAACAACCTATCTAAAGGGCCCACCACATTACAAGAGCACAATCATCCCAAGCCTAATTAAAATAGAGTAGATGTTTGCCTTAAGGATTATCTCACTCTCTGGGACTTCAACTGAGATTTTTTTTGATTAATTTGCTTCTATTGGTCCATCTGATGTCTAGCTAGGGAGTAGCATCAAACGATCATTGTTGGGGTGTATTAAAGGAACTGGAGGTGCAAGAAAAGGAAGAACCTTCTCCCTAACCCCTCCAGTTAACTGGTTGGATTGATCGGATAGAAGTAGACCAAATCATTTCTTTCATCTCAAGATGGGTTCTAGGAGTCAGTAGGTCTTTAGGCTACCCACATAAGGACAGGCTTTCATTGATTGTACTGCAGGGTACCTTTCTCTCTTCTATTCCCCCCCCCCCCCCCGTTGTACTATGTATCCTTCCACATCCTACACACATTTCCAATCCTACCCTCCTACCACCACTTATCCCTAAGATGATTACTATCTCGACCTGACTTATGACTACCCATCCACTAGCTAGGATAACTTTGATTGGGGATATGATTACAAACCTCAATGTCTAGGACCTAATCCTGGACATCATGATCATAATTATTATCCTTCCCAGAGCTACACTGATTATAGATCACCGCCTTCTTATGAATAAGTCAACTCGATCTACAATCAGGAAGGATATGATGATTATAACACCTACCCTCTCCAGGATTATACTGAATATAGGTCATAACCCTTCTTTGAACAACCCAAAATGGCCTATTATCAGGGAAGGACCCAAGAACCTCAATTTCTTGACTCCCCTAGATTTAAACCAAAACCAACCAACCCTGAATCAAACCATTTGGTTCAGTGAACCAGGTCAAGGATAGGGTGTTGATTAACTTGAGGAACACTGTACAATCTTTAGAAGCTCAGCCAACACCATGCAGGAGCCTATGATCAACATGGTTGATGAGCTTAATAGTTCTTTATTGGATTGGCTCCAAGATGTTTAGGATAAAGGCCTGGGCGAGTTTTTACTTGGGAAGTTGTCAAGATTGAGGATGAAATTCGTGGTTGCCCTAGTCCAATCTTGGGATGATTCTCAAGATGAACCCCCTTCAGGAGAGCCAATGTCAAAACTCTCCTAGGCACTTATCAGGGGGAACACACACTACAAGAAATCAGCCTTTTCACAAAGGTTCAAAATCGTCAGCAAATGGTATAAAATTGTCACTAAAAACTGACTGTGAATCCTCTGTTGGCAAAGATCTTTGCCATCAGTTTTGACAAGAACCGCTGGCACATATTGTAAACCGCCGTGAAAACGAACCACCAATAAATATTTACCTTTGCCAAAGGTTTTGTTACCTGCCGGTTAATGTAACCTTTTACCAAGGGTTTGACAACTGCCGGTAAATGTAACCTTTTACCATGGGTTATATAATTGCTGGTATAACATATGGTGATAGTTTTAAATCCATTGGTAAAACATTTAGCGACAATGATAAAATCTTCCAGTAAAGATGTTGACCGTCAAGTCTCTTTTCACGACAATTTCATAACCGTCAATGTAGATCTTATAACATATATAACCTATATACCATCATATAATATAACATTCACTTAATAACCTGTAGACCAATCTTGTACATGCAAATCTATAGCATTCACATAATAACATGAAACTCACATAGCATTCACACAATTACATGAAACTCACATAGCATTCACATATAACCTGTATACCAAGCATGTATTCCATCACATAACATTCACATAATGACATACAAACAATATAATCGAACAAAATAAAATTTAGAACACATAAAAGTTGAACATATGAAAGTATAGCATATATAAAAGTTTTAGAGCATAAGTTTCTCAACATAGTTTCCAAATTGTCTAATATAGTTTCCAACATAATTTCCAACATAGATAAATAAATCTATGGATCTATCAAACCATGTCAAGGGGACACATCATCATCGTCACGATGATAAAAATGTGGTGTATGCTTAACAAATGTAGTAACAAGATCGAATAGGTGGTCAATCTTCTGATTTTATTTTTTTATTAATTGTTTACGCTCCTTCCTATCTTCACGAAGTTCCTCCATTTGAGTCACAAGATTTTCCACTTGAGTCATGAGATTGTTAAGCTACTCTTGCGACACCCCTCCATCTTTTATACCATACCAGCTACTAATGGTAGCACCTGCTAGACCACATAAGACACGACCCGGATGCTCTTTTGGATGTATTGTCCTAAATGCATCCTCTCCAATCATCGGTGTTGATGAGCATTCACCACCACTCTCTACTAGAATCATGAGTTGTGTCATTCATTCCTAATTAAAAAAATGTTAGTCTATATATTATTTAATATAATTTTGGAGCAAAATTATATTATCAGAAACAAGATAGCATGTGAACTTGATCTTTGTAGCACAAACAACAAAATTTAGAGGCAAGAAATAAGGTGTGGGGTTGGGCCCATCCGGATTTCTATTTTTGGTTTTTTTTATTCCTCATAATTGCAACAAACTACAAGTTTTCGATCTTTTCCCTTTTTCTTGCAAGGGGATAGATTTAACAGCAGATGACAAGGTTTGATAATAATTATTCAGCATATAATGAAAGAATCATTCGATGAAAATACATTTACAAGAAATTCTAACAAATGAAAACTGAAAGCTTCTGGTTCTTTGCTTTCCTGGATTTTATAAAAATCACTTTGTATAATGATTGATATTGGTTCTTTTCATACATAAAGTTTGTCAAAATTTTGCAGACCTACCAAAGTTATTAGTAAACTTTGAGGAGACTTGAGAAGCACAAGATCTAATATAAACTTGCAGACTCTATGATCAAGAGTAATCTGATAAAAAAATTCATCAAATATATTGCTTGATGGGATTAAGAGTCATCACCATAGAAATATCATAATAAAACTATAGAGAAGATTTAAAGCATGAAATTTCGTGCATGATGTTTTTGGCTAAGTGGTAGACATTAGAAGTCATAAAAAAGGAAAGATCACAAAAAATTCTAAAAAGATCAAATTGATGTGAAATAAATGTGGAAATATCAAAAGAATGTGATCATGTGTAGATTCAAAACAAATCGAATGTGCGGACTTGAATAAAATCAAATCGTTAGAATCTCAGAGGCAGCTGGAGGTTACAAAAAATAAATAAAAAACCTGGTCAATAAAAACCCATATGAAAAACCACCTATCCCCTAAATGTTGTGCTACCAATTGGATAAATTAATTAGTGATTTTTGGTGGGATTATTCTGTGGGGAGGAAACATTGCTACATGGAGGCTTGGGACAAAATTTGTCTACCCAAGTATTTTGGGAGGATGAGATTCAAAATTATGTATCGACTGAATCTAGCTCTAATAATGGAGGCTAGGTGCTCGTTGCTTGCTAATTGTGATGGCTACTGGCAGCAATGTATTAAGTCTATCTATTACCCTTTGGCGCCTCTATGGGAATATGGAAGTAGAGCTATTGATTCTCCTTTCATGAAAGTTGTGGGCCATATAAAAGACATGTTGAAGAGGCATTCTAAGTGGCTTGTGGAAAATGGGGAGGATATCAACATATGGAGTGACATATGGACTTCCTCAGATGATGTAGCAGTATTGCCAAAGGAGGTGGAGGCATTGCAGTTTTCCAATGTGGCTGATCTGCTGGATGAAAATGGAACACAATGGAATAGGAATCTTGTTTTTAATTATTTTTCTCATGAGTCTGCCCAAGAAATTCTTTCCACCACTTTGCACCATGAGTCTGATTCTATTGTTTGAAAGCCTCACCCTAAGGGTATATTCTCAACTAAGCCAGCATACATGACATTATTGGCTGGACAGGGGGTTTCGACTAGCTCAACAAAGCAAGATTTAATCTATTGCAGGAAACTTTGGAATCTTAAGGGATTACCTCCTAAAACAAAGGTTTTCTTTTGGAAAGCCTTAGTTGGAGCTCTAGGATTTAGAGCTGAACTAAATAAGAGGTTTACAATTGAAGATGCTATGTGCCCCTTATGTGGACTACATCGTGAAATGTGCGATCATATTATGTGGGAGTGCCACTGTGGTTTTTTTTAGTGTTTTAGAATCACTACAATGGAGAGCCACTGGTGGGATTTCATTTAGTTGATGGATAAGCAATTTACTGATCTTGGACAGTTGGATTATATGGTCTTCTATTTGCTGCAACCATCGATGCAAGGTGATAAATGAGGGAATTGAGCCTTCCCTGATGAAGTTGTTGAACATGCCATGAATATGGGGAGGTTTTATAGCTCTTATAAGTTGATACATAAGGATAATGCTGATGGGTTGGGGTAGCAAACGCAAACCAGAAGGGAGTTTGAAATTGTTCCTCAGGATTCCTACTTGATTAAGTTGTATGTACCAGTGGGAGAAAGTTTTTCAGTTGTTGCTGTGGTGCTTTTAGATGTTGAAGGGAACTATATCAAAGCTTGTGCTTCTCAAGTCCCCTAAAAAACAACTGAAGAATGAAAATGTGAATTTTGCAGACCTACCAAAGTTATTAGTAAACATTGGAAGTGCTATGTGAATGAAAATGTCATTAGTTTTAAATAGCAATAAAATAAAATTACAGTCAACAACGGCAGACCTTGCTAGTAACAATCTGAACTTCTGGATTAACACCAAAGAAAAGTAAGGCTACTTTGCGCTAAGTAGAGAGAATTCAAACATCTATAATTAAATGAAAAATCAACTAGGACCCTGTAGATCCATTCCCTTCATGTTCTACTTATTATCAGAGTTTCTCCTCACCCCTCTCTATCTCTCCATTCTCTCAAATATCTTATTACAAGTTGGCTACTTGGTTTAGAGTTCAGATATAATAGAGCTACCAAAAAAATGATTATGGAAGGGCTACTACAAAAAGCATTCCACATTGATGGTTGAAAATAAAATTGTATGCATTTGAGGCTTCATTTCATGTATATTAATCTTTCAGATATCCTTCATGTAGAAAACTATAATATCAGGAGTTGGTAAAAAGTTCAAGATTTTGAGCTAGAAAAAGAGAGAAACAATGTCTACTTTACAACAATTGAGTTGTTACAAAGTTCCTTTAAGAAAAGATAAGAGTAGTTGAAAAATCTATAACTCCAAAAAATGGTAAGGAGCTTCTTTTTGTTGGAAAAGGATGGGTTAACATAGGGCGATTTGCAACAAATCTAGGCATAGTAGCAGTCTATGTTCATAGCAGATTTGTAGCAAACCACATTCACAGCACCAGATCTGGGTTGTGGATCAGATTTGGGCACCGCAATACTCACAATAACTTAAATGGAGACAATCCTCAGGAAGAGTGCATGGTGACAGATCCTCCCAAGAAATTTGGCCTATCTTCTGATTCTAAGAATGAGCATTTCCTAGAATCTGTCAGCAGAAATCCTGTTAGAAAGATCTTGGCCTTGATGAAAGTTGAAGGGTTGACAAGGCACAACATTGCCAGCCACTTGCAGATTAGAAACAGTTCCATTTCCCTCCTTCAACATGGATTTTTAAAGTTAGATATTGTCTTTGACAGATATTTAGAGCATTGGTCTATATTCATGTCAATGTTGGAGTTTGCCACAGAGACATTAAGCCACAAAATCTTCTGGTAGATGCTTGGAATTATAGTTTTTTAAACTGTAATCTATATTTTCCTCTTTCTCAGAAGCATAATCAATCCGATATTCTCCTTTAGGTCGATCCACATACCCACCAGCTGAAAATATGTGACTTTGGAAGTGCAAAAGTGTTGGTACGTCTTAGTTGTGCACTGGAAAATTGGCTATTTATTTAAAGTATGTCTAAGTTCGATGTTTTGGATTCGTACAGGTGAAAAAGGAGCCAAACATATCATACATATTCTCTAGATATTATAGAGTTCTTGAGCTCGTCTTTGGTGCTATTGAATACTCTACGACAATTGATATATGGTCCGCTGGTTGCTGATAGCAGTGGATTCGCACGTGGAAAGGTTCAAATTTGGAAAACCTGTCACTGTTGAAAGAGTGATCTTCGTTTTCGTTGAAAACTTAACATAAGATGATGTGTCGTCGCAGTTAGTTGCGTGGTAGAAAATTGCTTTTAAATAATATTTAATAATTCAAAACTAACCACAAAGAGTTAGGTTGTCTCCATAGGGAGGAATTAGCCTATTGAATGTCTTATTTGTTCAAGAATATCATCAGATGTACATACTAATTATTGTAACTCACTTTCTCACATAAACTCTTAATCTAAATAATTAATCAAGAATGTAGGTGTTGATATGCAAAAATCACCAACATATAATACCCTGTAAAAAGATGAATAGTGATCTTTATTAAGGCAGTCACCGTAAATGTTGACTTCCAACAGAATAGAGCTTGGTCAATGTGTCATGCTCTAAAGAACTCAACCACATGTAATTTAAATTGAGAAGAAGGATATCCAAGCAAATTGACCTCTATATATTAAGATATTAAATAAAGGAATAGTATTCTCACAATGGAAAAAGTAGTAAATATTAATAGGAAGGAAAATAGAGCATTCCTTCTCTCTCGTTCGTGCGTGCGCGAGGAGGCTTTCGTTGGAGGAGTTGTTATCGGGGAAGGTCGGTTGGATTGAGGTCGTTGTGTTGACGTAGGAAGCGTGATCAGAGGTGGTCGGATGCACCCAGTCAGTGATGGAGGTCACCAGTGACAATGACACTAAGAGGTGCATGAGGAGCGCGTGGAGGCCGGCTAGCGGTCGTGTGGAGGCGGTGGACATGAGACGAGAAGAACGGTGATGTTAGAGGTGAGATCGACGGTTCGAAGTGGCTACATGAGTCGAGGGGCAGACCAGCGTCATTGGGTTCTTTGTGAGGGAGGTTGCAGGTGGTGGCGTAGGGAGATAAGGGAGAAAGGGAAAAGGATGAGGAAGATGATGTGGGAGGGATGGTGTTGGGGCTTGGAATGATCACGCGTGGTGTGTTGGGCTACTGTTGTGAGGGGATCGGCGGGGCTGATATGGAATTGTTGGTGGTGAACAAGAAGAAGAAGAAGATGTAGGGGAGTAGGCAGGGGCGAGGATGGTGTGTTTGGGTTATTCTGCTGTGTGGAGAGGATGAACAGGGACTAAGGCAATGAGGAAGAGGAAGTTGGGTGCACGACTGGCGGTGGTGGTGCTCTTTGTCACTGAGTGCCACCGCATCAAGGTGAGCGGAGGATAGGCGAGGAGAGCATCGATCCACAGTGCAAGCTTCAAAACACAGGGTGCTAGAGTCCTCGCAGGGGGTACAATAGGATGGAGAAGGAGTCCCCGCCAGGGGAGAAGCTCCTCCCTCAGTGGATGCGACTTTCCTTTTTAAACAAAAACCTCATCAATTTCCTTCGGTCGCAAGTGTCTCCAACTACTCGCGACGATCGTGAGTGGTTGGAACAGCAGATAAGCACGGGCGGTTCTTCATCAGACGTCTAATTAGAGCATCAGACGTCTTAAAAAAATATAATGCCGTGAATTTGTGATAGCAGTTCCAGACGTCCAATCAAAGTTCAAGACATCTTTTAGAAGTAAAAATGAGTGTCTAATTTTTGTACCTAGCCTGCACTCATCAAATAAATTATATTATCATAACATATGTTATTAAATGTAAAATTAAAGCATAAAATTAAATGTAAGCCAAGCTGAATTGCCATATAACTCCTAATTAATTAACAACTAAGAATAAATAATTAAATAGTACTTAGGCTAAATAATAGTCTACAAAAGTGGACTTATCAGTCGTAGTTCGATTCGAAAGAAAATCCATCGATCAGATAAAGTTTATAATCGAAACTTGAAAAGTGAGTCTCAGGTCGAACACGGGGAGGCGAATGTTTGGTTTTGAAAATCCATGTTTCACTTTTTATTTATTTTTGTCATTTTTATTTTTTCTAATTTTTTTGGTATTTTTTGCAAGTAAGTGATCAGGTTGATGAATTCTAGCTAATCTACTTGCAAAATAAAAAGAGACAGAGATAGAGAGAGAAAAACTCATGTATTTTTATAATCAATGTTTATTACAACTAGGAAAGAGGAAAACTATACTACGAAAGCAATAAAGATAAAGATAGGTGAGATAAATCCCCCTCGACGATTGCTTGGAGGACGACTCACTCTAACGTC
Organism: Thalassia testudinum; assembly: GCA_037157565.1. Taxonomy (NCBI): domain Eukaryota; kingdom Viridiplantae; phylum Streptophyta; class Magnoliopsida; order Alismatales; family Hydrocharitaceae; genus Thalassia; species Thalassia testudinum. The sequence goes on from JAZHRO010000055.1 coordinate 64,583,083, forward strand.
ACCTGAAGGAAGGTGGTGAGAAGTGGGATGAACGAGGACGGTGCCGAAGGATGGAGGGTGGGGTAGGACGGTGTTGCGGCAAGGATCTACTTCCCGAAGTTGGTCAGAAGACGGTTGCGGGATGCTCCACCTTTGGGGATGAGGGGAGGGAAAAATATTTGATTCTACTCTAGAGGAGCATCCCAGGCTTGGGACATGATCTCTCTAGAGCCTTGGAGGTGGTGAGAGGAAGAAAGGAAGAGATGATGGAGAATGGGAGGGGCAAAGGTCCTTTTATAGTAGAGGAAAGGATCAATTTCATATACAGGACATTTAGTGACGGTCATAAACGTCGCTGAAGACAGCCCACACGTCCACCCAACACTGCACTGTGCGCGTTGATAACTCTGTATTCAATGATGATAATTCCATCAACCAGGGTTTATCTTGAGGGTGTATGTGCACTAATAACACACCATAATGGGCATGGGAGCACTACATGCATCGCAAATGAAGATTGCTTATAAATCAATGTTTAATTACCATCTGTACAAGTTCATATTGAAACAGGCCTCAGATGAGAAATCGAACCACACGGATGGATTCAGATCGACGAAGGGAGTCCAACGGACTCGAAATCACTTAAATCTGACATTCGGAGCTCCCTTGACCAGCCCAAGAAGTTTTGGCATTGATCTGATGATCAGCGGCCCATAACGTGCCACATGGCGCCTGCCTGCTCGCATTCGCCACCCTCTCTCTTCATCGTATGATCTCAGCAACACATCAGATCAACGACCCATAACACGCCACGTGGTGCCTGCCTACTCGCATCCTCCACCCTCTCTCTTCATCACACGATCTCAGCCACACATTTCTCATCAGACGGCTAAGGATTCACGAGCTCAGCTCTGCACCGCATCTCCAGCGCAACCAAAGAACTTCAAAATCTGACCGTTGGATCTCCATCCAACGGTCAATATCACCCATGCCTGATTCACTTGTGCACCAATTCGCGGAGGTAGCATAGCGGTTCGACTGCTGCTGCGCCCCAAATCATGCTCTAGCCACACTGCAGCTGATTCAGACCGCCCGATCACCATCAAGAGACTCTAAGGTAGGCTATGTGGTGCGCTCTTACACGCCCAATGCGAACGCGCACGATCACACACGCTCACCACATGTGAAGCTCGATCCAAGCACTCCCCACTCACATGATCGCAACCGTTGATGTGAAATTCGACGGTCGAGCTTATACCTCTGCTGGCTAGGGAGGGTGACGTGGCATGCCCCCAACCATTCGATGGCAATCCGTGATGGGAACACCATCATGAGCCCTAACTAGCTCATTTTGACCTAGAAAAGAGAACAAAAGCTCCTACATAACCTAAAGGAAAGCCTAATTCAAGGAAGAATTATTCTGAGAGGAAAACATGAAATAAAGGGTAAAATTGCAATTTTACCATTACAGTACATCTACAAGATTTCTCAGAGGTTAAACATAGGTCAATTAGACTTAACAAGAGAAAAAGTGGGATGTTTTAGTCAAAAAGGGGTTATTATGAGATCTAAGAATTAAATGACATTCTGTAATCCTAAAAAAAATTCAGTTAATTTCACAAGGTTGTGGTCAGAATAAAAATCAACTAAACTCTCTAAAATTCATGAAAAAATATCCGCTAGGGTTTAGAACCTTCTAATTGGCCATTGGAACATATTTTGACCTAGATTGGGGTCCTAACTCATTATTTGACCTAATTTAGGTTTTTGTGTAAAATGTCTAGTCAAATGAGGTAAAATCTAAAATCCAACTTCACCATTGGATTCCTTAGGTCCAAATTAGGTTTGTACCAAAATATAGGATTAAGGGAATGTCACCTTAACCTACTTTGCAAAATGGTCCACCCAATTACATTTTGACCCTTAACTTTTGAAAACACTTGCGCGGGCCCCCCTATCTTCCTCGCCACTCTTTGCATTTAGTTCCCTCTACCATTACAGTGGAGGGATCCTACTCCAGCGAGGATTTGAGGAGGATTTCTCCCCGAATCCTCAGAGATCTCCCAAATTTGGAAGGGAGATTCTCTGAGGAATTCCCTACCATTTGAACATGATCCTAAGATCTGATTTGCACCCAATCTCTCGTGCTCGAGAGAATTGGGTATCATCTGCACCATCCATCTCTGATGAGATCCTTGTGATTGGAAGGTTGCATTCCAAGCACAAGGACCTCGGCTAGCAGCTATAAAAGGACCCTCAGTCCTTGCTGCATCTTTTCAAGCTTGAATTGGCTGCAGAACGCCCCTAATTTCTTCCTCCCTCGTCTCCAGCCAACTGCCTGCAAGCTCTGATGATCTCTCCTCCCTCTTCTTGTCACTCTGCCACCATACCAGTGGCAAAGTCATCTCTGCCTTGCTCCTCCACGTCGCATCGTACCTGCACGTGCCTCTCCGACCCCTTCGTCGTCATCATCATCGTCATCCTCACCTCAGGACCTTCTTCTCCGATGATGGCACACACGCGCCACTCGTCCTCCGCCTTTCCCCCTTCGTCCAACTACCCTCAGTAAGTTCCTCTCTCTCTGCCCTTCATTTTCCCCCACTTAATCTCATAAAACCACCCTCGATAGCCACCGACCACCTCCGTCTCCCTCATCTCCGGTAGACCACTGGCGAGGCGCAACCGTCATTCCACCCCTCCACATGCCTCGTCACCCACCTCAGAACCTTCGCCATCACTCACTGATCACCATCCACACCTCCACTGACTTCCACACACGCCTTACACCCTCACTGAACACACGCACTTCTACGGTCACAATCTGACCTAGGCACGCACGCCTAGGCCGTTCTGTGCCACACCAACCCCCACCTCACCTTCGCCGTGATAGGTGAAGCTTCCCAAGTTATTTGACAGGGTTGCGATGACATGTTCGTGTGTTTCAAGTTTGAGCCTTTAATCGCCATTAGCGCAGGCGTGAAGGAGCTTGCTCACTCACTCCAGGTCACCCCACTCCAAGCAACAGCATTCCAGGTGAGCGGAATCCCTCTATGAACCGTTCGCACCCAGCAATCAGGGGCCTTAGTGATTGCAGCTGCCCCTATTGCACAGGTGTTATCCCTTTAGGAGCGCGAAGAAGCGGGTGGGACTTTAGTGCCACCTCGGAAGTTCTCAACACAGGTGAGTTACTTAAATTGTTTTTGTGCTTCTTATTGGTTGCCTCAAGTCAAGGGGGAGGTCCCCTCGCCCACACCACCCGCCTCGTCCACGACCCACACCCACGAGGACCTAGCCGACCCGTTTACCCTGCACTCCTCACGTACCACCCACGCCGGTGTGCCTGGACCCGGGAGCGCAAAACCCGACCCGATTACTCGGCTGGCTCTGAGAGAGCAAAGAGAGAAATAGCGAGAGCGTACGCAGGGAAGGGTAGGGGTAGGTTTTGCTTTGCTCTATGCAGGGAAAGAAGAAGAAGGTCTTGTGAAGAAGAAGAAGCTGTGGAAGAAGAGTAGAAGTTAGCATCGGGTAAGGAAGGAAGAAGAAAGACTTGAATGCAGAAGACAAGGCTAAGGAAGAAGAAGCACTGTAGCGGCCGAAGAAAATGCTAAGGAAGGAAGCCAAGGGCAGAGGCTGAAGGAAAGAAATCAAAGAAGAAACTGAAGCCAAGTGAAGACAAAGAAGAGAAGAAAAAGAAGGAAGAAGAAGACAGAAGAAGAGTAGCCGTAGAGAATAAAAGGCAGAAGAAGAGAAAGAGTCAAAGGCAGAGAAAAGAAAGGAGACATCAGAGAAGGAAGAAAAGAGAAGAAGAAAGAAGAAGCCATCAAAGAGAAGAGAGAACAATATATTTCTTTTTACATCTTCTATTCTCTCTTTAGCTTTCATATACATTGAATCTCATTCATATTATTGTTGAACATCATATTTTGAGTAATTTGAGATTGTGATCTTTGTTTTTAAAGACCAATTTGCTCCCTGTGTTCGACCTCGGATACTTAGGTTTTTGAGTAATAAAATTCTCATTTGTTCTCAAGGCGATTTCATTTATACTACAATGCAACATCTTTTAAAACTTTGATCTCGCCCTGTTAACATTTTGGCGCCGTTGCCAGGGTGCAACGGCCATTTTAGAAACTTTGGTCACAACCTCTGATTCAGTACTAACTTAATCTCTCTCTTTTGATGTGTTTGTTTTAGGGGAAGAAAACAAAAGAAAAATAGCTGCACAACAACCACGCCAAGGAACAAGTAAACTCTCATTAGCCCTCTCTCTTAATCCCATCAAAATCTGAAAAGGAAAACAAAGAAAAATCAATCTAGGGCTACTTGTTTCCATATTTAGTAATTCACCAAAGTTGCCTAAGTTTTATTTCAACACATTCTTGAATTGCACATCCATTTAAGGTAATTAGGGCTAAATCCTTCTTGATTGAGCCCTAGATACCATCTTTGAGGCAACTAAATTGGACCAAATAGAGCCAACCTAAGGATTCAAATCTAGGGTTTTAGAGACACATCTTCTCTTAAGCAAAGATTCAAAAATTTCAAAGGGAGGTGTGTCTAAGCCTTGTTTGAAGAGATTTATCCAAGAGAAACCCTAAGCAAATCAAGCTCTTAATTCACTTGAACTCTAAGAGAAAGGACCTAAAAGCTCTCAAAGGAACAAAGAGGTGAAGTTGATCCTTCAAATCAACCAACCTTAAAATTAGGTCACTTTGCACTCAAAAAACCTAAAGTTCAAGTGGAACCCTAAGCACCTTGATCTTAACTAAAAGAGGTAGACTTAAGAGGTCAAGGTCCCCATTCTGGTCTACCTGGAATCTCAATGACAAGAGAGGTCAGGTGGGGGAAACCCTGTAACTCGTGGGGATGCTCTACCGTGTAGGGGTCTTTGCGGGACTCTCCTTCTCTGGTTGCCTAGGTATTTCTCAAGTAGACGGCCTTTCTGACTAAGGGGTATCATCCGCCCTGAACCTCTATAGCCACCCAACATTTTTTGGGTGTCTCGATTAGGTCCAGCACATTCTAATCTCATCAAATCCTTCAGTGCATGTTTGGTAGGAGGTCCTTAAGACCATCCTTAAGATCTCCTTTAGAAATCCACTCCCACCGAGGCCAAGCCTCGACTCTCGTGTTTATGCAGCAACCCCACCACATAGATCTCTCCTCTAACTCAAAACCGAGTTCTCCTTCTTCTTCCATCATGGCACAACCCATTGAAGAAGAGAACAACCTTGAGCACCAACTTCAATGCTTAAATGATCTATTCCAAAACTTTGTAAACCCGCCGCAGCATCCTATGATGCGAGATCATTATAATCCCGCTACAATGGCAATCGAGCCTCGAGTCCAAATCCCAGCTGGAGGTCCTGATTCTGAACTCAAGCCCAATATGATTCATGCCATACCAAAATTCCATGAGCTTAACTCCGAGGATCCATTCTAGCACATTAAGCAGCTCAAACATCTGGCCCAGACCTTCGGGTCAGATGCACAAAACTGGGATATTCTACTCATGAAGATGTTTTCTTTCTCCCTCATGGACAAGGCTGCTCATTGGTATCAAACTCAGACTCATCCAATCAACACATGGGTTGAACTCCAGTCTGAATTTTTGAAAAAGTTCTTCCCCATTGGCCGGACAAATGCCTTGCACCACCAAATCACTTCACTCAAAAATCGAGAGAACCTCTTCATGAGGCATGGGATCGATTCTTTGATCTCATGCGAAAGTACCCCCATCACGGAGTTCCTAAATGGGAACAAGTCCAGTCTTTTTACCAGGGACTTCATGAAGACATTTGATTATTGATTGCGCAGCAATCATAGGTCTTAATTGACCTAAATTAGGCTAGGACTTAGCATAAGTTAGGGTTATTCATGCATGCATACGCATTATCTACATCTTTACTGCTTTCCATTAGCTATGCATAAAATAATGTTATAATGTGCTGATTAAGTGCATTATGTCGATTACAGGGAATAAGCTGATCAGGAGCTGGATCTGAAGCTGGATCAGGAATAACGGGAGTTGTAGCAGAGCTGAAGCAGAAGGCCTAGTTTAGATGTAGGAATAATAATGTAAGGGGGTTAAAGGTTTTCTGTTCTATTAAATAGAAATAAAGCAGTAAAATGTGAAGAGCATAGGTCCATCCTAGCCCTAGGATAGCCTAGAGACTTCCCCAAGCCTTAGCCACCCTTAGATTAGGTCACAACACCTTAGGAAGTCCTAAAACCCTAGTTCCAACCCTTCTCTGGACGTCCAGATAAGTTTTAAGACGTCCAGGACCCTTAGCCAACTCCCACACACTTCAAACCCATTTCTGCAGTGTTATTGGATGTCCAGACACTTTGTCAGACGTCCAATTTCTGCAGAATACCCAAAACAGAACCCGAAATCCTTCCTGACTCTAATTGGACGTCCAGAAAACAAGTCTGGACTTCTGATCTTTGAGTATAAGACGTCTGATTCTATAATTAGACGTCTGATACTACTCTCCAATTCCTGTTTTGAGATTTAAGCCTTGATCTTGGATCTCTAGGTCCCTAAACCCAATTCCAACCCCATAGGAACCTAAATTAAGGTGCCCTAACCCTAGTACATCACCTCTAGACCTCCCTAAGGACCTAATGAGGTCCTCACTAAACCTAATTGACTTGGATCTTAGTCAAATCCATCAGCCTATTCAATTGGACTCATTAAGTCCAATTGAGCCCTGATCTCAGCACACACTGTCCAATTGGACTCAGTGAGAGTCCAATTGACCTAGACCTGACTTAATTGAGTTGTTTTACTCTCAATTAAGTTTCCGCACACCCAATTAAACTTGTATTAAGTTTAATTGCACTTTACCTTAGTGAATTAGGGTTTATAACCCTAATTTGAGACCTACCTTGACCTAAACCCACTAGAACCCAACCTAATCAACCTAGCCACCTAAGTTTCGACCCACACACACCCACACACACCCACACACGCCATCCACACGAAAATATCTAGCCTAGAGTTCTCTAGAACTCTCTACCATGTGTGGTTGCCTTGGTTGCCAGAAATAGCAACCAAGAGCCATTCAATTTTTAGATCCACATTTTGTGGATCCAAAAACCACCATCCACCCTCTCTCTCTCACTCTCCCACGAGCTCCCACCATAGGCCTCTCTAGAGAATTCCATAATTCTCTAGAGAGCTTCCATTGGGTCTATAAAAAGACCCCATGGGTGGCCATTTGCACCCATTCACTTCTTTGGCAATTGCACTCCATTGGTGCCATTCACGCCACCTCCATAGTCACTCACTCCACCTCCACGAGCTCACTACCACCACCATGGAGGACACCATGCTGGGATGCTGGATCAACCCTACCTCTCTCCAAGGGTCGACCTAAGCTACATTGGCCGCCCCTCATTCTCTTCTCAACCACTCCAAGGCCATCGGGGACCACCCCTGAATGCCCTCTACTCTTTTAGCTCTAGATCATGCTTTTCATAAGTTTTACCGCTTTCATTTACTGCTTAGTAGAGTAGTTTATCTTCTCCCCCAATGATGCATGCAAAATCCCCTCGTCGATTCTTGTATGCAATCGTTTTCTGGTAGCTAGGTTTAATTTAAAGCATTCCTGTATAAGCTTTCCTCTAGATTTCCTGTACAAACAACTCTCCCCCAATGAATGAATGAAAAATGCATTTATATATATATATCTCTCTTTATGTGTTTGAAATCACCATGAACTGAATGATTATTTTATTTGCATGATTTAAGTGCTTGTTCTTTAACCGCCTATATATTGCGCACCAGAATACTAAGTAGAGCGGCTTTAAGATCAATTTCAAAAATAGAAACACGCCTCCCAGAGACGAACGACCGAGACTCAAAGTCTCGTTATCTTTAAAAATCAAATCTTCGACAAACGTTTTTGCGCGACTATACTACGATTTTCGACGACTTTCAAATGCGCAAAAACAACTTTCCATCAATTATTCATCAATGCAACCTACGGAGGAAACATCATGGGTCAACATGAGGACACGGTGTGGGAGATTCTCGAAAATATGTGCGAGAACTCCATCAATAATGACTCCATGGGCTTATTCGACCGTACGAATGCCCACACATCGATGAATCATAGGGGAGCACATGAGATGTAGAGCCTGTCCACATCCGTCGACTTGGAACTGATGGCCAGTCGATTGGACATGGTCTTTATCATACAGAAGATGGTGGACAAGTTAACTCGGCATCTGCAGCGAGCCACCTCTGCGCAGAACTCATTTTTACAACCACCTCTTGCGAGGGAAACTGTGCAAAACATCTATCATCGATCTTTTCAGGGGATGGACTCGTATCCACCCTTGTCTAACTCCAGGACCGGAGGGACCTCCGATCCACTCTATTCTAGTTGGGGGAACTCTGAACCCTCGTACTCTGACTTTCTTGAGGCTCCTCAGACCTATGAGGACCTCAATGCCATCCAGAATGATCCATTTTCCAATACCTACAACCCTGGATGACGGAATCATCCCAACTTCCAATGGGTGGGAAATTCTCATAATCAAAGACCACCTTGTCAACCTCGTCCATATCAGCAGCCTCAGCCTCGGCCCAACCTCACCTATCAATCTGGGCCAAACTAGGATCAAATGACTTATCCTTCAAACACTAGCTGACATTCAGAAGACGAATGCGACAATTCAGAAACAGCACAAGGACGAGATCATAGAGGTTCGCAATCAACTCGCCCAAATGGCAAATTCCCACCAACCTGGCACCCTTCCTTCGCAACCTCTGCCAAACCCAAATAACGTGTCGACCTAGAGGTATGTTATGAACCCAAATCCAGGCCACGCACACATGATTTACCAGGCCCCTTTTGTTCTATCACCTGACGGGATGGAAGCTTCGACATCTTATGTGGGATTTCAACAGCAGCCACCCATCTTACCGACCCCAAACCAAAACTAGGCAGGATTAAACTCCATAACAATCCATAGTGGCAAAGCAACTCAAGACCCACCTTATCCAAACCACTCCAAGCTTGGTAGTAACCCAAGCCCTAGGATAGTTATCTAGGATACCCCTATCCCAGATCAAGAACCTGGACCTATTCTGGAGGAACCAACCAAGGTTCCATTTCCCGAGGCCTTGACCAAGGGAAAGTGGATAACCAAACCTGTGGCTCCTGAGGAGGATTTGGCCAGGCTCTTTGAACAGGTCTAGATAAACATCCCCTTGATCGATGCAATCTGTCACGTACTGGCTTACGCACGATTTCTGAAAGATGTATGTACACCCAAGCGTAAGTCGCGGACCAAAAGTCGGAGTCTGATCATACTGTCAGAGCAAGCCAGCTCTGTAATATTGAGTAAACTCCCACCCAAGGCTAAAGACCCAGGTACTCCCCTGATTTCATGTAAAATTGGTGATACCCAATTTGACAGAGCCTTGTTAGATTTAGGTGCCTCCATAAACCTAATACCTACATCCCTCCTTGACTACCTTGAAGAATCCAAGCTTAAACCAACAGAGGTGACATTGCAGTTAGTCGATCGATCCATCAAGTCACCTAAACGAATACTCGAGGATGTCATTGTTAAAGTATGAGATTTCTACTTCCCGGTGGATTTCATAGTTCTAGATATTGATGCACCGGAGAACCCAAGGGATACACTGATTATACTAGGGAGACCTCTTCTAGCCACTGCTAGGACCATCATAAACTGTGAGGAGGGCCAAATAGAATTAAAATTTGGGAACCAAACTCTAAAGATTGACATCTTTAAGGCTCAACAAGGGATTAATTGTGGTGTTATAGAACAAATATGTGATATCAAGGCTATGGTTGATGAACTGCATACCAAGGACAACCTGATTATCCTCGATCAACCACCAGAAGATCAAAACCCACAAATAGAGGAGTCTGAACCTGATTTGGATACACCCATAACTCTTACCCGTGTCCCTGATACACACCCTAAACCACCCGCTGCTGCTGATAATCCCATCCTGGAACTCAAGCCTCTTCCCAATCATCTGAAGTACGTCTTTTTGGGTTCCAATCTGACATTTCCTATGATTATCAACTCCAGACTCGCACCTGACCAAGAATCCCATCTAATTACTATTCTCTAGCAACATCGTAGAGCCCTTAGATGGACTCTCGATGACTTGACTGGCATAAGCCCCTCTTATTGCACACATCGAATCTACACTGAAGAGGGCGCACGACCTTCGTGAGAAATGCAGAGACGTTTGAACCCTAATCTGTAGGAGGTCATGAAAAAGGAGATCATTAAGTGGTAGATGTAGGGATCATCTACCCGATCTTCGACAGTCGCTGGGTGAGTCCAATCCAGGTTGTGCCTAAGAAGGCTAGACTCACCATCATCACGACTGAAACCAGAGAGGACATACCGACTCGAATAGCTAATTCGTGGAGAGTCTGCATTAATTATAGAAGAGTCAATTCCTTCACGAAGAAGGATCATGTCCCACTACCGTTTATTGATCAGATCCTCAAGAAACTAGCGAGAAATAGGTTCTTCTACTTTCTTGATAGGTACTTTGGTTATAACCAAGTGGCAATCCATCTTGAGGATGAAGAAAAGACCACTTTCACCTGCCCCTTCGAGACGTACACGTTTCGAAGGATGCCGTTCAGTCTCTGCAATGCACCCGCAACTTTTCAACGGTGCATGCTTGCCATATTCTCAGATATGGTAGGTGATTATCTGGAAGTCTTCATGGATGACTTTTTAGTATTTGGAGCATCATTTGATGATTGCCTCCAGCACTTGGTCCAAATACTTAGGCGATGCATTGACGTGAATTTGGTTCTTTCCTGGGAAAAGAGCCATTTCATGGTACCTGAGGGAATCATCCTGGGACATCTGATTTCGAAGAAAGGCATCCAAGTCGATCGAGCCAAGGTTAACTTGATTTCCAAACTCCCTATGCCTAGCTCGATCAAGGACATCCAATCTTTTCTGGGGCACGTTGATTTTTACCATCGATTTATCCCTGATTTTTTGAAAATCACGTGCCCCCTAACTACTCTTCTATCAAAGGATGTACCTTTCGAAATCTCCAAGGAATGCACATAAGCATTTGAGATCCTTTGTGACCAAGTTACCTAAGCCCTGATCCTACAGTCCCCTAATTGGTCTCAACCCTTTGAGATCATATGCGATGCATCCGACTTCGTTGTAAGAGTGGTTTTGGGGCAGAAAATTGACGGGAAACCCGTGGTCATTTACTACGCTAGCAAAACACTTGATGAGGCTCAGCGTAACTACACGGTTACTGAGAAAGAGCTACTAGCCGTAGTATTTACCCTAGAAAAATTCAGATCTTACCTCCTGGGTTCCCATGTTATCATCTATTCAGATCACACAGCTGTGAGGCATCTCCTTGCAAAGAAGGACGTGAAACTTCGATTAATCCAATAGATCTTGCTGTTGCAAGAATTTGACCTCGAGATTCGTGACAAAGCAAGAAACCAAAACGTGGTAGCTGATCACTTGTCCCACCTTCCTTCTGAGATCACTGACCCTTCCAGACCCATCACGAAATATTTTCCTGATGAGCACCTCCTGACTATCAATACAGGGCTTCCATGATTTGCTAACATAGTAAACTACTTGGCATCATATCAGATCCTGTCCGATTGGCCAAAGGCTAAGAAGGACAAATTGCATTCCGATGCCAAGTATTACCTTTAGGAAGACCCGTATCTATTCCGCATTGGTGCTGATCAAATAATTCGACGATGTGTCACGAAAGCGGAAATCAAAGACATACTCTCTTTCTGCCATTACCAGGCATGCGGTGGACATTTTTTAGGACACAGAATCACATCAAAAGTCCTCCAGTGTGGCTTTTACTGGCCTACAATCTTCAAGGATGCATACAATCACTGTAAGGCATGTACTCGTTGCCAGACCTTGGGCAACATGAGCCATCAAGACATGATGCCTTTACAGCCATTTCTGGTATGCGAAATTTTTGACATTTGGGGGATTGATTTTATGGGACCCTTCCCTATCTCGGACAGCTTCGAATACATCTTACTTGTTGTTGACTATGTGTCCAAGTTGATCGAAGCCATTCCGACCCAAACCAATGATCATAAAGTTGTTATCAAATTCATTCATCAAAACATCTTCTTAAGGTTCGGGATTCCACATGAAATAATTTTCGATGGAGGGACGCATTTCATAAACACTCATTTCAGGTCATTGATGACCAAATACTGGGTGTCGCTCTGAATCTCTACTCCTTACCACCCCCAAACTAATGTCTAGCTGAGTTATCAAATCGGGAGATCAAGAAAATCCTCCAGGTTACTGTTCGACCTGACAGGAAGGGTTGGTCATCCCATCTTCTGGAAGCTTTGTGGGCTTATAGGACCGCCCACAAGACCCAATTAGGTATGTCTCCCTTTAGACTGGTGTACGGGAAGGCATGTCACCTCCCCGTCGAATTGGAGCATAAAGCCTATTGGGTAGTACGAAATTGCAACTTAGATCTTTCTAAGGCTGGAACCCATAGAAAGCTTCAAATGAGCGAGATCGATGAATTACACCATGACGCGTATGAGAACTCGCAAATTTACAAAGAGTGGGTTAAAGCCTTTCATGAAAAGCACATATCTAGAAAGATTTTTCATCCTGGTCAAAAGGTCTTACTCTTTGATGCCCGACTCAAATTATTCCTATGAAAGCTATGATCTAAATGGATCGAACCCTACCTAGTCCGACAAATCTTTGGAAATGGAGCTGTTGAGATCAGTCCACTCAGCCATGATTTTGAACCCTTCATCATGAACAGCCAGAGACTCAAACAGTTCATTGACATGACCAATGCAGATTTGGCTGAGACATCCTTTATCCTCCATTCTCGCTAAGCTCATTGCACCCAGCCGATGGCGTAAAACTCAGCGCTTAAAGGGAGGCAACCCATCATTATTTGAAAAGCACGAAACCTTTGCTGACATTTCTATGCTGAATTCATATTGCACTTTAGGGTTCATCTATTAGAACAGCCGACTCCACCTCAGGTACCCGTACCCAAGTCTTGAAATCGTTCGCAACAGTCACCTCGACCCGTTCGCTCACCCAACACTTATCCTAATGAATGAACTAAGCTAAATTCGAACCCACCTAATTTACAATGGGGACATTGCAAATCGTAGGAATGGGAGTATATGAAAGTACAAAATGTTATGAAAACTCATATCAAGAAAATGTTTCAACAAAAAAAAATCACATATCACAAAAAACACAAAAAAATTGAAAAATCTTGAAAAAGAACAAAAAAAACTGAGGGAGAGAAATTTTTGGGCTATACAAAACATGAGGAGGAAAAAGAGCATAAAATGAAAAAGAAAAAAAAGAATAGTCATTAGTAAAAGATTAAGGGATTAACAAAAGTTCTAGACCACATCAAGAAAAAAAGAGAGAAATGGAAAAAAAGATTAGTAGGAACGCTAACTTTAGGCCTTTTGAGCTAGACTCTTAGGCTTAAAAATTCAAGTATTCTCTAAGATCGGGATAATCCTCAAGAGGTTGGGGAAAATGCAAAGCTTAAGTATTAGGTCTAAGGCTTAGGGAGTATTCAGCCTCGTTAACTAACCTTCGGTTTGCAGGACTCGGTAACCTAAGCACCCCAATCCACACACAGTCTGTTTCAATGCGCATAACTATCAAAATCATGCAAAAGCGTTTAAATGTTCTGAAAAAGTTGCCTAGATTAGGAGCAGTCGATCAACACAAGTTGATTTGGACGAGTTCCCGGCGTAGAGAGGTGGGAAATTCCCCTCGAAGATGCGTAACAACATATCGTCTTCTTGGTGCTTGTCTCCTAGGATATTTACATATCCTACCAGGGGCACGTAAGCACACCGCTGGTTTAGATACCATGGGTGACATTATCACGAAATGTCAATTGCCAGGGTCTGAATTCGACCATGGAACGCCATGGGCGGGATTATCTCGAAATCTCGAAAGCCAGGATTCTGGGGGTTTCCATGGGCGGTGCTATCACGAAGCATCGATTGCTAGGGACCTTTGAGGATTGATGATGGGGACGAGGAATCCGATAAAAACCGTGTTGAGAAGCCAATTCGAAGCTAGAAATAAAAAGAAAAGAGAGAGAAAACTCTCCAAACAAATAAATCCTCTATCTCTCTCTTACAAAAACGCACTGCAAACTGAACCTAGGCTAAAATATGTCTCAAGCATGGGTGCTTTAACTGCGGAGTCCAATGAACCTTAGGATAGTTCCTGCGGGCCTTAAAAACCTTCACGGAGGACTGAGGCTAAAGCTGGTCAGGTCCAGATTTTGATTGGTACTTGAGTACCTCTAGGCCTATTGTCGGCATTCTGACCTAGTCACAAAAGAAAAAGAAAAAGCACTTATCATAACTAGTGAAAGAAACTCATGGTCTAGTGTAGACGTTAAAACCTTAAAATTCTGCTAAGGGACTAGCAAAAGCTAGTCATGAAGGTATGATGGGAAACCATCATGAGCCCTAACTAGCTGATTTTGACCTAGAAAAGAGAACAAAAGATCCTACATAACCTAAAAGAAGGCCTAATTCAAGGAAGAACTGTTCTGAGAGGAAAACATGAAATAAAGGGTAAAACTACAATTCTACCATTGCAATACATCTACGGGATTTCTCAGGGGCTAAACATAGGTCAATTAGACTTAACAAGAGGAAAAGTGGGATGGATCAGTCAGAAAAGGGTTATTGTCAGATCTAAGAATTAAATGGCATTCTGTAACTCTAAAACAAACCTAGTTAATTTCACAAGGTTCTGATCAGGATAAAAATCAACTAAACCCTCTAAAATTCATGGAAAAATATCCTCTAGAGTTTAGAACCTTCAGCCTTTGGAACTTATTTTGACCTAGATTGGTGTCCTAGCTCATTATTTGACCTAATTTGGATTCTTGTGTAAAATATCCAGTCAAATGAGGTCAAACCTAAAATACAACTTTCCCATTGGAATCCTTAAGTCCAAATTAGGTTTGTACCAAAATTTGGGGCAAAGGGAAGGTCACCTTAACCTACTTTGCAAAATGATCCACCTAATTACATTTTGACCCTTAGCTTTTGAAAACCCATGTGCGGACACCCCTATCTTCCTCGCTACCCCTTGCATTTAGGTCCCTCCACCATTATAGCGGAGGAATCCTACTCCAATGAGGATTTGAGAAGGATTTCTCCCCGAATCCTCAGAGATCTCTTCCCAGATTTGGAAGGGAGATTCTCTGAGGAATTACCTACCATCTGAACATGATCCCAAGATCGGATTTGCACCCAATCTCTCATGCGAACGCTCGAGAGAATTGGGTATCATCCACACCATCCATCTCTGACGAGATCCTTGTGATTGGAAGGTTGCCTTCCAAGCACAAGGACCTCGTCTAGCAGCTATAAAAGGACCCCCGATCCTTGCCGCATCTTTTCAAGCTTGAATTGGCCGCAGAACACCCCTAATTTTTTCCTCCCTCGTCTCCGGCCAACTTCCCGCAAGCTCCGACAATCTCTCCTCCCTCTTCTCACCACTCTGCCACCATACCAGTGGTAGAGTCATCTCCACCTTGCTCCTCCACATCGCACCGTACCTGCACGTGCCTCTCTAACCCCTTCGTCGTCGCCGTCATCCTCACCTTAGGGCCTTCTTCTCCGATGATGGCACACACACGCCGCTCGTCCTTCACTTTTCCCCCTTCGTCCAACTACCCTCAGTAAGTTCCTCTCTCTCTGCCCTTCATTTTCCCCTACTTAATCTCATAAAACCACCCTCGATAGCCACCGACCACCTCCGTCTCCCTCATCTCTGGCAGACCACCGGCGAGGTGCAACCGTCATTCCACCCCTCCACACGCCTCTCCACTCACCTCAGAACCTTCGCCATCGCTCACTGATCACCATCCACACCTCCACTGATCGCCACACAAGCCCTACACCCTCACTAAACACATGCACTTCCACGGTCACAGTCTGACCTAGGCACGCACACCTAGGCCATTCTACACCACACCAACCCCTGCCTCACCTTCGCAATGTTACGGCGAAGCTTCCCAAGTTATTTGACAGGGCCGCGAGGCCGTGTTCGTCCGTTTCGGGTTTGAGCCTTCGACCGCCATTAGCGCAGGCGTGAAGGAGCTTGCTCGCTAACTCCAAGTCGCCCCACTCTAGGCAACAGCATTCTAGGTGCGCGGAATCCCTCTACGAACCGTTCGCACCCAATAATCAAGGGCCTCAGCGACTGCAGCTGCCCCAATTACACAGGTGTTCTCCCTGCAGGCGCGCGAAGAAGCGAGTGGGACTTTAGTCCCACCTAGGAAGTTCTCAACACAGGTGAGTTACTTAAATTGTTTTTGTGATTCTTATTGGTTGCCTCAAGTCACGGGGGAGGTCCCCTCACCCATGCCACCCGCCTCGTCCACGACCCACACCCACGCGGACCTAGTCGACCCGTTTACCCTGCACTCCTCGTGCACCACCCATGCCGATGCGCCTGGACCTAGGCACACGTAACCCGACCCGATTACTCGGCTGGCTCTGAGAGAGAGGAGAGAAATAGAGAGAGAGCATATGTACTGTGTAGGGAAGGAAGAAGAAGGACTTGTGAAGAAGAAGAAGTTGCGGAAGAAAAGCCTAAGTCAGGTGAGGCTAAGGAAGGAAGAAGAAAGACTTGAAGGCAGAAGACAAGGCTAAGGAGGAAGAAGCACTGTAGCGGCCGAAAAAGAGGCTAAGGAAGGAAGCCAAGGGCAGAGGTTGAAGGAAAGAAATCAAAGAAGAAACTGAAGCCAAGAAAAGACAAAGAAGAGAAGAAAAAGAAGGAAGAAGAAGACAGAAGAAGAAGAGTAGCCGTAGAGAATAGAAGGCAGAAGAAGTGAAAGAGTCAAAGGCAGAGAAAAGAAAGGAGACATCAGAGAAGGAAGAAAAGAGAAGAAGAAAGAAGAAGCTATCAAAGAGAAGAGAGAACAATATATTTCTTTTTACATCTTCTATTATCTCTTTAGCTTTCATATACATTGAATCTCGTTCATATTATTGTTGAACATCATATTTTGAGTAATTTGAGATTGTGATCTTAGTTTTTAAAGACCAATTTACTTTCTGTGTTCGACCTCGGATACTTAGTTTTTCAATTAATAAAATTCTCATTTGTTTTCAAGGCGATTTCATTTATACTACAATGCAACATCTTTTAAAACCCCGATCTCGCCCTGTTAACAATCCGCGCCTTGGATCTGATGGCTATGGGGGCATAAGCGCTGATTGAGGAAGAAAGCATGCGTGCCTCAAAGGACCGGCGGCCAAGGGGATTCACCGACACTTACGGAATGGGTTTAGTGACGTCTCGGACGTCGCTAAAACCCTTACATAGTTTGTAAACTCCTCTATATAGAACTCCTCAACCACCCCATTCAAGGGCATTCAATTCACACACACTCTACATGCAATACTAGCCCTCTCCTAGATCCACTATACACTTCATACCTGCCCCGGAGTTGTCAAGCCGCTGACGGAGCTCCCCTCCACCACCATGGCCGCCTTGCCTCCACCTCACACTCTCTTTACTTTTGTTTTATGTTGCACTTGTTTAAGGTTTCATCTATTGTTATAGTTGTAAAAAAACTCTAATTGCATGCTATATGTTGATGATCTTTCATATATCATAGCTCACATCCTCTTAGAATTATTGTCATGTTTTAAACACGATCTCTAAACCTACTCTTTCTCTCTCTCATTTTCTCACAAGCAAGCAAACCAAACATTCCCGTGACAACTAAAGCAACAAACTAATCCGATTTCATACCTCCTTCTGTTCGACACTTGGACTTACCAAATCCACATCTTAAATTAAAACCGACATCGCGAACGCATACTACAATGGCATAATTAAACAAACGCATTTTGCACATGTTAGTTTTTGGCACCATTGCTGGGGAGGCAACAGATTTCTTTTGTCGCTTTTATCCTGCATTTGTATTCACATCTTCTAACTCATTTTTCTCTCTGTACTTGATTGGTTGTAGGAACTCGACGCTTGGGTGATGGAGGAGCTCTATCCAAGAAAGTGGACCGAGAGTGAAGTGCTGTGAAGATGGTTTTGAGTATTACTCTACCCATTGATTGTTTGCTTGCCTAAAAAAATATAAAAATCAAAAATTGGCGTGGTGAATGGTTACTTGGCCCACATTCCATACTCATCACCCAACCAAAAAAAAAAAAAAAAATATATATATATATATATATACACTAACGTTCTTGAAGAGATAATCTTTTTGGAGTGTTCTTCTTTCTTTTGAGTGGTGTTTGTGAAGCCACCATGACTTGACTTTGGCCGCAACATTCACCATAATTAAAATCAACTCACCTGGTAGAATTGCATGAACACTAGGGTGAATACACTAGAGTTATTTTTCTAGGGCCACATCATTCTAAAAGAAATTGACTTTCACCCTTTGTGTGCAGAACCTTGTGTGCCCACTTGAACCTTGTTTGAAAACATTAAGGAACTTCAACCCTAAAAAGCATTAAAGCAAGGACAAATAATTAAAAGACACCACATCCTAAAATCCTTGATTGAGAACCATGTTTTGTTAAGTGCACACACATGCTCAAATTGGTTAACTAAGAGGCACAACCCCAAACAACGTCTCATCGCATATCCTGAGCACAAGCACTAGCCTAGCCCCTCATTAAAATGGAGTAGATGTGCCCTAGGCAGCACTAGTCTAAGTCGTGAAGGTGTGATTAGGTTTGCTAGGCACTTGGCCTTCATTCCCTTTGTAGAATCTGGTGTCTAGGATGTGGGGAAGTGTCAAATGACCGCGATTGTGGGGTCTACGGAACCGACGGCGAATGCCAAAGGAAGAACCTTCCCTTCAATCCCCTTGTAATCAACCTGGCCAGATTAACATCGGGAAAGGTGGTTAAGTGCTTACAGACCTGATCATTCCATTTGAGGCTTCTAGGTCACCTAAGGTATACACTATAAGGACTAGACTTGCTTACTTGTTTGTGTATACACTTCTCACACTTGTCTCTCTCCTCATCCCTCCCCGTTCTTCTCTAGTGTATGCACGGGAGACGATCACTTCATCTTGAGCTGTTTGTTTTAGATAGGGAAATTAGGAGGAGACTTGATTTTATAAGGGAAATGGCTGAACCAAGAATTGATGAGATCAAGGATCAACCCCAACCCAATGCTATGGCCATCATTTAGGCCCAAATCTCTGCCAACCACCAACTTCAACAACATCAAATCCAAACCATCATGCAAGCCATACACCAATTGCAAAACCCTCAAGGGAAACCCCCACTGAACCCACCATAACCTCCTGAGGGCCAACCTAGGCCTTTCCGTGATTTTTACTATCCGTCTGCCATCTGGATCGAGCCACATCTTAGGGTCCTTGAAGGGGGAGATGATTTTGAGCTGAAACCTAATGTTCTGAGCTTAATTTAGAGCCACTTTCATGGGAGCTCAAATGAGGACCCCTTCCAACACCTTGAGGACCTAGACCGAATTGGCCAAACTGTGAAACCTAGGAACATCAGCTTGGACATTGTTTTGATTAAGATGTTCCCTTTCTCCCGAAATGACAAAGCATCTCACTGTCTTAGAACCTTAGAGAGACCCATCTCCACCCTGGGAGGAACTGAGACATGCATTCTTGAAGAAATTTTTCGCCATAGGTAAAACCAATGCCCTCAAAAGAGCCATTACCACATTTACACTACAAGGTGGGGGACAATTCCATGAGGCATGGAAAAGATTTAATGAATTGTTGAGGAAAAGCCCACACCATGAGGTTCCAAGGTGGAAATTGGCCCAGATCTTCTACCATGGTCTGGACAGCAACCTGAGGAACTTTGTTGATGCCTCATGTGGAGGAAACTTTTTGAACAAAGATGAGGAGAGCACGTTCAAACTCTTTGAGTCCATGAGTGAGAATTCACTCAACAATGCCTCCATGACCCAGTTTAATCGATCCAGTCAACCCCGTGGCCGGATCTATGAAGTGCAAGCCAAGTCTGGAACGATTGACATGGACATTATAGCCAAAAAGTTGGATCAAGTTGAGTTGGTGGACAAAAAGATTGATGAGCTGTTGAACAAAACCAAAAACTTGTTACAGACCCTCTCCCTAACAAAGGGAACTCACAATGTAGATTTGGTGCAGCCAATGAACCAAATACACCTGGAACAACCCCTGACCATGTTCCAGGGAGGGACCTTTCTCCCTCAAACCCTGTTTACTCTCTTCCCTCCCCCTCGGCACCTTTTATCTTTGAAGATGTCCTGGGCACCCAAGGTTACTCCAAACCTAACCCCTTCTCTAACACCTACAATGCTGGATGGTGTAATCACCTGAATTTCACCTGGATGAACCAAAATTTGAACCAATTCCAGAACCAACCCTCCTGGCCAAACCCCCCTCCTATCAGTAAGGTCCACCAGTTAGACCACCCTATAATTAGAATAGGGTGGTCCCTCCCCCGCAAAACCAAATGGACACGCTAAAAAAAATGATGGCTGATATGAATTAGAAACATCAAGAGGAAATGGCATTAGTGAAGGGATAGTTGAGCCAGCTGTTGGATTGCAAACAACAGGGATCCCTTCCTTTTTAGCCACAACCGAACCTACGAAATGTGATCAACAGAGACCCCAATTGTCAAGGGTTCCAAGCCAATCCTGGGCATGCCCACATGGTCCAGCATGCCCCGCAAACACCCCCTTGGTTTGGTGCTTCTTCTTCCTCTTCTTCTCAAGGATCCACCCATGGTCCCAATGCCTTAGCTAACACAGTTACCTTGAGAAGCGACACTAAAACCCAGGACCCCAAATGGCCGACCCCTCCTGTGACCTCACTTCCTGAGATACCCAATTCTGAGGATGAGCGAGAGGAACCCAAGGACCTGGAGGCTGACCCGATTCAAACTCAAACACCATACCCTGAGGCCTTGGAGAAAAGGAACAAAAAGAAAGCTGTAGTTGAGAATGAGGAGCTATTGGAGATTTTCAAACAAGTCTAGATTAATATTCCGCTCCTTGAAGCAATCAAGCATATCCCGGCTTATGCTAAGTTCTTGAAGGATGCCTGTACGCTGAAGCGTAAGTCGAGAACCCAAGCAACTAGGAAGGTTGTGCTCTCAGAATAAGTCAGTTCAGTGATATTGAGTAGCTTACCTCCCAAACAAACTGACCCAGGAGCACCCCTGATTTCTTGTAATATCAGGGACATGACATTTGATAGAGCGCTCTTGGACTTAGGTTCCTCTATCAACCTAATCCCGGCTACCCTTTACATCAATGTGGATTTGGAGAGTTAAAACCCACGCTTATGACTATCCAACTGGCTGATAGATTTGTGAAAACCGCGATGGGGGTAGTTGAGGACATAATTATTCGGGTCAAGGACTTCTACTTCCCAGTTGACTTTTTGGTCCACGACATGGAAGTCCCCGAACAGCTACAAAACACACCCATCATCCTGGGTAGACCCTTCTTAGCTACGGCTAAGGCGAACATTGATTGCGAAACGGGATGCATGGAAATCACCTTTGGAGACAAGAAGATGCAATTGGATATCTTCAGGGTGGCTAAGTCTTTTGATTGTGGCTAAGTTGAGGAGCACGATCCCGTGGAACCTTTGGTCGAAGAATGCCTCATTCTTAGCTCTTCAATAGACCATTTGACTCAACCAGTTGATGACTACCCTGACCCACTCTAGCCTGTGGAGGTTGACCTGTGTAGAGTTGATTACCTTCAGCAACCTCCATTCAAGGAGATTGATGTTGACCAACTCCCACTTTTCCCCTATCCATCAAATGCTGTCCCACCTACACCTAAACTAAAGCCTTTGCCCGATAATCTCAAGTATGTCTTCTTGGAACCTGACCAGACCTTCCCTGTGATTATCAATGTCCATTTAAATAGAGATTGAGAACTTAGGTTGACTACAACCCTCTCTGAACATCAGGCAGCTATTGGGAGGACAATTTCTGGCTTAAAGGGAATTAGCCCTACCTATTGCACTCACAAGATCTATTTGGAAGATGGGGCTCGACCTTCTCGCCAGATGCAGAAGCAATTGAACCTGAATATGCAAGAAGTCATTAAAAAAGAAATAATCAAATGGCTTGACGCAGACATCATTTACCCAATTTTCGATAGCCCCTAGGTGAGCCCCACTCAAGTTGTCCCTAAGAAAGTCGGGCTCACAGTGGTCACCAATGACCAAGGCAAATCCATCCCCACCCGCACCACTACCGCATGGCAGGTATGCATCGACTATGGGAAGCTTAATGAGGCCACCAAGAAAGATCATTTCCCTCTGTCATTCATTGACTAGATTCTTGAGCAATTAGCATGGTAGAAATATTTTTCCTTCTTGGATCGATATTCAGGATACAACCAAGTTGCTATTGCACCAAAGGATCAAGAGAAGACCGCATTCACTTGCCCGTATGGCACGTTCACATTCTGTCGTATGCCATTCGGGTTATGCAAAGCACCTGCGACCTTTCAGCATTGCATGCTAGCCATTTTTTCAGAGATGGTGGATGAATACCTGGAGGTCTTTATGGATGATTTCTCTGTGTTTGGGAACTCATTCGACCATTGTCTTAGCAACTTGGAGAAGATCCTGAAGTGATGTATTGAGGTCAACCTGGTTTTAAGCTAGGAAAAGGGCCATTTCATGGTTCAGGAAGGGATTGTCCTTGGCCACATCATCTCGCATAGGGGCATCGAAGTGGATCAAGATAAGGTTGATTTAATTTTCAAACTTCCACCCCCTAGCTTGATTAAGCAAATCTGATCTTTCTGAGGACATGTTGGCTTCTATAGAAGGTTCATTAAGGATTTTTCCAAACTTTCTAAGCCCTTGACTAACCTTCTAGCCAACGACACCCTTTTTCACATGACACCTGATTGCATCAAGGCTTACAACACCCTTAGGGAAACAGTCTCCACTGCATCTATTTTACAACCCTTAGACAGGTCCCAGGACTTTAAAATAATGTGCGATGCATCAGATTTTGCCATCGGTGCAGTATTAGGACAAAGAAGACAGAGGAAACTCGTGGTGATCTACTACGCGAGCAAAAAGTTGGATGAGGCTCAATGGAATTACACCGTCACAAAAAAAGAATTGCTTGTTGTAGTCTTTGGGTTAGAAAAGTTTCAATCATACCTTCTGGGATCCCACGTGATGGTTTACACCGACCACTTAGCTCTCTGACATTTGTTGGCTAAAAAGGACTCTAAACCTAGGCTCTTTCGATGGATCCTGCTCTTGCAAGAATTTGACCTGGAAATACGCGACAAAGCCGATTCCAAGAACGTCGTAGCCGATCACCTATCCACACTTCATCCGGACCACATTGAACCCTCATTACCCTTGATGGACACCTTCCCTGATGAACAACTTCTAGCTGTGTAAGGAAGAAAGCTACCCTAGTATGCAGACTTAGTCAACTATCTGGTGGTAGGACAGATTCCGCACGGTTGGTCCAGTCAACAACGGGATAAGTTCTTGGCTGATGCCAAGCACTATTTCTGGGATGATCCTATGTTGTTTAGACTCTATGCTGACTAGATCATTAGGAGGTGTATTCCTGAAGAGGAAGTCCACAGTGTGCTATCCTTTTGTCATGACCAAGCCTGTGGTGGCCACTTCTCTGGGAAGCAAACAGCTGCAAAGGTTTTGCAGTTCGAATTTTACTGGCCATCCTTATTCAAGGACGCACACAGCTTCGCTTAGACTTGCTCTCGGTGCTAGACATTAGGGACTATGACTATAAAGGATATGATGCCCCTCCAGCCCATTCTGATTGTTGAAATTTTTAATGTTTGGGGCATCGATTTTATGGGTCCCTTCCCACCATCCAACTGCTATGAGTACATATTAGTCTCAGTGGACTATGTCTCAAAATGGATCAAAGCCGTAGCCACCCAAAGATGTGACCATAAGACTGTCATGGACTTTGTTAAGCAAAACATCTTCTCTCAATTTGGGATACCGAAAGCCATGATCAATGATGGTGGGGGTCACTTTATTCATGCCCAATTCCGTGCCTTAGAAAATATGGGGTTACTCACCGCATTGCCTCCCTATATCACCCACAAACAAATAGGCAAACTGAGGTCTCTAATAGGTAGATCAATAATATTCTGCAAAAAACTGTGAGACCTGACCAGAAAGATTGGTCCACATGATTGGATGATGCCCTTTGGGCATACAGGACCACCTTTAAGACTCCGATAAGCATGTCACCTTATCGATTGGTCTTTGGCAAGGCTTTTCACCTTCCGGCCGAGTTGGAACACCGAGCATACTGGGTTGTTAAGTAGTGCGATATGGATTCCCAGTTGGTCGGAGCACAAAGGACACTCCAACTCTCCGAACTTGAGGAAATCCGTTGGGATGCTTATGAGAATAGTCGACTTTACAAAGAAAAGAAGAAAGTCATCCACGACAGACACATCCATAGGAAAACCTTCGAGCCCAATCAGCAAGTCTGGCTTTATGATGCAAGACTTAAACTCTTCCCTGGGAAGTTGAGATCAAAATGGACAGGACCATATCAAGTGGTAAAACCTTATCCCAATGGGGCAGTTGAAATTACAAATCCTGACACTGGGCAAACCTTCATAGTAAACGGCCAAAGATTAAAACATTATCTTGCCCAGGTTCTCCTAAAGGAAGTAGTCACCCTCATTGAGGGTTGACACGGAGCTTCGCCCAGCTGGAGGCAATAAACTCAGCGCTTCCTGGTAGGCAACCTAGAAGATTCAAATTGATCAGGAACACTATGGCACTCAGGTGATTTCTTTCTGTACCCCCTTTGCATACATTTATTTGCCAATGAGGACATTATTCTACTTAAGCATGGGGGGGTAGTAATTCACATTCTTTGAGTTTATATTATCAGCCTAAATTATATATAAAAAAAATTAGGAAGGAAAACTTAGGCATTAAAAGATTGTCAACTGTGGGAAATAATACAAGAACCTAAACACTTAGACTTTTCAGGCTTTCAGGCTTAATCAGCCCTGGTGTCCACTAAAATATGGATTTAGCCCTGAATCCTCGCAACCTTAATTTACATTAATATGATCAATAAAGAAAGGTGATAAGTATACGACTTATCAACCTGCCCTTTGACTCGAAGGGGCTTATAGTCTAAGCATCTACATATATTTTTGCACTGACTCACTCCTTGAATATTCTAACAGAAATTGGGTAGCTAATGAACCTTCTAGGGTGGCATGGCTGGCAAGTGGTCGTGGGCAATAGCCCATTGGCCGATTCTCTAGAGCCCAGCCACATAACCATTCTCTTTTATTGCCTCTAGGTAAATCTTAGATCAGGGAAGCCACCTATTGAAACAACAAAAGAAAACGTTAAAAAAAAAAGAAAGAAAAAGGGAGAAATAGAAAATATATATATATAGAAAAAGAAGAAAAAGAAAAAAATAAATAAGACACACTTCACCACACGAGTATGGCTGGCAAGTGGTCATGGGTAACATCCCATTGGCCGGTTGTCCAGAACCCAAATCAATAAATGCACGAAAAAGCCCAAAACACTTAAGGAAGAAGTGGGGAAGTAGAGTAATCCAGGGAGATATACACTAGAAACACCCTTGTGCTGACCCCACACAAAATATAAGCAGGGAGAAAGCTACCGATCGGACAGATACACCTTTAGGCAAGTATTTTCTTTTCCGGTCACCTAGGGGTGTAGAAACCCAAAGTCTGTTTTAATTACCATTGAGTGAGTCTATCACAATCTTCACACCCAGATGCTTAACACTTAGGGTCTTTTTTGAGTTATGGGTGGGTTGGGTAGTCGTAAATAGTTACCTACACACTCTCAACTCCAAAAAACCCAAAAAATGAGAAAAGAAGAAAAAGAAAAAAATGTCTATATATATGCTTTAAAGCGAGGACTTGGGCAATTTGCATTTTGGCAAACACACGAGCGCTGTTTAGTCTCTGTGAATTAGGCTCTTAGTATATTTCCTCCCGTTGACAGGCAACATATGTCTGAGTAATCAATTCCTAATTCCAACTGAAAATAACGACTAGGATAAACCTTGCTAGGGACTAGCAAGGGATGAGCATGAGGGTATGATAACTCTGCATTCAATGATGATAATTCCGTCAACTAGGGTTTATCTTGAGGATATGTGTGCACTAATAAGACACGATAATGGGCATGGGAGCACTACATGCATCGCAAATTAAGATTGCTTATAAATCAATGTTTAATGGTCATCTGTACAAGTTCATGATGAAATAGGCCTCAGATGAGCAATCAGACCACACGGATGGATTCAAATCGACAAATAGAGTCTAACAGACTCGAAATCACTTAAATCTGACATCTGAAGCTCCCTCGACCAGCCCAAGAAGTTCTGGCCATTGATCTGATGATCAGTGGCCCATAACACACCACGTGGCTCCCACCTGCCCGCATCCACCACCCTCTCTCTTCATTGCATGATCTCAACCACACATCTCTCATCGGACGGCTAAGGATCCGCGAACTCAGCACAGCACCGCATCTCCAGTGCATCCAAAGAACTTCAAAATCTGACCGTTGGATCTCCATCCAATGGTCGATATCACCCGTGCCTGATTTCTCCGCTACACTAATTCGCGGAGGCAACACAGTGGTCGAACGCTTGAACTCGCAAGCAGTGGTGAGCATTCGACCCTCGTTGTGCCCCAAATAGCGCTCTAGCCACACCGCTGCTGATTCAGACCACCCGATCACCATTGAACGACTCTAAGGTAGGCTACGTGGCACGCTTTCATGCGCCCGATACAAATGTACGTGATTATGCATACTCATCGTAGGAAAAGCGCGATCCAAGCTCTCCCCACTTGACCGATTGCAACCGTTGAAGTGAAATCTGACAGTCTATGTGGTGCGCCCTCAGCCATTTTATGGCGATTCGTGCCTCGGATCGAATGGTTGCAGGCACATGAGCACGGATTGATGGAGAAAGCACGTGCGCCTCAAAGGAACGATGGCCATGGGGCTTCATCGACACTTATGGAATGGGTTTAGCGATGTCTCGAACATCGCTAAAACCCTTAGTTTGGAAATCGCTTCTTCTCTATATAAACCTCCTCAACCACCCCATTCAAGGGCATTCAATTGACACACACTCTACATGCAATACTATCCCTCTCCTAGCTCCACTATACACTCCATACCTGCCTCGGAGTTGTCAAGCTGCCGACGGAGCTCCCCTCCACCGTCGTGGCCACCTTGCCTCCTCCTCGCACTCTCTTTACTGTAGTTTTATGTTGCACTTGTTTGAGCTTCCATCTATTGTTATAGTTGTAAACAAACTCTAATTGCATGCTATATGTTGATTATGTTTCATATATCATAGCTCACATCCTCTTAGAATTATTGTCATGTTTTAAACATGATCTCTAACCCTACTCTCTCTCTCTCTCATTTTCTTGCAAGCGAGCAAACCAAACATTCCTATGACAACTAAAGTAACAAACTAATCCGATTTCAGGCCTCCTTGTATTCAACACTTGGACGCACCAAATCCACATCTTAAATTAAAATCGACGTCGCGAACACATATTACAATGGCATAATTAAACAAACACGTTCCACATGCGTCACGCACCTCCAGGTGCATGCCTATGCATGCCCGCTACACTGCTACGCATGTGTACCTTCGCGTGCATGCGTGTGCGCCCTCGCTGCTGTGCGCATACGATGGCATGTGCATGCACATGGGCGGCCTTGGTTGCGCCACATGGCACGATTTGGGCTGCCCATCTTCTTTTCGATGTAGGGGCTGCTAGAGAGGTTGGATTGAGTCGATTTTCGTGCATTTGGGCTACGATCGTCTACTTGAATCCATCTGCACAATCAGATTTGTCGTTTAAAGCTCCAAATTACATCACATAGTCCCTTGGCTATTGATCTTCCTCGGACTGCATATGGTGCTGCGGGACTCCGATTAAGGCAATTCTGGAGGCGTTGGACTCTGATCGTCGTCTTAATCAGATTCGTACGGTCGCATCATCAATCTGAGGCTTCAAAATAATTCTCCTTCTCTCCTAACCACAAAAAGGATGCAATTAACCTAAAATATACACAACTCTAAATGTAGAATAATGCATATTATGCAATATTTATAATATGGAATGCAAATCTAAGCCTAGGAACATGCATAAATAGGCATTTTAACTTAAATGGATGTGTCTACATCAATTGCGTACTTAGAAATTCTTCTTGGACAGGTTTCTACTCTATGAATTTATTATCTATATATCACGAAGAGGAAAATATATGGAGCCTGATCCAATTGTGCTGACTCTTTTACAGCCTATTTTCCCTAGGGAAAGTAGAGTTGACCAGCTTGTTGAAATTATCAAGGTGAGGCACTTGACATGCTTCAATAAAGAAGAAGAAAAAAAAAGAAGGAAGTGCTTGTTTATCCAGTTAGAAAGCTCGCTTTTTTATCTCAGGTCAATAAATAATCATTTGTGGCAACTCTCTAGTAACATGGCAAAGAATCCAATGTTAAGAAATAAATTAGAAATTCCTATGTTGCCTCAAACATTCTTTTTGAGATATAAAGGGATCTCAAACTTGACATAAGACCTTTTCTGCTTTTACATAACAACAATAAGCCTAATGCTTTTAAATTATGGAAATTCTTGTTGCAATGTTGACAACATTCTATTTCTTAGCTATTGGTTGGGCCAATAGATAAGTAGTACGAATAACATAAATGCTAAATTTCTCAACTAAGCAAAAAATATGCAAAACTTTTAACTCATCATGCAAACCTTTTAATATGCACAATATATGGAATGGATGAGTTTTTAAATAGAAAGATGTAGTGGCCTGAACCTTGCTTGAGATGAAGTTTGAGACCTCAGATTCAACTTTTAACTCATTATGTTTCTCACAATATCTGGAAGATCAACAGAGAAGTGGCACTTTAGATTGTTCTGCATTAGAGAGGTGAGGTAAGATTAAGGAGCAGTTGTTTCTAGTGTAACAATGTTCTAGGAAAAATTTGCCAAATGCAAGTGCATCGGATTATTTGAAATCACAATCCAGGTAATAGATATAAAACACAAGAACTAAATTTAATCTGGTACAAATTGAAACTATGAAACACACATCAAAAAGTAGAGAACAAATATCCTTCATGTGGGGATCGTGATGCACCAGCTAAGTGGCACCACATTCCCCTTCCTCGTGGCCTCTGCAAACGGGAACACCGCCACCGCTGCCACCTCCTCCCTCTATACCCAGTACTACATCAACCATACTACATCAACCATAAATCCACGAAGATGAAGAAGGAACAAGGACCTTATGTGATTGATAACGACCTCCACTGTGCTTGGGGCAAAGGTCGCGAGGGGGTTAAAATCGAGTCGAAGGCAAGGGATAGGCAATCGGCGAGGGGGATTTGTGGACAAAGGATGACAAGGTCAAGGAGAAAGTGCTGTCGTCATCATGGTGGGGAAGAGGCAGGGAGGATTGGTGAGGCACTGAGGGTTGTGGTCGGGTGAGGGAGAAGTGTTCTCGATGATGGTTGGGTGAGGGTTTGGGGCGTCAGTTTGGGGTGGGGTGCTTTTTGTTTTTTTTTATTTTTGGCTTAAGTGACGGTTTTTAGCATGAGGGTTTCAGGGTGCTTTTTGTTTTTGTTTAGGGTGGGCATCAGTTAACTTATTCGAAGGTTTAAAACCACCAACAATAGAATTAATTTAGGTATGACGACAGTTCCAATATAACCGCTGCTAAGGTGTTAGAATTACCATCAATTTTTTAAAATCGCTAGTAAGTATTTGTCACCAAAAGCCTAATTTCTTGTAGTGACAGTTTTTGAGACTGGAGATGACCACATTGGTCTAGAGCAACCCATTGAGGATGAACTGATCTTCTCACCCAAGATCCCCGAGCCAGGGAATGAAGAAAAATATGTCTCCATGGACCATGAAATGATAGATGATTTTGAGACATAAATAAATGAGGATCATGAATTCTTTGATTCTAAGGGTGAGTAATCTCTTAGTGAAGTCTCACTTGAGCTTAAGGAAGATAATTTTAGTGAGACAAATGGGATAAAGGAATCTGATTAATTATTTGATGGCCTTGTAATTGAGGAACTTGATTTGGTCGGGGTTGACATGGAGGATTCTGATCCTGACTTATTGGATGATTTAATCAATAGCCCCATTCCTCAACCACACCCCAAAGAACTAAATGATGATACTTTTGAGATCATTGTACTCATGTCAATCATGATTCAGCCACAGTTATTGGACTTGGATAATTTAGATGGGGTAAATAATATGTAGGAGGTCATGGAATATGGAATTATGATTGTAGAGAGTAGAAATTTGGAAATGAAAATCTGGGGGGCTAATTCTAAGGGAAATACAATTTTTGATATAAGGGTTCCTATTGACCTGAAACCACCTACCTTCTATCAGGACCCTTATGATATCTTTGATGTGCAACCCAAGTACAGAATAGTTGACTATATTTCTTAGCTGAACTCTAAGTGGACACCTGAATCTAGTGAACTAGATGGACCTATTATCCACCACTTTAGACTAGGGTTGCACACCACAAAACCACAGGCCTGGCCTTGCAAGTACAGTAATCTCCGATTCTAGGTGATTTTCATCCAGAACCTTAGAACCACTCAACCCTGGGGCATGGGTCTACAACATAATCTGCTCCACATCTGTGGACACCTACTAGTAGATCCTGAGATTAGGATTTTTATTTTGATTTTGACCTGCACTTGTGAATTCTTAATTTCTTCCTTGTTTGTATATTATGCCCAGCTAGAGGCAACAAACTTAGCACGTGTGTATACTCCTTTTTCTCTGTGGAGCCAACCGAATTGTCATGAAATTTAGGAGATACTCTGCTTATTCCGCCCTTTTCATGTCTTTATTTTTACAATGAGGACATTTCATCATTTAGGCATGAGGGTGGATACTTAATTCTGAAATTATTTTGTTAGCTCCATGAAATTTCTTTTATTTTCTTAAAAAAATCAAAATTCAAAAAGGCAAAAAAAAATTAGAATTAGGAGAAGAGAAGTTAGGCATTAGGACTTGTTAACTTTAGGAAATGATACTTTAGGACTTGAACACTTAGACTCTTCAGGTTTTCGGGCTTAATCAGCCTGAGTGTCCTCTAAAATGTGGACTTAGTCTCAAGTCCTCGCCACGTTAATTTTATTTTAATTTGGCTAATAAATTGGGGTGATAAGTACATGACTTATTAACCTGCCCTTTCATTGAGGGGACTTTAAGTGTAGAGAATCTACACACTATCTGCACTGACTCACTTTTCGGCAATTTTTATAGAAATTAGGTAGCTAATGAACTTTCTAGGGTAGTATGGCTGGCAAGTTGTCGTGGGTAACAGCCCATTGGCCAGTTGTCCAAAGCCCAGCTACATGACCATACTTATTCTACTACTTTTAGGTAAATCTTAGATCAGGGAAGCCACTTACTCAGAAAAAGAAAAAAATATACACTAAAAAAAAAGAAAAATAGAAAGAGGAGAAAAAAATTAAAAAAAAAATGCCACACTTCACCGCATAAGTATGACTGGCAAGTTATCATGGGTAACAACCTATTGGCCGTTTGTCCAGAGCCTAGCTCACAAAAATGCATAAATTACTCACAAAACACTAAGTGATGAAGCAGCGAAGTAGAATAAACCAGGGATACATTGGGTTCGCCCATGTGTTGACCTCATAAAAAATGAAAGAAAATAGAGAGAAAGTAGTGACCGGTCGCTTGTTCGTGTTTACGTTTATTATAGTTTAGTTATAGTCGTTATAGTATGTATCAAGACAGCTACCAGATTACTACAAATTTTTACTCGGAATACAAAGTTTTCCCAAGGTCGAACTTAGGGAGCAACTAGAATTCTAGAAGTAGAAAGTTCTTAATTAGGTTACAAAAATAAGAGAAAGAGAGAAAGAGAGAGAGAGAGAGGGCTAGAGTTCTCTTGGATTCTTCTTCTTCTCTCTTCTTTTCTTTCTTTCTTTCTTCTTTCTTCTGTAGAGTCTTCTTTTCTTCTCGCTTGCTCTTCTTGCTTCTTCTCTTTTCTTTCTCTTCTCTGCGGCAGTGGTGATCTTCCTCTTCTTTTTCTTTCTTTCTTCTTTCTTCTTTTCCTTCCTTGCTTGCGGCTATGCCTTCTTTCTTTCTCTTTTCTTCTTCTTCTTCTTCTATTCTTCTTTTCTTTCTTTCTTTTCTTCCTGCCTTCTTCTTTCTTCTATTCCTTCCTCCTACCTTCTTCTTCTTCTTGGCGGCTGCAGGGATTCCGACGTCTGATGCAGTGCTCAGACGACTTATCTGTGGCCTTGCTACAGTGCCTCCCTTCTTCTTTCTTCTTCTATTTCTCTCCTTCCTTCCTTCTTCTTCAACTGCTGCTGAGCAGCTAGGGCTTCGACTGCTTGTCTTCTTCTTCTTTTTTTCTTGCACGCTCACACAAAGGTCAGAGAAAAACCTACCCCTACCCTTCCCCACGTCTCTCTTTCTCATATTTCTCTCTTAGGACTACTCTCCCAAAGCCAGGTAATCGGGTGCGGGTATCGCACTCGGGACTAGGCCCACCGACGTGCGGTGGTGGGCGAGGAGTGCGTGGTTCGAGTAGTCAGATCCTGCCCAGACCTGCGGGGTGTGAGCGTGGGCAAGCGAGCACATGGCGTGCTGTGTGCGGGAGAGGGACCTGACCCCTGTGTTCGAAGGCAGTAAGCCTTAAGCACTTTTTCAATTTAAGTGTGGGCACTTGGCCACGCACTTACGAGGTGGGATCGGTGGAGTGGAGTGTGAGGGAGCTTCTTGGCTGGTCGGCGAGGTGTGAAGGGGTCTGTGAGTGTGGGGTGGACTCGCCGAAGGGGGTGATCGGAGGTGGAGAAGGTGAGCCTGGACAGTGGCTGGCGGGTGGTCGAAAGGGCAAATTGGAAGAGGGAAAATACAAGAGAGAGAGAGAGGAAGCTATCTACCTAATTACTTGACGAATGGGGGAGGGCAGAGTAGCCAGCTCGTATCTACCAGAGCTGGAGACGAAGATGCCCTGGAGGAGGGTTTCGGCGATGAGGAGGCAGGCGGAGGGCGCCAGCAGGTACAGCCTGGCGCGGACGACAGAGTAGGGGAAACCCTGCTGCAGGTAGGGTAGCAGAGCGATGAGGAGGAAGAGGAGGAGTTTGCCAGAAGCTTCAGGCTCTCTGACCGGAGGAGAAAGGGATGAAGAGGGGGGTAGTTCTCCATCAAAGGAAGCTTGAAGGAGCCGGCAAGGTCTGCCGGTCCTTATAAAGGGCTTGGCGCGCAGAGAGGGGCGAGGTGGCGTCATGCAAGCCTCGCCGGAGTATGGCTGGAAGGGACACCCATGCCTTCCGCGTGTTTGCACGGAAGGTATGGTGGTCGGCAGAGGTCGTGGGCGGGTCCTTATGATAGAGGACGTCACAGGGAACCCCCCTTCTGTTCTAGAGGACGGCAACCCTGCCTGCGCGGTGCCATGCTCCGTGCAAGGTCGCCTGAGTATGGCGCTGCGCTGCAGGGAGGACCGTTCTGCAAAGAATGATGAAAAGTTGGGGACCTAAATGAAAGGGTTTCAAAAGATAAGGGTCGAAAAGTGAATAAAGAGGACCAAATTGTAAAGTCGGTCAAGGAGGTCTCTTCTTAGGCTCAAGTTTTTATACAATACTAATTTGAACTTAAGGATTTTAATGGTGAATTTTAATTCTAGATTGAACCATGTTTGACCAGCCAATTTGTGCAAAAATCCAAATTAAATTATTAATTGGGCATGGTTCTCTTTTTAGGTCAAAATAGGTTTCTAAGGCCAAATTGAAGGTTCTAAACCCTAGAGAATATTTTTCTATGAATTTTAAAGGGTTCAGATGATTTTTATCCTGCCTTGAACCTCATGAATTGAAGTGAATTTGTTTTAGGGTTACAAAATGTCATTTAATTCCTAAAAGTTGATATAACCCTTTTTAGATCAGATCATCCCACTTACCTTCTTGTTAAGCTTGTTTGACCTGTATTTGGACCCTCAATTACCCTGTTTGCAAACTGCATTGGTGAAATTGCAGTTTTACCCCTTATGATTTGTTTTATTCTTAAACTCAAAATTCTCTGAGTTAAGCCTTTCTTTGGGTCATGTAGGAGCTTTTTCTCATATATCTGGGTTAGATTGTGCAAGTTAGGGTTCATGATGAGGCTCTCATCAGAAAGCTACCGATTGAATAGATAATCCTTTAGGTAGAAACTCTTAAGGTCACCTAGGGTCGTAGAAACCTAAAGTCCATTTTAACGGCCACCTAGTGAGTCATTCACTTTTTCACATTAAGATGCTTAAAACTTAAAGTTCTTTTCCAGTCTTAGGTGGGTTGGGTAGCCGTAGAAAGCTACCCTGAAACTCTAAACTCAAAAATCCAAAAAAAATTTAGAAAAGAAGAAAAAATAGAAAACAATGCATCTTCCCTTTTCAAAATAAGGCGAGGACTTGGGCGATTTGCATTTTGGTAGGCACCTGGGCACTGTTGAGTCTTCGTAGTTTAGTATCCCAGTTGAAATTTCCTTTTGTTAATAAACAACTAATGCCTTAAGCAATCGAGTCCTAATTCTATTTTATACATAGCATTTAGTTTGATTTTACTAAGGACTAGCAAAAGATAGGCATGGGGGTATGATGTATACACATCCATTTAGGTTAAAATGCCTATTTACGCATGTTCCTAAGCTTAGAGATGCATTCCAGATTATAAATATTGCATAGCATGCATCATTTTGCATTTAGAATAGTTTGTGTAAATTACAGGTTAATTAGCATCCTTTTGTGGCTAGGAGAGGAGATTTATTTCAGGGCCTCAGATTGACGATCTAACCATACATATCTGATTAGGATGATGATCGGAGTCTAATGCCTCCAAAATCATCTTGATTGGAGTCTCATAGCACATTATGCAGTTCAAGAAAGATCAAAGGCCAAGGGGTAGGGTGGTGCCAATTCGAACCTCAGATGATAAATCTAACCATACGGATAGATTTGGATCGACAATCGCAGCCCAATGGTGTGAAGATCGATCCAATCTGAAATCCATGACGACATCTACAAAGCAAGGAAGATAGACGGCCAGAATGGTGCTAAATGGCACCATCCCATCCATCCAAATCTGCCCTCGGCAACTGCCCCTCCTCAAAGGTGCTTCCTCTCGTGAGATCTGGGCCATTGGATGTCCATTTAATGGCTCTTGTGAAGCCACTTCGCCTCTCTCCCAATAGCATACACTCTCCAAGAGCTCACGACCATTGGATCTTCATCCAATAGCTACGATCGATCGTGCTTTGGTTCATCTTTGTGACAAGCCACAGTGATAACACGTTGGTGATGAGTGGCTCTCTGAAAGAGAGGGCGTGGCTTTGAAACCTGCAGCACCCCCTCTCAGTACAAGAGGCGCAAGCGGCCAATTAGAGTTGCGTGATCTTCATTGAGCGGTGAAAACCTCGCCATGCGGCGCAATGGATGAGTGTGGATGCGGACGAGTGAAACGTGTGATCGCGTGCATGGTTGAACGTGTGATTTGACGCACCCTCTAGCACTTGATTTGAGCACACGATCCTCGTGCAATCTAATCCGTTCATCATCAATCCAATGGCAGGGTGCACGTGACAGCTGCGAGTGCTGGGAGCGTGAGTGGGCACGTGAGCTGGAGGCTATAGCGACATTTAGAGTAGAGCTTCAGCGATGCCTTTGATGCCACTAAATGTCCCATGCACGAAATGCCTGCTCTCCTCCACTATAAAAGGACCCCTACCCCTTGCATTTCTCTTTTACTCTTCCTTTCTCTCCCTCACCACCTCCAAGGCTCTAGAGAGAGCTTGTCCCAAGCTTGGGATGCTCCTTTAGAGTAGAAAACACATATTTTTTCCCACTTCTTATCCCCCTTCGTGGAGCATCTCATGGCCGTACTCTCACCACCTTCGAGAAGAAGATCCTTGTCACGATGTTGTACTGCCCCGTCCTCCTTCCTCTGACGTCATTCTCCTTCATCCAACCTCTCACCACCTTCATCCAGGCGACGTCAGAGTGAGTCGTCTTCCAAGCAACCGTCAAGGGGGACTGTTCTCACCTGTATCTATCTTTTACTACTTTCTAGTGTAGTTGTTTATCTATAGAAAACTTTGGTTAGTTATATATTGATACATATATATCTCTCTCTCTTTGCAAGTAGATTAGTTAGATAAATATTTTGTCAATCTGATCTCTTGCCTACTAAAATACCAAAAAAATTGCAAAAGATAAAAATAACAAAAAGAAATAAATTCTAAGCGTGGATTACAAAATAAAACATTTGCCTCCCTATGTTCGACCTAGGCCTCACTTCAAGTTTCGATTATAAATTTTATTTGGTAGCGATATTTTGCGACTACGGGGACGAGTTCTCCAAAACCCTAATTTTACTCACAAAATTGACGCTTACCATAAGGGAATGCAACTAATGTAAGATATTGGTGCATAAACTTATTCCATAACAAAATGCCTATATTAAGGAGTACCAATAAGCATGAACTAACAACTTTAGGCATAATAATAATCCAATTATGTGGAACAAAATACTGTGCTCAAGAGTACAATCATTTAAACTAGTACTAATAAATCAGGGAGCCTACGTTTCCCAACCTTCAAGGGATTAGTTCTGAATCTTAGAGATCAGACTCAAAGGTACTAATGTACCGACCAAGATATGGACCTCTTTGCCCTTTTAGATTCAAATCTTCCTTTACCCCAAGTCTTAAGCACAAGTTTCCTTAGCTCGGCTGCTTACTCACAATTTTGTCTTGACTCGGTGAGCTTAAGTACCTCATGTGCTTATATTCTATCTTAATAAGTGGGAACCTCTTACAATTTTTTTTCTTGTTTACCTTGTAAGTACACTTATGATTTGTCTTTCGTTATCTATAGGAGTCATAATATCCTTGAGAATCTTGTAATGGCCCTTCCTTCTGATGCCTCGGGATGATGCCATATGGGGAACCCTCAGAAGCCTTACATTCTGACACATCATGATGATGTCGTAAGTCGCACTTCGACTGCTAGGCTAAATGTATGTCTATATTTTGCATGCTACCCTTTTAAAGGACAATAGCTGGCCACACAATGCATACAAGTTTGTGTGAGAACTATATAGGTCATAAGAACTTTGCTTTTGCAGGGAATTCGGCCCCCAAGAATACTCTGCCCAAATTGAACTTTGGATTGATCAGTAGCCATTGACAAGGATCCAAGTTACTCATTATATCCTAGCACTCACAAGTCAATTCAGTGTGCATTCATGCTTTTATGAGATTCTTGACCTACACAAGTTCAACCCTTACAAGTGAGAAACTTAGCCTAATACTTCCTGCACCATTGACCTAGAGCCTTGGCTTTTTGGTCTCCTCAAGGACTCAGAAAACAATCCTCAAGGACTCAGATCCTTTACACCTCTTATAGGCCCAAATGGTTTGAACTCAAGACTTTTCTTCAACCCCTCAAAAGTGGTTGACTACTTGACCTACCTAATTTTATCTATCCTAACGTAGATTGTGTCCTTAAGTACACTATGTTAATTACTTTATTTTTAAATTTTTTTTTTTAATTCTTATTTGTTATAGAAATGTAGAAATGATGCAAAAAGGAAAACAAACTGTAGAATGCACCCCTCCATGCCTAAATTTTATAATGTTCTCATTGTAAAACTAAGTTATATAGGGAAAGGGAAAAGAGAGCACCTGAGATAGGTAGACTTTACTTATTTATAAATGTTGGGTTATCTCCCAACGAGTGCTGCATTTTAGGGTTAGTAGCTTGATAGGTTGTACCTGCAAGTTGGGTTCTATACACTGGTGAACATGCCCTAAAAATCTGCATAAAAGGGCAAGCCTAGAAAATAATAATCTAGGATGTTGGTGAGCTGGTGATGTAGAGTGATGCCTAATGCAAATTTTATGCAGTTTCTTACAAAAGGTTTTTAACGTCATTATACGTGTATAAATCGATCAACTTTTAAATTTATATACTTAGTAGGAGTATCTAGGGTCATCCAAGGAGTCCAATTTTTAGTTATCGAAGTGATATTCTCTCTCTCGCTTTCTCAAATCCTCTTTTTGTCTTTTTAGGATTTTGTGATTTTTTTTAGGGTTTCATAAAATGGGAAGCTTAAATGTGAATTACATCTAAGTGAACAAGATAAATGAAATCCTTCTTTCTAAGCACACCCAAGCCAAGTGCACCAAGGATAATTATAAAGGTGGAGTGGGTGCATAAAACAACTAAACGAAGGATTGAAATTGATACGCATAAAATAATTGAAGCACATAAAATGGAAAATTGATGAAAGGCACTTTAGTTTGGATTAAAAAGAATGAAAGTCTACAATTGACTTTGGAAGCTCAATTGTGTGGAGGGATTCCACACAATTAATTCCCAAGTAGAGGAAAGCTTCTCTACTACAAGAATTATGACAAGAAAAGGTAGGAAGAAAAGTCTTCCAATTGAAGTTGCTTTTGCTCCAAGAATGGTTGCTTCCAGACTTGAAGAAAGCTCCTTCTTCCTCCTTGAATGCTTCCTCTCTAGCTCCTCCCATGGTGGTAGACGTCCACCCTCAATCTATGCCTGGACATCCTCCAAGTTGATGCTCCTTGATTTGGACACAATGATGAAGAAGAATGGAGAGTAGAGACTACAAGGGCATGGTAAGGAACCCTTGTAGTGTGCACATCCAAGCTCCCTCTTGGCCTTGAATGGTGATTTAGGTAGAAGAATTTGTGTATTCAAGGATTGGTTTAATGTGGTTGAAGGGAGTACATTTATAGGATGGAGAAGGTGGTGGTTAAGGCCAAGAAATGGTGCCAACAATGGTTGTTAAAGTCCTTAAGTTAACGCCAAGAATGAGGGTTAAGGTTAAGGGTTGGTGTGGATTAATTGTAGGGTTAGGGTGTGGTGTTGCGATGATGGTTAAGGGATGGAGGGTGGAGGTGTTTTGGTTGGAGGGGGTGGTTAATGGTTGAGTTGGTGCCAATTTAGGGTTTGATGTGGCATCAAAATGGAGGGCTAGGATAAGGTTTGGAGATGGATGGAGGGTGGATATAGGGTTAGGTTTTGGTGCCAAGTATGGGGGGATGTGTATGTGGTGGTTATGCTAAGGTTGGCGCTACTTTTTGGTGGTTAAGGGGTGGGTACGGTGATGAAGGGTGCCATAGGTGGCGCTACGTACCCTTGAAGATGTGTGAAGGGTGGTGGTTATGATGTGGTTTGGTGCCACAAGGAGGAGAAGTTGGTGGAGGTTTTAGGCATGGGTGGCCGGCCATTGTAGTGGAGGAGAAGTAGAGTAGGTAGCTAATAACAACCTAATCTATTACCCTAATTTGCTTAATCTAGGGCTAACTCATTACTAAAATCATGCATTAAGTATGTGTACATATTGCATTTAGATCATGCATGCATATTTAAGCTTAGTATTTATTTTATAAATAATTATCTCCTAATTCTAGTCTTTTATGAATAATGGAGGTGATAGGTCTTAGAGTAATCTGAAGAACTGAAGAATCAAGCTGGATAAGGGCAGAAGCAATAGTAGAGCTGGAGTTGATTGAAGAACGCAGCTAAAATAAAGGAAGATGGAGGACACAAGAACGTAAGGGAAAGAGAGGAAATAGGACAACCCTACCTGATAAACACACATGAATTCATGATAAAGTGCTTATTTATGATAGTTCCTAGGCTTAGCATTACATATCATGTTTTAAATACTGCATAACATCCATTGCATGACATTTAGGATAGTTGTATATTATGTACATTAATTCTTCCATTTTCTATGGCCAGGAGGTAGTGCGGCATCTTTACGGGTTTTGGATGAAGAATCCGACCGTACGGATGAATCCAGAGTGACGATCGTAGTCCGTCAATGTGAAAATCACCCTAATCAGAGCTCTGTAGCACTTTTTACAAGAAAAAGAAGATGGAAGGCCCAGATGGTGCCACGTGGCACCATCCAGGCCACCCTATCTGGGCCATCAAGCCCTAAGCTCACCTCAAGAAGAGATCCCAGCCATTGGATCTTAATCTAATGGCTGAGATGCGCACTCCATCGGCTGGCTCTTCCCTCCAAAGTGCATCAACAAAGACCTCATCTCAACCATTGGATCTTCATCCAATGGACGAGACGCACGACCGCATCATCCTCCACGCAACAATCCACCTTCTTGGCCAAATGATGAGGTGGCCACTTCTCAAAGCGATGGCACAGGTTTGAACTGTAATCCATCTGCGCCAGCTACAGCATTGGATGCAATAGGATCGCTCGATCTTGATCGAGCGGTCGAGAATCCTTACGCACCATCTAACGCCGCCCTCTGACGCGAGGACGCCCACCCGCCATTTTGAGCATGCATTTAAGACAACCAGGAGCCGCACTCGTTGTTCGATCCTCGCAATCGCACAAGGTACATGCGATTCAAAATGATGATGTGCGATTTGTGGGTGAGTCTTGACCGTGAGATGCTTCATTCGACGACTATCAACACATGTGCCATTGGTGCGAGATTCAAACGTGGATGAGCGTACGCTCTCTCCTTGCGATCTCAGCCATCCACACCCGATCCAACGGCTGACGATTGCCGCACCCTACGCCAGCTGCAACCATGCTTCGAAGCGCCAGCCAAGGCACGTGAATGCTTTAGCGACGTCCCTGGTGGGTCTTTAGCAATGTCTTAAATGTCACTAAAGGCCCGTGCGTGCAAACCACCTCCATTCCACCACTATATAAACACCCCTACACCCCCCATTCCTCTTCATCTCTAGCTACTCTACTCCCACCTACTCCTAAGCTCTAGTAGCCTACCAAAGCACCATCAGAGCTCACTCTCAAGCTCCAAAGGCCTCTTATTTGTGTAATGATCCTTTGCCCCACCAAACATTCGTTCTTCTTCCCACGACCTTCATTAGAAGCCTTGGAGTCGTCCTCCCACCTCCATTCCAGTAGAGGATCGCCTCTGTCTCCTCACCTCCATTTCAAAGCCTCAGTGAAGCACTCCTCGACCCGACATCGTCCTGCATCTCACCTCCGTCATTCTGCATCTCACCTCCTTCAGCCGAGCTTCCACCAAGCACCATCATCTCACTGAATAACCGATTCAGGAGATTTCCTCTCACCCCTATCTCTTTTATGCTTTCATAGATTATTGTAATAAACATTTGTGTGATATATCATAGTTGTGTTCCGTTTCATTTTGTGAACTTGTCTTACCTATCTTTTTATTTCAAAAAGAAAACACAAAAATAATAAAACCTCAAAATACGAAAAAGAAATAAAACAAATCTCAGTTTTCAAACAAAGTAAACGTCGCCTCCCCGTGTTCGACCCGAGAGTCTCATTTTGAGTTTCAGTTATAAATTGTATTTGATAGATGCGTTTTGCGAGTTACGATGATAGTTTCTCCGAACCCTAATTTTAATTCACGAAACATGCCTCATCACTACCCTATCCATGAAACCCTAGGATGACCTTATCCTAATGCCTATCCCTGGACCAGCTTAACAGTAGATATTTTAGCTCAAAAGCCAAAAACATGGATAACATTATCCATTTACTTATCCACCCTATCCATAATCTTATCCTACTATCCATAACTTATTCCTCCTATCCAGTACCCAATCCCTATCCTAGAAAACCATTTAGGTCCATACCACACCTAATTGATTCAGATTGAGTGAATTGGGGAAGACACTATTCAACGAGGTCCATGGGACCTGATTGGACCAACCCTGAGTTGATTAGACTCACTTGATTCTAATCAAACCCAGCCTAGACCCATTAGGCCTAGCCGCATCCAATCAGGTGTAGTACAACCTGAATGGGTGCACCCAACTTCAGTTGGGTTGAGTTGGTACATAATTGGATCAGACCAAGCAAACCATGTCTAATTAGACTTAGTGAGTCTAATTCGACCTAACACTGACCTAATTAGCCACCCATTTACCTAAATAGATTAGATCTTACCTAATTAGACTCAACCTATTTTCCCTAGGACTAACCCAACCTATCTAGATCATATCCTTTCCAACAAGCTACTTAGCCACCTATTTTTAGAAACCCAACAAAAGAAATCCCCTCCTATCCTAGCCCTACACTCTAGATTTAAGGGTCCTTTTCTAGCCATTAATCCTAACACCCCCATAGAACCTAATCTAGGCCATCCAAAATAGTGATCCAAGGCACTCTAGATCAACCAATAGGAAGCCACCTAGATCCCTATGAAAAGACCTAGCCTCCTACCCTTAGGGGACCAATTATTCTTGGTTAATTAGTCTTAGCCTAGTTTAGTAGTGGCCTCCTTACCTAGTTCCACCCTAGTACATGACCACCACCATTATTGCTCCACCTTCTTCTAGCCTCTCTAGTCTTCATCTTCTTTCTCTCGGTGCCCTGGGTCTGAGGCTCTATCAGAAGCTTCCAATAAGAATCCCTCAAATGGCTCCACTCTCTTCTTCTATTGTCTTTTTATTCATATTGTGATAGAATATTTCTATGAGACATTTTGGTATTTGCAATAAAATTCTGTATTCATTTGATATCTGTGTTTCTGTTATTATTATTTGTTACCATACTATATAATACTTGCAAAAGGTATTAAATAGTGACATGTTGTCAACGTTTTGTGCGGGTTTAAAGTATATTACGTTGTAGTATAACTGACAAAACGTCTAAACAAATATAAAGAATTTTATTACTCGAACAACTAGAGTATCCGAGGTCGAACACGGGGAGCAATCTCAGTACTTTGTAAAGCCAAAGAATATAACTGTTTAAATGCAAATATAATTCATTCAAAGAGAGAATTTAAAAAAAAAGAATTTTGGGAAAAAAAGTAGAATTGGACGTCTGATTTGTGTATCAGACGTCTTAAATGTGATCTCTCTTTCTCTCTTCTTCATGGCTCTTCTCCTTTCCTTGCTTCTGGTATCTTTCCTTCATCTCCTTCCTTGCCTTTCTTCTTTCTTCTTCTTCTTCTTCTTTTTCTTCTGATCTCTTTGCAGTCTTCCCTTGTCTACTTCTTCGTTCTTCTCTCTCTTCTGCCTTGTCTTCCTTCTTCTTCTTCTCTACAAAGACTTCTCCTTTCACTGCTACACAGCCTCTTCTTTCTTCTCTTCCTGTTCTGCAGCCGCTAAGTGTTCGCTGCCTGGGTCAGTTCTTCCTTCTTGCACACACCAGACAGTAGCAAAAACCTACCCCCGTCCCTCTACCCAAGCATCTCTCTCTCTCAAACAATGCACTCACGGACGCTCTCCCA
This sequence comes from Thalassia testudinum, assembly GCA_037157565.1. Lineage (NCBI taxonomy): Eukaryota > Viridiplantae > Streptophyta > Magnoliopsida > Alismatales > Hydrocharitaceae > Thalassia > Thalassia testudinum. The sequence goes on from JAZHRO010000055.1 coordinate 64,626,472, forward strand.
GAGCCACACGGGTAGTCGGGTCGGGTTCGCACCCGGGACCAGGCGCACCAGCAAGTGGTGATGCGTGAGGAGTGCGTAGGTCTAGGTCGGGTCAGATCCGCCAGATCCGTGAGGTCAAGCCGTGGACGAGGCGTGTGTGAGGGCAGTGAGGGACCTCACCCCTGTGCTTACGGAGGCATTAAGACGATAACACAAAAAAAACTTATACGGTACCTGAGAGTTGCAATCCCACGATGTGGGACTATCTGGTCTCGCCTTCACGCGCGCCCGCAGAGTTTTGTCGCTCGATTGCCCAAGCTGTTGACTCCTCCGCGCTACTGGCTGGCTTTGGTTGCTTCGCGACACTAGCGAGAGTCTGCTGCACCTGCCGCCTGGGAAGCCTGACGCCTGCTGCTGCTCCAAGCTCCCTGCTGCTTCGGCTATTAATGGCGGCTGGGGCTTACACCTGACATCCAACAGAACGGCCTATTGGCCCAATCAGAATAGCAGGAAACCTTCGCCGTAGCACGGCGAAGGCGGTGGGTGATGCTGCAGGTTGCCGGTCGGCCTAGGCGTGCGTGCCTAGGTCAACCTGTGGCCGGAGATGGTGGGTTGGTCGGGGAGTGATTATGGAGGTCTAGAGTGGCAGTTGTGGGGTGGAGCGAGTTCCTGGTGGTGAGGCGGAGCTCTCGAGGTGGTTGGCGAGCCGTGTGGAGTGGTGGAGTGGTGTGGGCGACTCGCCAGAGTGCGGTTAGGTACTGTCGAGGGGTAATCAAGTAAAATAGTTGGGGAAAAAGAGAGAGGAGAGGATGGAGAACGTATCTGGGGTTGTCTGGAAGGAAGGGAGGCGGCGGAGAGGATGGGTCGTAACTGCGGTCGTCGGGGAAGAAAGACCCTGAGGGAGGAAGCGGCGACGAAGATGAGGTCAGAAGCGCGCGCGTGGGGTACAGCGTGACGCGGGAGGAAGCAGCGGAGAGGACTCTGCTGCTGGTATGGCAGCAGAGCGACGAGAAGGAGGGGAGGAGGTCACCAGAGCTTGTGGGTGGTTTGGCCGGAGATGGGAGAGGGAGGAATTTGGAAGGGATCTCCGTCAAAATCAAGCTTGCCCTCTACGGTAGGGTCTGGGGTGTCTTTTATAGGTGCTGGCCGCACCTACCAGCGCATGGAGACCGCGCAATCAACGCTACCGGCTCGCCGGATATGGAAGGAAGGTGGATACCCAAATCTCTCGTGCGTTCGCACGAGAGATTGGGTTCACACCAGCGATTGTAATTGGCTTTAGAAGGAAGGGAATTCCTCAGAGAATCCCCCTTCCATTTCTGGGAGAGAATCTCTGAGGAATTAGAGAGCAATCTCTCTCGAAACTTCGCCGGTGCTCGGTTCTGCCCTAGCAATGGTGGCAGGACCGGCTTGCAAAGGAGGCGAAGAACCTAGGGGACTCTCTGCAAAGGTATTCAAAAGATAGGGACCAATTTAAGATTTGGGTGTACTAAATTGCAAAGTAGGTCAAGATGACCTCTCCTTAGGTCCAAATTTTGTTACAAACCTAATTTGGACCTAAGGAATCTAATGGTGAAGTTGGATTTTAGTTTTGACCTCGTTTGACTGGACATTTTGCGTAAAAACCCAAATTAGGTTAATTGAAGATCTAGGACCCTAATCTAGGTCAAACTAGGTTCCAAAGGCCAAATTAAGTGTTCTAAACCCTAGAGGATGTTTTTCTATGATTTTTAGAGGGTTTACTTGATTTTTATTCTGACCGGAACCTTGTTAATTTAAGTGGGTCTGTTTTAGGATTACCAAGTGTCATTTAGTTCTTAGATTGCACATAAACCCATTTCTGATTAACTCAACCCACTTTTTATCTTATTTGGACCATCTGACCTATGTTTTGCTTCTGAGAAATCCCGTTTATGTACTGTAATGGTAAAATTGCAGTTTTAACCTTTATTTCATGTTTTCTTCTCAGAGCACTTGTTCCTTCTGTTAAGCCTTCTTCTAGGTTATGTAGGAGCTTTTATCTTCTTTATTGGGTCAAAATGAGCTAGTTATGGCTCATGAAGAGGCTCTCATCATACCCCCATGCCTAGCTTTTGCTAGTCCCTTAGCAAAATTTCAAAGTTTTAACTTCCGTTCTAGACCCTGAATGTCTGTCAACAATGATAAGTGCTTCTCCTTTTCTTTTGTGATTAGGTGGGAATGCCGACAATAGGCCTAGAGGTACTCAAGTACCAACCAAATTCCGGACCTGTTCCGCTCTTGCCTCAGTCTTCCGCAAAGGTTTCTACGGCCTACAGAAACTAACCTAGGGTTTGTTGGACTCCGCGGTTAAAGCACCCGTGCTTGAGATATTTTTAGCCTAAGTTCAGTTTGCAGTGCGTTTTTTGTAAGAGAGAGATAGAAGATTTATTTGTTTGGAGAGCTTTTCTCTCTCTTTTCTTTTTATTTCTAGCTTCGGATTAGCTTCTCAACACGGTCTGTATCGGATTCCTCGTCCCCATCATCAATCCTCAAGTGTCCCTGGCTTTCGAGATTTCGAGATAATCCCACCCATGGCAACCCCCGGAACCCTGGCTTTCGAGATTTCGAGATAATCCCGCCCATGGCGTTCCGTGGCCGAATCCAGACCCTGGCGATCGACATTTCGTGATAATGCCGCCCATGGTATCTGAACCAGCAGAGTGCTTACATGCCCCTGGTAGGATATTTAAATATCCTAAGAGACAAGCACTGAGGAGACGATATGTTGTTATGCATCTTCGAGGGGAATTTCCCGCCTCTCTGCGCTGGGAACTTGTCCAAATCAATTTGTGCTGATTGGCCGCTCCTAATCTAGGTGACTTTTCAGAACATTAAACGCTTTTCGCATGATTTAAATGTTTATGTGCACTGAACCAGACTGTGTGAATTTGGGTGCTTAGGTTACCGAATCCCGCAAACCGGAGGTCAGTTAACGAGGCCGAATACTTCCTAAGCCTTAGACCTAATACTTAAGCTTCGCATTTTCCTCAACCTCTTGAGGATTATCCAGATTTTAACGGATACGTGAATTTTTAAGCTAAAGGTACTAGCTCAAAAGGCCTAAGACCAGCGTTCCCGCTAATCTCTTGTTATATCTCCGTAGCAGTTTTCTTTTTCTTGATTCGGTCTAGAACTTCAGTTAAACCCTTAATCTTTTACTAATGACTATTTCTTTTCATTTTCATTTTGTGCTCCTTTTTGTCATTTTTCTTTCTTTTCCTCCTCTTATTTGTATGACCCTGAATTGTTCCTCCCCTCTATCAAGTCTCTCTCTCTTTTTTTTTTTTGTGTGAAACCCTTTCTTGATATGAATTTTCTGACATTTTGCACTTTCATACCCCCCCATGCCTAAGATTTGCAATGTCCCCATTGTAAATTAGGTGGGTTCGAATTCAGCTTAGTTCATGTATTAGGACAGGTGTGTGGTGAGTGAATGGGTCGAAGTGACTTGTTGCAAACGATTTCTAATCTCGGGTAGGTATACCTGAGGTGAAGTCGGTTGTTCTAATGGATGAACCCTAAAGTGCAATATGAGTTCCGCATAGAGATGTCAGAAATGGTTTCAGGTTTTTCAAAGAATGACGGGTTGCCACCCGTTAAGCGCTGAGTTTTACGCCATCGGCTGGGCGCAATGAGCTCAAGAGGAATGGAGGGTAAAGGATGACTCAGCCAAATCTATATCGGTCATGTCAATGAACCGCTTGAGTCTCTGACCGTTCACGACAAAGGGTTCAGAATCGTGGCTGAGTGGGCTGATTTCAATGGCTCCATTTCCGAAGATTTGTCGGACTAGGTAGGGTTCGACCCACTTGGATCTTAGCTTTCCTGGGAATAATTTGAGTCGGGCATCAAAGAGTAAAACTTTTTGACCAGGATGAAAGACCTTTCTAGAAATGTGTTTGTCGTGAAAAGCTTTAACCCATTCTTTGTAAATTCACAAGTTCTCATATGCGTCGTGGCGTAATTCATCGATCTCGCTCATTTGAAGTCTTCTGTGGGTTCCAGCCTTAGAAAGGTCGAGATTACAGGTCTGTACTGCCCAATAGGCTTTATGCTCCAATTCGACGGGGAGGTGACATGCCTTCCCGTACACCAGTCTGAAGGGAGACATTCCTAATTGGGTCATGTGGGCGGTCCTATAGGCCCACAATGCTTCCGGAAGCCGAGAAGACCAATCTTTTCTATCAGGTCGAACAGTAACCTGAAGGATCTTCTTGATCTCTCGGTTCGATAGCTCAGCTAGACCATTAGTTTGGGGGTGGTAAGGAGTAGAGATTCGGTGTGACACCCCGTATTTTGTCATCAGTGACCTGAACTGAGCATTCGTAAAATGGGTCCCTCCATCGGAAATTATAGCACGCGGAATCCCAAACCTTGAGAAAATGTTTTGATGGAGGAATTTTATAACGACTTTATGATTGTTGGTTCGGGTTGGAATGGCTTCTATCCACTTGGAAACATAGTCAACTGTGAGTAAGATGTATTCGAATCCATCCGAGGTCGGAAAGGGTCCCATGAAATCAATCCCCCAAATATCAAAAATTTCGCATACCAAGATCGGCTGTAGAGGCATCATGTCTCTATGGCTCATGTTGCCCAGAGTCTGGCAACGGGAACATGCCTTACAGTGATTTTATGCATCCTTGAAAATTGTGGGCCAGTAGAAGCCACACTGGAGGACTTTTGATGCGGTTTTATGTCCAGAAAAATGTCCACCGCATGCCTGGTCATGGCAGAATGAGAGTATGTCTTTGATTTCCACTTCCGTGATGCACCGTCGGATTATCTGATCGCACCAATGTGGAAAAGATACGGGTCTTCCCATAGGTAATACTTGGCATCGGAACGCAATTTGTCCTTTTTGGCCTTCGACCAATCGGGAGGAATCTGATGTGATGCCAGGTAATTAACTATATCGGCGAACCATGGAAGACTTGTACTAATAGTCAGGAGGTGCTCATCAGGAAAATGTTCTGTAATAGGTCCGGAAGGATCAATAATTTCAGAAGGAAGGTGGGACAAGTGATCGGCTACCACATTGTGCTTTCCCGCCTTGTCGCGAATCTCGATGTCAAATTCTTGCAACAGCAAGATCCAACAGATTAGTCGAGGTTTCGCGTCCTTCTTGGCAAGGAGATGCCTTACAGCTGTGTGATCCGAGTATATGATAATACGGGAACCCAGAAGGTATGATCTGAATTTTTCCAGGGCAAATACTACGGCCAGCAGCTCTTTCTCAGTAACCGTATAGTTACGCTGAGCCTCATCCAGTGTTTTGCTGGCGTAGTAAATGACCACAGGTTTCCCGTCAATTTTCTGCCCCAAAATCGCTCCTACAGCGAAGTCAGATGCATCGCACATGATCTTAAAGGGTTGATACCAATCAGGGGACTGTAGGATTGGGGCTTGGGTGACTCGGTCATGTAGGATCTCAAATGCTTGAGTGCATTCCTTGGAAATTTCGAAAGGCACATCCTTGGAGAGAAGATTGGTCAGGGGGCGTGCGATTTTGGAGAAATCAGGGATGAATCGACGGTAGAAACCGACGTGCCCCAAAAAAGATCGGATGTCCTTAATCGAGCTAGACATAGGGAGCTTGGAAATCAGGTTAACCTTAGCTCGATCCACTTGGATGCCTTTCTCTGAGATTAAATGTCCCAGGACAATTCCCTCAGGCACCATGAAATGGCTCTTTTCCCAAGAAAGAATCAAATTCACCTCGATGCACCGCCTGAGTATATGGACCAAGTGTTGGAGGCAATCGTCAAATGATTGTCCAAAAATTGAAAAGTCATCCATGAAGACTTCCAGATAATCACCTACCATATCTGAGAATATGGCAAGCATGCACCACTGAAAAGTTGCAGGTGCATTGCAGAGACCGAACGGCATCCTTCGGAACGTGTACGTCCCGAAGGGGCAGGTGAATGTGGTCTTTTCTTGGTCCTCTGGATGGATTGCCACCTGATTGTAACCGGAGTACCCGTTAAGAAAGCAGAAGAATCTATTTCCCGCTAGTTTCTCGAGGATCTGATCAATAAACGGTAGTGGGAAATGATCCTTCTTCGTGGAGGAATTTAGTCTTCTGTAATCAATGTAGACTCTCCACGAATTAGCTATTCAGGTAGGAATGACTTCCCCGGTTTCAGTCGTGATGATGGTAAGTCCTGCCTTCTTAGGCACCACTTGTGTTGGACTCACCCAACGACTGTCGGAGATCGGGTAGATGATCCCTGCATCTAACCACCTAATGATCTCCTTTTTCACGACCTCCTGTAGGTTAGGGTTTAGGCGTCTTTGCATTTCTCTTGAAGGTCGTGAGCCTTCTTCTGTGTAGATTCGATGTGTGCAGTATGAAGGGCTTATACCAGTCAAATCATCTAGAGTCCATCCAATGGCTCTACGATGTTGCTAGAGAACAGAAATCAAACGGAGTTCCTGGTCAGGTGTGAGTCGAGAATTGATAATCACAGGAAACGTCTGATTTAAATCCAAAAAGACGTATTTTAGATGTTCGAGAAGGGGCTTGAGTTCCATGACAGGGTTGTCAGCAGCAGCGGGTGGTTCGGGGTTTGTATCGGGAGCAATGGTAGGAGTCATAGGTGTGTCTAGATCATGTCCGCAGTCCTCTGTTAGCGGTTTTTTATTCTCTAGTGGTTGATCGGGAATAATCAGGTTATCCTCTATATGCAGTTCATCAACCACGGCTTCGACATCACAAATTTCCTCTACAACCCCGCAATTAATCCCTTGATGGGCCTTGAAAATGTCAATCTTCAGATTTGATTCCCAAATTTTAATTCTATCTGGCCCTCTTCGCAGTTTATATTGGCCCTAGCAGTGGCCAAAAAGGGTCTCCCTAATATGATTGGTGTGTCCCTTGGGTTCTTAGGTACATCCATGTCCAGTACTATGAAGTCCACTGGGAAATAAAAATCTCGTACCCTAACAATGACATCCTCGAGTATTCCTTTGGGTGACTTGATGGATCGATCGGCTAACTGCAATGTCACCTCAGTGGGTTTAAGTTCAGATTCTTCAAGGTGGTCAAGGAGGGATGTAGGTATTAAATTTATGGAGGCACCTAGGTCTAGTAGGGCTCTATCAAGTTGAGTTTCACCAATTTTACAAGAAATCAAGGGAGTTCCTGGGTCTTTAGCCTTGGGTGGGAGTTTGCTCAAGATGGCAGAGTTGGCTTGCTCTGACAGTACGATTGGGTTCCCATCCTTGGTTTGCAGCTTACATTTAGGTGTACATATGTCTTTCAAGAACCTTGCGTAAGTCGGTATGTGGCGGATTGCATCCATCAATGGGATGTTTATCTGGACCTGTTCAAAGAGCTTGACCAGATCCTCCTCAGGAGCCACAGGTTTGGTTGTCCTTTTTCCTTTGGTCAAGGCCTCAGGAAATGGGATCCTAGCTGTTTCCTCTAGGATAAGTCCAGGTTCTTGATCTGGGACAGTAGTATCTTGGATGACTACCCTAGGGTCTTGGCGATTATCAGGCTTGGATTGGTTCGGATAATGTGAGTCTTGTGTTGTTTTACCACTACGTGTTGTTACAGAGTTTAATCCGACCTGACTTTGGTTTGGGTTAGGTAGGAGGGGTGGCTGCTGCTGCAATCCTGCATAAGATGTTGAAGCCTCCATCTCGTCTGGTGATGGAGTAGCAGGGGCCTGATAAATCAAATGTGCTTGGCCTGGATTCGGATTCATAACGCGCCTCTGGGTCGGTACGTTATTTGGGTTGGGCAGAGGTTGTGAAGGAAGGGTGCCAGGTTGGCGGGAATTTGCCATCTGGGCCAGTTGGTTGCGAACCTCTGTGATCTCGTCCTTGTGCTGTTTTTGCATTGCCGCATTCGTCTTTTGAATGTCAGCCAATGTTTGAAGGATAAGAGTCAGTTGATCCTGATTTTTCCCGTATTGGTAGGTGGGATTGGGCCGAGGCTGAGGCGGCTGATATGGACGAGGAGCTTGTGGACGGGGTTGATATGGTGGTTTTTGAGAATTTCCCGCCCACTGAAAGTTAGGATGATTTCGCCATCCAGGGTTGTAGGTATTGGAGTATGGGTCATTCTGGATGGCATTGAGGTCCTCGCAGTTCTGAGGAACCTCAGGAAAGTCAGAATACGAGGGTTCAGAGTTCCCCCAACTAGAGTAGAAGGGATCGGAGGTCACTCCGGTCCGAGAGGTAGACGGGGGTGGATATGGGTCCATCCCCTTGGCAGGTTGGTGATAGATGTTTTGCACTGTTTCCCTTGCCAGAGGAGGTCGTGCAAAAGAGTTTTGTGCAGAGGTGGATTGCTGCAAATGTCGAGTTAGCTCGTCCACCTTCTTTTCTATGATAGAGACCTTGTCCAACCGACTGGCCATCAGTTCCAGGTCGACAGAAGTGGACAGGTCCTGCGTCTCATGTGTCCCTCTTAGATTCGTCGATGCGCGGGCATTCGTCCTGTCGAATAAGCCCAAGGAGTCATTGTTTATGGAGTTCTCGCACATGTTTTCGAGAATCTCCCACACCGTGTCCTCGTGTTGGCCCATGATGTTTCCTCCACATGTTGCATTGACGAATAGACGAATATCCTCACGGAGTCCCTGGTAAAAAGACTGGACTTGTTCCCACTTAGGAACTCCGTGATGGGGGCACTTTCGCATGAGATCTAGGAATCGATCCCAAGCTTCGTGAAGAGGTTCTCCCGGTTGTTGAGTGAAATGAGTGATCTGGTGGTGCAAGGCATTCGTCCGGCCAACAGGGAAGAATTTTTTCAAAAATTCGGACTGTAATTCCTCCCATGTGTTGATCGGGCGGGTCTGAGTCTGATACCAGTGTGCAGCCTTATCCAAGAGGGAGAACGAAAACATTTTCATGAGTAGGATATCCCAATTTTGTACATCCGACCTGAAGGTCTGGGCCAAATGCTTGAGTTGTTTAATGTGTTGGAATGGATCCTCAGAGTTAAGCCCATGGAACTTTGGTATGGCATGAATCATATTGGGCTTCAGTTCAGAATCGGGTCCTCCAATTGGGATTCGTACTCGGGGTTCGATTGCCACCGCAGCGGGATTATAGTGATCTCGCATCATAGGTCACTGCGGTGGGTTTACAAAGTTCTGAAAGAGATCGTTCAAGTGTTGAAGTTGGTGTTCAAGGTTATTCTCCTCTTCAATGGGTTGTGCCATGATGGGAGAAGAAGGAGAATCAGGGTCTGAATCAGATGAAAGATTTATGTGGTGGGGTTGCTGCACAAACAAGGGCGTCAAGGCTTGGCCTCGATGAGAATGAATTTCTAAAGGAGGTCTTAAAGGTGGTCTTAAGGACCTCCTACCGAACATGCACCGAAAGATGTGATGATATTAGAAGGTGCTGGACCCAATCAAGACACCCAAGAATTGTTGGGTGACTATAGAGGTTCGGGGCAGATGGACCCCTGGATCAGAAGATCGTCCACCTGAGAAATACCTGGGCAGCCAGAGAGGGAGAGTCCCGCAAAGACCCCTACACGGTAGAGCGTCCCCACGGGTTACAGGGTTTCCCCCACCCGACCTCTCTTGTCACTGCGGTTCTAGGTAGACCAGAATGGGGATCTTGACCTCTTAAGTCTACCTTTTTTTTTATTTTAAGATCAAGGTGCTTAATGTTCCACTTGAACTTTTAAGTATTTTGAGTGCAAAAGTGACCTAATATTAAGGTTGGTTGACCCAAGGGATCAATTTCACCTCTTGTTCCTTTGAGAGCTTTTAGGTCCTTCCTTTTATGGTTCAAATGGATTATTAGCCTGATTTGCTTAGGGTTCCTCTTATATAAATCGTTTCAGACATGGTTTAGGAACACCTCTTTTTGGAATGTTTGTTTCTTTGTTTTAGAGAAGATGTGTCTCTAAAAACCCTAGCTTTGCAATCCCTAACTTGGCTCTAGTGGGTCCAATTTAGTTGCCTTAGAAATTAGCACCTAGGGCTCAATCAAGAAAGTTTTAGCCCTAGTTGCCTTAGTTGGATGAACAGACAAAAATATGTTGAAATGAAAATCAGGCAACTTGATGAGTTACTAAATATGAAACAGGTAGCCCTAAGTTGACTTCTCTCTTTTTTTTCCTTTTTTAGATTGTGAGAGGGTTAAGAGAGAGGGCTTATGGAGATTACCTGTTCCTTGGAGAGTCTGTTGTGCAGTTGCTATTCTTTCCTTTTTGTTTTGCTTTCCCTACTTGAACACAACAAAAGAGAGAAGTTAAGTCAGATATTAGATAGAAAAGTTGTACTCAAAAGTTTTAAAAGTGCCCATTGCTCCCCGGCAACGGCGCCAAAATGTTGTCAACATTTTGTGCGGGTTTAAAGTATATTACGTTGTAGTATAACCGACAAAACGTCTAAACAAATATAAAGAATTTTATTACTCGAACAACTAGAGTATCCGAGGTCGAACACGGGGAGCAATCTCAGTACTTTGTAAAACCAAAGAATACAACTGTTTAAATGCAAATATAATTCATTCAAAGAGAGAATTTTAAAAAAAAGAATTTTGGGAAAAAAAGTAGAATTGGATGTCGGATTTGTGTATCAGACGTCTTAAATGTGATCTCTCTTTCTCTCTTCTTCTTCGTGGCTCTTCTCCTTTCTTTGCTTCTGGTATCTTTCCTTCTTCTCCTGCCTTGCCTTTCTTCTTTCTTCTTCTTCTTCTTTTTCTTCTGATCTCTTTGCAGTCTTCCCTTGTCTTCTTCTTCGTTCTTCTCTCTCTTCTGCCTTGTCTTCCTTCTTCTTCTTCTCTACGAAGACTTCTCCTTTCACTGCTACACAGCCTCTTCTTTCTTCTCTTCCTGTTCTGCAGCCGCTAAGTGTTCGCTGCCTGGGTCAATTCTTCCTTCCTGCACACACCACACAGTAGCAAAAACCTACCCCCGTCCCTCTACCCAAGCGTCTCTCTCTCTCAAGCAATGCACTCACGGACGCTCTCCCAGAGCCACACGGGTAGTCGGGTCGGGTTCGCACCTGGGACCAGGCGCACCGGCAAGTGGTGATGCGCGAGGAGTGCGTAGGTCTAGGTCGGGTCAGATCCGCCAGATCCGTGAGTCAAGCCACGGACGAGGCATGTGTGAGGGCAGTGAGGGACCTCACCCCTGTGCTTACGGAGGCATTAAGACGATAACACAAAAAAAACTTGTACGGTACCTGAGTGTTGCAATCTCACGATGTGGGACTATCTAGTCTCGCCTTCACGCGCGCCCGCAGAGTTTTGTCACTCGATTGTCCAAGCTGTTGACTCCTCCGCGCTACTGGCTGGCTTTGGTTGCTTCGCGACACTTGCGAGAGTCTGCTGCACCTGCCGCCTGGGAAGCCTGACGCCTGCTGCTGCTCCAAGCTCCCTGCTGCTTCGGCTGTTAATGGCGGCTGGGGCTTACACCTGACATCCAACAGAACGGCCTATTGGCCCAATCAGAATAGCAGGAAACCTTCGTCGTAGCACGGCGAAGGCGGTGGGTGATGTTACAGGTTGCCGGTCGGCCTAGGCGTGCGTGCCTAGGTCAACCTGTGGCCGGAGATGGTGGGTTGGTCGGGGAGTGATTATGGAGGTATGGAGTGGCAGTTGTGGGGTGGAGCGAGTTCCTGGTGGTGAGGCGGAGCTCTCGAGGTGGTTGGCGAGCCGTGTGGAGTGGTGGAGTGGTGTGGGCGACTCGCCGGAGTGCGGTTAGGTATTGTCAAGGGGTAATCAAGTAAAATAGTTGGGGAAAAAGAGAGAGGAGAGGATGGAGAACGTATTTGGGGTTGTCTGGAAGGAAGGGAGGTTGCGGAGGGGACGGCTCGTAACTGCCGTCGTCGGGGAAGAAAGACCCTGAGGGAGGAAGCGGCGACGAAGATGAGGTCAGAAGCGCGCACGCGGGGTACAACGCGACGCAGGAGGAAGCAGCGGAGAGGACTCTGCTGCTGGTATGGCAGCAGAGCGACGAGAAGGAGGGAGGAGGTCGCCGGAGCTTGTGGGTGGTTTGGCCGGAGATGGGAGAGGGAGGAATTTGGAAGGGATCTCCGTCAAAATCAAGCTTGCCCTCTGCGGCAGGGTCTGGGGTGTCTTTTATAGGTGCTGGCCGCACCTACCAGCGCATGGAGACCGTGCAATCAATGCTCCCGGCTCACCGGATATGGAAGGAAGGTGGATACCCAAATCTCTCGTGCGTTCGCACGAGAGATTGAGTTCACACCAGCGATTGTAATTGGCTTTAGAAGGAAGGGAATTCCTCAGAGAATCCCCCTTCCATTTCTGGGAGAGAATCTCTGAGGAATTAGAGAGCAATCTCTCTCGAAACTTCGTCGGAGCTCGGTTCTGCCCTAGCAATGGCGGCAGGACCGGTTTGCAAAGGAGGCGAAGAACCTAGGGGGCTCTCTGCAAAGGTATTCAAAAGATAGGGACCAATTTGTGATTTGGGTGTACTAAATTGCAAAGTAGGTCAAGATGACCTCTCCTTAGGTCCAAATTTTGTTACAAACCTAATTTGGACCTAAGGAATCCAATGGTGAAGTTGGATTTTAGTTTTGACCTCGTTTGACTGGATATTTTGCGTAAAAACCCAAATTAGGTTAATTGAAGATCTAGGACCCTAATCTAGGTCAAACTAGGTTCCAAAGGCCAAATTAAGTGTTATAAACCCTAGAGGATGTTTTTCTATGATTTTTAGAGGGTTTACTTGATTTTTATTCTGACCAGAACCTTTTTAATTTAAGCGGGTCTGTTTTAGGGTTACCAAGTGTCATTTAGTTCTTAGATTGCACATAAACCCATTTCTAATTAACTCAACCCACTTTTTATCTTATTTGGACCATCTGACCTATGTTTTGCTTCTAAGAAATCCCATTTATGTACTGTAATGGTAAAATTACAGTTTTAACCTTTATTTCATGTTTTCTTCTCAGAGCACTTGTTCCTTCAGTTAAGCCTTCTTCTAGGTTATGTAGGAGCTTTTATCTTCTTTATTGGGTCAAAATGAGCTAGTTATGGCTCATGATGAGGCTCTCATCATGACATCCTCCTTGTGTTCGACCCAGAGCCCTTGTAGTTTAGATATATGAATTTAATTGATTGCTTAATTTGCACACTACAACAATTGCATATTTTTAAATTGCATAGATTTAGCGAACATTAGTAGCTAGTTGATGGAGCTAGCTTAGCTAGGTAGTAGAGGGTAGAAGCTTAGGAGGAGCTAGGATAAGCTAACTGAAGCTGGTCTTGTGCCTCCATGGAGTTGAGAGAAGTTGATAAAGATGTTCTTGTGGATTCATTGATACGAAAAATGCATGATTTGAAATTAGGGTTTTTATCGTTGTAATGCATAATTCCGATCACTTTTAAAATTTATAAAAATCAACTACTTGGAAAGTATTCGGGTCGTCCCAAGGGAGGAAGAAATGCAATTTTTAAACACACTCACTTGAAAAATGGGAATTCAACTTTCTTTTTGTGATTTTTTTTAATATGGTTTTTTTTTTTTGAAATTTTGAAATAACGGGCAACAACAAAATAGAAAGTGGAGAAAGACTACACTTAATCGCTACAACCTAAGTGACAAGAGTAACCTCTCGCTAAGCTCACCCTAGGTACATGGAGACCTAGGGTAATTAGAGAGAGGGAGTGAAAAGTGCTAGAGTAAAAACAATCAAATAAGATGCAACAAAATTATGGAAGGGCAACTTTTACAAAGGAAGAAATATTATTTTAAAAGAATGGTAGAGGAATGCTTCTACTACAAAAATTAAAAAATAAATAAATAAATAAAATTTCTCCTACAGATGATGGTGAAGAGGAAAGGGTTCCTGCTCCAAGCTCAGCTGATCCTGGGCTTAGAAAGAACATTCCAATTCCTTCCTTAGAGTGCTCCTCCAATAGATGAAGATTCTCCTTCCTAGCAAACCCTGGATAGGGCATGCCCTAGCTCCTCCAAAGGTGGAAGAATTCCACCTTAGAATCTCCTCCAAGGGTGGATGTGCACCACCCTAAAGAACTCCTCCTGGACGTCCTCCTTGCCTAGCTTGACCTCTAGCTGGCGTGGGCACAAGAGGAAAGGGAAGAGGGGAAGGCACCAAGGGAACAGAGTGTAGCCTTAATCTTATTCTTCTCCTTCTTCTCTTGGTCATGGATATGATGGAATGAAGGTGGGAATGTGTGAAAAAAATGAAGCTAAAGGTGAAGGTTGAAGTGGGTAGTTAGTAGCTTTTTTATAGAATGGGTAGGGGGTAGGTATGGTTAAGGGATAGATGGCTAGGATGGCTCATGGAGGGTAGTTATGGGATCCTATGGCTAGGGTTGGTGGCACCAAAGTGAAGGGATTTCTAGTGGTTGGCTCCAACCCTTGATGGGGACTAGGGTTAGGGATTGCTTGGGTGTGTTGTAAGGCTAGGATTGAGTTATATGGTGGTGGTTAGGAGATGGAAGGCTAAGGTGTGTTGGCACCAACTTAAGGGGTGTATGGAGATGTCATTAAGGAGATAGTTGGGGCCAGCCCTAGGTTCTAGAAGGGAGTTAGTTTGGTGCATAGAATGGATGGTTAGGATGGGTCAAATAGGTTGACGAATGGTGAATGTGTAAGGGAAACTTGGCACCAACTTTAGGAGGTGTTGGTAGAGTGTGTTGGTGCCAACTCTAGGTAGGTTAATAGGTAGTTTGGTGGTGGAGGGGTGTTTAATTTTGGTGCCAAGATGGTCTTCTAGAAAGGGATTAGGTGTAGGGTGTAGATGGCTTTTTGGGCATAGGTGTAGGGTGGTGATAGGGTTTAAAGTTGGCCCCAACCTAGGAGAGGTGTGAGGGTGTTTTTGCCGCCCACTCAAGTGGGGTTAAGGTGGTGGTTATGGGGGGGAAAAGTTGCCATGGTTGGCGCCACTTTGAAGAGGTGCTTGTAGTGTGTTTTTGGTGCCAACGATGGTAGTTTATGGTTAAGTTTAGGTAGGTTTAAGGTGAGGTTAAGGAGGAGGGTGGACGACCATGGAGTGAGGAGCTTAGGTGGAGCTAAGCTAATCTAGCTTAGCTAGTAGGGTAGTAGTGGAGGGAGCTAGGGTTTAGGGAAGAGGATCTGGGGAAGAGTTGTTTGGAGTTGCACTAGAGCTGGTGACTGCTGAAGAGAACAACAAGGAGCTACCTTAGCTGGCTTAGCTTGCTAGTTCTTTGCTAGGTGCTAAGCAAGGCTAAAGTGAGCTGGCTTTTGCTGAATTGAGTTGAGGTGAGCTAGATCTAATCTTGTTGAGGTCATCTTCAGCTGACTTGAGTTGAGTGGAGCTGGAAGTAGCTGAACCTGAGTTGAGGTTGACTCCTGTCAACTTAGTTGAGTTACCTACAACTCCTAGTGAATAGATTGGAGCTAAGATGATCTAGACTTAACTAAGTTGAGCTGCATCTGAGTTGACTTAAGCAAGGTTGAGCTAAGTTGAGCTACCCTGAGCTACCATCCAGCTAAGATGAGCTGAATGAAGCTTAAGAGAGCTAACCCTAACCCAAGTGAGCTGGTATGCAGCTATGATGAGCTAGATTTAGTTGTGGTTCAGTTGAATTGAGCTTCCTCTTCAACTGTTGCATGCTTGAATTCTAGGGTTTTAGGGATCTGACTATCTGTTCATCACTAACACTCAAATAAACATGTCAAAAATAACAAAATTACAAAATACATGCCTAACCTAAGTGATGCCTAAATGTAGCCCAGAAACCTATTTGCAGAGTTAAAATCCTAAGTGCTAGGTTTGTTTTAGGGCATAAGAATGATGATAAACTTGCGTTTATCATTCATCAACTAGCTTATCTAGCTAGTTCTTTTCTAGTAGCTAAACTAAGTAGTGTTCTTTTGGAAGGAGCTGGCTTCAACTTGCTTGGAGTTGAGATGAGCTGGAGCTAAGCTGACTGATGACTCTATCAGCTGGAGATGAGCTGGATATGAGCTGATTGTCGACGATAACTGTTGGGTTGTTTCCTACTGCTTGCTGCAGGTGAAGCGAGGAGGAACACGCAGGCGTGGAAAAGAGAGGCTGCTAGAGGTGCACAGGGCCCCTGCACATGGGCTGCTAGCCTGCTAGCGGTGTATGCATGCGTGCACTACCGGTCGCTGGTGGGAGTGCGCTGCTGGCTTGCGTGTGTGCCACTGCGCGCGTGCCGCTGCGCGCATGGGCTGCTGGCTTGTTAGTGGTGTGCACATACGGGCGTGGACTTGGCATTATATGTTGGTGGTGAACGACTGAAGGTATTGATGGTGGTGATGTTGCTGCGACTGAAGGTATTGATGGTGGTGATGTTGCTGCGACTGAAGGTAGTTTGCGGTGGGGAAGGCAGATTGTGGTGATGGATGCAAGTAGGTGGTGTACTACGGTTGTTTGGGTTCTTTTGGGTGAAATAGAGGAGGGGGAAGAAGAAAACGAAGGAGGAAACAGATGACTGAGGGGGGAGTTATGTGCGGTGGTGTTATGGCTGCACGCTGTCATGGTGCAACCGATGAGAGGGAGAAAGAGTAGAGGTGCAGTGCGCCTAAGCCACGGTGCGCGTAGTTTCCACAGGGTGCATTTATTCCACGGTGATGGAGGAAGGAGGAGATCCCCGCCGGGGGGAAGATATCCCTCTCTCTCTGTTGGCCCTCTCTTTTTAAAAGTCCCCAATTTGTTTTCCTTTGGCCACTGACTTCTCCAACCACTTGCGAACATCGCGAGTGGTTGAAACCGATGGATATGTTCTGGTGGTTTTTCATCAGACGTCCAATAAATTTTCTAGACATCTTAAAATGTGCAGATATCAGTGAATTTCTGATGGTGGTTACTAGATGTCCAAATTAAACTTCAGACATCATGTAGAGTGATTTTGGTTGTCTGCCTGATGCCTTCTAGTATCATGTGCCTAGCTTGCATCCAGCAAATGATTATCATAACATATCATATGTTATTAAACATAAAATTGGTGTATAAGTTAATACACAGACTACGTTGAATTCCCACATAATTCCTAATCAAATATCAACTAAGAGCAACTAATTAAAGAATACTTAGGCCAAATAATGTTCCACGAAAGTGGACTTATCAAATGCCCCCATGCCTAAGTTTTACTAGTCCCTAGCAAAAGTGAAAAATAATGGAAGTAATCAAGAGAATTCTTCTTTCTTTATTCCAAAAATTTAGAGATCCAGACTAAGGGGAAGTAATAGCAGCCTAGGTAACAGATCCAAGTGAAAAGTCAACTTACATTTAAAGTTCGTACTTAACTATTGGTAAACATTTTATTAGGATAGGCAACTACTTTCTTTGGGGATAAGGCAGAAAATAATCTGTAATTTGACCCTGGCTTTTTAGCTTAGGTAGGAGATACTGAGTTGAATGGATTTATATCTGGTGGCTCACACTTATTTGGTGCTACTTGTAGTCTAGTACTACAGAATAACTCTCCAGACTATCAAATGAGTCAACCCAGAGAGAGGCTAAACAACTGTGCACTCTTGATGTTCCTTTATGCTCGCTCTTTTCCTTCTTTTCTTTCTGAGATCATAAATCTCACCAGATTTTGTAAATGTACTCACTGTTTGGTGGTCTCACATGGCATTCACACTTCAATTAAAGTCCTAATAACCCTACAACTAAGTTAGAGGACCTCAGCTAGTATTCGGGCGATCAGAAATATTGAAAAGTATGTATGGGTCATATTTGGTGGATCGAAATGGGTGTTTTTATTGTTGCCTCAAAAACATCGACATATAATGAAAAAAATGACAAGAAGATGAAACTCCAAACTCAGACTCTTTTTCTTTTTCTCTCTCTATTTTTTTTTAATAAATATTTCCTTTTTCTCTCTCTTTTTCTTTTCTTTTTTTTTTCAACTACTAACACAAAACGGTGCATACTTTTATTTATGAGGCATTATTAGGAATGATGATGGTCAAGATGATATTATATGGCTTATTTGGTGGAAGTGCCTACTCTCGGCACCTAGAAGGAATGGATAGGACAATCGTATTTTTGACCTTTGACATTACTACTCTCCTTCAGCTGAGGACTCTATTAAGGACAGTCATAACCATCCACCATAGTCATAGTTTTATTTGGACTCAATCTCTATGTATCTGCCTTATTAGGTGACTCTCAAGAATTCACATAATGTTTGCACATAGGAACAGAGAGGGAAAACTATGCCTAACTCTGAGGTTTCATCATCTAATTATCCCAAACTTAAGAATCCTTACACTAGACTTAGCGCACCAGTAGTCTCTCTACTTTTCCTCACAAATTTAGGTGGATCTAATAGAAGATAGTATGCCTGACTCCCTATTAACTATCCAAGGGTTTAGTAGACTAAAAATGATTAATGGTTTCCTTCAAAGATCCATTACCCAGCCTACGTGCAAGTGAAGTAATTGTACTGGATTCTAAACTTAAGAAACAATTTAAGAAGAAAATCTTTAATGACACCTCCTTGATAAAGATATTTTGCTAGGGCTAACGAATTTAACTCAAGAAAATAAAAGAGATTTTTTTATGTTAATGCACCTAACTTAAATGCATAAATGCTGCCTAAAAATGCAAAATGCACTGCCCCATGTCTAAATCCTACAATGTCCTCTTTGTAAAATTAAAACAGAAGGAGAAAGAAAGGAGATCACCCGAAGAAGACATTATTCTGGATGTTGGGTTGTCTCCCAACAAGCATTGCATTTTCTGTCGGGAGCCAGATTTATAGGGAACCTGTAAGCCTGATTCCAAACAAAAGAGCTAGGCCCTAAAAATATGTGCAACAGCGTGGGCCTAGAAAATGGGTAGCTGCAGATGTTGGCGAGTGGTGTAGAAACTACCTCTATAGTTTTATTATTTCGTCGTAGTATAGTATAGAGGGAGGTGATTACCAGTTTAATACAATTTGTTACTCGGAAATAAAGAGTTCCCGAGGTCGAACTCAGGGAGCAAGTTGTATTCTAGGGGTACAAGTTTCTTTTACAAAAATAAAGAAAGAGAGAGAGAGAATTTGTTGGCTTTTCTTCTTTTCTCTTTGCTTCTCCTCTTCTTCCTTCTCAGATCTTCTGCTCTCTTCCTTTGTTCTTCTTCTTTATCTGCAGTGGTGATGTTCTTCTTCTTCTTTCAGTTGTTTCTGCTCTTCCTTTTTCTTCTGCAGAGCGGTCCTGTTCTTCTTCTTTTTCTTTCTTTCTTCTTTTCTTTTCCTTTCTTCAAATCTTCTTCTCGTGCTCTTCTTCTTTCAGTTCTTCCCTTGGCCTCTCTGTGTTCTCCTCTGCCTCGCCTTCCTTCTGCCTTCTTTGCCTTCAGGACGTTGTCTGATTTTCCAATCAGATGACTTAAACCGCCGCTGCTACAGTACCGCTCGGTGATCCTCCTTCCTTCAGCCTTCGTCTTCTTCCACGGTTCTTCTTCACCTGTGCCTGCACACTTACACAGCTTGATCAGAGAGGGGCAAAACCTACCTCTAACCTCCCCCCGCGTCTCTCTCTCACAGAAATCGCTCTTAGGAAAGCTCTCCCAGAGCTGCCGGGTTGCCGGGTACGGGTCGCGCCCGGGTCCAGGCCCACCGGCGTGCGTGGTGGGCGAGGAGTGCAGGTCAGTCTAAGTCGGGTCGGGCCAGGTCCGCGGGGCGTGAGCGCAGACGAGACCAGGTAACCGGGCGGGTGAAGGGGACCTCACCCCATGTGCTGAGGCAATAAGCCTCCAGCACTTTTTCGCTTTATACCGCTGCGTTCCTTCAGAGCCTTCCGAGGTGGGACTAAATGTCCCACCCCAATTTCGCGCCTACGCGGAGGAAGCAGCTGGTAATCGCAGCGTTACGCGAGACCTTCGCGCGAGGGCTTCGACTCGACTGCAGCCTGGTACTTCGCGAAGGCGCCTTGCACTGTCTGGGAGCGTAACCTGGGCGTGACGCACCTGGGGCAGCAGGTGAAGATGCTGCTTCGCTTCAACAATGGCGGCGACGAGCGCAGGTACCTGCCCACAGGAAAATGGCCTCTCGGCCCAATCAGAAACGCGGAGGACCTTCGCCGTGGCACGGCGAAGGTGGTCGGGGGGTGTGCAGGCGGCGGGGCGGAGCCTAAGGGCTGCCCTAGGTCGGACTGTGGGTCGGGAGATGGGTTTGTTCGGTGGAATTGCAGAGGGTGATTTGGGGGAAGTGGAGGGGTGGAAATGGATCAGGGTGAGGAGGCGGAGATTATGTGCAGGTCGGCGAGCCGTGTGGGATGCTAGAGTGATGGGAGTGGCTCGCCGGAGGATGGCCGGAGGCGGAGAAGGTGAGGGTGATTGGTCAGAATCATGGGCGACAGTAGATGTTTAAAGTGAGGAAAAGAAAGAGGGGAG
Organism: Thalassia testudinum; assembly: GCA_037157565.1. Lineage (NCBI taxonomy): Eukaryota > Viridiplantae > Streptophyta > Magnoliopsida > Alismatales > Hydrocharitaceae > Thalassia > Thalassia testudinum. Next base: position 64,646,757 of record JAZHRO010000055.1, read on the forward strand.
GAAGAGGAGGAGTTCTACCTACTTAGCAGGACGACGAGGGGCTGGAGCGGGCGACAGTCGTATCGACTGTCGCTGGAGAAGAAGATGCCCGGGGGAAGGGGCGGCGGCGAGCAGAGGGCCGGAGAGGCGCCAGCTGGGTGCGGCGTGGCGCGGGAAGAGCAGGGGAAGAAGTCTCTGCTGCTGGTATTGCGGTAGAGCGAAGAGGAGGAGGAGGAAGAACCGCCGGAGCTGGTGGGCGTCTGCCGGAGTGAGAAGAGAGGAAAGTTGGGGGTTTTCTCCGTCAGATCCGAGCTGGGAAGAACGGTGGAGCGACGGGGGTATTTATAGGGACCGAATCAGGGAGGAAGGCGGAGGGAGACGACGTGTCTCCCTCGCCGGAGGACGCCGGAGATGGAAACCCATACCGTCCGTGCGTTCGCACGGCCGGTATGGTGGGTTACAGCGACCAGGGGGTGTCCCTGCGACGGCTGACGACGTAGGGCACCCCCGGTTTACTTGCCAGACTCTCCCCCTCACCCTGCGCGGCGCCATGCTCCGCGCAAGGTCGCCGGAGCATGGTGCTGGCAGGTTTTGCAGGGAGGACCTGAACGCAAAGAAAGAAGGAGAGTTAGGGGCCAAAATGCAAGGGTTCAAAAGTTGAGGGCCAAAAAGTAAATATATGAGGACCAAAGTGTAAAGTTGGTCAAGAAGGTTTCTTCTTAGGCTCAAGTTTTTATACATGACTAATTAGGACCTAAGGAATCTGATGGTGAATTTTATTTCTAGATTAAACCTTGTTTGACTGGTCAATTTATGCAAAAACCCAAATTAAGTTATTAATTGGGTATGGTTCTCAATGTAGGTCAAGATGGGTTCCTAAGGTCAAATTGAAGGTTCTAAACCCTAGAGATTATTTTTATATGAATTTTAGAGGGTTTATTCCATTTTTTATTTGCCTTGAACCTCGTGAATTGAAGTGGGTTTGTTTTAGGGTTACAGATTATCATTTAGTTCCTTGGAATTGCTGTAGCCCTTGCCAGATCATCTCATCCCACTTTTATTCTTATTAGGTTGCTTTGACCTATGTTTGGACCCTGAATTACCCTGTATGCAGATTATACTGGTAAAATTGCATTTTTACCCCTTATGACTTGTTTTCTCCTTAAACTCAGAATTCTCTGAGTTAAGCCTTTCCTTGAGTTATGTAGGAGCTTTTATCCTTTGTATTGGGTCAAAATGAGCTAGTTATGGCTCATGATGAGGTTCTCATCAGCGAGCTGATGATGCAGCATGATTCCAAATGCTCGCCAGAAGACATGATAGAAAACAATCTCATAAGCTACCTGGAGAGGTCTAGGAAAAAGAGTAAAAGAAGAAGGGACCTCTTGAAATGGAATAAGTGGAGGACAACAAGGATCCTCTAGAGCAGGAAGGGTTTTAAAAGATGTATGCATAATTATTTCAAACCCTTGAATGGTGAGACTAAAAGTACAAGCATCAATCCAAACTCGCCATTCTATGCGAGGATGTACTGGTCTGATATTCTCCCCAGAAATAATGTATATGAGCAGAGACCTGAGCCAAGGATTGGTTAGGGAGTGTAAGGGTTGCTTGAGTGATTGGGTGGTAATTATTAAGTCCAAAGAGGGCTTAGTCTGTTTAGGTTCCATTCCCAATAAGAATTCTTCTTCCACATCCTTACATAACTTCATTGTTTTATGAACCTCCAACTACTCCTCTACAATAGATGAGTCATGAATAGAATTCAATATCTCATTAGTAGACTCATGATCAACATGCTTTGCCGACAGTTGGGTTTCCTGGGAAGTAGCGAGATTAGAATTATCATCAAATCCATCCCCGTGTTCTTTCTTGTCAATTACATCCTTTCCGGGGACTTTGTGTGCTACTTCATTATCCTTAATATCTTTAGGAGGTTATCATCTTTAATTTTATGGAGAAAGCCTATATCACTGAATTCTTTGCTCTTCTTGGGCATAAATCCTCAATTAATGTATATTGTCCCTGAGATTCTCCCTTAGGCTTCTCACTATTGTGTTCATCCTCCAATAACAACTCCTAGTTTTGCAGAGGATGACTCTCAAAATCGAAAGAAGGGAGGAATCCGGATTTCATCATATTATTTATATCCTCAAGGGGTAAGTCCTCGAATAACACATAATCTCCCTATGATTCACTCTAGATTCTAAGGCTGGGTTCCTCCATCAGGTTATCATCCTCCTCTAGAATAGACTCTTTGTACCCCTAAGATTAAAATTGATCCAATTTATCCTCCACTCCCTTAGGGTCACCTTCATTGGGTGCATTTAAATCCTCAGAATGTTGGATGGTAGGTGTTGATTCCCTAAGTGGAGGGTTAGGTTTAGGCTCACTAAGGATAGAATGGGGTTCCACTTGATGATTAATAAGGGAAGTGATATGAACAATACGACCTTGACCCAGGTTATCAGGGGTAAGGAAAATATTGTCATCAGGGTCAAGGTCCTCAAGGGGTACCATCTTCCCTTTCTTTTGACTCCAATATAGCTTGCTAGGATTGTTCTCCTTTAGCAGTTATGTCCCATGGGGTGAGTCTAAGTGGTAGCTACTTAAAACGGGATCCTTATTGTCATTAGTTTCCTCAAAATTATTTTCATGATCATGGTTGTACGGGTAGGGATCAGAATCATTAGTAAGAGCGTACCTAAACTATCTAATTTCCTTATTCAATTGTTGACTATTCCTCAACATCTCTCCCATAGACTCCATCATTTTTTTTTGTTGTTTTTGCATTTCTATCGTAAAAGAAGAGAGGCTACTACTATCAAATTGGGGAGGATAGTCAATCTTAGGCTCTGGTTGCCTAGGAGTATCAGTCCAACCTCGATAAGGAAAATCATGAAGGGTGGGAGGGTTGGGTGTTCGCAAATCGGAAAGTTCCACTCCTATGCTCTACTCAAAAGTGGGAGTTATCTGGCCAGTACTCCCAGGATAGGAATATGATTGATCCCATGAATTATCATTGTACTCATCAAAGGATGGATACGCTCGGGGCATGGGATGGTAGTTAAAATGATAGGAGTAAGGATAGTCCATTTCTTTCAAGTTAAATAGGTTAAACTCTCTTAGGTCTTAGATAAATTAAAAATAGATACTTCCTAGAGAGATCTATCATGCACACACCAAGCAAACACAAGGCAAGAGATCTTTTGTTGATTTAAAGTTCTTTAAGTCCTCTTCCTACTCTTCAACTTGGCCAAATATAATCAAGGTAGTGTTTCTCCATTCCCACGTAAGTGGTATAAGAGAAATGAGGCACTTGAAATTTCCGGTTAATGACTGTTAATAAGGTTGAGGTTACTTTTAGTCCTTTTTGGGTGATCAATCAAGTTGTCAAGCAATTACGCACCCTAAATTGACCTTCGAGTGCCCTAAAGATGTACACTTTGTTGCGATGATATTCTCTAATGCTCAAGTAAAAAGGTACTCCAAGGATTGAACCAAGGGATGCAAGTAGGGTGAACCCTTTGAGGCGTTGCATTAGCGGTGCCTCGTAACTACTCTTGAATTCCTTTAAGGGGTGTCCCCCTCCTTAAAGTATCAAGTCACTTGGGCAAAAGTTAATACTACCGTCATAAAGTGAGATAGGGGGATTTGCACCGATAAAAAGATCGATGCCTATATCCTTAAGTGTCCAAGTCCTAGTGCAATGCCTATAGTGCATGCTCAATGCAGGAAGTGTGCATCACACTGCGAAAAGTGATTTTTCTTTTGAAAATCGTAGCCATGTTATTAAAACACATCCTGTATATTTTTCTTTCTTTTCAAGAAGTAATGTGACCACTTGATTAATATTTTCAAATCAGCTTAAATGATCTTTTTTAATTATATCCAAATGCAAGGCATGTGCAGATAACTGATCACAGGAAAAGACATACCTTACTCCAGCTCTCTTCAATGCAAGATGTTTGCAATGCAAAAAGAAAAGCTAGATGCTGCTCATTCAATCCTAGATGGTTTCCCTATAGATATGTAGCTTCTAGCAGGCAGTTCAAATATATATATATACCAATAATAAGCAAATAAACCTAATCTAACTAACTAACTAACCAACATGCAATTCAAACAATTTGAATAATCCTATAATCTAAATAAAATGGGAACACGCTCCCGAAAATATGCTCCCGCATCAAGAGCGATAAGCAATAAAAGCATTAGGAATAGGTTCCCAAAAATGCCCAACAAGGGTCCAAAAGACAGAAATTAAATGTCTAATGTCTTATCTAGCCTAAATCTAAACTAAGATCTACTGACTAAATTAGGAAAGGTTCCTCCGTACGCCTTCACGTACATGGGATCAAGGCCCACAAGCACCTGTTGATGGCCTCCAGGAGGCGTCAAGGTGCACCAAAAATATCGTCTCCATTGTGCACGCCCGTCGCGTTCGTATTTTGTTTTTATAAAGAAAAAGATCAATAGTCAGTAATTCAGAAAATTTTCAGAAATAGCATAAAAATGACAGAAATTCCCCGAAAAAATTAATAGGCGTGTTTCCTCCCCGGCAACGGCACCATTTGACCCATTTTCAATAAAAATTTTAACATATGATTACGTGTCGTTATAGTTCGTTGCATGGTAGAAAATCACTTTTTAAAACATTTAATATTCAAAAACTAACCATGAAAATAGTTAGGTCATCTCCAGGAGGTGGAATTAGCCTATTAAACTAGTGAGTGGTGCCTCAATTATTTGGGAAACTCAATGAGTGTGCATGCTAATTCGTGCAATTCTTTTTCTCACATAAATGCTCATTTTAACCAATTAATCAAGAATGTAGGTGTTTAAATGTAAAATCACCACCATATAATATTTTGTTAACAAGTGATCTTGGCACAGGAAAACACCATAAATATTAATCTCTAATAGAATATAGCTTGTTTACTATAATCAGTACACATGCTTGATCTCATTCAGGAGAGACATTCCACCACAAATAATTTCAACTGAATAAAAGGGTATCTATGCAAATTCACATCAATAAATTTATTCAGTAAATAAGTGAATAGTGTACCCCACAATGGCACACTTGGTAATTTTTAATTGGAGGAGAAACAGAGGATTTCTCCTCTCTCATCCTCGCGTGAAGGGACGGGAGTGGATGGCTACGAGAGTCAAGGGGATGGTGCACCTCGATGAGTGCTTCACGATGATGGCAATGGCATGTCGCGAGGAGGTTGGTGGTAGCCAGCCAGAGGAGATGAAGCTTGCCGACAAGGAGGTATGTCGGCGGCGACTGTTGGGTTGTTTCCTGCTGCTTTCTACAGGCGACGCGAGGAGGTGTGCACGGGAGTGAAGAGTGGCTGCTGGAGGTGCGTATGGCTGTTGCATGTGGGCTACTGGCCTGCTAGCGGTGCGTGCATGGGTGCACTGCCGGGCGCTGGTTGGTGCACACTGCTGGCCTACGTGTGTGCGGCCGCACGTGTGGGTTGTTGGCCTGCTAGTGGTGCGTGCATGAGGGCATGGAGTTGGTGTTATATGTTGGTGGTGAATGGCTGAAGGTATTGATGGCGATGATGTTGCGGCAGCTGAAGGTGGTTTGCGGTGAGGAAGGGAGATGGTGGTGATGGCTACAAGTAGGTGGTGTATTGAGATTGTTTGGGTTCTTTTGGGTGAAACAGAGGAAAGGGAAGAAGAAAACGAAGGAGGAAACAGATGGCTGAGGGGGGAGTTATGTGCGGTGGTGTTGTGGCTGCACGCTGTCACCGTGCAATCGTCGAGAGGGAGAAAGGGCAGAGATGCAGCATGCCTAAGCCATGGTGTGCGCAGTGTCCATAGGGTGCATTTATTCCACAGTGATGGAGGAAGGACGAGATCCCCACTGGGGGGAAGGATATCCCTCTCTCTCTGTTGGCCCTCTCTCTTTTGAAAAGTCCCCGATTTGTTTTCCTTTGGCCACCGACTTCTCCAACCACTTACGAACATCGCGAGTGGTTGAAACCGATGGATAACTTCTGGTGGTTTTTCATCAGATGTCCGATAAATTCTCTAGATGTGTTAAAATGTGAAGACATTAGTGCATTTCTGATGGTAGTTACCAGACGTCCAAATTAAACTTCAAACGTCTTGTAGAATGATTTTGGCTGTCTGCCTGATGCCTTCATGTATCGTGTGCCTAGCCTGCATCCACCAAATGATTATCATAACATATCATATGTTATTAAATATAAAATTGGTGCATAAGATGATACGCAGACTACGTTGAATTCCCACTTAATTCCTAATCAAATATCAACTAAGAGCGACTAATTAAAGAGTACTTAGGCCAAATAATGGTCCACGAAAGTGGACTTATCAGCACTAAACTCAGAACTTCCTGGAAGGCAACCCAGAGGATCCAAGCTGACCAGATTAATTGTTGAAACCCAGGTAATTTCTTTCCTTATTCCCTTGCATACATTTATTTTACAATGAGAACATTGTCCAACTTAGGCATGGGGGGGTGGTAATTCATATGTTTTGAGTACATATTGTTAGCTTGAATTATCTTCTTTTTATTTTAAAAGAAAGAAATTAGGCAAAGAAAACTTAGGTATTAGAAGCTTGTCAACTTTAGGAAATGATACGTTAGGGACCTCAACGTGTAGACTCTTCAGGTCTACGGACTAAATCAGCCCGGGTGAGTACTAAAAATGTGGACTTGGTCTTGAGTCCTCGCCACCATAATTTATATTAATCTGGTCAATAAAGTAGGGTGATAAGTATACGACTTATAAACTTGCCCTCCGATTTGGGGGGATTTTTAGTCTAAGCATCTACACACGTTTTGCACTGACTCACTCATCTGTGGTTCTAACGGAAATTGGGTAGCTAATGAACCTTCTAGGATGGTATGACTGGCAAGTTGTCGTGGGTAATAGCTCATTGGTCGATGTTCCAGAGCCCAGCCACAAGACCATTCTCTTTTACTACTACCTTTAGGTAAATCTTAGATCAGGAAAGCCACCTACCTAAAAAACAAGAGAGAGAGAAATAGAAAAAGGAGAAAAGAAAAAAAAGAAATAAGCCACACTTAACCACACGAGTATGGCTAGCAAGTTGCATGGGTAATAACCCATTGGCTAGTTGTCCAGAGCCCAACTCATAAAATGCACAAATAATTCCTGAAACACTTAGGGAAGAAGCAGGGAAGTAGAATAAACCGAGAAGATATACACCGAGTTCGCCCTTGTGTTGATCCCATAAAAAATAAAAAGTTGGGAGAAGGCTACCGATCGGAAAGATAAACCTTAAGGTAGAATTTCTAGGTCACGTAGGGGCGTAGAAACCCGAAGTCCATTTTAATTGCTGTTGAGTGAGTCTATTACTTTCACAACAAGATGCTTAGTACTAAGAGTGCTTTTCGAGTTTTGGGTAGGTTGGGTAGCCATAAAACGTTACCCCGAAATCCTCAACACCAAAAATCCAAAAAAATTAGAAAAGAAAAAGAAAAAAATATGTATTTGCTTCTATATAGAATAAGGTGAGGACTTTGGCAGTCTGCATTTTGTAAGCACCCGGGAACTATTGAGTCTTAACGGGTTAGGTTCTTAGGAGCAATTTCCTTCTATTGTCAAGCAACTTCTACTGAGTAATCAATTCCTAATTTTAGTTGTGAATAGCATTTAGGATAAACCTTGCTAAGGACTAGAAAGGGGTAGGCATGGGGGTATGATCACTCTACAATTATCAATGTTAGTATTATCAATTAAAGTCAATTTCGAGGGTACTTATGCAATAATGACATATTATAATGATCTTGGTAGCATTGCATGCATATTGCATGATCTTTACATTTAAGTTGCTTAAAACCAATGCTTAATGACCATGTGTACATGTACATATTGCAACGGGTCTCAGATGAGCATTCTGATTGTACGGATGGATCCAGAGCGACGATTGCAGTCAGGCAACATGGAAATCATCACGATTCGAGCATCGTGGCACCCTCTGCAATAGAAAGAAGATGAATGACCCAGATTGCACCACTTGGCACCATCTAGCCCGCCCAACACCAGGCAGTAGCCACCACGCACATCTCGATCATCCATTCTCAGCCATGGAATCTTGGTCCAATGGATGAGAAGCTTCCTGCACCATGTGCCCATAAGATGTCTCCTCGACACAAACGTCGACTTGGTGCGTTGGTTGAAGACCCGACCTCCAAGTGAGGGGCGCGGGATTGAGCCCGCCACTGTCCCCGCAATCTCTCAATTGAAGTGGCGTAGCAGCAGCAGTGGTAGTGCATGCAAAGCGTGCGCACGCGCATGCGGAGCAGTAGTGCATGGGGTAGCAAAGCACAGAGTGAGTGTGTGCATGCAGTGTAGCGCTAGCGCATGAGTGCGCAACACGCCACGGGGGCGTGCGGGCTAGCATGCATGTTGAAGGGCTAGCATGCATCATTCTTATGCATTAAAACAAACCTAGTTCTTAGGATTTTACTCCGTAAACGGGATTTTGGGCTGCATTTAGGCATTAATTAGGATAGCCATGCATTGCACTTTTTATTGTCTTTTTAATGTGTTTTTTAGAGTGTTAGGGATATGCAGATTGCCAGATCCCTAGAACCTTAGCACTCAGGAAGGCAACTGGTGAAGGAGAAGCTCTCACCAGCAGGAACTCAGCTTGATCCAGCTCACCATAGCTGGAATTCAACTCACCTGAACTAGGGTTAACTCATTCTAGCTCCATTCAGCTCATCTCAGCTGAATGGCAGCTCAAGAGAGCTAATCTTAGCTCACCGTAGCTCAGGTCAGCTCAAATCCAGCTCAACTTAGCCGAGTCTAGCTCATCTCAACTCCCATTAGTCCACAGGGAGCTCTAACCAGCTCAGGTCCAGCTACATCCAGCTCCACTCAACTCCAGCCAGCTGAAGATGACTTCATTTTAGTTCAGGAAGCTCAAGTCCAGCTCTCGGGGATTCAGCTTAGCTCAACTCAGTTGAGCTAAGCTACCTTAGCTACCCCAACCAGCTTGATCCACCACAAGAGCACCATATCCAGCTCACCCTAGCTCATTGTGGCAGAGGCCAGCTTACTTTAGCTTGGCTTAGCAGTTATCAAAGAGCTAGCAAGCTAAGCCAGCTAAAGTGGCTCCATGCCATCCTTTTTAGTAGCTACTAGCTCCAATTCAACTCTAGACTTCTTCTGTCCAGCTCCTCTTCACAAACCCTAGCTCCCTTGCCTCCTCCTCTACTTCATTACTAGCTAAGCTAGCTTAGTTTATCTTAGCTTAGCTAGAATCCATCTCCCTTGGCCATCCACCACCTTAAAGTCCAACCAAACTACCTCTACCTCAAGCCCTCCTAAGCTACACCTAAGCTCCACCTATTCCACCCTAAGTTAGTGCCAACCTTAGCCATCTCTTCACCCCTCATCTTCCACCAAAAGGTGCCTAGAGTTGGCGCCAAAACCTAACTCTAACCACCTCCCATTTTGGCGCCAACCCTACCTCGCATATCCACCATACACCTAACCCTACATCCACATCTAGCCACCCACATACCCCCCTTCTAGAACCCTAAGATGGTGCCACCTAATAGCCTTCTAGAAGGCCCATTTTGGTGCCAACTCTATTGGACACCAAATCCATAACCACCCCCCCTTGTGTCCCCTCATTTGGCGCCACTTATTCCTAGCCATAGGATCCCCAACTACCTCCCAAATCATATCCTGGCCATCCATTTCAAGAGCCACCTCTACCCCCCATTAAAACCTATAATTACCCTACCCTACCACCACATAATTCCCATCCTCCCATTAGTTTAATTCCACATTACACCCACCATAATTCAACGCCAAGGAAGAAGAAAAGAAGAAGATTAAGGGGGCAACCTACCCACCCTTTTGGTGCCTTCTTCCCCTTCTGTCTTCACCCTTGCCACGCCAAGGAGGAGGAGCACTTCCCCACCAGGAGGAGGGCCAAGCAAGGAGGAGCAATGGTGGTGCACGCCTACCCTTGGAGGAAAGTTAAGATGGAAACTTCCACCTTGGAGGACACCATTTGAAGGAGCTTTACAAGGAAGGAGTTGGAGGACTCTTTTCAAGCCCGGGAGCTACCAGGCCTGGAGCAAGAAGCCATCATCTTTTTCACCATTTCATTTAGAGGATTTGTGTTTTACTTTCTTGTAGTTTCAAGTTAAAATAGAAGCATTCCTCTACATGTGCTTTTTGTAAAATAGATTTCCATTAGTTTAAGTTGCCTTCTTTTATCTTTTGTTACATAGTTTTGTAGAATTTTTTGTCTAGCATTTTTTCACCCCCTCTCCTTAATTAGTCTAGGCCTCCACGTGCCTAGAGCGAGCTTAAGGAGAGGCTCTACTTGTCACTTTAGTAGTAGTATAGTGGATTAGTGTAGATGATTTTCTTGCTATCAACAAACTCGTGTATTTCCCTTTATTTCAAAACCCTACAAAAATTTATATATTTGACAAGACCAAAAAGAATGGTGATTTCTACTTCTAAGCAAGACACCTGAATTTTGCAAACATACTGCCTCCTTGGACAACCCTAGATACTCCCCTATCTAGGTCTTATAAATTTAAAAGCGAAAGTGGATTTACGTGTTGCAACGACACTAAATTGCCTAATTAACAAACCGCGTATTTTCGTGATTACTTTTTGGCACTGTTGCTGGGGAGGCATGGCTTTGCAAATTATTTTTCTTTTGCTTGAAGTGGATCTCATCCTCTTGCCTCTCTTCTTTCTTGTGTGTGCAGGAACTATAGGGAGAAAGCGGAATTTGGAAGTGAGAGCTCAAAGTTCCTTCCCATGATTCTAGTTGGTTTCTTCTTTCTTGTCACACTTAGCCTAAAAGATTACCAAAATACACTAAACTTGGCTTTCAGGATCTTAAACATCAAATTTTGGTAGAGTGGTACCTTTAAAACCCATTGTTTGATTGATTGCCCCATTAAATACCACTCTACCTTAAGTGCAGGTGTTTTGTTTTTTTGGATCCAAACTTTTGATCAGATTTGAAAAATCAATTTTGAACACCACAGGCCACCTAAAATCCTAAAATTTCACCTGAAGATTCCAAATCAAGTTGGGAACATTTTTTCCAAATTTTATACTAATTGGGTTTGTATTTAATTTTCAAAAATTCTTGGACTACAGGGGGGTCACACCCTCTAATCTTCCTATTTTGCTACTGTCCGTGAATTTTTAGAATTTTTATGCTCATCCAATCTTTGTAAAATTTAACTTTCTGGAATCCTTGTGAAATTATATAGATCATATAAAATCACCAAAATTTTTTTGAGGCCGGTGGTGGTACAGAAAGTCTAGAATACCCATGGGTATCATTTCTAGACTTTGACACCAGCATAAATAAAAATTTAAAATAAATATCAAATAAATTTTTAAAATCTTAAAGAAATATTTTTTGGAATCCTTGTTTGATTTTATTCAAAGTAGTGTGTTGTTTGACTTATTTGGACCACTACTTAGTACAGAAAGCCTAAAAATAATTCATTGGTAGTAATTTTCTATCTTAGGGACAATTGGATTAGAGTTTCTTTCCTTTTTTAAAGAGACCCACATTAAAGGAAATTAACCATCATCAATACAACTTATTTTTCCTTTGATTGTGGAGTTTCAAACTTGTTTGAAAATTTTAAAAAAGAAACCCTAAAACACATTGAATTAAATCAAATCATAAAAGACAAAAATACAAGAAATTGTGTGACAACTTGCTTTTTAATTGGAACAACTTTCCAATTCCTGCACACACACAAAAAAATTGAAATAACAGGGCAATACCCAAATCAACACCCTCCACATTCCATGTGCATATTAGTATCCTAGACCTAATTAAAATTTGTAGCAATTTGACCCCTAAGGTTTCATCAACTTAGGCTTGCTATCTAGGTCTTAAGTTCTCTTTAGTTGATATCAATTTTGTCATCTATATCTGGTGTTCAGGCTGAGGGGTTGTGTCAAACGACCAGGCACAGGTTTGTACAAGCACCTGGGATTTTCCTGGGAAACGCTTAGGCCCAAACCTCCCCTTAAACAACTTGGCTTGATTTATTGACAGAACGGGTATTCACTAGTGATTACTTATTTCCTAGATAGACCAAGTCTTAGGTTACTTTTCTAGGGAGTCACACTTAAGTTAGGTCTAGAATTTGATTACTTGTGTGCACACTTTCTCTCATCTACATATCTTCTCCTCCCCTCCCGTTCTTCCACTTTATGCATGGCAGCGGTCTCAAAATCCGCACTTGGAGGGACCTTTTGATTTCGACCCACGCGTAAAAAGACCACTTTTTCCTTCTTGTTATTCTAAAATGGAAAATCAACAAAAATGGTTCACTAACCCTTCCACTTCCACCTCTAATCCCACCTCTAACTCCACTACTAACCCTAATTCTGACCCTTCCACCCAAAACCCCCCACCTTTGATTTCCTGCACTTGGTGCTCCCCAATGCTGATTTGCCTCAATCACAACATCAAGCCCCCTGCCTGATCTGTTGATAATGATGGCTGAGTAGATTGCTCAACTGAATGCCAATCAGCAAACATTGACTACGAATATCCAAAACCTAGCCAACCATAGACCAAACCCACCACCCTGTCAGTAGCCTGATATTCCTTTAAAAGATTTTTATGATCCTTCTTTTTATGAGGAATGACCAGGGGTGGTCATACCAGAGGGGCACTTTGAAATCAAGCTGGCGATTCTGAACCTGATTAAACACTTTCATGGCGTTCCTAGGGAAGACCCATTCAGCCACCTTGAAGAGCTAACTCTTTTTGCACAAACAACCCGTTCCAAAAATGTGCAAAAAGACCGTTGGCTGATGCGGCTATTTCCATTATCTCTAAAAGATAAGGCCGCTTACTGGTTAAGGACAATTGGTCGACCCATCACCACATGGCCTCAGCTCAAGAGCACTTTCCTTAAAAATTTCTTTCCCATAGGTCATACTAATTCCTTGCGAAGATCTATTACGACCTTTCAACAGAAATCTAGTGAGACTTTTCATGATTCTTGGGAAAGATTTCAAGATCTCCTAAGAAGTTGTCCGCACCATGAGATTCCTTTATGGCAACTTGTGTAGATCTTCTATCATGGATTAGAAGATCAAATCCAATGTTTCATTGATGCCTCGTGTGGCGGCAACTTCTTAAATAAGGATGCTGAGAGTGCCTATGAGCTTTTTGAAGAAATGAGTGAAAACTCATTTAATCAAGCTTCCATGAACACATTTTGCAGAACTCCAAACCCGCAGTTCAATGTTCATGAAGTAGGCACCAAAGCTATCCCTATCACCCAAGACGATCTTCAAATGATTGCCCAAAAACTTGACCAGTTGCACATTAATCAAAAGAAGATTGAGGAAAGGCTTGCCACATCAACCGAAGATCCACACAATCCATATCTAACCCACCCTAACTTTTCATGAAGAGAAGATTTGCACAATCTCAACACTACTCCTGTTGATTATTACCAGTATTCTGATGTTGCCCATGATTCACTGGGGAATTACAACTATCCAGATCTTAACCCCACTCAAAATATTTCTGCCATCCAGGAGCCATTTAAAAATTCTTCCAATTGGAAGAATTACCTGAACTACTCCCGGAATAATCAGGTTCCTCCCCAACCAAGTCAATTTAATGGGTATGGATCTAATCTGAACTTTCATCCTAGGTTATCCCAACAAGACATCAATGCCCAGATGATGAGAACCTTGCAGGACATGCAAACAAAGATGATGGAAGTAACCCACACCATCACAAATCTGAATAATCAGATCGAGGTTACTCCCACTCAAAGACCTGCAAGACATCTTCCCTCCCAACCTATGCCCAACCCTAATCACCAAAGGAACCAATATCTAGGCAGATATCCACACTACCCGAATCAACCTCCTACTAATCCACCACCTCAACAGCCTCCCAGGTTTCCACAACCATAGGCCCCCCCACCTCCTCCAAATAATAATCCAACTGCACAAGCAGTTACGTTGAGGAGTGGGAAAACCACCACTGATCTCGGGCCTTCACAAAAACCTGGTGAAATCCCCATCCCTGTGCAAATTGACTCTCCACCTCCCCATCAGGAAGAAAAAGAAACACAAAAATCTCAAGACACGACTCCTATCCCTTTTCCACAAGTTCTCCACCCCACCACCAATAGAGAAAAGAAATCTGAGCCCACCACAAAAGAACTCATGGATCTATTTGGGCAAGTTCAAATCAATATTCTTCTCTTAGATGCCATCAAATATATACCTACCTACGTCAAATTTTTGAAGGAGATCTGTACTCCAAAATGGTAGCCCAAAAATCTAGGACAGGTACATCTTTCGAAGACAGTAAGCTCTATCATACAGAGCAAGCTACCCCCTATGATGAAAGATCCGGGGGCACCATTAATTTAAGTGATTATTGATGATACTACCTTTGATCGCGCCCTCCTTGATCTCAGTGCCTCAGTTAATATCATTCCCACGATTTTATTTGAAGAGTTTTAGATCGGTGAATTAAAACCTGTCAAGGTTACTCTGTAATTAGCCGACTGATCTATAATTAAACCTCATGGGATTGTTGAGGATGCTTTGGTCAAGGCCCAGAATTGTGTCTTCTTGTAGACTTTTTGGTTCTTGACATTGAGATACCCGAATCTTTATTGAATGCTCCCATAATCCTTGGATGACCCTTTTTGGCCACTGCAAAGGCAAATATCAATAGCTGCACAGGCAAAATGGATATCACCTGTGCAGGCCAAACTATCACTCTAGATATTTTCAAATCCTCCAAGAGATTCCATGATGATAACTTTTTTGACTCAGATACTAAAATTTCAAATATGGTGGAGGTGACAATGTTGATGGATACCCTTACCGACCATAATATTTTTGAGGAATTAGATTCAGAATCAGTAGTCGGTGAAATCTATGATTTGGAGACTTATCTTGACCAAAAATCCATTCTTGATGAACCCCCTGATCACCTCGACCCGCCCACTCTTCCCTCACCCCACCTTTTCACACTAACTTCACCCAATCCTTACCATCCCTTCCCTGACCCCTTTCCTATGGACATGCCAGCTGACCCGCCCGAGTTTGGCATTCAACCTAATTTAAAACTATGGACAAACTCGGGCTACACTTATCAATTTCCATCCAACTTTGATCCTTATATTTCCTCTCATCCATTTTCTAGGGATCCAGAAGAAGACATTTTATGCGGGCATCCAAGTGTCCAATTATTTACTTGATTTTTCATCTTCCGTGCATACCTTCACACCCAGTTGAATGGCGTAAAAGATAGCATTGGATGGGAGGTAACCCATCATGTTTCCTGCTTTCCTTTTTCCTTTCTTTTTCCAGGTTTTTACTATCCTAAATCTGACCACCTTTTACTAAGGTAATCCCTCTTTCCCTCCTAATGCATGAGGACATTGCATATCTTAAGCATGCAGGGGTGTTTTTAAAATTTCAACGATCGATTTAGGACTTTCAAAACCTAAAAACATGCATTTTTCTTTAGTCATTTTATTTTCCTGCTTGCATACCCAAAAAAGAATAAAAATGTTGAAAACTTTTATAGGAAAAATTTCAAATCGGGACTAAGGTTGACAACTCACTTTTTAGTATAATGAGATTTTATCTTTAACAAACTAGGGATGAGGATACAGATCTGATCATTAGAATTTCAGGGCCTTTCTTTATACTAGATCAGATATCCTTCTCCAAAATTCCACCTGAACTCATGATAGTTTAGGTGACTTGATCCTCTTTTGTAATATGGAAAGTATCTGGCCTAGTTTCTGATTCAAAAACTTGCTTTTCTTGCGAAACTACCTGTGTCAAATTTCACACACAAGACAACACCTAAAAATCACTAAAAATTAGAAAAACTCCTTGTTTGGACATAGTAAAAGTCTGAAGTAGATCATTGGTTTGAGTTCCCATCGCCGAGAAGGAGGAAAATACCTCCTTGGAGGACGCAATGTCAACATGTTATTGCCTCAGTGCTGCTCCATATCTATATTTCATATCTTTAGACGGAGCATTAAAGCATATTTTTGTAGCTCAAATGTCTTGGACGGTGCTCTACCTATAGTGTCGGAGCAAGAGCTTGAGTTTTCTTGGAGTGTCCCTTTACACCACATTGTGTTTTGGAGTTGTGAGCTCCTAGGTGGTGTCATGGACAGTGCTATCTTAAGTACTGGCACCAAAGCCCCCTCGAGGATTGGTAACAGGAATGATGATCCTGACACATCTGTTGTAAGATTAAGCTAGAAATAAGCATGGGGGCAAAAAAAAAAGTTATAACCCAAAAACACGCCCTTATAAATGTTGGTTTTTCACAAGCACAGACACAAGATTTTAAAGGTTATTACAAGTTGTAAATCAGATTCAAGAGCCAAAAAAATCCTAAAATAGAAATTTCAAGTCATCTGAATTAACAAGGGGTTAATCTATGAATTTTCTAGAGGATATACTAATCCCATTTTGTCTAATTTTCAGATTTGAAAACAAATTCCAATGTTTATCTTTAACAAATCCTGTACCTCTTGCGTTTGAATCAACCTATGTCCCATAATCTTTTTCTCCTCAAAAGTTAAAAAAATTAGAGTTCCTAAAAATTCAATTTTGTAAAAATTAAAGTTTTGCTAAGAAACTAGTGAAAGATAAGCATGGGGGTGTGCTAAACGCCAATTTATCATCATTCTTATGGATTAAAACAAACCTAGCTCTTAGGTTTTTACTCCGCAAATAGGTTTTTGGGCTGCATTTAGGCATTAATTAGGTTAGGCATGCATTGCACTTTTTATTGTCTTTTTAATGTGTTTTTGTAAGTGTTAGGGCTATACAGATTGCCAGATCCCTAGAACCTTAGCACTCAGGAGGGCAACTGGTGAAGCAGAAGCTCTTACCAACTGGAACTCAGTTTGATCCAACTCACCATAGCTGGAATCCAGCTCACCTGAACTAGGGTTAGCTCATCCTAGCTCCATTCAGCTCATCTCAACTAAATGGCAATTCAAGAGAGCTATTCTTAGCTCACCTTAGCTTAGGTCAGCTCAAATCCAGCTCAACTTAGCTGGGTCTAGCTCATCTTAGCTCCCATTAATCCGTAAAGAGCTCTAGCTAGCTCAGCTGAGTTGACTGAAGTTCACCTCAACTCAGGTCTAGCTACATCTAGCTCCACTCAACTCTAGCCAGCTGAAGATGACTTCATTTCAACTCAGGAAGCTCAAATCCAGCTCTCAGGATTCAGCTTAGCTCAACTGAGTTGAGCTAAGCTACCTTAGCTACCCTAACCAGCTTGATCCTCCTCGAGAGCACCAGACCCAGCTCACCTCAATTAATTATGGCAGAAGCCAGCTTAATTTAGCTTAGCTTAGCAGCTAGCAAAGAACTAGCAAGCTAAGCTAAATAAAGTCGCTCCATGCCAGCATCCTCTTCAGCAGCTGCCAGCTCCAGTTCAGCTCTAGACTTCTTCTGTCCAGCTCCTCTTCACAAACCCTAGCTCCCATTGCCTCCTCCTCTACTCCATTACTAGCTAAGCTAGCTTACTTTATCTTAGATTAGCTAGAATCCAGCTCCCTTGGCCATCCACCACCCTGAAGTCCAACCTAACAACCTCTACCTCAAGCCCACCTAAGCTACACCTAAGCTCCACCTAGTCCACCCTAAGTTGGCACCAACCTTAGCCACCTCCTCACCACTCATCTTCCACCAAAAGGTGCCTAGAGTTGGCACCAAAACCTAACTCTAACCACCTCCCATTTTGGCCCCAACCCTACCCCCCATATCCACCATACACCTAACCCTACATCCACATCTAGCCACCCACATACCCCCCTTCTAGAACCCTAAGATGGTGCCACCTAATAGCCTTCTAGAAGGCCCATTTTGGTGCCAACTCTATTGGACACCAAAGCCATAACCACCCCCCCTTGTGTCCCCTCATTTGGCACCACTTATTCCTAGCCATAGGATCCCCAACTACCTCCCAAATCATATCCTAGCCATCCATTTCAAGAGCCACCTCTACCCCCCATTAAAACCTATAAATACCCTACCCTACCACCACATAATTCCCATCCTCCCATTAGTTTAATTCCACATTACACCCACCATAATTCAACGCCAAGGAAGAAGAAAAGAAGAAGATTAAGGGGGCATCCTACCCACCCTTTTGGTGCCTTCTTCCCCTTCTGTCTTCACCCTTGCCACGCCAAGGAGGAGGAGCACTTCCCCACCAAGAGGATGGCAAGGCAAGGAGGAGCAAGAGTGGTGCACGCCCACCCTTGGAGGAGGAAAGTTAAGGTGGAAGCTTCCACCTTGGAGGACACCATTTGAAGGAGCTTTACAAGGAAGGAGTTGGAGGACTCTTTTCAAGCCTGGGAGCTACCAGGCTTGGAGCAAGAAGCCATCATCCTTTTCACCATTTCATTTGGAGGATTTTTGTTTTACTTTCTTGCAGTTTCAAGTTAGAATAGAAGCATTCCTCTACATGTGCTTTTTGTAAAACGGATTTCCGTTAATTCAAGTTGCCTTTTTTATCTTTCTGTTGCATTGTTTTGTAGAATTTTTTGTCTAGCATTTTTTCACCCCCTCTCCTCAATTACTTTAGGCCTCCACGTGCCTAAAGTGAGATTAAGGTGAGGCTCTACTTGTCACTTTAGTAGTAGTGTAGTGGATTAGTGTAGATGATTTTCTTGCTATCAACAAACCCACGTATTTCCCATTATTTCAAAGCCCTAAAAAAAATTATATATTTGAAAAGACCAAAAAGAAAGGTGATTTCTACTTCCAGGCAAGAGACCTGAATTTTGCAAACATACTGCCTACTTGGACAACCTTAGATACTCCCCTATCTAGGTCTTATAAATTTAAAAGCGAAAGCAGATTTACGGATTGCAATGACACTAAATTTCCTAATTAACAAACCGCGTATTTTCGTGATCAAGGATGAATTTTCGATGTTTTGGATGTCGTTATTGACCCAAGGATGAATTTTAGCCCTCTCCTCAACCATAAAAGGGGACCTACCCCTCCCATTTATGCCTATCTTCTACCTAAGCAATTCCAGCACTCCATAGAGCTCCCAAGCAAGGTTGTGAAGACACCGAGCCGCCGATAGAAGTCCCTCCACCGCCATGGCTATCTCGATGCCATCCACCGCCTTACATTTAGTTTTAATTCTTTGATAGTTGTAGTTATTCCTTATATTCAAGCATTCAACTATATTTGGTTGAACATGACATTTGATAATCAATTGAATATGTTTTTGATATCTTGTCTTTGCAACGAGTTATTGTGATTCTCTAACCCTATCTCCCCCCCTCTCTCTCTCTCTACCTATCTCTCTCTCCTTTATTCATTTTGCAAGCAAATAAATCGACCTATTTTTGTGACATTGAAGCTAGTAAATGATTCAGAATCTTACCTCCTTGTGTTCAACACTTGGACTCACGTCCGATAACTTTTATTGAAAATTGACATCACAAAACATGCTATAACGAGCGATTTTACACAAACACATTTCGCAAAGGTGAGTTTTGCGGAGTGCACTACTGCTCCGCATGTGCTGGTGCTATTGTTGCTATGCCACTTCAATTTAAAGATTGGGGGGGTGGCGGGGCTCGAGCCTGTGCCCCACCCTTGGCGACCAGGTCTTCAACCAATGCGCCAATTCAACATTTGTGTCGAGCAGAGGTCTTATGGGCACGCAGTGGAGGAAGCTTCTTAGTAGTTGGATCATGATCCAACGACCAAGAATGGATGATCCATATGTAGGTGGTGGCTGCTGGCTGGTGTTGGGTGGCCTTGATGGTGCCATGTGGCACCATCTAGGCTGTCCATCTTCTTTCTGTTGCAGAGGGTGCCACGGTGCTCAGATCGAGATGATTTTTGCATTGCCGGACTATGATCATTGCTCCGAATCCATTTGTATGGTTGGATTTCTCATTCGATACCTTTTTCAATATGGACTTGTACACAAGGTCATTAAACGATTTTAGGCAACTTAAATGTAAAGATCATGTAATATGCATGAAATGCTCCCAAGCCCATTATAATATGTCATTATTGCACAAGTACCCTCAAAATTGATTGTAACTAATAGTATTAACACTAATAATTGTAGAGTCATCATGGTGGTGGAAGTGGACCTGGGATTGCCTATAGGGGTACGGCGTGTTGAAGAGGGGCCTCAGCTTTGTGGAGGGTATCGGAGAGAATTGTTCCTATCTGTGGGGTCAAGGGAGAGGGGGAGGTTGAAGGAGTTGGGTTGCAAATGGAGCCACAAAGGGGGCTCGACGGAGGGATTGTTGTTGAAGATGGCATTGTTCTTGACCTGGAGGTTGTGGGAGGAGTTGGAATTCGGGAAGAGGGGTTTGCTCATGGTTTTTTGCCAATTCGATGGGGATTGGTGGTGATGGGAGATGGATGGGGTTTGGTGTGGTTATCGATGGGGGACTTATAGATAGTGTAGCTATGGGTGGAGTTAGAGGGTTGGGGATTGGAGACTTGCCAATAGTGAGATCGACCTTGTCGTTGTACTTGCTTACCGATTGGGGTGGGAATGGGGGGGATGGAGGGTGAGGGGTACGATGGCGGGCAGAGGGGGAGAGGGATATGGGAGAGCCTTCCATTGGGCCTCGTCTTGAGGTAGAAGAAGGGGGCTAGACGTCATCTGCGGTGGGGATAGTGATTGAGAGAGGGGGAGCCAAAGTGGTGGAAGGCGAGGGCCTTCGAGGGTTTCGATAGAGTAGAGGAAGTAGATAGTCGTAGTGGGCAGGAAAATGCCAGCCAATATTATTTTCTTCTAATTAGTTACGAATAGGAAGAGGTGGATGAGAATGATAACCAAGATGACTAAGGATGAGAAGCTTCAAGAGGAGGAATAGTCTAATCAAGAATTTTGTGCGATTAGAGGTAAAATGTTTAGATTTGTTTTTTGCATGATAGATATAGGAGGGAAAATATGTATTTGGGTGGGAGATGAAATTAAGTGAGAGGAAGAGTTATTTTAAAAATATGGTGACAAAAAATATAGTGGCAAATATATTTACCACTAATGTTAATTATCATTTTATAAATATTTTATAGTGGAATAAGCAACAATTGCTACTAAATCAAAGACTATAGCAACAAATATATTTGCCACTAATGCAAATTATCATTTGACAAAAATATTATAATGGCATAAATAACAATTGCCACCAAATCAAAGTCAATAGTAGCAAATGTATTTGTCACTATTACTAATTGTCGCTTGACAAAATGTTATAGTGGCAATTATAAAAAATTTTCCACTAAATCTAAGGAATTAGTGGCAAATGCATTATATGCCACTGTTTAATTCACCACTAAAGGCCATTTTTTTTTAGTGTTTGATCTCTCAAACTCTGCTGGAGTTGGAGAAGACGATAATCGACATAAAGATTCAATCATCAAAACACAGATATAATTATCATGATCTAATCCTCATCTCATAAAGAAACGATATGGAGCTTTTCATGGAGTTTGGATGGCTGTAGCTCTAGTTTGAAGTCGTCGGAACCCGCCAGAGCAACTGTGAAGGCCGATTTTCATGTTCAGAGATCAAATCTCCATGGAACAAGTCGAGGAAAGTCTCAAAAACTTGTTGAGGTCACAAGTGATTAGCCTATATTTGTGGGCTATTTAAGTATTTAAGTGCCTAGACATTAAGTTAATTTTAACATTTAGATAGCATACATTAGGATGTAAATAAATTAATTTATATTTTTAGCTTAATTTCATAATTCATGTGTGGCATTCATATCTAAATGCATTTAGAGTTAACTTAGAATTGCATGCATTTAATTAGTTAACTAATTAGGTGCATTACATGCATTATTTTAATTAACATAGAAAAATAATCATAATTATTTTATTATTTTTATTATTCACTTCGGTAGGTAACCGCTCCACCTCCCCCTCCTCCTCCTACACCCATTCATTTTTAACAGTTGCCAACATTCACGAGGATCTACTCCCACCTCTTGTGATTTCAAATGAATTGGCTGCAGCTACAAAAGGGGAGAGGAGACAACGGTGCTCAGTAGGCCATCATCCCACTTCACCACTGTGTAGAGCTCAGAGCTCCTCCATTCCACACTGTAGGCCTCTAGCACGGCAAGAGCTCTGCCACTATGGATGTGCGGGGTGACAGCTTGCACTGTCGTCTGCAGAGCCTCGCACCACCGTGCTTCGTCATTGCCTTCACAGTGCCTCAACCTCCACCAACTTCATCACCGTGTGTCTGCCACTATTCATTTTCTTCTTCATTCTTGCTCTTCCTCTGTTTCAACCCACCAAAGCCAACACAATCCATCACCTCCAACGCGAATAGACCCACCAGTCGTCACCCTCTCCTCGCACATGAGCTATGCCTCTCTGTGTGCACAACAGCAACGAGCAGCCTCGGCCAGCCTCCCAGCATGCACATCCTCGCCGTGCCCCCTCGCTGCACCTTCGCCTGCCCGAGTAGCTTCCTACACATACGCACAGCTCGTGCGACCAGTGCACCACTTGCACACATCTCCAACATGCACTGCCCTCCAACTCCACTGCGCACAGGCACGCATCACGCCTAGAGACCCTCCCTCACCATCTTCGCACAACCACCAGCTGCAGCAGAGCCATTCCATCCCCAACGCTTGCGCACACCACCCAGTGTGCACGCCCTCGCTGCACCTCTGCCACGCCTGCAGCAACAGCCACCCACTGCACACCTGTACGGCCTCCACGCTCCTTCGCCTTCAGCAATGTCGTGCGTCGAGCTACTGCACAACAGCAACATCCACTCACCGCCGGCAAGCTCCTCCTCTCCGACCGGCAAGCTCTGGCCTTCCTTCACCGTGTAACCACTGCCATCAGGTTCTTCTCCGCATCTGCAACCCTCTCCTATAGCATCTCCGGCCGTCGAGCTTCCTCCAATGCGCGGCGAAGAGATGATTTTTCCTCTGTTTCCACATGTATTAGTTTTTACATTCATTGCCATTGCTGCCTATTTAGAATTTTTAGATAATAATATTTTATTATGTTGATTTTATGTGCATGTCCCTCTTGTTCTTCATAATTACAATATCAACATGACAATGTCTTATTATCTCAATTGAAAAGTGATTTTGATTTGATTTCTTAACGAAATTATTCGTGAACATCTGTTTTTAACATGTGCAAGTTTAATTAGGCCATTTACTCCCTGTGGACATGACCCGCTCTCTTTTGAGTGGTTGAATTTTAATTCTAATTATTTTGATTAGTCAATTTTCCACCACTTAGAAATACAATGACTAATCATCTTAATCATCATTTTCGAAAGCGAAAATCGGCTCGTCAACAAGGAACCTCAGGAACACAACAATTGTTCCAATTAACAATCATAAACAAAGATTTAACAAGCAATGCTCCAAAGAAACATCCTGAGTTCGCGTGAACTAAAGGAAAAGATTCTCTCTTCATTGAGTGAGGGGAAACATGTAATAAAGTGTGGCGATGCTATACAATGAAGGAATTAGTATTCCAACTCCTCTTGAACATCCATTGACAACAAGCTCAAGAGGTTGAATGAAAGTTAAGCATTTTAGGTATACGTGATAATGGATCTAATTGGATAGTGGATTGGGGTTGTAATGATGTGGAAAAGTGATGGAGGACCCCAATTTGAAGGTGGAATATGTATGAGACCTTTGCCATGGACAACAAAGGTGCTTAAGTGCCGGTGATGTGGATTAAACATATTAGGTGCTAGATCATGCAATTGAAGGTGTAGAAGTGATCATGGAAAGTTAGAAAGTGTGAAATGAGTGACAAAAAGGTGAAAGGGTGATCCGGACAAGCTAGATTTGGCTTGCCGGAGTTGGAGAAGAAGAAATTAAAGCAAGTAGTAAACAAAGCTATCTAACCTAATTAACTACTCTAATCTACTCTACATTAGACTAGAAATCTAAATATATCATTACCTAGAAGAATTGGGGTAGAGAATCTCCATCGAGGTTTGTCAGAGGAGGAAATCAGAGGAATGAGAGATAAGAGCTTTGGACGAATAATGTGGAGAATTAGAAGAATTGAAGGCGTAGCCATGCCCAGAGACGTGGCGGAGGATGACGACGAGGAAGAAGTAGTTGAACTCCTCGAAGAAGACTGGAAGAAGAGGGAAGAAGGTACTCGAAGTTGGGGACGAATAGCCAATCCGCAACACAGTTGTGGGAAGAGGGAAAGGGAGTTGCTAACGAAGATTAGAGGTACAGAGGGGTATTTATAGGTTGTGGCGGAGTTCTAGGGGGTGTATTTGGACGGAAAGAGGGCTAGATTCATCATAACCTCCAATGCTTCTCCAACAACCATGAGGTTATTCACCTAGCAAAATTAGGATTAAAAGGTCATCCGAACCATGGGAAGCAAAGGGGGAGGTGTCCAGAGCTTGGACTCAAGCTTTGGAGGTACACCACTGGATGGGCGGTCTTCGAGTGGTGTGGTCACTAGATGACAACGGCCATCCAGGAAGAGATGTTCACAAGGACCTATATGTAAATAGAAAAGGGCCTGTTTGGAATAAAAGGACTCGGTTGAAATGAAAGAGGGAAAAATTGAAAATAATGAATTTGAAGGCTTATTTTAATTTATTTCTTTTCAACTTTTCATATATAATTATAAAAAATTTAAATATATTGTTTATAGCTTGAAATTACATTTTTGCCCATTTTAACTATACTTATTAAGGTGATTAACTTAAGTAGGTTAATTTACAACTTAGGTCTTAAATTAATATGAATTATTTTAATTACTTAAGATAGGTAAATGGTCTTGATTTGTGTTCTATTTATTAATTAAACTTAAGTTAACATTAATTAAACCTTAATTAGGTTATTTTAATACATTTTTAGGTACTTACTATTTTACCTTTATTATATAATTAACCCCATATATATGTTATTCATTGGTAATTAACTAAGGAAACAAGCTAATTTGTGTAAATTAGGAGCCATCACTACTAGAAAAATGAGAATTGGTCACAGCTATTTCGTCATGGTTTTAGAAACTGTGACCAAAAGTAACTTATGGTCACGGTTCCACCAAAAATCGTGACCAAAAAGAGAGAGTGAGATTTGTTTTCTATTTTAATTTTTTGTCACGAAAGTGAGAACTGTGAGAAAAGGCTTTGGTCAAGGTTCCAAGTGGAATCGTGACCATAGCTGACAAGGCATTTTCGCGCGTGTTTTGAAATACGTTGGACTTGTAGTATAGTAGTGCTAAACCCTCGATCAAAAATATTTGTTTTATGAAACTCACGTTGATTTTTATTCTTTTATAACATAAGTTCTGGTCGTTCATTTCTGGGAGGCGTGAGAAATGATTTTTAAATTTGGATCCGCTTTTCTAACCTAAATCTAACCTAAGCTAATCTTTTTGGTCTTTTTGTATTTTGCGATTTGTTTGTATTTTTTTATTTTTGAAAAGCAACATGAAACCTAGATCTAAATATGCTAGCAAAAACTAATCTTAACCTAACTAGTGGAAGTGTATTCATAATGATGATAGAAGCATATCACTACTTATTCAAAGAGAAACTAATCATGCATTAACTAATTATGCAAAGTTGCAAAAGTACATAAAAAGAACTAAACTAAGAGACTGCTAGGATCAACCAAGAGAGGCTATGAAGAATCCTTCTTGGCTATCCAAGAAGAGAAAGAGAGGGAATGCGTGGGCTCATCTTCCAAGGAGAGAGAAGAGGGCATGCCCATGAAGAAGAAGAGGAGAAGAGGGTGGTGGACCCTTTCTCTTCTAGCCGTCCTTGATGCCTTGGAGGAGAACACCGTGGAGCTTCACTTGGTTGTCCATGGAGGAGCACCTTGGAGCTTCTCCTAGCCATCCATGGAGGAGGAGAGTGGACGATCTTGGGAGGGTGGAAGGGAAGGTGTTGGTGGTCACAAGAGTTGAGTGGAGGAGAATAGAATCTAAAGTGGCCGTCCAAGGGGTCTTAGTAGTAGGTGCTTAGGTTGGGTTTACTAAGATTCAGAAGGCTAAGAATAGGTGTTTCTAGAATAGGCTATATTTAGGTGTTTTCTAGACTAAGGTAAAAGAAGTGTGTGTGTGTATAGTTGAGTGTGCATGGATGTGTGTTTGTGGTTTTATTTAGGTTGGGTGGTGGTGGGTCTAGTTGGAGGGGAGCAAACCTAATTAAGTCTATGTCTAGTCTAATTAGGGAGGAGTGAGCCTAATTAAACTTGTATGGGTAGGTAGGAGTCAATTAGATCCTGGGTGGATCTAATTTGGTTCAGGTGCAGCCAATCAACTGTAGATGCATCCAATTAGGTATGGGCTCGCTCAATAGGGTTAGGGATAGGATAAGTGAGGGTATGGATAGTGGGATAGGCTTAAAAGGTCTCTAATTAAGTTTCCTAAGGTGTTTGGTGGGGTTTCTAAGTCAAAAGCGGCAAGCTCAGGCTTCTAGCTCCAAAAATAGGAATTAGAGAATAGTATAAAACATCCAGGGAACATATTAGATGTCTTAAAGTCCAAAGTTGGATGTCTAAATAGTAAATTGGATGTCCAATTTTGTGTCAGTGTTGGAGTCGGGTTCTGGCGAGCATTTCTGTAAAAATTGGACATCCAGACACACTGTCTAGACGTCCAAAAATTTGTTGGGAAGTGAGTTTGGGTTTTCTATAGTAGGTTTGGGTTCCTAAGTGCTTGGGTATCCTAAATAGGTTTTAGGCACCAGTTTCCTCGGGTTTCTAAGGTTTAGGGTAGGGATAGTGTGGATAGAAACATGGATGGTGCTATCCATGCTTTAGGTTCTAAGGCCAAGATGTCCTAATGGAAGTGGTTTTGGGTTTATGAAGGCTATCATAGGGTTTATAAGGGTAGGGATAAAGCTATCCTCCTCAATCCTTTGGTCTGGATCAATCTTCTTCTCTCTTTATTGCCTTATTCCACTCTATCTCATATCCTGGATCACTTTATTACCTAGAAATAGCAATAGAAACATTAAATAGCTTGATATCTCATCTTATTCTATATAAAATAATGCAATGTGTGATATGCATGATATGAATGCAATATTTACAAATTAAGCTAGGTTCTAACATTATTTAGGCTGATTAGGACCTATGATTACTACTCAATCAATAGTCTTTTGTCAAAAAATTATTTATATTAAAGATCCCTCCAAAAATTTCCCCTTCCCTCCCCCCTCTCCCGAATTCCCTCTCGGACGCCGCCAACTTTCCTTGTCCCTCTCCCCAATCCTCGAAGACATCACCTTCCCCTTCCCTCTCCGGACTCCCCTAATCCCCGATGGCATCACCTGCCCGTTTCCCTTTCCTGATGCAACAGCAATGCCTCAACAATAACGGTGACAACAGTGGCGCCCCCCTTCCCCCTCAATGGTAGTGGTGGCAACAACAGCACCTCCCCTCCCCCCTCAACTCCACCGCCTCCCTCCTGTCCTCCTCTTCCCTTTGGTGAGTCCCTCCCCTCTCGCGACCACTGCAACACCTTGCCTCCAAGGACTGCAGCATCACCTCGTTCTTGCTTCCACGATGGATATAAGCACTCCTTATATCTTACACCTACCAAGTTATTTGTCTTTCATGTGTTCTTTTACCATCCTAAAGATTCAAGAAAGTAATATTTCAAAATATTTGTTGTATTCTCCAATGCCTGCTTCAATATCTTTTGGTCTAAAATCATCCCTGGTCAAGAGAGTATTATTTCAGAATAATTTCTTTATTTGCTTGATTGTGGTGGTGGTGCACTAGAGTGGAATGTTCAAGGGTTTCAATCTTGATGAAAAACACAAAAATGAGAAGGGAATTGACTTCAAATACAAACCATGAGTCGGACCTTGTATTTTTACTCTTTAAGCTATTTGATCTACAGAGTCTAAACAATGGCATTTATATTATGTTTATTGGGTTCATTTCTCTGTGAAGATCAACCATTTCATTTTACTTCATGGGAAAGGAGAAAGAACATTGGTCTAAGGTTAAGAGGGGTAGAGGGTACCTATCCTGCAATCATGTTTTGGATGTAAATGAAAAATTGGCCTTGCCTGTAAGGGCTGAATACAATTTTCCCTAAAGTTCACATAATATGATCCAAGTGCCCAATATTCTCAAAAAATTATCCTATCATTTGATACAATTCAAATACTTCTTGATTTGATTGGATTTTTTTGGCCAATTAAAACAAAATAGCTGGTTTCCTTTGTTTTCTTTCCCTAATTTACATCATGAACTTTTGAAAGTTTATGAATGTTATTGCTACATTTATTTATGCCTATAGAATCATAAATGTCGGGAAGATAGGGTGGAAGAGAGGAGCAGTATTATCTAGGCTGAGTAGGATAAGTTGATTTAGGCAAACTGGTGGCTCAATGTGGATGGGCAAATTGGCATGGGAGGTGTTACGCATCAGAGGGTTAAGCAATCTTTTATGTTTTAATTTAGGTCCAACTGCCATATTATTCTAAATAAGAATCCATATAAATCATCCTTTTAACAAGCAGATCTTGATCGAATCTACTTCAAACTGACTAACAAGATATTCTCAATTGCTCTTGACGTCAAAGGTCAACTAGTGAGAATTCGTAATTTTTGTAAAAGGGACTTGGGTTTCCATCAGTGCATTCGAGAGACAAGATGGTAATTTTCCCCTTACTTTACTCTCACCATCACGAAGCAGTGGTGGGCCCAAGGTTCTAAGTTATAAACAAGGGCTTATTTATGAGTGAGTTCATTTGACAATATAATTCAATCCCTAACAATAATTCAAATCCCACAAGATAGCCTTAAATAGGATGGGGTCATAGACTCAAAGATCTTTCTCAATTCATGTACACCCTTGGCAATGGAAATAGTAGTGATGAGTGATATCTACCTAGGAGACATTTAGTCATTATTAATGGCAAAGAGAACTAAAGTATTTTACTAATTTTGATATATGATCATATCATCTCGTCGGTGCTTGTCTCCTAGAATATCTAAATATCTTACTAGGGGCATGTAAGCACTTTGTGCTAGTTCAGGTGCCATAGGTGAGATTATCTCGAAATGTCGATTGCCAGGGCCTGAATTTAGCTACAGAATGCCATGGGCAACACTATCCCAAAGTGTCGAAAGCCAGTAGTTCTGGGGGTTGCATGAGCGATGTTCCGAAGCATCGAAAGCTAGGGACCCTTCGAGGATCGATGGTGGGGACAAGGAATCCGTTACAGACCATGTTTGAGGCCAATTTGACACTAGATCTAGGGAAATATAAAAAGAAATGAGAGAAAACTCTCCAAATGAAATATCCTTCTCTATCTCTCTCATCAAAACGCGTTGGCAAACTGAACCTGTACTTGATACGTTACACGTACAGGTGCTTTAATTGCTGTGGTCAATGAACCTCTGGGTAGTTTTTGTAGGCCTTAGAATCCTTCCGACAAACCCAGGATGAAGCTGGTCAGGTTAAGATCTTGGCTAGTACTTGAGTACCTCTTAGCCTATTGTTGGCATTCCAATCTAATTTCTAGAGAGTGGCATAAACAGGCATCTGAACATCAAAGCATGGTCTAGAGATCTAGTTCTTTCCATAGTATTTTGCTAGGGACTAACAAAAATTAGGCATGGGTGTATGATGATAACACCATCATTAGCCATAACTAACTTGAATTAGTTGAAATCAAGTAACAAATGCTCCTGAATAATTGCCTGAGGATAGTAATTCCACACAAATCCATTTTGAGAAGAAAACATTAAAACAGGGCTATATCTACAGTTTTAACATCACATCATGAATGCAGAGTAACCACGGGGTCACCTAGGGGTTAATTGAAGGTCTATTGAGCATTAAAGTCTAAAGAGCGGGTTTACACAAACAGAAATAGGGTTTTACGCATTTCAAGAACCAAAACAGCACACTAAAACCTTAATTTCAAACTCGCTTAAATTGAAGAAGTTCTGGTCAATATAAAATTCATATAAACCTCCTAAAATTCATTGATAATATTCTAAGAGGTTTGGTATCCTTAGTTTGATCATGTGAACCCATTCCGACCTTAAACAGAGTCTTAGATAGGATTTTACACTAATTATGGCTTCTATGCAAATCACCCAGTCAAACATGGTCAAAAACTAAATGCAACTTCACAACTATATTCCTTGGATCCAAGCTAGGTTAAGACCAGTATTTGCACTCAATCAAAGTTCATCTTCACCTAGTTTGCATTTTAGTCCCTTAAAATCTCTATTTCTCTCAATTAGACCCCTATCTTTCAATTTTATTGCAAATGGGTCCCTAACTTTATCATCTTCTTTGCATTATGGTTCCTACGGCAATTGGCAGAGGGAACACATCTATAGCAGGTATCAAGGGAGATTTCCTCCCTCAAATTGAAGCCAATCCCCTCCAAATTTTGTGGGATTGCTCTTGAGGAGTTTCCCAATCTCTTGGACCTAATCCCAAACCCTGATTCGCTTCCTAAAATCCTAGTGAACACATGCATTTCAGTATGAATTCCTTGTGAACTTCGCAAGGGAATTACACTGATTTCATGCAATTTAGAGGCCCATGTTCTTCTATTTAAGCTCCCCATGCTTCCATTATCCTCATATCATGAAAATAGTTAACCTGCCATCATCAACAGTTAACCTGCCTCATATATTCACAACAAATGCAAACATACTCATATCATTATTTCCCAAATTCATTTACCACAAATGCAAATATACTCATATCATTATTTTCCACATTCATATACCATAAGTGCAAATATGTATTCTACCATTCATATATATATTCCATCATTCACCACATGCATGATACTCATTCATAAATAAAGCACATGTATATATCACATGTTTTGAAATGTATTGTTGGGAAGTCGTAGATCGCATTTTTGATAGAAAAGGAATGCGTCGTAGTATAGTTGCGAAGTACGATCCAACAAAGATATTGTTTTGCAAAAATAACGAGACTTGAGTCTCGATCGTTCGTCTCTAGGAGGCGTTGTTTTCGAAATCGATCTTTTACTACTCTACTTCGTTTAAAGATATACACCGGTTTCCAATCTCCTAAGACTTCACCACTTCTGTTATTAACTCGGATCACATGCGCATGCGTCAAGTAAATTACGAAAGTGAACGTGTGAGTTTCTGTGCGCACGATTCTAGTGAGGTGGTGACTAGTTATGGAGAAAGCATCTATTGTTAGATTTTCAATATCCTCAGGAAACGACATGCTGGTGCGTAATAGATAGACAGTTAAAGAGCAAGCACTTAAATCATGCAAATACGATACTTATTAAGCTCGCGGTGATTTCAAACACATAAAGAGACATATACATATAAATGCAATTTCATTCATTCATTGGAGAGTTGTTGCACAAGGAAATCTAGAGGAAAGCTTATACATAAATGCCTGAAAATTAAACCTAGCTGCCAGAAAATGATTGCATACAAGAATCAACGGGGGGATTTCACATGTATCATTGGGGGAGAAGTAAGACTACACTACTAAGTAGTAAGTGAAAGCAACAAAAATTATGAAGAGCATGAATTGAAGCTAGAAGAATAGAGGGCATTCAGTGGTGGTCCCCGATGGCCTTAGAGTGGTCGAGAGGAGAATGAGGGGCGGCTAATGTAGCTTAGGCCGACCCTTGGAGAGAGGTAGGGTTGATCTAGCATCCCGGCATGGTGTCCTCCATGGTGGTGGTAGTGAGCTCGTGGAGGTGGAGTGACTATCTAAGTGGAGGTGGCATGAATGGCACCAATGGAGTGCAATTGCCAAAGAAGTGAATGAAGGTGTTTGGCCGCCCATGGGGTTTTTTATAGACCCAATGGCTTCTCTCAAGAGAGGTGTATAACTCTTTAGAGAGAGTCCAAGAGTGGCCGGCCACATGTGGGTGGATGTGGTCTTTGAGATCCAAGAATTGTGGATCTCAATTTGAATTCCTCTTGGTTGCTAAATTTGGCAACCAAGAGGTGGCACCATCTCAAGAGGTCTCTAGAGAATTCTAGAGAAGTGTGTGTGCATGAATGGGTGTGTGTGTGTGTTTGTGGTCATGCTCTATGTGGCTAGGTGGCTTAGGTTAGGTCCTAAGGGGTTTGGGTAGGTGTAGGTCTTGTATTAGGGTTACAAACCCTAATTGCTAAGGGGAAAATGCAATTAAACTTAACCTAAGTTTAATTGAATGAGTGAGAACCTAATTGAGAGTGGAATAACTCAATTAGGTTGGGTTTAGGTCAATTGGACTCTCACCAAGTCCAATTAAACTTGTGTGGGTTGAGATCTAAGCTCAATTGGACTCAATGAGTCCAATTGACTTAGGTGAAGGTAATTAACTTGATCTAAGTCAATTCGATTTGGTGAGGACCTAATTAGGTCCTTAGGTAGGTCTAGAGGTGATGTACTAGGGTTAGGACACCTTAATTTAGGTTCCTATGAGGTTGGGATTAAGTCTAGGGAGCTACAGATCCAAGACCAAGACTTGAATCTCAAAACAGGGACTGGAGACCACCATTAGACGTCCAATAATAGGATCAGAGGACTTATACTCAAAAATCAGAAGTCTAGACTTCAGTTCTGGACGTCCAATTTGAGTCAGGGAGAAATCAGGGTTCTATTTTAGGTACTCTGCAGAAATTGGACCTCTGACAAAGTGTCTGGACATCCAATAACACTGCAGAAGTGGGTTTGAGGTGTGCGGGAGATGGCTAAGGGTCCTGGACATCCTATGACTTATCTGGACGTCCAGATAAGGGCTGGAACTAGGGTTTTAAGGCTTCCTAGGGTGTTGTGACCTAATCTAAGGGTGGCTAAGGCTTGGGGAGGTCTCTAGGCTATCCTAGGGCTAGGATAAACCTAAGCTCTTCATATTTTGTTGTTTTATTCCTACTTAATAGAATAACAAACTTTAACCCCCTTACATTATTGTTCCTATATCTAAACTAAGCCTTCTACTCCAGGTCTGCTACAACTCCCGTTATTCCTGATCCAGCTTCAGATCCAGCTCCAGATCTTTTTATTGCCTGCAATCGACATAATACACTTAAGCAGCACATTATAACATTATTTTATGCATAGCTAAAGGAAAGCAGTAAAGATGCAGATAATGCATATGCATGCATGAATTACCGTAACTTATGCTAAGTCCTAGCCTAATCTAGGTCAATTAAGACGTATGATTGCTACGCAATCATACTCCCATGCCTAAATCTTACTAGTCCCTAGCAAATGCAAGACTAAATTATTTACAGCAAAGGTCCTTAAGGGACTAATTATTTTATCAAGTGTATGCATAGAGATTTTTCTCCTTTTTGTTTTCATCCTATGCTCTAGAAATCCAGACAATCGTGAACGTGCAGCTATGTAGCTTTCGCAACGGATTCGAGTGAAAAATTGATTCACCTCTAAAGCTTGTACTTGACCCCTAGTAAAAATTCCAGTAGGATAGGCAGACTTCTTCCCTCGGGGTATTCAAGATATTCTATGAATTTCACCCTAGCTTTGGGCTTAGGTAGAGAATCTCTGAGTGAAAGGATTATATATTTGGTGGCTCATTCTCACTTGGTGCTACATAGAGACTAGTACTACAAAATCTAGATTCCTAGATTACTAAGTAACTCAACTCAGAGAAAGACGAGAAAAACTATGCTCTCTTTGATTCCTTTGTATTCATTCTCTCTTACTCTTTTTCTTAGAGCTCACTATCTCACTAGATCCATACATATGATCTGTATTTGGTGATCTCACTAGGCATTAACACTTTAATTGAGTTCTCATAACCCTAACGCTAAGTCAAAATTCCTCAGCTAGTACTCGGGCGGTCGGAAACACAAGAAAAATAGGTTAAGGCCATATTTGGTGGATTTCAATTTTATTTGGTGGTATTGCCTCGATGAAATAAACACTAAATATTCATTCTTTTCTTTGCTTTTTCTTCTTTTTCTAATTTTTTTTTCAGTTTTTCTTTCTTTCATCATTTTTTCTTTTTTCTTTTTTTTTTCAACATAACACAACTAGCATACATCCATGAACTTTATTGAGGAGGCATTATTAGGGATTGGTGGTACTCAAGAGACATTGGGTGGCTTATTTGGTGGAAGTGCCTACTCACGACACTGGGAGAGACGGGTAGGACGGTGTATTTCTGACCTTGGCATCAATACCCTCCTTTGGCTGAGGGTTCCGTAAAGAATGGTCGTAGCCATCCACCTTAGCCCTAGTTTTATGAAAACTCACTCTCCGTGTACTTGCCTTATTTAGTGGCTGTCAAAATTTCGCACAAAAATGTATACGTGGGAATCGAGAGCGAAAACTATGTCTAATCTCAGAGTATCATCACCTAATTATCTAGGATTCCAGATTCCTCACATTAATCTTAGAGGACCAGTACACTCTACTCTCATCTCACATTATTTGGTGGATTTTTGGAAGAAAATCTTTCTGACTCCTAAAACACTGTCCAGGGGTTCAGGAAAAGAAGCACTGCTTCTTCTCGACAAACTGAAGACATTTATCAACCTTCACCATGAATCCATTGCAAATTCTACATGTGTGTGAAAAGTTGTACTGGATTCCATATTACAGGAATCAACTAGAAGATAAAATCCCTAATGCATTCTCTTAATAAAATAATCTTATTCATGAATGCAATATCTATATATGCTATAAACATGTAACCTCATATAATTTATACTTCGTGAAATTCCCGTATCGGGTTACGATCAGCTTGACCCTAAATTTAGAACAAAAGGTAAGCGGGTGAGTCAGAAGTGGCTGTTGCAGATGATTTCTAGCTCCAATGCGAGCATTGGAGGTGGAGTTGGTTGTTCTTTTATTTAAGGTCCTAAAGTATGTTTTACATGCAGCTCTAAGGTTTTCCTAAGTGTTGCATAAAATTTTTTTCATTTTTTTTGTATCTACCCCCCCAGTTTTCCTAAATTCTTACATGTCCTCATGCATAAAAGAAAATAAATACTGTGGGGGAGAGTGGGTGGAAATCACCTATAATTGCTCCTAAAATTATATTCAGCTCCGGCCAACTTGTTAACATGCAATATACAAAGGGGACATATGCTAAAGCAAAAATATGCTATGTATAAAAATGGTTATGTATAGATGATGGTGGAATGTGGAGTGAATGGTATTTATATGTGCTGAGTTTAACGCCTCCAGCTGGGCGAAAACTCAATCAGATGTGTCATTTCTAGCATAGGAGCTGGCTAAGATTAAGAGAAAGATATGCTTGTATGCTCCCAAAATCAGTGGTCCAGAGATGCGAACCAGCTAATTGTGCACCCCTACTCCAAAGAGTCTAGCTATAAGAAAGTGTGGAGTGGTGGTGGAAAATAGAGGATAATCAAAGGGGGGATCATGATGTTGATTCAGCTGATTTATCATGTCCCACAATTCAGCAGGAAGTTGCTGAGGGAGTAGATCAAAATGTATCTCAGAACCAGAATCTAAGTCATAGGGATCCTCATAATGATAATTGACATCAAAGATCATGCCCTCTCCAGGCTCTGGGTCATATGGGGGTATTCGTGAAAGTAGAAGATCTGTGGGGAGGTCACTGAAATCCTCATCAAAAATTACTTCATCCTCATTAATACACATCTCTGATTCATCGGAGGCTGACTCTTTAGGCTCAGGGTCGAGCCATTGACTAGGATGGTAGGTGCGTCCCTAGCTCATTCTGTTCGAAGCTTCACCCTCATATGCATTGGGCTCCTCAGTAATTCCTACCTTGGGTAGCATATTTATTCCTTCGTTCAAGTTATCCAGAGCTACTTCTAGTTTTCGGATGTCAGGATCAGGGATAGAAAGTGTCATCTCAGAATCTCTAACATACGAATTAGGGATGTAGGTGAAAGAAGAAGAGTGCAGATCAAAAGATGTTGGCTCCAGCATAGGTTCACCTACAATGGGAAGTGGCTTAGGCTGATCAGTAGTGTCTCATGTAATGCTTGCCTCAAAATCCATATCCTCAATTGGATCTACTTCCCTTGTCTCAATTGGGTTATCTAGCCTGAGAGGTGTCTCCCAGGATTCAGGATAACCTAATTGCGGCTCAGTCCTGGAGATATCAGTCCTTTCCTCCTCAATTTCAGATGAACCCATTCGGCATACTTCCTACTCCTGTCTCATATCCATGCTAGATTCTTTTTCCCCTGAGTGATCTTCCAGTATCTGCTCCCGAGAATCTTCTGTGTGTCTTTCCGGCATAATCGTTTCGGATTCCTTGAGGTCTTCAAGGCTATTTTCCACTTGATATCTCAAAAGTAGTAGTTCTTGAGTTTCCCGATTTTGTCTCATTAGCCTTGTTATCTCTTTTGTTTCCCGAAGAAGCTCCATCACAGCTTGTTGATGCGAAATCCAACTTTGTCTTTAGTTCGGCTCAATGATAGCCTAGATTTCGTGTAGATAGGATGCGGCCTTTTCCTTAGCACTCGCTATAGCTCTCTGTATTCTGTAATGCGGCCGCATATGCATTGGTAGCTCTTCAGGGGTTCTAGGGGGTGAATCAGGTCTACCTATATTCCATGGGTGAGAAGCAGGAGTATGAAATCCATATCCTGGGTTATAAGATGCGGTCCTTTAAGGGACCGACTGGTATGGGTCATAATATCTAGGGTTAGGATATGGGTTAACCATTTCGGTAACCCGAGGAGAAGGATCAAGCAAAGCGAAAAGTCATCTTCGCCACCTTGCGTTCTGATCCCAAGGTTGAGCTGATTCAATGACCCGAGCTCTCAGATAAGCTTGTGGGTCCAACTCTTCTGGATCCTGATTAGGTCCAGATCCAGTGTTAGCCATCCGACTCAGCAGATAGAAGAAATGGGGGGAGAAGATGGTCTGGGCGAGGTGACTCGCCTCCTTGGGAGTGGCTCCCAAGGTCCAACCAAGTGATGTCGAAGTGACCTCCTTCCGTGTATACATCGCCCAACCCCTGGGTTGGTGTAGCCACGCAGGACAAGGCTAAGGCCCTATCAATCAAATAGTCCTTTTAGATCAGGTGACCAGATTTTTCATTAGGGATTTGAATTCCTGAAGATAAGTTTGTTGTACAACCGACTGAAAGTGAATCCCGCCTCTCAAGCTAACCCAGCCAGTCTGGTTACAAGGAGATTATGGGGAAGGTTCTTCCTTTGGCTTACGCCTCCAGTTCCATTGACCCCCGAGCCATGGTCATTTGACACTACCCCGCAGACTTAGTCACCAGGTTTGGCAAAAGAGATTAAAAACACCAGTAGTACGACAATGAACTCAGGATGATTTCGTGTTTTAAAATTAATTTATAACCCATTTTCTTCAGTGGGGTTTGTGGTGAGTGACCGACAAGGTGACCAAGCTCACCGGCTAACTAGACTTGATTAAGTCTAAGTTAGCCCAACGTGTGGTCTCTAGTTGTAACCCTAAAGATTCAACCTAAGTTACATGCACTTCTAGGATTTTTTCTGTTTCAGCAGACCAAAAAAGTAATGTTGGTTCTCCAATAATAATTGGAATCCAATTAATTTGAAATTTTGCGAGTAGATTTCTTTTTCAATTACTTTTTTAGAGAATATGTTTTTGGAATTTTTACTATTTCAACACGAATTTTTAGGGAATTTTGAATTTCAGGGGTCAGATTTGGAACTTTGACCCCTAGTCGATTTTTCACTTTGAAACAGTATCAATTGACCTTCAAAAATTCAGCAAAAATATGGAAAATAAAGCCAATGAGATCAAATTTCAAACCCCACCATTTTTAGTCAAAACAGATTCGCGGATTGCTCGGAATTGCTTTTTGAAATTTGAAAAATTTTGAATCTAGGTCAGTCTAACCCTTGTGCACTTCACAAATTTTGAAAGATGGTTTGCAAGTGAAAGTTTATCCCAAATTTTAGAATTTTTCGCTAACCAATTTTTCGGCAATCAGATTTTTAAGTTAGATTTAAAATCTGGCCGAAAATCAGAAGGTGGTGAAAAAGCTTTTAAAGAGGTTTGAATTTGAAATTTAAGCCTTCCACCAAAAAGATTTTTTTTTTTCAAACCTCTTGCACATTTTTTTTTCACAAAGAATTTTTCAAAAGATTCAAACAAAATATCTTTTTTTTTCAAACTAGCCTAGATTCGAAAGGAAGCTTGATCTAGATTTTTTTCAAAATTTTTCTTTTTGATTTTTTTTCCATTTCACTCAAATGAGTAAAATCTTTTTTTTTTCACAAAAGAGATTGCACGAAGTAGATCTAGTCCTAGCATTTAGAAAAAAGAAACTTAATCTAGAGAGAGATGATGTGCACCTGATTTTTCTCTGCCGCGCTCGATGTGTGCACAGATCCCGTTTTCCTTCCATGTTGTCCTGCACATCAAAAACAAAGTAGAGGCAGATTCGTCAGTGATAGATTAAAAGATCAAAATCAAGAAAAATGGTGTTACCTCCCCGGTAACGGCGCCATTTGTTGGGAAGTCATAGATCGCATTTTTGATAGAAAAGGAATGAATCATAGTATAGTCGCAAAGTATGATCCAACGAAGATATTATTTTGCAAAAATAACGAGACTTGAGCCCCGATAGTTCATCTCTGGGAGGCGTTGTTTTCGCTTTTGAAATCGATCTTTTACTACTCTACATTTAAAGATGCACGTCGGTTTCCAATCTCCTAACTAAGACTTCACTGCTTCTGTTATTAACTCGGATCACATGCGCATGCGTCAAGTAAATTGCGAAAGTGAACGTGTGAGTTTCTGTGTGCACGATTCTAGTGAGGTGGTGACTAGTTATGGAGAAAGCATCTATTGTTAGATTTTCAATATCCTCAGGAAACGACATGCTGGTGCGTAATAGATAGACAGTTAAAGAGCAGGCACTTAAATCATGCAAATACGATACTTATTAAGCTCGCGGTGATTTCAAACACATAAAGAGACATATATATATATATATATAAATGCAATTTCATTCATTCATTGGAGAGTTGTTGCACAAGGAAATCTAGAGGAAAGCTTATACATAAATGCCTGAAAATTAAACCTAGATACCAGAAAACGATTACATACAAGAATCAATGGGGGGATTTCGCATGGATCATTGGGGGAGAAGTAAGACTACACTACTAAGTAGTAAATGAAAGCAACAAAAATTATGAAGAGCATGAATTGAAGCTAGAAGAATAGAGGGCATTCAAGGGTGGTCCCCGATGGCCTTGGAGTGGTCGAGAGGAGAATGAGGGGCGACTAATGTAGCTTAGGCCGACCCTTGGAGAGAGGTAGGGTTGATCCAGCATCTCGACATGGTGTCCTCCATGGTGGTGGTAGTGAGCTCGTGGAGGTGGAGTGACTATCTAAGTGGAGGTGGTGTGAATGGCACCAATGGAGTGCAATTTGCCAAAGAAGTGAATGAAGGTGTTTGGCCACCCATGGAATTTTTTATAGACCCAATGGCTTCTCTCAAGAGAGGTGTAGAACTCTCTAGAGAGAGTCCAAGAGTGGCCGGCCACATGTGGGTGGATGTGGTCTTTGAGATCCAAGAATTGTGAATCTCAATTTGAATTCCTCTTGGTTGCTAAATTTGGCAACCAAGAGGTGGCACCATCTCAAGAGGTCTCTAGAGATTTCCAGAGAAGTGTGTGTGTGTGAATGGGTGTGTGTGTGTATGTGTGTGGTCATGCTCTATGTGGCTAGGTGGCTTAGGTTAGGTCCTAAGGGGTTTGGGTAGGTGTAGGTCTTATATTAGGGTTACAAACCCTAATTACTAAGGGGAAAATGCAATTAAACTTAACCTAAGTTTAATTGAATGAGTGTGAACCTAATTGAGAGTGGAATAACTCAATTAGGTTGGGTTTAGGTCAATTGGACTCTCACCAAGTCCAATTAAACTTGTGTAGGTTGAGATCTAAGCTCAATTAGACTCAATGAGTCCAATTGACTTAGGTGAAGGTAATTGACTTGATCTAAGTCAATTGGGTCTGGTGAGGACCTAATTAGGTCCTTAGGTAGGTCTAGAGGTGATGTACTAGGGTTAGGACATCTTAATTTAGGTTCCTATGGGGTTGGGATTAGGTCTAGGGAGCTAGAGATCCAAGACCAAGACTTGAATCTCAAAACAGGGACTGGAGACCAGCATCAAACGTCCAATAATAGGATCAGACGACTTATACTCAAAAATCAAAAGTCCAGACTTCAGTTCTGGACATCCAATTTGAGTCAGGGGGAAATCAGGGTTCTGTTTTGGGTACTCTGCAGAAATTGGACGCCTGACAAAGTGTCTGGACGTCCAATAACACTGCAGAAGTGGGTTTGAGGAGTGTGGGAGATGGCTAAGGGTCCTGGACGTCCTATAACTTATCTGGACGTCTAGATAAGGGTTGGAACTAGGGTTTTAAGGCTTCCTAGGGTGTTGTGACCTAATCTAAGGGTGGCTAAGGTTTAGGGAAGTCTCTAGGCTATCCTAGGGCTAGGATGGACCTAAGCTCTTCACATTTTACTGTTTTATTCCTACTTAATAGAATAGCAAACTTTAACCCCCTTACATTATTGTTCCTATATCTAAACTATGCCTTCTACTCCAGCTCTGCTACAACTCCCATTATTCCTGATCCAGCTCCAGATCTGCTTATTGCCTGCAATCGACATAATGCACTTAATCAGCACATTATAACATTATTTTATGCATAGCTAAAGGAAAGTAGTAAAGATGTAGATAATGCATATGCATGCATGAATTACCCTAACTTATGCTAAGTCCTAGCTTAATCTAGGTCAATTAAGACCTATGATTGCTGCGCAATCATGTATACATGAAACTAGACATGTGAAAGTAAAAAAAAATCCTGGCAACTATGTAATGGCTTCTATGTCGCTTGTTCCAAAACCTCTGTAGTCATTGAAATTGCACTAGAGGGGGGTGAATAGTGAATTTATAAA
This sequence comes from Thalassia testudinum, assembly GCA_037157565.1. NCBI lineage: Eukaryota > Viridiplantae > Streptophyta > Magnoliopsida > Alismatales > Hydrocharitaceae > Thalassia > Thalassia testudinum. Next base: position 64,687,676 of record JAZHRO010000055.1, read on the forward strand.
ATATTGTAAAACAAAAAATACAATCACAAAAAGAGGCACCGGATTTTTTGGTGGAAACCCAAGACAGGTGAAAACCACCACCTAAGCCAATCCTATGACTTAAGATTTCCGATCACAAAGTGTTCCTTCCACTAGCCACACTACTTAAATGAGGGTAGTGTACCTCAATTACAAATCTCACCTCCGATCCATAAATGGATGTTTCTCCCTTCACAGTGAAGAGACATGGACCCGACAGGCTGGATACCCAAACTACAAAAGTAAGAATGAAACAACACTTATAGAGCACCCCAATAATTTGATTACTTCCTTATCTATTAAGCATAAAGAGAACTCCCTGATAATTTGCAAAACAAATTGCACCGCAACTGTGGGTTCGCCCTTTAAGCAGAATGTTGGCACAGCACAAGGGCAAGAGGAAGCTAAAAGCAGTGAGCAAGTGATTTTCTAAGGGAATTGAATCTCAAGAGGTTGTCTAGCCTAAGAGGGATTGTAGTATATTTATAGGCAAGTTTGGAACCTTCAAGAATGCCTGAGAGAGGTCTCCTAGTCGTTGGAGGCAAATCCCAAGAGATTGAGATGAAACCCACCATAAATCAGGGTAATGATGAGTCTGACAGCAATATCAGATGTCTAATTTTAGGATTAGATGTCTTGTAGGATGTCTGATTACAACTATGGTTGTCTGATACTATTAGCCAGGCTTTACTAGTTTCATTGGATCGAAACAGGGACGTTTGATATTTTCACATAAGACGTCTGATAAAAATATTGGACGTCTAATTATGCGTGGATTCGTTCCTGTTTTAACTAGATCCAAGCAGGGTTCTAGATTTCAAGGAACAGACGTCAGTATGGATGTCTGTAGGATTCCCTAATCATCTGGAAACCTAAAAAGGACTTGTCTTGGAAATCTAACAGTAGATCTTTGGTTCCTAATGAGATTCACATAGAAATAAATGAGCAACTATCCAAAGACAGACGCATGGAAACATGTCCAGACGTCTAAAAATGTATTTGCCCGTTATTTTCAGAAGGAAGATGGGTGCTTGAGTCTAACGGTTGTTTTAAGGACGTGTAGGCAACCTATTAGACGTCTGGATGAGGCTATGGACATCTGATGGAAGGTTGCTTCGACTAATGCTTAAGAAGTCAGAAACCAAAAGCAAAGCCATAGGTAATTAGCCACCTAAAACACTTGTCAGACATCTTACAGTTGAAAATCAGACGTCTGACAATTGTTATGGACGTCTAATTTGAGTCTTAGTGTTAGGGTTTTGTTTCTAATTTATCCTAAGTGTAGAGAGCCTAAGTTAGCTATTTATAAGTTATGTTTGGGGGATCTTTACAACATCTCTAGACTCAAATAAAATAAATATTATAACCTTTGAAAGTTTACATAAAAAAGCCTATGACCTATGACAATACCATGCTACCTAGTCTCCACGCTTTTAATCCTCTGACTTGGAAAACTCCATGAAACCTGCAATTGTGTTATTACAGAGAAAAATATTCTACACTTATGTTTTATCTCTTTTTCTTCATTTTGTAAAATCATCAAAATATTATATATGAGGGGTTGAACTAACAATCTCCCCCTTTTTAATGATTTTCAAAATATACCTGTAAGTTCTTATTTTCTCCCCCTGAAAGATGTACTTAGTTGTCTATACCTATTTTGAGAAGATTTTTCATAACTTTTTATGTTATTCCCTAAGTTCTTCCCTAGGTTATTCTCCCCCTTTTTGAATATCATCATGAAGGGTTCTGAAAGGGGTTGATACTTAAGCTACAAGTGTTATGAAATGACATTTATAAAGCGGAGATCAATAATAAAACTGCATGATGAATAAAAATGGAAAAGCATTAAAGTAAAGGAATGTATGTGCCCTAAGCACAGACTAGCTATTGTTCCCAAAGAAATATATAAGTATGGGGTCAAGGCCCCTTAATACAAGCGAACATGGAAAGACAGAAAGAAAAACAAACAAAAGAACTAAACTAGTCTTCTTGATCATGGCGGCGACGGCGAGCAGGTCCTTGTCCCATCTACAGATTGTGAACGTCAGAACGAAGTTTGTTGATGTCGCAGTGCATACTTCCCATATAAGTGTACATCTCACCGGTTCGTCGCAACAAGAGAGACATGTTGGAGGAAAGGGAATCCGTGGCGGGATCCCATGCCTCGACAAAGCTTGAGCGAGGAGCTTCTATTTGGAGTGGACGTTCTTCATGGAGATCTAGAAAGGGTGGCAGGGGCTCTTCTTCAGCAGGCTCTTCGGCTGGCTCAAGATGCTCTCTAAGAATGTGCATCTTGGTGGCTGTGGCCCGGTTGTAGGGCTCAATCTTTTGTCAACTGCCTGGTCATTGATGGAGATCCAATGACTTGCAAAAATTTTGGATAAAATGGACCCAAAAGGAAGAGATGCCCCATGGTCCTCATTCATAACACGAACAATGAGATGGCAATAGTTGAAGGGAATGTGACGTATGACAACAAAAAGGAGCGCCTTGTGTTGGCGTGAGATATAGTCAAAACCTCCCGATTTGTTTAGAAGGTCCCACCCAAAAATGCGAGATAGTAATCGGGGAAGAGGTTTGAGGTTCTTGCATGGTAAGGTGCCAAGATTTTCAACATATTTTTTAGGTAGGACTAATTCTTGATTTATGACTTCTGAGTCATATTACCTTAGAATGTCATTGAAGTCATTTCTCACATTAGGGATGTGTTTGCACCTCAAAACACGCCTATAATAACGCCTTCTTATGCTATTTTCTAGCATTAACTATGTATATTATAATCCTGTAGTTGCATTTGTAAAAACGCTTGCATGCATGCATTTAATTGAGAGGAGAAGAGAATGGAATAAATGGCTTGCATATTTACATTTTTTCTCAAGTGTTTCTTTGCAAAAGTCCCTTCTCTATTTTTTACTTTCATCTTTTTCTTCTTCCCGCGGCTGCAACTCCTCCCGCAGCTGCATGCAACGCCATGCGGCTTCTCCCTACCAACGCCTCTCCCTGCTGTCCTTCCCGCACCTCTCCCTGCAGCTGCCATTCTCCCCCATTCCCCACATGCTCCACGCCATGCTCTCCTCCTCTATAAAGCCGCAGCTCTTCCTCGTGACGAAGAAGAGGGGGAGCTGCTGCAAAGACCCCACAGCCACCACCTTCCTCTCCACCGTTCTCCCCTCCCATACGCCGGCCCTCCGTCGAGGAGGCACCCGGCGAGCAGGAGAACCCACTGTGGTGCACACCACCACAGTGGGAGCACCACCGCCCAGCTCTTCAACGAGCCGGTGGGCGTGGTGTTTTCTTTTCTCTTCGTTTTCGTCTCCACGCCATTGCTGCCGCTTCAAGCTCCGAAGCTTGAAGCAGCAGCAGCAGCTAAACCGCGGCGACAGCAGCAGCAGCAGCACCCCCCGCCTCCTCCGCAACCTTCCCCGCAGGCGTGCAACCCTCCGCGCGCGCCTGCAGGGCCATTCCCCACTCAAGTCTCCGTTCTGTCCACCCCGCATTGCACCCGCAGCCGGCCGCCGCGCGCACTGCAGCGGCCGGTTACGGCCTCGCGCCGACCCCTGTCCTCCTCCGCAACCCTCTGCGACCGACTGCAGACTCCCCGCCGCCTTCTCCGAGCGCGCCATCGCCCGCTCTCCGTCCTCGCACCCGGTCTGCAGGAGACGCCTCACGTCCACTGCGCGAAGGCGCGGTGCACCGCGATGGTCAGACGTCCGCTGCCGCGAGCAGACGTCTTAACTCGCTGCCATCGTCCGCGCGCTCGATCTCTCCAGCCTGCTCTCTCTCTCTGCTGATCTCTCCCGCCCGCTCCCGCTCTCTCTCACGTACTCTCTCTCTCCCGCTCTCTCTCTCTCACGTATTCTCTCTCTCTCTCCGTTCTCTATCTCTCTCTCTCTTTTATTTAACTCACAGCAACACACACACACACATTCACCGACGCACACACACATTCACCGACACACACACACACACACTTATAGTAACATATATACATATATATATATACATACATATATCTATATATATATACTTATATACATAGTATATCTATATAGTTATGTATACATACATATAATATAATATATATATATATATATATACACATACTTATATACATATATATATATACATATCTATATACTTATACATATACACATATATATATATATCTAGATACATATATACTTATATACATATATATATATACATCTATATAGTATTATATATATATACTTATATACATATATACATACATATATATATAATATATATATATATATATGTATATATATCTACTTATATATATATACATATATACATAGCTATATACATATATACATACATATATATATATATATATACATATACACCTATATATATATACATATATATCTATATATATCTATACATATATACCTATATATTTATATATATAAATATATTTACTTATATACATACATATGTACATATATTTTCATGTTATTTACTATACATTGTATCGTGGGAATATCTGCACCAGTTGCTGATATTCCCCGATACACATGTACAGAAAGCGTGGACACATCCATCCTCCATCCACACTCCACGCGGCACCTAGTCGTGCTCGTTGCATCTCTCTAGACGTCGACTAACTCGACATAGTGCTACACTCCATCGTCACCTCCACCCCCACCCCTTTATATATATACTACATATAAATATATATCTATAGCTACTATATTTACTTTCTATCTGTTAGCTTCCTTCTTAGTAAAAAGATAAAAAAAGGTATAAAAGTGAAAAGATAATCTTTGATTTGCAGGTACCCCGTCTTGCAAGTAGCAAGGCGTGTTTTGAAACTCTGTTTTGGCTAAAAGCCAAGGACACAATTTTGAGGGTGTGCCTCAAGAACAAGGATTACCAGAAAAAAACCTAAATAAGAAAAATACCAAAAACACAATAAACGAACGGAAGAGACGCGTTTTAAGGAAAACGTAGAAATTCGACTTTACCCCACTTCCCTGAGTTCGACCCTGGGCTTAAAAGTGACAAGATAAAATCAATTAGGCCAGGTTAAAAATTTTGTAAAGAGATGGTTAGGTCTGAATTAGGTTAACCACTATACACATTTCAACGATAAAAATATCATATTAACAACCTATTCGGGCTGACCCATTAGGATGGCAAGAAGGGTGGAAATAGAATCAGAGGTGATATGGATTTCACACCCAAATAAGAAGGTATGTAATTCAAGTTCATTGTTGCTATAGTCTTCAACAATGTTGGCATAGAAAAGTTGGACAAGATTGGGAAACACACCAATAATTCCAGCACCATAATGGAACTGTCGGTCAAAATAATGGAAGAGATGGAGGGTTTCAAAATGTTCCCGAAGGTTTAGATGGGCAAAGTCATTCCATACAATGAAGCGAGGGCACTTGACTTTGGCATTTGCGAAGCGATGTCGCCACATAGTTGGTCAACCAAATAGGTGGAAGAGGATGTGGAAGAGCCCTCGGCTTGCTTCCGACGAGGAGGCCTTTTCGGTGGTTTGGGTGGTTGGGTTTTGGAAGGAGAGGTTTAGTGTTATAGGATAGAACACCTGCAAAGACATACATGCAAACAATATGCCACACCAGTCATTCAACCAATAATGCCATACATGCAAAGAACATTGATACCAGAAAAAAAGAAAAAATTGTGTGGCAGTATGCCTTGAGGCAATACAACCTGCCATCATGTTGTGGCAATATACCTTTGAATTCAAGCCACTAAGATGTCAGCTTGAATCACTTAAGGTAATACCCTTGCCATTATCAACCAAAAAGGTGAACATTTATGCTACATAAAAAAAAAAGATTTTGTTCTAGGGTTTTAGCTCCTAGGGCAAAAATAGGCACGATAGAGGAGGAAATCGAGTTGATCATAAAAAAGAAAAGACAAGATGAGTGCTTTGAAGAGACTTGAGAAAAACCGTGGAGATGCCCTAAGGGTTTGAGAAGTTATACCCACAGATGAGGGTTTCCAGACATGCGGAGGAGTGGGGGCATGCACGTAGGGGAGCAGCAGTGCCGCCAGTCATCAAGGAGGCAGAGCGATCGTCTGGTGGTGAGAGGAGCAGCACCAACTGCAGCCGTCGTCCGTTGGGCGGGAGAGAGAGGCCTTAGGGATTTGAGAATGGGGGAAGTGGGACCTCATGACTGGGATTTTATATCCCAAAGGGTTGAGCAAGTCTCCCCCTAAAGTTGGGGAAATTTCCATTGCAAAGCCATTCAGAGAACAGACATGAAACGACAAATTTTTGCCAGATCAGACATCTGAAGAGGTTGTCAGATATCGGGATTGGCCCTGAGGGATTTTAACCCTTTTGCCCTAAGGGATTTTAACCCTTTTGATGGCATTATTTGTTTTAATCACCAGACAACTTATAGGATGACTAATTTTAAATTTAGACGTCTGATTTCTGCATACATACCTCCTTGGAAAATGGTTTATTCTCCAGGTTGTCGTCTGATTTTTGTATCAGACAACTGACCTGATGTCTAAAGCTAAAATTAGACGTCTGATTTCTATAGATAGTCCTTCCTGGATTTCACTTTAAAGCTACAAGTTTTCGTCTGATTTCTTTATCAGACGACTTACACGACATCCGATTAAATAATCAGACATCTAAATTTAGACATCATAATATATATTCTGATGCAAGAATAGATGTCTGTCAACACATCTGGACGATGGTCCAGATGTCTGTGAATGATGATGGATGTCTAAAATAGCTCTTTTATTAGTTCTTTTGAGATATAAAATCGACATCTGTTCCATATCTTCAGACGTAGAATTTTTAAGTATAAGACGTCTGTGGTGTTAATCAGACGTCAGATATTGCACAGAATGTGCATTTTGATGTTTGAACTGCGTTTGAAGGCTCTTAACTTGGTAAAATCAAGGCTCCTTCTATGTTCATGACAAAAGAAATTCCATTAAGTCAATAAATTCTTTAAATATCACTTAGCTTACATATGCCTAGTTTCCTACGTATATAATTAAAATGATCATAATTCAAAGGTTTAGTGAAAATATCAGCCAATTGCAATTCAGTACAAATAAATTCAACCTCGATTTCTCCCTTAAGTACATTATCTCTCAAAAAATAATGTCGAACATCAATATGCTTTGTACGGGAGTGATGTACGGGATTTTTCGAGAGGTTGATAGCACTAGTATTATCACATAGTATTTTTATTTTATTAAATATCAAGTTAAAATCCTTCAAAGTTTTTTCCATCCAAAGCACTTGGGAACATGCTAGAGCGGCGGCTATGTATTCAGCCTCCGTGGTTGATAGGGCTACACTAGATTGTTTCTTTAAGAATTAAGAGACTAGTGATTCACCCAAGAATTGGCACGTCCCACTAGTACTCTTCCTATTGGTGCGGCTACCTACATAGCCTGCATCGCTATATGTGACTAAGTTGAATTGTGCACTCCAAGGGTAGAATAAGCCATAATCAAATGTGTCAACTAGATATCTAAATATTTGTTTTATAGCATTTAAGTGTGATTGTCTAGGGTTTGATTGAAACCTAGCGCATAAGCAGGTACTAAATAAATTGTCAGGTCTACTGGAAGTTAAATACAGTAAAGATCCAATGATGCTACGATAGAGCATTTGGTCTATGGGTGTACCTGATTCGTCCAAGTCTAGGGAAGTTGTGACACTCATAGGAGTGTTCTTCCCTTTACTTTTCGTCATTTCAAATCTTTTCAGCATCTCCTTTGTGTATTTTGTTTGACACACAAAGGTTCCGAATTCAAGTTGATTGATTTGTAAGCCTAAGAAAAACTTGAGTTCACCTATTAAACTCATTTCGAATTCTTCCAACATAATTTCTGGAAACTCTCTACACATAGATTCATCATTAGTAGCACCAAAGATAATATCATCTACATATATTTGAACTAATAAGATGTCTTTTCCTTTTCTTTTAATGAATAATGTGGAATCAGCTTCCCCTATAGAAAATTTTGCATTTAACAAATAGTCTTTGAGCCTCTCATACCAAGCTCTAGGAGATTACTTTAGACCATATAATGCCTTGTTTAATTTATAGACAAAATGAGGCTTATCATGAGACTCAAAACGAGGAGGTTGTTTTACAAAAACTTCCTCCTTAATGAATCCATTAAGAAACGCACTCTTAACGTCAATTTCGAAGAGTTTAAAGCCAAGGAAGGCGGCATAAGCAAGAAGCATGCGAATTGATTCTAGTCGAGCTACGGGAACGTAGGTCTCATCAAAATCAATTCCTTTTTCTTGGTTGTACCCTTGTGCTACTGAACAAGCCTTGTTCCGAATGACTATACTGGATTCATTCAACTTGTTCCGGATTACCCATTTGGTACCTATTACTGTTTTCCCTTTAGGCTTAGGTACTAGATCCCAAACTTCATTCCTTTGGAATTGGTTGAGTTCCTCCTGCATGGCCATCATCCAAGGTTCTTCGGAGCATGCTTCCTTGATACTCTTGGGCTCAACTTGAGATACAAAGGTGGAGAGACCAAAAGAGCAACTAAAACGAGATCGGGTTTTAACGCCATCGGAAACACTTCCAATGACTTGACTTTCGGGATGATCCCTTTGATATATCCAATCTTTTGGAAGATTATGGATATTGGAGTTTGGAATGTTAGAAACATAAATAGAAGAATCTTCATCTTCCATATTGACTTGGTCAATCGAGGAAGAGTGAGGAGATTCATTGAAATAAACATGAAGGGTTTCCTCCACTATTAATGTGGTCTTGTTAAAGACCCGATATGCCTTACTACATGAAGAAAAACCAATAAAGATAGCTTCTTCACCTTTGGCATCAAATTTATCTAAATTAGACCGGGTATTCAAAACAATGCTTCGACATTCAAAAACTTTAAAATAATTGATTTTGGGTATTGATGAGAGCCTCATCATAAGCCATAACTAGCTCATTTTGACCCAATAAATAAGATAAAAGCTCCTACATAACCTAGAAGAAGGCCTAACTGAAGGAACAAGTGCCTTGAGAAGAAAACATGAAATAAAGGTTAAAACTGTAATTTTACCATTGCAGTACATAAACGGGATTTCTCAGAAGCAAAAAATAGGTCAAATGGTCCAAATAAGATAAAAAGAGGGTTGAGTCAATCAGAAATGGGTTCATGTGCAATCTAAGAACTAAATGACACTTGGTAACCCTAAAACAGACCCGCTTAAATTAACAAGGTTACGGTCAGAACAAAAAGCAAGTAAACCCTATAAAAATCATGGAAAAACATCTTCTAGGGTTTAGAACACTTAATTTGGCCTTTGGAACCTAGTTTGACCTAGATTAGGGTCCTAGCTCTTCAATTAACCTAATTTGGGTTTTTACGCAAAATATCCAATCAAACGAGGTCAAACCTAAAATCCAACTTCACCATTGGATTTCTTAGGTCCAAATTAGGTTTGTACCAAAATTTGGACCTAAGGAGAGGTCATCTTGACCTACTTTGCAATTTAGTACACCCAAATCATAAATTGGTCCCTATCTTTTGAATACCTTTGCAGAGGGCCCCCTAGGTTCTTCGCCGCCTTTGCAAACCGGTCCTGCCGCCATTGCTAGGGCAGAACCGAGCTCCGGCGAGGTTCGGAGAGGGATTGCTCTTTAATCCCTCAGAGATTCCCTCCCAGAAATGGAAGGAGGATTCTCTGAGGAATTCCCTTCCTTATAAAGTCAATTACAATCGCTGGTGTGAACCCAATCTCTCATGCGAACGCACGAGATATTTGGGTATCCACCTTCCTTCCAACTCCGGCAAGCCGGCAGACCTAATTGCGCGCTCTCCACGCACTGACAGGAGCGGCCAGCACCTATAAAACACCCCCCAGACCTTGCCGCAGGACCCGAGCTTAATTTGGCCGAGTGTCCACCCCAATTCGTCTCCTCCTACCAGGCCAAAAGTCCCAGCAAGTTCCGGCGAGCCCCCCTCCCCTCCCTCTTCGCTCTGCCACAAAACCAGTGGCCGAGTTAGCTTCCTGACTTCCCTCCGTGTCGCGCAGTACCCACGCACGCCGCCTCAGCCCCGTCGTCACCATCGTTCTCCCCCACTGGGCATCATCTTCTCCGGCGACAGCAGGTACTGCTGTCCGCCTTCCGTCCCCTTTCGTCCTTACAATTAGGTTAGAACTCCTCTCCATCCTCTCCTCTGTCTTTTCCCCCTGTTATCTCATCTGATTACCCCTCGACCGACGCTGACCACCCTCATCTTCCACATCACCGACCGACCTCCGGCGAGCCGCTTCCACCATTCCAGCCCCCCCACACGGCTCGCCAACCACCTCCAGAGCTCCGCCTCACCACCAGGAACTCGCTCCACCCCACAACTGCCACTCCAGACCTCCATAATCACCCCCCGAACAACCCACCATCTCCGGCCACAGGTTGACCTAGGCACGCACGCCTAGGCCGACCGGCAACCTGCAGCATCGTCCACCGTCTTCGCCGTGCCACGGCGAAGGTCTCTAGCTGATCTGATTGGGCCGAGAGGCTCGTTTTGTGCATGACAGTGTTTGAGCCGCTGCCGCCATGGACGACCTCTGATGAAGCTCCAACGAAGCTCCAGGCATCAGGCTTCCCAGGCTGTAGATGCAAGAGACTCACACGAGTGTCGCGAGGTGAGAGAGCCCAGCACGGAGCACCAGCAGAGCCATCCGCTTGGGCAATTGCATACAAGAGTCTGCGGGCGCGCGTGAAATCAGGGCAGAACGTTTAGTCCCACATCGTGGGATTGCAACACTCAAGTACGCTATAAATTGTATTTGTGCTTTATGATGGTTGCCTCCGTAAGCACAGGGGTGAGGTCCCTCACTGACCCCACACCCGCTTCGTCCGCGGCTTGACCACGCAGACCTGGCGGACCCGACCCGACCTAAGCCCACGCACTCCTCGCGCATCACACCACCTGCAGGTGTGCCTGGTCCCGGGTAATCCGACCCGATTATGGCTGTGGCTCTGGGAGAGCATCCATGAGTGAACTGCTTAAGAGAGAGATGCGCGGGTAGAGGGAGAAGGGTTAGGTTTTGCTCCTGTGCAGGCAGTCTGAACGTAGGAGAAGGACTTGGCCACTACAGAAGAAGAAGGAAAGGCAAGCCAAAGAAGAAAAGAAAGAAGGAGCAAGACAGAGAAGAAGAAGAAAGAAAGAAGCCTTCGCAGGAGAAGAAGGAAAGTAGAAGAAGAAGAAAGAAAGAAGCCTTCGCAGGAGAAGAAGGAAAGAAGAGAAAGAAGCAAACGAAGAAGAAAATGAGAGACTGCAGAAGAAGAAAAGGAGAAATACTTTTAAGACGTCTGATCTTGTGATCAGACATCCAATTTCATATTTTTGCCCTAATTACTTTTAATTGCATACATTCACATTTGAATTGATATTCTGAGTAAATTAGAGTGTTCAATTACATTTTGACTAGTAGTAAATTCCATTTGTTCCCTGTGATCGACCTCAGATACTCCGATCTTCGAGTAATAAAATTCTTTATATTTGTTTAGACGTTTTGTCGGTTATACTACAACGTGACATCCTTTAAACCCGCACAAAACGTCGACAACAAGTATTTTCCCTTAGTATATTTCAAAACAAGCTTTTCGCAATCCGGATCGAATTAAGGTGCGATTTAACACGTAATAAGCCATGTTAACCGCCTCGGCCCAAAAGTACTTCGGTAACCCCGAGTCTATGAGCAATGTTTGAGCACACTCTTGAAGAGTACGGTTCTTTCTCTCAACCACCCCATTTTATTGAGGTGTTCGGGGAAAAGAAAACCTATGAGCAATACCATGCACTTGACAAAAATATCAAACAAGGAATTTTCAAACTCACCCCCATGATCACTACAGATACGAGTGATTTGGTAGCCTTTTTCAGTTTGAACCTTCCTACAAAAAAATAGAAAAGATGGAAAATACTCCTTTGGATCTCAAGAAGGAGACCCATGAAAACCTTGAAAAATCATCTACAATCACAAGGCAATATTTGCATCCACTAAGCTCTCATATTTTGTTAGTCCAAACAGATCTAAGTGAAGTAGTTCTAATGGTCTTGATGTGGATATAACTTTATTTTTAAAACTACATTTCATAATTTTACTTAATTTACATGAATCACAGATAAGCTTATTTAAAAATTTTCCTTTAGGAAGACCTCGGACTAGTTCATGTTTGGCTAGTTTTTGAACTAGCTTCATATGAACATGTCCTAGTGATAGAGGGCATTTCTCGTGCATGTTTTGAAAACAGAGATCTCGTCATAGCATAGTACATGAAAATGCTCCTCAAAAATAATTTATAAAGATAACGAGACTTGAGTCCCAGTGGTTCATCTTTGGGAGGCGTTTATGGAAATGCAGATTTGAAATCGATCTCTCTTGCTCTACTTATTCAAAATCGCACGCTGATTTATGCTAAGTTCATATTTATGCACGACATGATTAGTTGCCAGAATATCAAAAATTAAAACATGCAACTTCAATCACACAAAAATATTGCAACAAGGCTCATGGTGATTTTCACAAATAGATATATATATAGAAAAAGATTTTCATTGATTCATGATTGTGTTTGCAACATAAAACTCATGGAAAGCTTGTAGAGGAATGCTTGAAAACATAAATCTAGCTAGCAGAAAAGGATTGCATACATGAATCTAACGGGGGATTATGCAAGAATCATTGGGGGAGAATTTAGAGCTACACTATTAAGCAGTAAATAAAGCAGTAAAATAATGAAGAACTATAACCTAATCTATCAAAACTAAGGGCATTCAGAGGTGAGCTCCAATGGCCTTTGTCTTGGTTGAGAGGAGGAAGGGTGGCCAATGGTGCTTAGGCCGGCCCTTGGAGAGAGGTCGAGGAGGTGATCCAACATCTTGATGTGGAGATGGTGGTGGCCATGGTGAAGCTACTCGTGAAGGTGGAGTGGAGGTGGAATGAAGCTAAGCTAAAATGGAGCCAAGAGTGAATGGTTGCAAAGTGCCACCCCATAGGTCTTTTTATAGACCTAAGGGAAGCTCTCTAGAGAATTATGGAATTCTATAGAGAAGCCTATGGTGGGAGCTCGTGGGAGAGTGAGAGAGATGATGGATGGTGGTTTTTAGATCCACCAAATGTGGATCTAAAAATTGAATGGCTCTTAGTTGCTAATTTTAGTAACCAAGGAAACAACACATGGTAGAAAGTTCTAGAGAACTCTAGGCTAGGTATTTTCTTGTGGATGGTGTGTGTGGGTCAAAACTTAGGTGTCTAGGTTGATTAGGTTAGGTTCTAGTGGGTTTAGGTCAAGGTAGGTCTCAAATTAGCGTTGTAAATCCTAATTCACTTAGGTAAAGTGCAATTAAACTTAATACAAGTTTAACTGGGTGTGTGGAAACCTAATTGTTAGGAGCACTTGATCGGGTTTTAAAAAGGTATCACTGTAGTATAGTTAAAAAAGCGTTCAAAACACATACAATTTATTACTCAAATTTTAAAGTCCGAGGTCGAACACAGGGAGCAAATTAGGGTTTAGAAATCAAGATCACAACTTGAGAATTTGAAAGAATATATAGTGCAAAAAGATAGGAATAAATGTAGGGCACAAAATACTAAGGGAACCAATATATGTGAATAAAGTACAAAATTGGACGTCTGATTTGTGAATCAGATACCTTAAAATGTTGATGCTATAGTGCTTCTCCTTTGTCTTCAATCTTCTTCTGGCATCTCCTTCCTTCTTCTTCTTCTTCTTCTTCTAATTTTGGCTTCAGCTTTGTTTGCCTTAGCTCCCTCTGCCTTCTTCTTCTCCTTTGGCTTTCTTTTCTTTCTCTTGTCGGCTACCTTTGCCTTCAACTTCTTCCTTCTCTTATCTTTCTCTACCATCCTTGCTCTTTCCTTCAACTCCTTTTGCCTTAGCCTTCTCTACTTTCTTGCCTTCTCCTTCTTCTTCCTTTGCCTTTTTTTTTTCTTGGCTTTGGCTTCTGTTGCAGCCCTTAGCTTTCTCTTTGGCCTTGTCTTCTCCTTCCTCTTCCTTTGGCTGGGCTTCACCTTTCTCTATAGAGCAAAACCTACCCCTACCCACGTGAGCTCTCTTCTTTTCTCTCTAAGGCTCACTCTCCAAGAGCCACTTCTCGGGTAATCAGGTCAGATACGTGCTTGTGACCAGGCCCACCAGCATACGGTGGTGGGCGAGGTGTGCGGTCGGGTCGGGTCACTAGGTCCGTGGGGTGTGATCACGGATGAGGCATTGGGTCGAGTGACAGGGGACTTGATAAGTCGATTTTTGCTTTCGAATAATGTATTAAGATGAGTTGTCATTGTAGGATCAAAGTGATGGAAAATCTCTTAACAAAATAATTAAAATTAAAATTAAACCACTCACAGAAGAGCGGGTTGTGTCCACGGGGAGGCAATGACTTAGTTAAACTCACAATTAGGTCAAAATCAAGTTCGCTAAACTATTCGCCAGATCAAACAATGCCTATATAGCTCTGAAAGTAAACCTTAAATTTATGGCAACGTCAAGGGGTGTGAATGTAATTTTTACGTTAGAAAATTATACATGTGCAAGAGTATGCCACGTACTATTCACTTGCATGCATATGAAGATGTCATTCAAAATTAAATTCAATGCACATAGAGATGAATAATAAGGTTTAACAATTATCTAGAAGCATGAGCATTAAGGCATAAATTCACCACAATAAAATAATCATAAACCAAAATTCATTTTGTGGCAATGGCATTCAATGTAAATATTAATTGAGTATAAAATAGAGGAAACTTCCTCTCTCTTCCTTGCGCGCATGAGGAGGCTTCGTGGGAGGAGCTACGTGGTGGGAAGGCACGTCTCGACGAGGGCTACGCAATGGTGGTGATGCAGTGACCGGAGGTGGCCGGACGGTGGAGAGGAGCACCGGCCTGTCACTGTCAGATGGCTACACTGCTGCTGTGCGTGCAATTGCGTGGGCGTGCGTGGCTGCACTGCACTTGCGTGCGGTCGCGCGTGGCTACGTTGCCCTACCCGCAGGCGCATGGCTACTGCGAGCATGACTTTGGGCACTTGTAGGTGCTGGAGAGGAAGAAGATGATGAAAAGGAGGTGCCGTGCGGTCTGCAGTGCACGCCTTTGTGCGCTGTGGCAGTGCAATGAGTGGTGAGGGCGTGGGTGCAGGCAAGGGCACGCTTGCAGTGGGAAAGCTGGAGCAGTGCTTGCGGGCAGTGCCAGTGCGGGTAGGGGTGCGCTTGCGGTGGGAGCGACGCCTGCGGGCGCTTGGTGCAGGCTGTGCAAGGCGTGGCTGTGGTAGTAGCGCGGGTGATGGGTGCGGCGCCTGTAGGGTGCACGAGGGCATAAGGGCGGTGGGAGTTGGTGCAGCTTTGGCGGTGCACGTGGTTGTAAGCATGTGGCTGTGGCTTGCAAGGGCGCACACATGCGGTGGACAGGCAGTGGAAGTTGCAGGTGCGGTGAGGGCAGGCTGGCATGGGCTCGGCAGTGGGTAGTGCAAGGGTGTGGCTGGATTCATCGTGCACACCTTCTTCACAGTGCATGCTCTCTCCATGGTAAGGAAGGTGGAGAAGAAGGGATATCTTCTTAGGGGGAAAGAAGAACCGAAGCCCCCTTACTTTTGCCAAGCCTCCTCTTAACTCCTCTACCCACGTGAGTTAAGGGATTTTCAAAATCCCTTACTAAATATGGCCTTCGACTGTTGGGGAGTTGTGAGGCTGGCTGGAAGACTCAGTTGAGGCCGACGGCTGTTGGGGGAGGGGAGAATTTAATTCACCCCCCTCGTCTCCTGCAATTTATTCCTACAATGATGAAACATAAAATAATTACATACTAAGTTATAGAATGCGATAAAATAGATAAAAAGTCAAGTAATGATGCATGCACTTATTTAATGACCTAATATGAGTATTAACAAACATACTATGTTAGAATTGAAGTACTTAGGCATAACAATTGTCCATTAAAATGGACTTATCAAATACACCCATGCCTAAGATTTGCTAGTCCCTAGAAAAAATGAAAAATAATAGAAGTAATCAGAAGATTTCTTCTTTTCTTATTTCAAAACTTTAGAGATCCAGACAAATGTGACGTGATAATAGCCTAGGTAACAGATCTGAGTGAAAAAGCCAATTCTCATTGGGAGTTCGTATTTCACCCTTGGTAAATATTGCTGTCGGGATAGGCAACTACTTCCCTCGGGGATAAAGCAGAAGATAATCTGTAATTTGACCCCGACTTTTGGCTTAGATATCAAGTTGAATGGATTTGTATTTGGTGGCACACACTCATCTAGTGCTACATGTAGTCTAGTACTATAGACTCTAGATCACTAGATTATTAGACAAGTCAACTTAGAGAAAGGCTAAACAACTGTGCTCTCCTGATGTTCCTTGGCACTCACTCTTTTCTTTCTTTTCTTTCTGAGATCACAAATCTCACTAGATTTAGTAATTGTACTCACTATTTGATGGCCTCACATGGCATTCACACTTTAATTAAAGTCCTAATAACTCTACAACTAAGTTAGAGTCCTCAACTAGTATTCAGGCGATCAGAAATACTGAAAGGTAGGTATGGGTCATATTAGGTGGAACGCGATAAGTGTTTTTGTTGCCTCAGAAACAATGTTACAATGATAAAATATAACCTTGGACTCTTTTCTTTTTCTTTTCTCTCTTTCTTTTCTTCTTTTTCTCTCTCTCTCTCTTTTCTTCTTTTTTTTTATTTGTTTCTTCTTCTCTTTTTCCTTTTTCTTTCTTTATCAATCTACATAACACGATACAGACTTTTATTTATGAGGCATTATTAGAGATGATGATGGTCAAGAGGATATTGTGTGGCTTATTTGGTTGAAGTGTCTATTCTTGGCACTCGGAAGGAATGAATAGGACAGGTGTATTTCTGACCTTTGACACTATTACCCTCCTTCAGTCGAGGACTCTATGAAGGACGGTCATAACCATCTACCATAGTCATAGCTTTATTAAGACTCAATCTCTGTGTATCTGCTTTATTTGGTGACTCTCAGGAATTCACACAAAGTATGCACACAGGAACAGAGAGCTAAAACTATGCCCAACTCTAAAGTATCATCATCTAATTGTCCAAAACTTAAGAGTCCTTACACTATACTTAGCATGCCAGTAATCTCTCTACTTCATCTAACAAATATGGGGTGGATCTACTAGAAGATAGTATGCCTGACTCCCTATTAACTGTCTAAGGGTTCAGTAGACTACAAATGCTTATTGGTTTTCTTCAAGGATCTATTACCCAGTCTACGTGCACGTGAAACAAATGTACTGGATTCTAAACTTAAGAAATAATTCAAGAAGAAAAACCTCCAATGACAAAAATATTTTACTAAGGACTAACCCATTCAGCTCAAAGAAAATAAGAGCTTTTTTTTCTTTATATGCTAACCTAAATGCATGAATACTTCCTAAAATGTAAAATGCACCCCCTCATGCCTAAATCCTACAATGTCCCCATTGTAAAATTAAAACAGGGGGAGAAAGGAAAGAAATCACCTGATGATGGTGAGTGCTGCATTTTCTGTCAGCAGCCAGACTTATAAGGAACCAGTAAGTCTGGTTCCAGACAGAAAAAGCTAGGCCCTAAAAATATGCATAACAGTGCCGGCCTAGAAAATAGGTAGCCACGGATGTTGGCGAGCTGATGATGCAACGTAATCCCAAAATCTTGCCAAAAGGTATGAAAGTAGAAAACCTCGTTGGCTACCTGGGGAGGTCTAGGAATAAGTAAGGGAATGTGAAAAGAGGCCTCCCGAAGCGGAATAAGTGGAGGATAACAAGGATCCTCTAAAACAGGATGGGTTTTAAAAGATATAAACATTAATATTTCAAACCCTTGAATGGAGAGACTAAAAGTACAAGCATCAATCCACACTCGCCATTCTACCCGAGGATGTACTGGCCTGATATGTTCTCCAGAAAGAATGTAAATGAGTAGAGGTCTGAGCCAAGGATTAGGTAAGGAATCTACTGGTTGCTTATGTGATTGGGTGGTAATTATTAAGTCCAAAAATGCTTAGGCAGTTTATGTTCCATTCCCAATAAGAATTCGTATTTCACACCCTTACCTAGCTTCATTATTTTGTGAATCTCCAACCACTCCTCTACAATAGACGAGTCATGAATAGAATTCAATATCTCATTAGTAGACTCATGAACAACATGCTTAGATGACAGTTGGGTTTCTTAGGAAGTATCGAGATCAGAATTATCAGCAAATCCATCCCCGAGTTCTTTCTTGTCAATTACATCCTTTCTGGGGACTTTGTGTGCTACTTCAATATCCTTAATATCTTTAAGAGGATTATCATCTTTAATGTTATAGAGAAAGCCTATATCACTGAATTTGTTGTTCTTCTCGAGGTATAAATCCTCAATTGATGTATATTGTCCCCGAGAGTCTCCCTTAGGTTTCTTGCTATTGTGTTTGCCTTCCTCCAATATCAACTCCTGTTTTGATGGAGGACTCTCAAGAGAAGGAAGGAATCTGTATTTCACCATATTATTTATATCCTTTGGAGGTAAATCCTCAAATAATAAATAATTCCCTTATTATTCACTCCAGATTTTCAGTCCAGGTTCCTCTATTGGGGCATCCTCATCCTCTGAAATAGACTCTTCATATCCCTGAGACCAAAATTGATCAAATTCATCATCCATTCTCTTAGGGTCACCTTCATTGGGTGCATTTAAAACCTCAGGATGCTGAATGGTAGGTGTTGATTTCCTAAGTGGAGGGTCAGGAGTAGGCTCACTAAGGGTAGAATGGGATTCCACCAGATAATTAATAGGGGAAGTGATAGGAACAATACAACCTTGACCCAGGTTAGTAGGGGTAAGGAGAATACTGTCATTAGGGTCAAGGTCCTGAAGAGGTACCATCTTCCCTTGCTTTTGACTCCAATATAGCTCGAGTGGATAACCACTATGATCGTTCTCCTCTAGTGGCTGTGTCTCATTGGGAGAGCCTAAGTGATAGCTACATAAAACTGGATCCCTATTGTCATTGGTTTCCTCATAATTATTTTCATGTTCATGGTCATATGGGTAGGGATCAGAATTACTGGAAGCGCGTAGCTAAGATGTCTTATTTCTTCGTTTAACTGTTGACTATTCCTCAATATCTCTCCCAAGGATTCCATCATTTCCTTTTGCTATTTTTGCATTTCTATCATAAAAGAGGAGAGGCGACTATTATCAGGTTGGGGAGGATAGTCAATTTCAGGCTCTGGTTGCTTAGGGATATCGGTCCAACCTCGATACGAAAAATCATGAAGGGTGGGATGGTTGGATGTTTGCATAGAAGTAGGGATTCCAGGGTTGGAAAATCTCGCTCCTAGGCTCTGCTCAAAAGTGGGAGTTATCAAGCCAGTACTCCCAGGATAGGAATATGAATGATCCCATGAATTGTCAATGTACCCATCAAAGGATGGATATGCTCGGGGCATGGGATCCTGGTTAAAAGATGGGAAGTATTGACTCTGATAATCTAAATGATAGGAGTAAGGGTGATCCATTTCTTTAAGCAAAATAGTTTTAACTCTCTTAGGATTTAGAAGAATTCAAAACACAAGCAGAAAATTCCTAGAGAGTTCTACTATCAAAGCAAACGCAAACTTAGTGGGATCTATTTTAGTAGATTGTAGGTCTTAGAATTAAATATTTAGTTGGTGGCCAAACAAGTTTTACACAAATTACACTTCCTCGGCCAACCTTCGCTGGTGCCTATAACCTACTCGCAAGGGATGGAAGTCTCTAATCGAGCCCACACACAAGGAACCAAAGTAACTTGGTGGATAGGCTTGTTGATTTCCGACTAACTTCCCTTTTGGAGCAAAAGAGAGGTAGAAATTTATCTAGTGACCTTATGTGTGAGGTGCATAGTGTCTCAAGTGTGCAAACATACGATCGTGTTTTGAGTTTTGAAATTTCGCAAACAAGATCCTTTTGCACACAATTTTAAGTCACAGATTTTAAGGTCCAACCTCTTAGCAGTCCCAATTTTTAAAGTGACCACTGAATTAATCTGATTCAAGCACTTTAGTGGTCTTAGATTTAGGTTCAATGCAGATGCAAGACAAGTAATTGATGCTTAAGAGAAGACGTACCTTACTCCAGCTTACTTCATGCAAGAATGTATGCAATACAGTAAAAATAAACTAGATGCTGCTCATTCAGTCTTAGATGATCGTCCTATAGATATGCAGCTTCTAGCAGGCAGTTCGATTTTTTTTTTCAATAATAATAATAAGCAAACTGACCTAATCTAACTAACTAACCGAAATGCAGTTCAAACAATTCAAATAATCCTATAATCTAAATAAATGGGAACACGCTCCCGAAAATACCCGACAAGGGTCCAAAAGACAGAAATTAAATTCTAATGTCTATCTAAACTAAATCTAACTAAGATCTACTGACTAAATAAAAAACAGGCTTCTCCGTAAGCCTATGCACGTGGGATCAAGGCCCACGTGTTCCTATTGTCAGCCTCCAAGTGGCGTCAAGGTCCACCAAAAAGATCATTTCCGTCGTGCACGTAGTTTAAGGTCAATGTTGTCGCTCTACTGCACCTGTCGCCCCATCAGATTCCTCGCACAATAAAAAAAATGATCAGATAACTGTGCAACTCAGAATATTCAAAAATAATGAAGTGAATCTATTGTATCTGTTGCCTCCCCGGCAATGGCGACATTTGATAAGTTGGTTTTTGCTTTCGAATAATGTATTAAGATGATTTATCGTTGTAGGATAAAGTGGTGGAAAATCGCTTAACAAAATAATTAAAATTAAAATTAAACCACTCACAGAAGAGCAGGTCATGTCCACGAGGAGGCAATGACTTAGTTAAACTCGCAATTAGGTCAAAATCAAGTTCGCTAAACTATTTGCCAGATCAAACAATGCTTGTATAGCTCTAAAAGTAAACCTTAAATTTATGGCAAAGTCAAGGGGTGTGAATGTAATTTTTATGTCAGAAAATTATACATGTGCAAGAGTATCCCATGTACTTTTCACTTGCATGCATATGAAGATGTCATTCAAAATTAAATTCAATGCACATAAAGATGAATAATAAGGTTTAACAATTATCTAGAAGCATGAGCATTAAGGCATAAATTCACACAATAAAATAATCATAAACCAAAATTCATTTTGTGGCAATGGCATTCAATGTAAATATTAATTAAGTATAAAATAGAGGAAACTTCCTCTCTCTTCCTTGTGCTCACGAAGAGGCTTCGTGGGAGGAGCTACATGGTGGGAAGGCACATCTAGACGAGGGCTACGCAATGGTGGTGATGCGACGACCGGAGGTGGCCAGAGGCGACCGGACGGCGGAGAGGAGCACTGACCTATCGCCGACAGATGGCTGCACTGCTACTGTGCGAGTACCTGCGCGGGCAAGCGTGGCTACGTTGCCCTGCCTACAGGTGAGTGGTTGTTGTGGGCGCACTGCTGCAGGCATGACTTTGGGTACTTGCAGGTGCTGGAGAGGAAGAAGATGATGAAGAGGAGGCGCCGTGCGGTCTGTAGTGTGCGCCTTTGCGCGCTGTGGCAATGCGGTGAGCGGTGAGGGCGCGGGTGCAAGCAAGGGCGTGCTTGTAGTGGGAGAGCTGAAGCAGTGCCTGCAGAGAGTGCGGGTGCGGGCAGGGGCATGCTTGCGGTGGGAGCGGTGCTTGTAGGCGCTTGGTGCAGTCTATGCAAGGCGTGGCTGTGGCAATAGCGTAGGGCGCCAAGGGCGGTGGGAGTTGGTGAGGTTGTGGCGGTGCACGAGGTTGCAGGCATGCGGCTGTGGCTTGCAAGGGCACGCTCATGTGGTGGACAGGCGGTGGAAGTTGCAGGCGAGGTGAGGGCAGGCTGGCATGGGCTCGACAGTGGGTAGTGCAAGGGCGTGGCTGGATTCACCATGCACACCTTCTCCACAGTGCATGCTCTCTCCACCATGAGGAAGGTGGAGAAGAAGGGATATCCCCTTAGGGGGAAAGAAGAACTGAAGCTGCCTCTCTTTTGCCAAGCCTCCTCTTAACTCCTCTCCCCACACGAGTTAAGGGATTTTTGAAATCCATTACTAAATATGGCCTTCGGCTGTTGGGGAGATGTTGAGGCCGGCCGGAAGACTTAGTTGATGCCGGCGGCTGTTGGGGGAGGGGAGAATTTAATTCACCCCCTCGTCTCTTGCAATTTATTCCTACATCGATGAAACATAAAATAATTACATACTAAGTTATAGAATGCGATAAAATAGATAAAAACTCAAGTAATGATGCATGCACTTATTTAATGACCTAATGTGAGTATTAACAAACATACTATGTTAGAATTGAAGTACTTAGGCGTAACAATAGTCCATTAAAATGGACTCATCAGGACCTCACACCGTGAGTTGGAGGCGATAAGCTCAATGCAGAAAATCAATTTATGCAGGGGCGGCACTCCAAATCTTTCCGAGGTGGGACTAACTTCCCACCATATTTCACGTGTGCCTGCAGCCAAGTGTTTTCATTCGATTGCAACTGCAACTTTAGCCTTCGACACCAATTGGATGCCTAGAGACATTTGCAAAGGCTCTCCGCGTGGCCTGGGATTGTGTCGTGGAGTGGGCACGGCCTGGTGAATCTTGCAAGGAAGCTTCAGGCTATGTGTCAATGGTGTCAATGGCGGCAAGTAATCAACCCTATCTTTAGGTGGGTTAGCCTAAGACCTACAGACTCCCCAGACCTGTCATGAGATTAAAAATGATTTGGTCTACTTTTATCCGGTCAATCCAACCAGTTAGAAAGAGAGGCTGGGGAGAAGGTTATTCCTTTGGCTTGCACCTCGGTTCTTAGTTTACCCCCCAGCCGCATTCGTTTGACGCTACTCCTCTAGCTAGACATCAGATGGACTAGCAGAAGTAGATTAATCAAAAAAAATGTCAGTCTGAGCCCCGTAGAGCGAATCAATCCTTAAGGCCAATGTCTACTCAGTTTTAGTTAGGCTTGGGGTGATTGTGCTCCTAGAATGTGATGGGCTGTTGAACGTACGAACGCTACGCTAACGTGTTCGATTTTGGAAAACCTGTCGTTGTAGTTCGAAAGCGAAGAATTCGTGTTCAACAAATAAAATTTATACCTAAAAGAGTTCCGGGTAAGAGAACATGCATTCAATGTTTCAAATGTTTATACAATCAAACTAAATAAAAGTTACACTAGAAAGCGGGAAATCAATTACATTATAAAGTAGGAAAATTCTACACTAGAAAAGCTGTAAATAAGAATGGGAGAGAGAAGTTATCCTCCTCGACGATTGCTTGGAGGACGAGTCGAACAGGACGACGCCTGGACGAAGGAGAACGAAGCAGGACGAAGGAGGACGAAGTAGAAGAACGGGAACGGAGCAGCACGCCGTCATCGTCGCGGGATCCACTTCCGAAGGGGAACGAAAATTGGACTTTATCTCGCGAGAAGCATCCCGGGTGTGGGACAAGCTTCTCTTGAGCTTTGGAGGGGTAGAGAGGAGAAGGAAGGGATGAAAATTTCGTATGGAGGGGGTCTCCTTTTATAGTTGCAAGGAGTGGGGCAAAATGGACATTACAACTTCAAAACAATAAATGAGGGGTCTTTAGTGTCGGATAAATCCGTCACTAAAGCCCCGACATGGGCGTAGCCTCCACGCCCACACGCGCCACTTCAGCTGCCCGCGCGCTCAACGCCATCGCACGCATGTTGACTCTGAGCCATCCGATTGCGAGATCGGACGGCTTAAAATGCATCTTCGCCCGCCCGCGTGTGATCGTGCATCCACGCTGCGCGTCCAATCGCGCGTCGGTGATATTGGGCGCACGCAGTCGTTGGATCACAATCTGAATCTCCACGCGCCGCTCGCTTGCGCCTGATTTGAGGCTCGCGGGACTCGATCCCGCGACCTCTCCTTCTCCTGCCGCTTCGTCTCCGCTGTGCTACGCGGACGAATCAGCCAGCTGCATCCACAGCTGTTGGATCTTGATCCAACGGCGGAGAACGAGCAGGTGCGGGACCTTCGTAGAATGTGTGCGGCCGTTTGGGAGACCGAGATGGCGCCACGTGGTGCCATCTTGGCCGTCCATCTTCTGAAAGTTGTAGATGGTGCCACGGATGTCGGATTGACGCGATTTTTGCGTCATTGGGCTGCAATCATCGATCCTAATTCACCCATGCGGTCGGATTTGTCATCTGAAGTGCGGATTTTCACCATCCTGGCCCTTGATCTTCTAGGGTTCCCCGATCACTATCTGATGCTACAGATGTCTGATTAGGGCGATCTTGGAGTCGTTGAACTCCAATCGTCACCTTGATCACATCCATACGGTTGGATCTTTGATCCGAGGCCCCGATAAAATGTTTGCCCTGTCCAAGCACGTAAAAGGAGACAATTAACCTCCATTTTATTCAAACTACTCTAAATGCAAGATGATGCATGTTTTGCAATATTTATATCATGAAATGCAATCCTATGCTTAAGAACATGCATAAATAGACATTTTAAGTAGTGTAAATGTGTTTACATCATGGGCCCTTTAGATTGGTTGCGCCCTTAATGATCAATTGAAATGTGTATGCATGCATAACCAAGGATTGCAAACAAGGTTATTTGATGATGTGTCTTTTAGGGTTTAACCTTGTTTAGTAGCTTTTAGGGTTTAATCTTAGGTGTATTCAATCAAGCTCAAGAGAATACTCCAAGTTTTGAAAGCATTGGTGATAATATATTCCTTTAAAAATCAAAAAATAATGTGGAGTGCATGGTTCAGCGCTAAAGATTAACCCTAAGTGGCAACCTACTGATGAATGACTTTTATCTTCAGTGGTGCGGCCCAAACAGCTCAATCAATTGGCCTATTGCACAACTTAGTTAAGGTACATAGATGTTTAACCTATTCAGATTTCTACTCACTTATGTGTATTGAGTTGGAGTGTTCCGGGTCCACAGGTCAGATCCCGGTTAAGTGGTAGAATCAAAGTGGAATGGTGCGCCTTAAGTCGAAAGTTGTGGGTGTTTAATGTGTGTCACTTTCAGTAAATCCCAAAAGAGAAGAATATTATATATATATATATGCAGGGATGAGATGGGTGGAGGTGGCAAACAAACAACTAGATCTATCCTAGGGTTTACAAAGAGCACCTAAATTGATTTAGGTTTGAGTTATTAGTGTGGTGAAATGAAATCTTGGGTGGGGGTGGTGGGGGAAAACTTACAAATGCCTCTACCTGCACTTTACTCCAATCTACCACCTTCGGCTCGTTGACCGGGTTCCTGTAAGATAATAAATCGAAAAAGAAAGATAGGTTAGAAAAATATGTAAGTAACGAGGAAAAATGTGAAAAAAAAAGAGCATTGCCCCCTGGTAACGGTGCCAAAATGATGAACGGTGGATCTCGTCGTGAAAAGGTTCCGGTTTGGAAAGGTGAGTCTCGGGTAGAGCACGGGGAGGCAAACGTTTGGTTTTGAAAATCTATGTTTCGCTTTTTATTTGTTTTTTGTCTTTTCTATCTTTTCTAATTTTTTTGGTATTTTTAGCAAGCAAGAGATCAGGTCAATGAATTCTAGATAATCTCTTTGCAAAATAAAAAGAGAGAGACACAGACAGGGAGAAATAATCATGTATTTTTATAAAGAAATGTTTATTACAACTAGGAAAATAGGAAAACTATACTACAAAAGAAATAAAGATAGAGATAGGTGAGAGAAATCCCCCTCGATGGTCGCTTGGAGGATGACTCACTGTGACATTGCCTGGAGGAAGGTGATGAGGAGCGGGACAAACGAGAATGGAGCTGGAGGACGGAGAGCGGGGCAGGATGGCATTGCGGTGAGGATCTACTTCCCGAAGAAGGTTAGAAGATGACCACGGGATGCTCCACGAATGGGGATGAGGGGAGGGAAAAATATTTGATTCTACTCTAGAGGAGCATCCCAGGCTTGGGACAAGCCCTCTCTAGAGCCTTGGAGTTGGTGAGGAGAAGAAAAGAAGAGATGAAGAAGAATGGGAGTGGTAGGGGTCCTTTTATAGACGAGGAAAGGATCAATTTCGTATATAGAACATTTAAGGACGGTCATAAACGTCGCTGAAGATCCACTACAAATGTCACTGAAGACAGCCTTGCATGGATGTGTCGTGCGCCTCCACGAGCTACGCACCCATGTGCACTGCCGTTGCCTCCCTGCGCACCTGCTGCACTGCTACGCGTGTGTGCCTCCTCTCGTGCGTGTGCGCCCACGCTGCTGTGTGCATACGGTGGAGCGTGCGTGAGCATGGGTGGCCTGGGTTATGCCACGTGAAGTGATCTGGGCCATCCATCTTCTTTCCATTTAGGGGCTGCTACAGAGGTCGGATTGAGTCAATTTTCGCGCCGTTAGGCTGCAATCATCGACCCGAATCTATCCACTCAATCGGATTTGTCGTTTGAAGCTCTGAATTATGTCACCTAGTCCCTTGACCATTAATCTTCCTTAGGTTATGGGACTTCGATCAAGGCAATTTCAGAGGCGTTGGACTTGGATCGTCGTCCTGATTAGATTCATACAGTCCAATCGTCAATCCAAGGCTTCGAAATAAATTTTCTTCTCTCCTGACCACAAAAAGGATGCAATTAATCTAAAATATACAAAACTACTCTAAATGCAGAATGATGCATGCTATGCAATATTTATAATATGGAATTCAAACCTAAGCCTAGGAGCATGCATAAATAGGCATTTTAACCTAAATGGATGTGTCTACATCAGTATCAGAGCAAGGTTGTCCAGAAGATGTCCAAATCAATTGTTGACACGTATGTAGAGAGTCAATCGACAGTTCGACCTCCTTTATTCAATGGAATGAACTATAGGTATTGGAAGACCAGGATGCAGATCTTCCTGGAGTCAGTGGACTTCGAAGTATGTGATGCCATTGCCTTCAGGTACACATGCCCCGAGATCAAGGAGGGTGTGGCAGCGACTCCGGATCATAAGAAAATGGCAATGCAAAAAGCGAAAGCCATGAACTCAATCTTCTATGGGCTTTCCAGAGTGGAGTTCAACCAAGTCTCATCCTACAAGACAGCCTATGAGATTTGGAGCATCCTCGAAGTCACTCACGAAGGAATGTTGAAGGTAAAAGAAGCCAGAGTTAATTTCTAACTCAAAATTATGAGCTTTTCAGGTTGAAGAAGGGGTAGTCAATTGAAGAGATGTTCACATGATTCATGGACATCATAAACTCCATATGGAATCTAGATCAAGATATAAAGAATGAAGCTTTAGTTAGGAAGATCCTTCGATCACTTACCAGCAACTGGGACACAAAGAAAACAGCCATACAAGAATCAAAAATCGGTCCACTCTGAAACTAGACGATCTTATTGGAAGTTTGATGGCTTACGAGGTCCAACTCCAACATATGAAGGAGCATGAAGATGAATAAGTCAAGAAGAAGATCGTAACCCTCAAAGACAATCAATAATCTAAAGACTCATCAACGAAGATGAAGAGGAAGACATAGCCCTTCTCTCCAAAAAGTTTGGAAAGTTCGCCAAGAATAAGAGGAGATGAAGGAAGAAGAAAGAAGAATCCAAAGCAGATGTGATCACCTGCTACAACTGCAAGAGAAATGGACATATCAAGAAGGATTGTCAAATTCTCAAGGAGTCAGAAAAAAAGAAGAAATTTTTCAAAAAGGAAGGGAAGAAAAAGGCCTTTACAGCAACATGGGACGAATCATATTCAAGTTCAGAAGAAGAAGAAACCTTCAGAGAAGCTCTTATAGGACTTATGGCTTTAGAAGATGAGGTAACCTCTTTTTCATAAGATGAAGTATTAGAAGCATTTTTTTAGATGCATGACATGGCTAAGTCATTGAATTTAGAAAATAAAAACCTAGCAAAAGCATTAGGGGAAGAAAGAGCACAAAATGATATGCCTACTTTACAAAATAAAGAGTTATCTGGTGAAACTACCTCCCTAAAATCACATATAGACAATCTAAAGGTAGATATAGATAAGTTAAAGAAAATTCTGCTATTCTCTTAAATGATTTGGCTAAATTCACTAAAGGTACTAAAAACTTGCATAAGCTATTAGGAACACAAACCTAGAGCACCACAAAGTTTGGGTTAGGTTACATACCTAAAGATGTTTATGAAGCATCTAGTTCTAGCCAAAACAAAAAGAAAGGTAGCTTGCCTAAACAGGAAGCACAAGCTAACCATCGTGGAACCAAACAAAAATGGGTACCAAAAGCAGTTTCGCTTGGGTTAGGTTACATACCTAAAAATGATTATGAAGCATCTAGTTCTAGCCAAAACAAAAAGAAAGGTAGCTTGCCTAAACAGGCAACGCAAGCTAACCATCGTGCACCCAAGCAAAAATGGGCACCAAAAGCACTTTTGCAATCCTGTTTTGTAGGTCAAGTAGACTATAAGAAGTGGACATATCAAGAAACCAATGGAACTCTAAAGCCTCTCTACAGATCAACCAAACCAAGACCTCACAAGCGCAAACCAATGACAAGATTGAGAAGAAAGAAGATGGATCATGTACAACGGATGTTCCAAGCATATGGCCAGAAAGGAAACCTATTCCTGCAACTCCACTGCCAAGAAGGTGGTACGGTCACATTTGGGAACAACCATAAGGGCTGTATAGTTGGTATTGGCCAAATTGGTAACTCCACAACTTTTTATAATGTACATTTAGTTAGTGGACTAAAACATAACCTTCTTAGTGTAAGTCAACTATGTGATAAAGGATATAAAATCACTTTCACTTAGAATGGATTTAAAATACAGGATAAGGAAACAAAATAAACTATCCTTAAAGGAAATAGACATAAAGATATCTATACCGTCAACTTCAACAAATGTGACAGTCTTGAATGTCTTATCACATCTGATGAAGAGGCAACACTGTGGCATAGATGACTAGATCATGTTCACATGGGAAACATTAGTTGACTTGTGAAACATGAACTTGTCAAAGGTTTACCAAAGATCAACTTCAAGAAAAGCAAAGTCTTTGATTCTTGTCAAGTTGGTAAACAAACCAAAAATCCTTTCAAAACAAAAAGAATGGTTATCACCTCTCGACCCTTGAAGCTACTTCACTTAAACTTATTCGAACCAACCAAACCCGAAAACCTACGTGGGTGGAGATATTGTTTAGGCATAATCGATGATTTCTCTAGATTTACCTAGGTATTATTCTTAAGAAGTAATGATTTAGCTATTGATATTTTTAGCAAGCTTGTAAGAAGACTATACAATGAAACAGGATCTGAAGTAATTAGGATTAGAAGTGATCACGGAGGGGAATTTGAGAATGATTCATTTTCTAATTTCTGTGATAAATATGGGATAAAAAATGAATTTGCATTCCCTAAAGCCTCACCTCAGAATGGTGCAATTTAAAGGAAAAATAGGACCCTACAAGAGTGTTCCTGCACAATGCTGTGCTAGTCAAAGCTACCTTGATATTTTTGGGCAGAAGCGGTAAACATTGTTTGGTACATTCAAAATAGACCCCTAATTTGACCAATTCTAAACAAAACACCTTTTGAACTCTATCATGGAAGAACACCTAGAATTTCTTACTTCAAGATATTTGGCTATAGATGTTTTATACTCAACACCAAAGACAATCTTGATAAGTTTGATCCTAAAAGCTCAGAAGGAATTTTCTTAGGTTATTCAACTAGAAGTAAAGCCTATAGAGTTTTCAATAAGAAGAATTCTGTTGTTGAGGAAACTATGCATGTATCATTTGATGAAACACTATCTCAACATAAATCTTCTACAAATGATGATGGTGACTTAATAGATGACCCATCAAACATTTCAGATGAACTACCCGAAGATATTTCCTATATGAAAGATCATCCAAAAGAATTGATGATAGGAGAACTGTCTAAAGGAGTTCAAACCAGTTCTTCCATCAACACCTTAGCTTTCACAACCTTTGTCTCTCAATTAAAACCCAAAAATGTTAAGGAAGCTTTTTTAGACAATTGTTGGATTATTGTTATGGAAAGTGAGCTAAATCAATACAAAAGAAACCAAGTATGAGAACTTGTTCCAAAATGTGACTCTCATACCATTATAGGAACCAAATGGGTCTTTAGGAATAAACTTAATGAATCCAGAGAAGTAGTAAGAAATAAAGCTAGAATTGTGGCCCAAGGATATAATCAAGAAGAAGGAATAGATTTTGATGAAGCATATGCACCTGTAGCTTACCTAGAATCCATTAGAATGTTGCTAGCCTTTGCTGCCCATTTGGAATTCAAACATTTTCAGATGGACGTCAAAAGCACCTTCCTAAACAGATTTATCAAGGAGGAAGTCTATGTTAAACAACTTCCAGGTTTTGAAGATGCTAAATATCCAGAATACGTACACAAATTAAATAAAGCATTATATGGTCTAAAACAAGCTCCATGAGCTTGGTACGATAGATTAAAAACTTATCTAATAAGTTTGAAATTGGTAAAATAGATACAACTTTATTCACAAAAAGAAAAGAAAATGATCTCTTAATAATACAAATCTACGTAGATGATATCATTTTTGGTACTACTAATGATCTATTACGCCAAGAATTTGCAAAGGTAATGCATGATCAGTTTGAAATGAGTATGATGGGAGAACTTCGATTCTTTCTCGGGTTCAAGTTGACCAGCTATCCTTTGGAATCTTCATATCACAAACAAAATACACCACGGAGATCTTGAAGAAATTCTCCATGGACAAAGTAAAGGGAAAAGAAACACCGTTGGTAGCTTCTACACAACTAAAATCTAATGACATAGTTAAGTCTGTAGATTAGAAAATGTATAGAAGCATGATAGGATCTTTATTATACTTAACTGCGAGTAGCTCTGATACCAAATGCGGGTTGCCTATGGGTCGTAAAGTATACTAGAGGGTAGGGGTGAATAGTATCTCTTACAAAAAAATAATATGAATCAAAAATAAATCCACAACAAAATCAAGCACAAATTACACCTAGATTTATAGTGGAAACGCAAACCGAGTGAAAACCACTACCTAAGCTTCTCAACTTAGATTTTCCCGACTAGTTGAGGTTAGTCAATCCACTATTGTACCACTTCAATGAGGGTGGCACAACCTCTTTACTAATACTTCTCATTATAACCTGAAGAGAAGTACAACAAGAACAACTACAATGGATCTTCCCCAACAACTTGGGATTAGTTAATCAAAACAACATTGTAAAAGAACAATGTAGAACTATGGACCTAAATAAAAATCAAATCAAAATTACAGTGAAGGTTTGAAATGACATGCTTTGAAAGGCGTGAGAAATGAAGCGCAAAAGCACTTGAAGAAGCGTAAGAAGCTGTATTCTTTTGAGTGGATTTTCTATTGAGTTATATGAAAAAGGGATGCATACAACCTCTATTTATACTAAAAATTTAACCTAAAGAAGGAATGAAATTGGTTGATCAATTAAGGTAGATTAGTCAATCAAAACAAGATTTGGTCAATTTAGTTATTTGATCGATCATAGATTGGTCGATCAAAAGGGTATTAATCAACTTCCTAAAATGGTCTAGTTTGATCAATTAACTAAGTTGGTTGGTCGATCAATCAATTTGGTTGATCAATTCGTCTTATTGGTTGATCAAAAACCCTAGAAACTGATATTTAGAGAAAAGTACGAAAATCTATTTGAGTTTTATTTTGAGGTTCCTCACAATAATATCCTAGACTCAATAAAAGTAAAAGACACAAATCAGCATCCATCTAATCTTGATCCAAGAGAGAAGCTCTGATCTAAAATATTAGTCTTGCAATAAACATAATTTTGGTGCATCAAAACAGAGGTGCTTACATTCTCCCCCTTTTTAATGACAACAAAATTATAATTATGAATTGAAATATTATGCATAATATCTCCCCCTTTTGTTTTAGAAAAAAGTAAAACATGTTGCTATCAATTTCAATTAACTCCCCCTTAAATATGTAAATGAAGCAACAATAATTTCAACATGCAATTTCTAGAGAGTAAAATATATCTGAGAGAGATAATATCCATGCATATAACAACATTATAAAAGAGTCTAGAGAAAAATAAAATAGTCCACAGAATATAAAGTTTTACAATCCAATGAAGCTAAGCAAAATAAAAACTAATGCTAAAGCTACTCGTCTAACGATGCCAAGAAAGCATCCATTGTGCTCAAGTGGTCTGTATCTAACTCAAGGTCCATCAAGTCAAATCTCTCTGACGAGGCAGGCTGGCCAAGACATAGGCAACGCTAAGCTAATGATCTCGATGTCGGCTACCTAGATGTTGTGCGAGGTGGTGTAACCTGCTGGTTTGCTGGTGCTGCTACAATGGTTGGAGGAGGAGGTGCTACTGATGATGGAGGCATGGTAGTAGATCAACGAGGACAAGGAGGCCGGTGAAGCTATTGCTGAATCCCATGAATAGACTCGCCAAGTCTATCCAAGAATTGTCCTTGAGCATTCAGGTATTCTGATACCTACTGCCCATGTCTCATCATCACCTTGTCTATCTCTCTCTGTCGATGCATCATCAAAGAAATACCATCTGTCACATCCTGTATATTGAAAAAATTCCTGCCTGTAAGAGGTTTGTCCAAAAGGCCCCACTCCTACTCGTAGAAGGATGGAGAGGGCCGCACTGAAGGAGGATAGGTTGCAGTAAAGTGCTCGTCCTTCTACGAGCACTTACAGGCACTTTACTTTGACCTATCCTCCTACAACGCGACCCTCTCCGACCTTCTACGACCAGGAGTGGGGCCTTTTGGACAGAGCTCTTATAGGTAGGGATTTTGTCAATATAAAGGATGTGACAGAAGGTATTTCTTTGATGATGCATTGGTAGAGAGAGATAGACATGGTGATGATGAGATGGGCATCAGGTATCAGAATACTTGAATGCTTAAGGACAACCCTTGGATAGACTTAGAGAGTCTATTCATGGGATTCAGTAGTAACTTCACCAGCCTCCTCGTCCTCATTGATCTACTACCATGCCTCCATCATCAGTAGCACCTCCTCCTCCTCCTACCACTGCAGCAGCACTAGTAGACCAATAGGTTACACTGCCTTGCAGGACATCTAGGTAGCCGACACCGATTTTGTCAACTCAGTGTCACCTATGCCTTGACCAGCCTACCTCCTTATAGAGAACTGACTTGATGGACCTCAAGTTAGATATAGACTTCTAGGGCATGATGGATGCCTTCATGGCATCGTTAGACGAGTAGCTTTCTCATTAGTTTCTGTTTTGCTTAGCTTCATTGGATTGTAAAACTTTATACTTTGTGGACTATTTTATTTTTCTCTAGACTCTTTTATAATATTGTTATATGCATGGATATTATCTCCTCAGATATATTTTACTCTCTAGAAATTGCATGTAGAAATTATTGTTGCTTCATTTACAAGCTTAAGGGGGTGTTAATTGAAATTGATAGCAGCATGTTTTACTTTGTGCTGAAACAAAAAGCGGGAGATATTATGCATAATATTTCAATTCATAATTATAATTTTGTTGTTATCAAAAAGGGGAAGAATGTAAGCACCTCTATTTTAATGCACCAAAATTATGTTTATTGCAAGACTAATATTTCAGGACAATCATGGATCAGAGCTTCTCTCTTGTATCAAGATCAGATGGATGTTGATTTGTGTCTTTTACTTTTATTGAGTCCAGGATATTATTATAAGGAACCTCAAAGTAAAACTTAAACGAATTTTCACACATTTCTCTAAAAATTAGTTTCTAGGGTTTTTTAACGACCAATAAGACTAATTGATCGACCAACAAACTTAGTTAATCGATCAAACCGACCCATTTTAGGAAGTTGATTAATACCCTTTTGATCGACCAATCTATGATCGATCAAATAACTAGATTGATCGACCAAATCTTCTTTTGATCGACCAATCTACCTTAATTGGTCGACCAATTTCATTTCCTTTTTAGGTGGAATTTTTAGTATAAATAGAGGTTGTATGCAGCCCTGTTTCATATAACTTTCAATAGAAAATCCTCTCAAAAGAATAGAGCTCCTTGTGCTTTTTCAAGTGCTTCTAGGCTTCGTTTCTCATGCCTTTCAAAGTGCGTCATTTCAAACCTTCGCTGAAATTCTGGTCTAATTTTTATTGAGGTTCCATAGTTCTACATTGTTCTTTTACACTGTTGTTTTGATTAACGGATCCCAAGTTGTTGGGGAAGATCCGTTGTAGTTGTTGTTGTGCTTCTCCTTAGGTTATAAAGAGAAGTGTTTGTAAAGAGGTTGTGCCACTCTAGTTTAAGTGGTACAATAGTGGATTGACTAGCCTCCACTAGTCGAGAAAATTCTAAGTTGAGAGGCTTAGGTAGTGGTTTTCACCTAGTTTGGATTTTCACTATAAATCTAGGTGTAATCTGTGCTTAATTCTGTTGTGGATGTATTTTTTATTCATAATTTTTTTTTAAGTGATACTATCTACCCCTCCCTTCTAGTATACTTTATGATTCACAGGCAACCTACACATGCTAGGGCTTAAGTAGAATAGAAATGCAGGAGGGTTAATTTCATTTATTTCATACAAGTGTGTACTAACACTTCAGGACCCTAATGTAGAAACCCTAATTGGCTCTATTTCAAGTCCAATTTGATATCAAATGTAACACCTTGGACTCAAACAAGAATGTGAGTAGTTCAAGATGTTTAGTAAAATCCCTAATAGGTATAGGAAATCAGGATGGGTATCTCTAATCAAATCATCTCACCTCAATCAAATATTAAATCAATTTTGCAAATTAGGAAAATTTGCCTTTAAATGATAATTACTAGAAAAATAATGCAAGTACAAGCACTTTACTTTGACCTGTCCTCCTCTAGTGCAACCCTCTCCGTCCTTCTACGAGCAAGAGTGGGGCCTTTTGGATAGACCTCTTACAGGCAGGGATTTTGTCAGTATATAGGATGTGACAGATGGTATTTCTTTGATGATGCATCGGTAGAGAGAGATAGACATGGTGATGATGAGACATGGGCATCAGGTATCAGAATACTTGAATGCTTAAGGATAGCTCTTGGATAGACTTAGAGAGTCTATTCATGGGATTCAGCAGTAACTTAACCAGCCTCCTTGTCCTCATCGATCTACTACCATGCCTCCATCATCAGCAGCACCCGCTCCTCCTCCTACCACTACAGCAGCACTAGTAGACCAACAGGTTACACTGCCTTGCAGGACATCTAGGTAGCTGACACCGATTTTGTCAACTCAGCGTCACCTATGCTTTGACCAGCCTGCCTCCTTAGAGAGAACTGACTTAATGGACCTCGAGTTAGATATAGACTTCCAGGGCATGATGGATGCCTTCATGGCATCAATAGACGAGTAGCTTTCACATTAGTTTCTGTTTTGGTTAGCTTCATTGGATTGTAAAACTTTATATTTTGTGGACTATTTTATTTTCCTCTAGACTCTTTTATAATGTTGTTATATACATGGATATTATCTCTCTCAGTTATATTTTACTCTCTAAAAATTGCATGTTGAAATTATTGTTGCTTCATTTACATGCTTAAGGGGGTGTTAATTGAAATTGATAGCAGCATGTTTTACTTTTTGCTGAAACAAAAAGGGGGAGATATTATGCATAATATTTCAATTCAAAATTATAATTTTGTTGTCATAAAAAAGAGGAAGAATGTAAGCACCTCTTTTTTAATGCACCAAAATTATGTTTATCGCAAGACTAATTTTTTAGGAAAATCATGGATCATAGCTTCTCTCTTGTATTAAGATCAGATGGATGTTGATTTGTGTCTTTTACTTTTATTGAGTCTAGGATATTATTATAAGGAACCTCAAAATAAAACTTAAACAGATTTACGCATATTTCTCTAAAAATTAGTTTCTAGGGTTTTTGATCGACCAATAAGACCAATTGATTGACCAAATTGATTAATCAACCAACAAACTTAGTTAATCGATCAAACCAACCCATTTTAGGAGGTTGATTAATACCCATTTGATCAACCAACCTATGGTAGATCAAATAACTAGATTGATCGACCAATCTACCTTAATTGGTCGACCAATTTCATTTCCTTTTTAGGTGAAATTTTTAGTAAAAATAGAGGTTGTACGCAGCCCTATTTCATATAACTTTCAATAGAAAATCCTCTCAAAGGAATAGAGCTTCTCGTGCTTCTTCAAGTGCTTCTATGCTTCGTTTCTCATGCCTTTCAAAGCGCGTCATTTCAAACCTTTGCTGAAATTCTGGTTTGATTTTTATTAAGGTTCCATAGTTCTACATTGTTCTTTTACATTGTTGTTTTGATTAATGGATCCCAAGTTGTTGGGGAAGATCTGTTGTAGTTGTTGTTGTTGTGCTTCTCCTTAGGTTATAAAGAAAAGTGTTTGTAAAGAGGTTGTGTCATTCTCGTTTAAGTGGTACAATAGTGGATTGACTAGCCTCTACTAGTCGGGAAAATCCTAAGCTAAGAGGCTTAGGTAGTGGTTTTCACCCAGTTTGGGTTTCCACTATAAATCTAGGTGTAATCTGTGCTTGATTCTGTTGTGGATGTATTTTTTATTCATAATTCCTTTTAAGCGATACTATTTATCCCTCCCTTCTAGTATACTTTACGATTCACAGGCAACCTACACATGCAAGGGCTTGGGTAGAATAGAAATGCGAGAGGGTTAATTTCCTTTATTTCATACAAGTGAGTACTAACACTTCAGGACCCTAATGTAGAAACCCTAATTGCCTGTATTTCAAGTCCAATTTGATATCAAATGTAACACCTTGGACTCAAACAAGATTGTGAGTAGTTCAAGATGTTTAGTAAATCCCTAATAGGTATAGGAAATCAGGATGGGTATCTCTAATCAAATCATCTCACTTCAATCAAATATTAAATCAATTTTGCAAATTAGGAAAATTTACCCTTAAATGATAATTACTAGAAAAAAATGCAAGTGAATCCTAATTCATTTGTTTCCTTTTTCTTTTTCCCAAGATTAAGAGGTGATTAGGGAAGAAGAGAAATTTTACCTGCCCCTGGAGTTGATTGCATGGAAGATCTTCTCGTGATGTACCTCGTAAAATTACAAGCAAAACAAATAGGCAAGTTAGTAATCAAATCAATCAATCAAGAAAAATAAGACTACTGGTGAATTGCGTGTAGCTCCCTAGTAACGGTACCAAAATGTTGAAACATTTTCGTTGAGTTTTATGAAATGTGCATTGTAGTACAATAAAAAAAATGCAACAACATTTATATTTATAGAGTGCTCGAAAACAAGAATTGAGTTTGAGGTCGTTCTCATGGAGCATATATGGAATTCACATACTAATCTCAATTTAGAAATAATGAGCACAATCAATGAATCACAATTAAAGATATTCAATGAACAATTTACTCAAAATGATATTCAATGATGAACCAAATTATATCTCAAAAGCTGTTGGGATAAAAAGAATAAAGAAATTCTAAAAATGGTGATTTAAATCACCACATATCTCCCACATTAGGCACATATCCCATGCATTCAATTTCTCAATAGTGATTCTTCAACCACTAATGCCTCAATTCCATGCCACCAAATATGTCCACAGTATTCAGGATCAAACGTTGCTAGCAAGGCACAGATGCCTTATCTACTCAAGCCACAACAGGCATAGAGCCAACAGAGGAAGCCTCTCGAAATCTTGCAAAGTGTTCAGCATATACGGGCATAAATTTCAAGGCTACAGTGAAAAACCTACCTCTACCCCCTTTCAGAATTTCCTCTATTTCTTTAATCGGGCATGCAATTAGGTAATCGAATCTAGGTATGGGGTCTAGGCTCAGTAGAGGTGGTGATGAGCAAGGAGTGGAGGCTGGTGTGGGATGAGGGATCTCACCCCTCATGTGAAGGAGCCTACAACAGAGATTTCTTTTATATGTTGCATTGTGGTCGTAACTATCCGATGTGGGATTAATGTCCCTTTTTCCTTCGCGCGACGCAACTGGCGACATTCACGACCAATTGAAGCAATTGCTCTGCTTCATTCCTCAAGTGAAGTTGTAAGTAGCTTCAGGAGATGATTTCACAGTGCTTAGTTGTGGTGTTGATGTCGATGATGGACAGAGCTTGGTGGACGATGGCAACGAAGATGATGGTGGTGGCAAAAATCTAGCAACATGAAAATGGGCTTAACACCCCAATTAGAATGTCCATAAAGGGTCGCTAGAGTATGAGGAGTTCGGTGGTGGTGTTCGTTTGGTGGATGGAGGTTGAATGTGTGATGACTCTACAATTATTAGTGTTAATATTATCAATTAGAGTTAATTTTGAGGGTACATGTGCACTAATGTCATATTATAGTGCATTTGGGGGCATCTTCTACCAATCAACTCCACCACTCCATAGAGCATCCAGGCAAGGTCCCGGAGATGCTG
This sequence comes from Thalassia testudinum, assembly GCA_037157565.1. Classification (NCBI taxonomy): domain Eukaryota; kingdom Viridiplantae; phylum Streptophyta; class Magnoliopsida; order Alismatales; family Hydrocharitaceae; genus Thalassia; species Thalassia testudinum. The sequence continues at coordinate 64,726,200 of JAZHRO010000055.1, forward strand.
AGCCACCGATGAAAGCCCCTCCACCGTCGTGGCTGCCTCTCCTCTCCATTTAGCTAGATTCTTTAGTTTAATACTTGTAGTTATTTTTAAGCATTCCTTTAGTGTTGTAATTGTAAAACAATTTTATCTTTTACAATAGATTATTTTGCTTGGTTTCATTACTAGCCATAATCACTTCGTCATCATAAATCCCTAACCCTATCTCTCTCCTTCTCCCTCTCTCTCTCTCTCCCTCTCTTTCTCTCTATTTTCGTAAGCAAAGCAAACGACATACTTTTGTGACACATTAAAGCTCGTATTTGATTTGATTTCATGCCTCCATGTGTTTGACACTTGGACTCACATCTTATATTTCTAATTAAAATTGATGTCGTAAAACGTGCTACAATGAATGATTTAACCTAACATGTTTTCGTCGACGTTAGTTTTTGGCACCATTGCCAGGGAGGCAACGAATATTTTGTTCTCTTTCATTTCAATGGGCATTATTCATACTTGTGTTATCTAACTTGCCTTTCTCTCTTATTATTGGTTGTAGGAATCTGTTACATTGGCAATGGAAGGAGTGGATCGGATTGGATCAAAAGAAGAATAAGAGAAGACCGCCATCAACTTGAAGGTTTGACATATTGTCTTCCCACGATCCAAAGGTAACCCTTCTTCTCTAGATCAGGGTAAAGATCTAAGTGGTTGGTGCTCTAAAGAAAACCCTCTCTTGTGTTTGTCAAAGGAAACACAACCACTAAGTTCTCAACCCATTAATTTTGCAACACTGTTTTCTGGACTCAGGTTGAGCACATGATTAGAGGACACTTGTTCATGCGGCTTGATCGTGTTTTAACAATCAATTGCGTCGTAGTATAGGTGACCAAGAGTTGTTAACAAATAAAAGTTTATTACTCAAAAATCTAAGTATCTGAGGTCGAACACAAGGAGCAATTGAAATTTATTACTAATCTCAAGAATGTAATTGAACACTTAATTACTCAAAACTTAATTCAAAATATATATATGCATGTGTTTAAAAGTTAATTGTGGTAAAAATAGAAGAATTGGACGTCTGATCCCATGATTAGACAACTTAAAAAGATGTTTTCTCCTGTTCTTCTTCTTCTGACTTTCCTCTGTTCTTCTTTTCTTCTTTGGCCATGTGCTTCTTCTTCCTTGTTTCTTCTCTGCAGCTTCTTTCTTTGCTCTTTCCCTTCTTCTTCTTTCCTCTGTCTTCTGCCTTGACTTTCTTCTGCAGCTTCTTTCTCCTTCTTTTCTCGCAGGTCTTCTTCTTCTTCCGTCCTTGGCTCTGCTTTCTCTTCTTCTTCTTCTGCTTGTCTTTCCTCTTCTCTTTGGCTTTGCCTCTTCCTTCTACCTTGCCTTTCCTTTTCTTTTTCCTCTGCGACTAAGTGTCAGCTTCACTTCTTCTCCTTCCCTGCACAAATTGAAGAGAGCAAAACCTACCCCTTTACCCACACCCGCGACTCTCTCTCTCTCTGAATCTCTCTTCAATACGCTCTCCCAGAGCCGAATAATCGGGTCGGGTCGCGCGCCCAGGTCCAGGCGTACCAACGTGGGTGTGGTGCGCGAGGAGTGCTCAGGAGGGTAGTCGGGTCGGGTCACTAGGTCCACGGGATGAAGTCACGGACGAGGCACGTGTATAGGTGAGGGACCTCACCCCATGTGTTCTCGAGGCGAAGAGACAATATCACAAATTCAATTTAAACTACTCAAGCGCATTACGACTTACCGAGGTGGGACTAATGTTCCACTGCTTTTGCTCGCGAGCTTGTAGGAGATCGTTCCTCCAATTGCAGCAGCTGCAGGCCTCACAGCACCACTTTCTTGAACAGTTTACTTCGCGAGACCTCCCCGCACCTACTGGACCTGGAACCCTAAAGCACTTCAGCTTGGAGCGAGCTTTCAACCTCCTCGAGCCGTCGCTAATGGCGGCTGGAGCTCGGACCCTGCATGGCACAAAAAGAAGCTTGCACCTCTATTAGACCACAAGAGGACCTTCGCCGTGTCACAGCAAAGGTGAGGTGGTAGGTGGCAGGCTGCCGGGTGGCCTAGGCATGCGTTTCTAGGTCCCTCTATGATCGGATGGATGGGTTAGGTCAGGGGGAAATTGTGGTGGTGTAGAGGGTCTGTGATTGAGTGGAGGATGTTCAGTGGAGTGAGGCGGAGGTTGTGAGGTGGGTGGCGAGACGTGTGGGGGTGTAGAGTGACTAAGGCGTCTCGTCGGAGGGTGGCCAGAGATGAGGAAGATGGCGGTGGACAGTGACGGTCGAGGGGAAGTTGGATTTTAGGTTTAACCATGTTTGACTTGATATTTTGCATAAAAACCCAAATTAGGTCAATTAATGAGCTAGGGCCCCAATCTAGGTCACAATAGGTTCCAAAGGCCAATCTAAACGTTCTAAATCCTAAGGGATATTTTTCCATGAATTTTAGATGGTTTAGGTGATTTTTATCCTGACCATAACCTTGTTGAATTAAGCAGGTCTGTTTTAGTGTTACCAGATGTCATTTAATTCCTGGATTGCACATGAACCCATTTCTGATTGAACCAACCCACTTTTTATCTTATTCAGACCATTTGACCTATGTTTTGCCTTTGAGAAATCCTGTTTATGTATTGCAATGGTAAAATTACAGTTTTAACCTTTATTTCATGTTTTCTTCTCAGTACACTTATTCCTTCAATTAAGCCCTCTTCTAAATTATGTAGGAGCTTTTATTCTCTTTATTAGGTCAAAATAAGCTAGTTATGGCTCATGATGAGGCTCTCATCAACACTTAACACCTCTAAAAATTCCTTAAAAAATCTCGAGGTGATACTTTCAGTGGACTAACTCCACTTAAAAGTTTAGAGACAAACCCTTTGAGGTTTGGCTGTGAAAAATTCCCTACTAGAAGTGCTCAAGGTTGTCCTAATTTCTTGAGACCTGCAGGTTGTTTCTTTTGCTGTGAACACCATGCAGGTTGGATTTGTGAGAGATTTATATTTTTAGAAAGATCATGAAGTTCTCTACACTTCTTCTGAAGACTATTTTTGCATTTCAAAAATATTAATGCTTCTTCAGATTCAATTCCTAAACTCATGCACTGATCTAGAGGTTCTAGATAGATTGAACCCCTCTTGGAAAAATGTGAATTTGGGTGATCTATTATCATCTAAAAATTTTGAAATCGATTTTGTTGAAAAGTTCATTAAATTTTGGTCAGGATAGGGCCATTGCTTTCGTTGATTGGACCCTTCTTGATAATGTCTAAAATAGATTCATTAGAAGTTGCATGCCCTCGGATCTTCCACACTAGGGCACTTTTAACTTCATAGTCACACAAAAGGCTCTAAAGAAAATCAATCTTAACCAACCATTTGACTGCATCTTTGTGCCTAGATTGAATATGTAAACAAGTGGAATCCTAAAATCCAATAAAGCAAGGTTCAAACTCTAAAAGTCGTTCATCACAATCTTGCTTGATAATGAACACTTGTTTTTGCATTGGGTCCTCGCATCCGATTCTGCGCACAACTCAATTGGAATTTTTAAGGGCATCAACCCCCCTAATGCCCTTCATTTAATCCCTGAGCACAAGCACTGACCTAGCCCTAAATTAAAATTGAGTCGACATTGGCCCTAGGATTCATTGAGTTCATTTCAGGGTATTTTCTTGAATGCATTGTGAATTGGTGAGTCTGCTTACTCCAAAAGGTGCTAAGTTGGGAGGCCCAATTGTTAAACGACTTAAGTAGCGATTTGGCATAATTAGTGGCCCTCGGGGCATGCTCCCCTAGCTTCGCTTTGCCAACTTTACCACATTCAGGAGTAAGGACAACACTGAATTCGTCATGTGGTCAAAAATTTATTTCTGAAGTGTAGGTCACCTAGGTCAACACTATAGGGCTTATTTTGCTTGTTTGATTGTGCACACTTAATTCTCTCATCTGTTCTTGTCTCATCCCTCCACTTCTTCCAAACAATGAATTTCCATGCCTATCCTTCCTTCCTAAACTATCCCCAACATGATTTGTATTCTAACCCAAGTAGACTGTATCCATAGTTTACTTGGGATAACCAACCACCTAGTTGGGGACTTAATCCAGGACCTGCGTACCGAGAATACTGTTCTTGTCCCAACTATCCCAATTTTAACCAATATGCATCAACCTCCTATCGGGATACTTCCAACCCACCCACTTAGAGGTATGATCCAAACCTTGGGGATCCTTATCTTGATTCTCCTCATGATTACTCCTCTTTTAGGTCCTACACACCTAGTAACCAATCTGATAGGACCTACACTCTAGGAGAACACCAAGATCCCTACCTTTCCTAGGACCATAACCAAGATAGGTCATTTGAATTCAAAGACCTCTCCTACTAGACCTATGGATTGGAAGGGATTTTAGAAAAATAGAAATCAACTGATGATCATAAACCTAGGAAAATTAAGAATGATCAACCCCTACTTTGGATGCTTGATGAAGAATTCGACTAGGAGGACTTAGAACCTCAATTATTCTGGAATAGGAAAAAGTAGAAAATGGTGCCTCTTGAGGAATTAGATCCCGAAAATGATAGAATAGAGGACCCACCTAAGAACCTAAACCCTAGTATGGACTCTAATGCACATCCTCAACCATACCCTCCTAACCTTGATTTGAAAACTGAGGAAATCCAATAGAAACCTAATGACATTCAGTCAATTCTTGATATCCTTCATTCAGAGTTATATCGACAAAATCAAGAATTGATTGAGGGGAAACAAGCTATGATTGATATGTTCCAACAATTGGATAAAGAGGGTGAACAAAAAGTGATGAAAGAAACTTCTTTCTCATAGACAATGGAATAAGGCCCCGTGATAATTGATTGGACCACACCTAGTTGCCAAAAATTGGTGCAGTCCACTATCAACACTTCTCTAATTCTCTAATGTTGGAAAGCATTGAGGATTCTTTGGAACACAAATAGGTAGAAAATGAGGAAGAATTTGAAAATTTGAATGATAAGATTGGGGTTGATGTCCCGGAATTGAATGATAAAAATTTAGTAATAGGGACATCAAGATTTGGGGATGGGGAATCTGACTTTGAACAATTTGATGATCTCATCATGGATTTAAAGGAAAGGCAACGGGAAGAACTGGAGCATGAAATGAATGATGAAATTAGCTCCATCATAAGTTCTTCCCTGATGATTGACGTGTCAATTTTTGCTTTCAAATAGGATGATTAAGATGATTTGTCGTTGTATTTCAAAGTGGTGGAAAATCGACTAATCAAAGTATTAAATTGAAAATAAACCACTCAAGAGAGCGGGTCATGTCCACAGGGAGGCAATGGCCTATTTAAACTTGCAAGGGTCAAAAATCGATGTTCACTATTAATTTCATCAAGAAACCAAATCAAAATCGCTTTCAGATTAGGTAAACAATAAGAGCTAATGCTGAAATACCAATTTTCCATAATTAAAGGATATATTTTGCAATGCAGCTCAATAAAATAATAATAAAAGTTCACAATGGCACTAAATGTAAATTTTAATAAGAGCTTTACTATAGCAAAATAGGGGAAATTCTTTCCTTTGTCCACGCACGAGGAGGAGGCCATGATTGAAGGCGAGAAGCTCACTGGAGGTTGAGCGAGTCGAGGGTTATTCGGTGGTGGTGGTCACATAGCCAATGGTGGCTGGAGGCGGTGGAGGTGGGGAGAGGAGCGAAGGCAGTTGGTGGTGGCTGCAGCTCTCTGCTGCTGCTGGTGTGGCGCTCGTGAAGGCATGCACGCAAGGGGTGTCAAACACCCACGCGCTTGCTAGAGGAATTGGCGAAGGCAGGCGCAGGTCATGTGGGAACATGCGGGTGTTGCTGGGCTCGGCCATAGGTGCTGCTCCTGCGGGCTGCAGGTGGCAGAAGTGGTGCCGCGTGCTACTGAAGGGGGCACAGGACAGCTGCGGAGCACATGCTTGGGTCGTTCGGGTGTGGGTCTGCTGGAGGAGCATGTGCGTGTGCAGGGAAGTTGCTGCAGGTGCGCACGGTTTGTAGCGAGGGGGCGTAGTGCTGCTCAAGGGCTGCACATAGGTGGGTGCCACGCACGAAAGAAGGGGCGGCAGGGATGGGTCTGCTTCTGCTGTTGGAGGTGTGGAGGTCACGTGCATGTGGAGGAGAAGGCACGACTGCTGGAGGTGATGCGCACCTGCACGTGGTGGAGCTAGAGAGTGATGCAGCACACTGTTGTTGCACGTGCATGGGAGAGGTCACAGTGGTGAAGTGGGTGTTGGTGAAGGTGATGGCTGTTGGTAACGGTGGTGGTGGGTTTCGTTGAGTTGGAGGAGAAAATAAAGGAAGAGGAAAAGGAGGAAGAAGAAGATGGAGGTGGTACTGTAGGGGCTTCAGACGTCTGGGAACATTTCCAGATGTCTTAAACTTGCGAGAATGGCTGCTGGCGTGTGGCTGTGGTGGTGGTTGTTGGTGATGGTGGTGAGGGTGGTAATGCACGCTGAGGTGCTTACGGTAATCTGCACAGTCCAATGGTGGCGTAGCAGTCTGTCACCCTGCTTGCCTGCGGTGGTATGGAGTTGTGCACACGGTAGGAGGCCGGTGGTAGTGGAATGGAAGAGAGCTTGACTCTTTGTGCAGTAGTGGATTGGGGGTGATGGCCTGTGCGGTAAGGATGCAGGAACCCTTCTTTTATGCTACAAGAGGAGTGAGGGCGCAGGCAGACGTTGGTTGAAGAAGAGGTGAAGCGACGCAGATCGTGGGAACAGAGATCCACGATTGTTGCTTGTGCATTTAGCTAGCGCAACTCTCCTGCATGCATCCGTTGGAGATAAAATAAAGAAATTAAATGAGGGTTATTTATTTGTAAGCCCTTAAAAGAAATGTGAAATAAAAGAATGCATGTAATGCAACTAAAAGATTAACTATTCTAATGCATGCTATTCTAAATGAATTCTAAGTATGAATGCAATGCATGAAATATGTAAATAAATGAATAATTAGACTAATCTATTTACATTTTATTGTATGCTATTTATATGCCAATATTAATCTAATTCCTAGGGATTTAAGTAACTAATTAGCCCACAAATTTGGGCTCATCAATGATTAACTAGGATTTGGAAGAAATGAACAAAATTTCAGGCTCCAATGGCTATGAGGAATTAGACAAAGAAATCATGATTGAGGATGGGGAGGATTTTCACTTTAACCCACCCGAATCAATTATGATTGATCAAACACATTCTTTTGTAGCTAACCCAAGTCTCAAAGATGTTAATGCAACCAATGTGGAGTTGGCTAAACCTTTAGATTTCAAACTTCTAGAAGAGGAAGAGAACATTTTGTTGAAATCAAGTTTTTGGATGGACACTAAAATAAACCCTCCTGAGGATAGTAAAATCGAAGGAGGAAATGCTGAATACAGGGGTCCAAAGTTGATCAAGCCACCAACCTCTTATCAGGTCTCCTACGACCTTTATGACTTAGATCTAGGGAGGAATAAAAACCCTATGCTTCATCATCACCTTGAACCTAATTTTATAAGGACAAGAGCTGCTTATTCTGACAATATAAATGTTCGACATTATAGATTATGGTTACATCCATCCAAGCAAACTTCTAGTCTATAGGCCCAAAGGAAAAGAGACAATTGGACTAAGGCATGCATGACCAAAGACTTTCTGAGTTCCCATCCCTTAGGGATGGGACTTCACCATAATGTAGTCCACATCTGTGGACTTTTGACTCTGGGTCTAGCTGATTATGTCTTCCCCTTCTTGACCCAGACCATTCTACTGATTGATCCTTGGTTGTTTGTGTACTATGCCCAGCTAAAGGCACTAAACTCAGTGATTGATCCTGGCACTAACTCAGAGGTTTCAAGTTGACCAAATACATGATTACAACTCAGGTGATTTCTTTCATTGCCCTCTTGCATACATTTAATTTCCAATGAGGACATTATCCAAGATAGGCATGGGGGGGTGGTAATTCTCATGATCTGAGTACAAAATTGTTAGCTTGGACTAATTTCTATTTCTTCTTATACATAAAAGGAAATTAGGAAAAGAAAACTTAGGTTTTAGGAACTTGTCAACTTTAGGAAATGATACGTTAACAACCTAAATGCTTAGACTCTTCAGGTCTTCAGACTTAATTAGTCTGGGTGTCCACTAAAATGTGGACTTGGACTCGAGTCCTCGCCATCATAATTTATATTAATATGGTCAATAAAGTAGGGTGATAAATATATGACTTATCAACTCGCCCTCTGATTGGGGGAGATTTTTAGTCTAAGCATCTATGCATGTTTTGCACTAACTCAATCATCGGCGATTTTAATGGAAATTAGGCAGCTAATGAACCTTCTAGGGTGGTATAGCTAGCAAGTTGTCGTGAGTAATAGCTCATTGGCCGATTGTCCAGAGTACAACCACAGGACCATTCTCTTTCACTACTGCCTTTAGGTAAATCTTAGATTAGGAAAGCCACCCACTTAAAAAAATAATTATTAAAAAAAAAGAAGAGAAATAGAAAAATAGAAAAGGGAGAAAAAAAGAAATAAGAGACGCTTCACCGCACGAGTATAGCTGGCAAGTTGTCATGGGTAATAGCACATTGGCTAGTTGTCCAGATCCCATCTCATAAAATGCACAAGAATTCCCAAACACTTAAGGAAGAAGTAGGGAAGTAGCATAATCCAGGGAGATATACATTGGGTTTGCCCTTGTGTTGACCCCACAAAAATAAAAAGTAGGGAGAAAGCTACCAGTCAAATAGATACACCTTTAGGCAACATGTTCTTGTTCAGGTCACCTAGGGGCGTAGAAACCCGAAGTCTATTTTAATTGTCGTTGAGTGAGTCTATCACTTTCACAAAAAGATGCTTAGTACTTAAAGTCCTCTTCAAGTCTTGGGTGGGTTGGGTGGCCGTAAAATGTTATCCAAAAATCCAAAAAACTTAGAAAAGATAAAAAGAAATATACACACATATTTGTTTCAATATAGAATAAGGCGAGGACTCAAGCTGTCTGCATTTTGGCAGGCAACCTGGGCACTGTTGATTCTGTGAGTTACGTTCTTAGTGAAAATTTCCTCCTGTTGACAAGCAACTTCTACCTGAGTGACCAATTCCAAATTTCAGTTGTAAATAGCATTTAGGTTAAACCTAGCAAGGGGAGGGCATGGGGGTATGATGACTCGATAATTATTAGTGTTAATATTATCAATTAAATATAATTGAGGGCACATGAGCACTAATGTCATATTATAGTGCGTTTCGAGGCATCTTCTATCGAGAAACTCACCACTCCATAGAGCATCGAGGCAAGGTCCCAGAGACGCGGAGCCATCGAGAGAAGCCCCTCCACCGCCGTGGCTGCCTTGCCTCTCCATTTTGTTAGATTCTTTAGTTTAATACTTGTAATTATTTTTAAGCGTTCCTTTAGTGTTATAATCGTAAAATGATTCTACCTTTTACAATGGATTATTTTGCTTGGTTTCATTGCTAGCCATAATCGCTTCATCATCATGAATCCCTAACCCTATCTCTCTCTTTCTCCCTCTCTCTTTCACTCCCTTTCTCTTTCTCATTATTTTTGCAAGCAAATCAAACAACATATTTTTTTGACACATTAAAGCGAGTATTTGATCCAATTTCATGCCTCCCTGTGTTCGACACTCGAACTCACATCCAATATTTCTAATTAAAATTGATGTCTTAAAACATGCTACAATGAACGATTTAACCTAACACGTTTTCGTCGACGTCAACATGGCCGGATGACGTCAGAGAAGACGGTGGAATGATGGGTCGTCTAGCAAGGTTGTGGAGTAGTCAAAGCACCCAATTTTGTTGGGTCTTTTGTTCATGGAGATGAGATGAAGGTGCGGGTGGCGTGGTGAAGGGATTCGTGTGGTGTAGTGGTGACATAGAGTCATCGGAGTCCTTGCCAGAGGTGGAGAAGATGATGGGGAAAGGAGGTGATTGTCGAGTGAAACAAGAGATAAAGGGGGTGAAAAGGATTGAGAGAGGGAGAGGAAGAAGAACCTAATTTAAGGATGAAATGGGGAGGAATTCCTCGTTGGTTTGATGGTTGGAGTCGAGAATGACGATATCTTCAGTAGGAGGAAACAGCATGGCAAAGGGGTGTAGATGCCCTTTCTTTGGCCCACCAGGTGAGGAAGAACTTGAGGAGGAGTTTGGGGACCCAATTTGATGGTTAGGTGGCCAAAAGAATGGGATTGACAAAGTATGCCAGAGTCGTAGTTGGAGCTGGTCGCGTTTTTATGCGGTTTGTTAATTTAGGGTTTTAAGTCGTTGCAACTCACAAAAACAGATTCGCTTTTAAAATTTATAGCCTAGATAGTGGGATATCTAGGGTCGTCCAAGGAGGCCAAATTGTTTGCAAATCAAATCCCTTGCTTGGAAATAGAAATCACCTTTCTTTTGGTCTTTTCAAATATATATTTCTTTAGGGTTTTGAAATAAAGGGAAACACGAGTTGTTGGCGTGAAAAGAACTAACACCTAAAATGCTAAAATCTAAGTGAAAAAAGATAACCTCCTTCTAAGATCAACCTAGGCTCATGGAGGCCTAGGTTAATTAGAAAAAGGGAGTGAAATTACACTAAAGATAAAGCAAGTAATGCAATAAAAAGTGCAACAAAAATTCATGGCAACTTTAAAATTAGCACCAAAAATGTTTTACATAAAACCCTAATAGAGGAAAGCTTATCTTACAACTATCAAGGTACAAAAATAAAATAAGAACTAAAGGTCCTGATGATGAAGATGGTGAAGAGGTGAACCTCCTTGCTCTAAGCCTAGTGGCTCCTAGGCTTGAAAAGGGCTCCTCCTTCTTCTTGCTATGCTCCTCCAAGATGGTGTCCTCCAAGGTGGAAGCTACCACCTTCAATGATCTGCTTCAAGGGTGGACGTGCACCACCCTTTCTTCTCCTTGCCTGGCTGTCCTCTTGGTGGTGAAGATGCTCCTCCTTCTTGGCATGGCACAAAGGGAAGGAATGGGGAGAAGAAGGCACCAAGGGGGAAAGTGATGTGCCCCTTAGTCTTCCTCTCTATCCCTTCTTCTTGGTCGTGGGTTTAGGTGGAAGTAAGGTGGAAATTATCTAATGGGAGGATGAAGAAAATGGTGGTAGGTGATGGGTTTTTATAGAGTGGGATGGGGGTAGGTTTGGCATGAATAGGTGGAGGGCTAGGATGGAGTTTGGTTGTGGTTATGGGTGGTTAAGTTAATCCTAGGGCTAAGGTTAGGTGGCGCCACCTAAGGGTTGCTAAGGGGGGTAGTTAGGGCTAGCCAAGGGGCACCTAAAAGTGGCGCCAACCATGGAAGGTGCCATGGGTTGGCGCCAACTTGAAGGCTTCCAGAAGGAGGGTGAGGTGTAGGGTGGATAGGGCTTAGAAGAGGTAGGTGTAGGGTGTAGATGGGAGGTCATTTTGGCACCAAAAGGAGGGGGTTCTAGAAGGCCTAGTTGGCACCAAAATAGGTGTCTCATGGATGGAGGTGAGGGGTGAAAAGGTGGCTAGGGTTGGTGCCAACGTAGTGGTGGACTAGGTTAGCTAGGTGGACTTAGGGTTAGGGTTGATTGGTGGAGCTAGTTAGGTGGGGTTTTAAGGTGGTAAATGCCAAGGGAGCTGGAGCATAGCTAAGCTAAGCTAAGCTAAGCTAGCTTAGCTAGTAATGGAGTAGATGAGTAGGCAATGGGAGCTAGGGTTTGAGGAGAGGAGCCGGACAAAAGAAGTGTGGAGCTAAAATGGAGCTAGCAGCTACTGAAGAGGGTGGCATGGAGCTACTCTAGCTGGCTTAGCTTGCTAGTTCTTTGATAGCTGCTAAGCCAAGCTAAAGTAAGCTAGCTTCTACCATAATGAGCTGAGGTGAGCTAGTTCTGGTGCTCCCGGTGAGGATCAAGCTGGTTGAGGCAGCTAAGGTAGATTAGCTCAACTGAGTTGAGCTGAGCTGAGTCCCTGAGAGCTGGACTTGAGCTTCCTGAGCTGAAATGAAGTCATCTTCAGCTGGATTGAGTTGAGTGGAGCTGGATGTAGCTGGTTCTGAGCTGAGGTGAACTCCAGTCAACTTAGGTGAGCTAGCTAGAGCTCCCTATGAACTAATGGGAGCTGAGATGAGCTTGGCTCACTTAAGTTGAGCTAGATCTTAGCTGACCTGAGCTAGGGTGAGCTAAGATGAGCTCTCCTAGGCTGCCATTCTGTTGAGATGAGCTAAATGGAGCTAGGATGAGCTAACCCTAGTTCAGGTGAGCTGAATTCTTGCTATGGTGAGCTGGATCAAGCTGAGTTCTAGCTGGTGAGAGCTTCTCCTTCACCAGTTGCCTTCCTGAGTGCTAGGGTTCTAGGGATCTAGCAATCTGTATATCCCTAACACTCACAAAAACACATTATAAAGACAAAAAAGTGCAATGCATGCCTAACCTATTTAATGCCTAAATGCAGCCCAAAAATCCATTTGGGGAGCAAAATCCTAAAAGCTAGGTTTGTTTGCATAAGATTGATGATAAACTGCCATTTATCAAGAGCTGGCCAGAGGGAGAAGGGAGGAGGTGTTTTGGGCCTAGAGCAGACTAAGGAGGACGGTGGAAGCACGGGGAGCTTATATAGAAGAACCTGGGCCTCTGAATTGCACGAAATCAGTGCAATTCCCTTGAGAAGTTAGCAAGGAATTCACACTAAAATTCATGGGTTTGCTAGGATTTTAGGAAGCGAATCAAGGTTTGGGATTAAGTCCAAGAGATTAGAAAGTCCTCAAGAGCAATCCCTCCAAATTTGTAAGGGATTGGCTTCAATTTGACTGTGGAAATCTCCCTCGATACCTGCTGCAGATGTGCTCCCACTACCAATGGAGGTAGGGACCATAACGCAAGGAAGATGATAAAGATAGGGATCCATTTGCAATAAAATAAAAAGGTAGGGATCTAATTGAGAGAAATAGATATTTTAAGGGATTGGACTGCAAATTAGGTCAAGATGAACTTTGATTGGGCCCAAATTTTGGCCTTAACCTAATCTAGATCCAACTAATTTAGTGGTGAAGTTCGATTTGAGTTTTGACCATGTTTGACTGGGTAATTTGAACAAAAACTAAATTAGGGCATAATCCTATCTAAGTCTCTATTCAAGGTCAAAATGGGTTTAGATGGTCAAACAAAGGTACAAAACCTCTTAGAATATTTTTCTATGAAATTTATGAGGTTTAGATGAATTTTATCCTGAGCAGAACTTCTTCAATTTAAGCGGGTTTGAAATTAGGATTTTGGTGTGCTGTTTTGGTTCTCAGAACACGTGAAACCCTATTTTTTTCTGTGTGAACCAACTCTTTAGGTTTTAATGCTCAATAGACCTTCAATTAATCCCTGGGTGATCCCGTGGTTACTTAGCATTCATGATGTGATGTTAAAACTACATATTTAACCCTATTTTAATATTTTCTTCTCAAAATGGATTTGTGTGGAATTACTGTTCTCTGGCAATTATTCAAAAGCATTTGTCACTTGATTTCAACTAATTCAAGTTAGTTATGGCTAATGGTGGTGCTACCATCATAACATGTTTCTTTGTAAAGTATATTTGTTAACATGTATGATAATAGATGCTAAGGAGAAATGGTTGATCATTCTGCATAGCCACCAATAAGACTATTGAAAACAATGGAGGTGATGGTATTTGAAGCTTTCACAATGGTAGTAGCATCAACAGCAGTAGTGGGCTCTAGTTATTATTTTGGAATTGGCAATAAAGAGCTCAGGTATCAGATCTACCTACCCTTTTTCCCTTCTTTCACCCTTTTTTGTTTAACTCTGATTTGTGGTGTTGTTCTTCTTTTAAAGGTTACCAATTTGATCACAGAATTCTGATTTCTACACTGCTACTGGTAGTGCCTTAGATCAACAAAGGCAAAAAACTAAGATGTTTCATTAACTGTAGCTGCTTATTCCAAAAGGGGAGAGAGCTAGAAGAGAACTTGCTCCAGTCTTTAGGCTTTTCATGGAGCACTACTTACCCACTATGATATGTAATACCTAGTAAAAAATTCTCTTCCTTTGCAGTAGCCATGTAGAGATTCCCACTTTTATAAGTACTTTTACACTATAATGGCTAACCATCACATTCGAAATGAGGACTGAGCTATAGCAGATTTTTGTTGTTTATGTTGTCTCGCACAAATAAATATAATTTCTGATGTCTCTATTTTTGTGCACAATCTCTTTTTAACTATTAAGTCTTAAAGATGAGGGAGAGACGTGGTGATGGCGAGGGTGGTGAGAGAGTGGCAACAAGCGACAGGAGAAGAAGGCAAGGGTGCGGCTAGGGTTGGGGATGAGGGTGATTAGAAGACATGGAGACCGAGAAACTAGCGAAGGAGGGAGAGGAGATGGCAGACTTATGAGGGTGGGGCAATCAGATTTGTTTTGAGAGAGGGCTAGAGGAGGATGAACGAAGAGGTTCTGTGCTATAGGTGCAGACGAAGATGGCATATGGCGACGGTGTGTAGAAATCCCCTTGTTTGCTTGGCGTGTGGGGGAGACGGTCACAAACGTGATTTGTGCATAAGGGTGAAGCTGCAACGTATGAAGATGAACCCTCTACGCCCAAAATAGGAGGTTTTGAAGGAGCCCTGGCTGCCCCTGCCGCCGACGCAAGTTGGCCACACTATCAATGTGGAGATCCCATTCTCCGAGGATATTCTTTCTACGGAGATGATGCTGAGGGGTGCTTTGATCGGCGAAGTTATGACTGGCAATCCTTCTGTTGAAAGGTTCCATCAACTAGTGAGTTCCTTATCCCTTGTCTCATCTGGCTGGAAGATTGTTGTGCTATCCCAGACCCGTTTTCTTATCTTCGATCTGGGGATGATAGATGTGGAAAGGCTATGCTTTCACTCAAGTACCTTTGAGAACATCAGTGTGCTGTGGAGGCTGGTCTCTCCCTTTGATGGGGCACTCCTTGATTGCCCTCCTTAGAGATTGGGTACCAGGCGGGTGACACTTGCGATCAAGGGATTGCCTCTGCATTTGAGATTCAAAGGGGTGGTCTCCAAGATGATTGCTGGCTTTGCATCTATTAGTGATGATACTAAGATTACAATCGGGGAAGGTGATGCCCATCTACTACAATTCGAGGTTGAGGTTTCTAGAAGTGGGTCACTGCCTGATAAAATCATCCTCAAGTGTGGGGGTTCTTCATGGCTTATTCGCCTATCAGTGGTAGGGTAGGAATTTATATTACCAGAACTAGGTCAGGATAAGACGTCTGTTGATAGATCTAGAAAGGTACAATAGGAGGAATCAGAGGGTCGTAAGCCCTCAGATGGTGCGCCGGAGCCAAAGAAGAGGAAAGACTGCTACAAGGATGTCTTAGAGTAGGGTCAGATGATTGTGGTTGATGACAATGTCATGGGGAGTGCTAACCAAATATAGGGTCCACCAATTGTAAGGAGGTGATTCGGGGGAGGAAATAGAAAATGACAGTGGAAGAAGTGTCCTTAGGGATGTGAACCAAATGCCTTTTCATGCACCCAAAGATCTGAAATTTGGGAAAGGGACCAGCCAAAAGAGGGGGGTTGGGCACACTCCTTACATGCTTAAGTGGCGAAGGAAGGAGAACTTGAGTCCCATTGAGGAGGAAACTGTTGCAAAGTTCATCATGGTTGAATATGTGGAAAATTTGGCTCAAGGTGATCAGCCATGCAAGGGATGAGAGTCTTAACGTGGAATGTGCGTGGGTTGCGCAAAAAAATGAGAAGGGCTTCTCTTATCAGATATCTTGTGGAGTGGGAGATTGATTGTGCTCTTATTCAAGAGACACACTTGGATGATGAAAATGGCCCTATCTGGGACTCTCTGAGATAATCTAGGAGAGCGAACTGTGTGGGGATGGTTGCAAATGGCAGATCTAGTGGGATGGCGATGTGGTGGAAAAAATCCAGCCTTAAGGTGACTAAAATCCACCGTGACAGACATATGCTTAGTTGTAGATGTTAGAATCTTCAAGGTGATCTGGATTGGTTCATCTCATGTGTATATGGACCTTGTGCAGTAGCAGGTCGGGTTGAGTTATGGGAGGACCTGTCAGTAGTGCATCAGAAGGTCTAAGAGGTGCCATGGCTTGTCGGTGGAGACTTCAATTGCTCCTTATCAAGTAAGGATAGACCTAGTGGCAGTATTGATAGTGCAATGGCAGGGTTTCAACTTACTGTGCAGAGCTTGGGCATCACTGAATACCCATTAGTGGGGTTGAATTTACCTGGAGAAATGGCAGTGGGCTCTTATCTAAGTTGGACAGGTTTTTTTTCAACCCCATTCTCCTGGAGAGGTTCCATTTGTCTTCTGCCATGAGCCTTGACAGGCCATTCTCTGATCACACACCAATTGTGTGGGATTGTGGGGTGAGTGCGGATGTTGATTCATACTTCAAACTCAAAAAGTCATTGTTTAGAGAAGAGGGGTTTAAAGACATGATGTCCAGTTGGTGGCAAAATAAGATTGTAACAGGCTCGGCTACACAGAAGCTTGCACTAAATCTAGCAGATATGAGTACAATGCTAAAGGAATATAGGTAGACAACGGTGGCTATCAAGGAGCAGAAGAGAACTGAGGCACTGGCTGAGGCCCAAAGGTTGACATGAAGGAATGCATGGTGGTTCTAAGTGCCCAGGAGTAGGAGTTAAGGAAATTTTGGCAGCAGGTCATTGGTGAGGAGGATTTAAAGAAAGAGATGGATTGGCGTGAGAGGTCTAGACAATTGTGGCTCAAGGAAGGGGATGCCAACACGAAATTCTTTTATCTTGCTACCAGTGCTAGAAGAAGATTCAATCTTATCTCCTCTATCAAAGTGGGCGAGAGAACCATTACCTCAACTCGTGAGATAACAATTGAAGCTGCCCGTTACTTTAAAGAAACAGCTAAAGCTGCACCAAGAGGCTCCTGGAGGATGGCTTCGGCTACTTTTCCATGTGTCAGCAATGAACAAGTTGCTATGTTGCTTGCCCCTTTTATTGAACAGGAAATAGTGGAAGCTATCAAAGGTTTGAATAATGAGGGAGCTCCAGGACCAGATGGGGTACAAGTTCTTTTCTACAAGGAAATGTGGAATGTTCTTAAGAAGGATGTGATGGAAGTTATACATGAGTTCGAAAAGGGCAACTCTGGATTTGAAAGACTGAACAAGTCCTACTTGTTCTTGTTACAAAAGGAGTCGGGTGCGGAGCAATTTTCAGTTTACAGGCCTATTACGTTGTTGAATTCCATTTATCTTATCATCAACAAAATTCTAGCTAACAGAATTCATGATGTGTTATAAGACTTGGTTATGCCTGTCCAGTCTGCATTCTTACCTAGGAGGTCATTGCAGAAATCATTCATTATGGCTCAAGAAATGGTGATGGGATGGCATAGGTGAAATCCAAGGCCTTCCTATGGAAGGTAGACTTTTCTAGAGCTTATGACTCAATTTCCTAGTTGTATCTATGGGAAATTCTTAAAAGGAGAAAATTCCCCCATCTCTAGATACAATGAGTGAAACGGTGCATCACGACTGCCTCCTATTCCCCTTTGATAAATGGGAAGCCATGTCGAGCCTGGATCCTGCCTCAGTGTGGGGTGCGACAAGGTTGCCCCTTAGCCCCATTGATCTTTAATTTTGCAGTGAATACTTTGTCAAGATATGCTTGCAAGTTGGCAGCAGATGGGATGATAAGGGGATATTCGATGACAAACAGAAGGGCTTTGGCCCTCATTCTTCAGTGTTCGGATGACACCATTTTTTTTGTGGAAGGTGGGAAGAGTGAAGCACAGGCGCTATATTATATGGTCAACATATTCAATGAAATTTCTAGGTTGAAATTAAATGGAAGTAAGTCCTCCTTGGTCTACTTTGGTATGAACGGTGCATACCAGTGTGACATTTCCAGCATCCTGGGCATGCTTGTGATATCACTGCTAATCAAATACCTGGGGCTACCACTGAAGTGCACAAAAATGAAGAAAACTGATTGAACTTTTCTCTTTGAGAAGATTGCTATGAAGCTAGAAGGCTGGAGCAGTCGTTACTTATCGAAAGGGGGGAGGTTTATCCTGTTAAACTCAGTTATCACATCCATTCCAATTTTCTTCTTCTTTGTCCTCCGAGCTCCAAAGTCAATTTGGAAAAAACTCGACGTTATGCGCAAAAGGTTCTTCTGGAAAGGGGCTTCTCACCAAGGTACCTTCTTCCAACTTGTTAAATGGGATTCAATTTGCTCTCCTAAGAAGTATGGTAGCATGGGAATCAGATCTCTCAAAGAGTTTAATGATGCCTTGTTGTTGAAATGGGCGGTTCGATTGCTGCAAGGGGAACAAAAACTTTGGACAGAAATCATTCATGATAGTTATGGGGCGGCAAATGAAGAGAAGAGTCACTTGAATCATCATAAGCTGTCTCCCTTCTAGACCTCTGTGGTGCATGCCTTGGCTGACAACTGGAACTTATTCAAATCTATCTTGGGTGACGGGAGAAGCTTTAAATTCTGGTTGGAAAAATGGCTGCCTGGTGGGGTGATAAAGGACAGGTACCCTCTTGCATTTTTGATTGCCACTAATAAAAATTCTTTGGTGTGTAATTATTGTGACACGACTTCTGAGATTTGGACGTTAAACAATGAGGTGGGGAACGACCATGGAACAAGAACATGGGCAGAAAATGAACGCCTCCTGTAGGAACTTGCTACTTTCAGACCTACGCTAGAGGAGTGTGATACATATAAATGGGATGGGACCTTCTCATCAGCGGCTGCCTATGAGAACCTTATCCTTTCTTCCAGGTTGGCAGAAGTGGATGAGGTTGGGAAGAAGTTATGGAAATTGAAAGTACCATTCAAGGTGCAAATTTTTTTGTGGTTGTACAGAAGAGATGGTTTGATAACGGGAGATATGAGGCATAGGCGAATGGGCACCCCTGCTCAATTTTTCCATTTGTGTGGGATGCACAATGATTCAAGTTATCATATTTTCTCTACATGCATGATAACAGATTGTGTTTGGAGGAAGGTCTGCAGGGATTCTATTCCCACGTGGGATGATCTATGGAGTTCTTTTTTTATTTCGAATAAGCCATATGTGCCCATGGTGGCTGTGTTATGGTCGGTGTGGAGAGCTAGAAATGAGAATTTGTTTCAGGAGAGACCAGTGAGTGTGGATAATATTGTAAACAATTGCTGGAATCTCATACATATGTGGGGCTCACTCTTGTAATCCATTTCTTTCATATAATCAATAAATGCTCTCTTGGAATGCTATTGATGATTCGATAGCATTCCTCTTCTTTTCAAAAAAAAAAGAACTATTAAGTCTTAAAATTTTGAGATTGAGCAGCTGATGTTTATAAATGCACTCTATGTGGCTTGCAATGCTAGTCCTAGATGGTCTACAACCTGGAAGATGGCACTTTGGGCACATCTTCAGAATGAACAACATGTGCACAAGTTGATCAAGTAGTTGATAATCTTAGTTGACTCTAAACACGCAGAAGACTTTCAAGGTGGCTTGCATAGTAACTTGTTCATAGCTCACCCGCCTTTCCAGATTAATGCAATTTTTGTTTACGCTACTATTGCCTTGCCTTTCATTCAGATAGGCAGATAGACAGATTTTATGGCTTATAGAAAGTATTATATATATTTGCTTCTTGTCCATCTTTATTCCAAAAAGAGTCACCTTTCTTTGCTGCAAGTGGTTAGAGGGCATGAAAGAGTGTAGGGGAGGGGTGTGCAGATGCAACACCAGTAGTAGGTGCAAAGTAAGCTATGTGCCTCATGTTTTGGCTGTCATTTATTATTGTAAATCACATTTTCGTGGTTTATTCATGTAGCATGTTTGATGATAAGCTAGCTTTTCTTTTCTAGGACGAAAATCCTATAGAACCTTTTGACTCAAGGATGAAAATCTTTGGTTGTTTCACAAAAATATGTATAAGCCACATTTGAATCCCCAAGGAAAATATTTGGTTGCATTATTTAAATATTCAAGTATTTCTATTATTGTTTAATGATTCTCGCAGAAATTTCACTAACCCTATAAGTGAACAGCATGGATCCCTTAACTAGAAACAAATATTCAATAGAATTCTTGGGATGGTTTGAGGGCTTGCTTATCTACATGATGAGTTCCACATCCATGTCATACACTGTGTTATAAAGCCAAGCAACGTACTTCTCGATGAGGACTTTCAGCCAAAGATAGTAGATTTTGGGTTGGCGAGGCTCCTTCCTAAAGACAAGAGCCACATGACCACCAAATTTGCTGGAACACTATAAGAAGGGTTGTGGTCTCTGATTGCTTTAATTTCATGAGCATGAAGATGATGCATAGCATATTTGATGCTTATCAAAGTTTATTTGATCTCTCTGGTTATATCCATTCTTAAAAAGTTGCATGTCATTTGCTACAATAGGGGTTATATTGCACTAGAGTTCGCGATTCATGGACAACTATCGGAGAAAGTTGATACATATAGCTTTGGCATTATTGTTCGGGAAATAGTTAGTGGCAAGAAGGCTACTGACATAAACTTGAGCCAGTAACACAATACCTTCTTTAGTTGGTATACTTCCTCCCTCCACTCTAGTTGTTCCTTAATTACCTTCCCAAATGTCGATGATTGGTTAAGAAAATTAATATGGTATATGGTATTGCGGGTTAAGAAAATTAATATGGTATATGGTATTGCGTGCATCAATGTGGTGAATGATGGAATATATATATGAATGGTAGAATATATATTTGTATTTGTGGTATATGAATGTAGGAAATAATGATATGAGTATGTTTGCATTTGTGGTATATGAATTTGGGAAATAATGATATGAGTATGTTTTCATTTGTGGTGAATGTATGAGGTAGGTTAACATGTTTCTTTGTAAAATATATCTGTTAGCATGTATGATAACAACGAAGGAGAAATGGTTGATCAACAATGAAGGCGGCGGTGTTGGAAGCTTTCACAATGGTAGTAGCACCAACAACAGTTGTGGACTCATTATTTTTCTGGAATTGGCAATAAAGAGCTCAAGTATCAGATCTACCTACCCTTTTTCCCTCTTTCACTTTTTTTTGTTTAACTTTGATTTGTGGTGATGTTCTTTTTTTGCTATAGGTGGTCAGAGCATGAAAAAGTGCAAGGGAGGGGTGTGGTGGCGATGCAGCAGCAGCAACTGAGCACTACCATGCGATGCAGCACCAACAGAAAATGTAGCAGGAGGAGGAGCCAAGATCTTTCTACTCTTGGGAAAGTGGTAGCTTTTCCCTTCAGATTAGATGTGAAGGTTATCCTTTATTGTTACCCTTTAGATTAGTTTTTCCCTTCAGCAACGGAAATGCAGGATAACCTAGCCACAAACAGGTTATCACACATAATCTATCCATGTTACCAAACTGGGACTTACAGATTAGATGTGGGCAGTCTCAATTTATTGCTAAAGGACTGTTTTAGTTGGCCACATGACATGATATTGGCTACCTTCAGTTTGTGTTTGTTAGTATCTGTGAATGTTTGTGAGCTAATCTTTGTTTTTTGAATCATATCTCAGGCCAGAACATTAGGAAATTGGTCAAGGATGGTTTCATCATCAGGATCCCCAGAAGATCCATTCTCACTCTCACGCAAGGAGGGCTTTGGAAGAAATGAGGAAAGGGTGCCATACTGGCTATGGTGCGAGTCTAGCCTGTTTTGCTTGCCTTTTTTTAATTTTAATTCTTCTTCTTATATAAAAATTTTTGTTTCACAGGTAAAGGAAGGGGTAATAGAAAGGCAATACTTCCAACCAAGGTTCTATGGATGCGCAGGATGCATGTACTAAGGCACTTGCTGAGGAAGTATAGGGAGGCAAACAAGATCGATAATCACATGTATCATGATATGTACATGAGGGTGAATGATAATGTTTTCAAGAATAAGAGGGTGTTGATGAAGACAATTCATAAGTCCAAGGCTAAGAAAGCAAGAAAGAAGATCATATCTAATCATTTTGTGGCTAAGATGGAAAAGAGCAAGGCCATCAGGGAAAGCAAGATTTGACGGCATTTTTATTGTTTATAGTTTGTAGGAACACACTTTCCACAAATTGCATTCTTATTTGTAACTAACCCAGCCATTTTTTTGGGAATTCAAGATATTGCTGCTAAACAAACACCTGCTCAATGCTGAAGAAATTCGATACTGTCATGAGTTCTACATGGTCTTTCCATTCTTTTGTAGAATGTCATTTGCACCACAGTTTCTACACATCTTGGTTAACAAGAGATTACCTTAATGGAAAAAAAACTTAAGCATTAATGCTAACTTCAATGCAAATTTTTCATGGATCTATTCACCAAGAATTCTCTATTAGAGTTTATTCCTATTTATTCTAGCTTTTAATATTTGTATTTGTAATTTGTGGCTCTTTTCATGCCATGTCTGGTTATGGGTTGTTAGATATCTATTGATATAGATGATCCCATTTAAAGTACTTTTAAAAAAAAAAGGATCCCATTTGAAGTAGAAAAGACTCTGATTTTTTTCCGTCCTTTGAGTTCGAGATCAGATGTGGTCTTTACAACTTTGATCCCTTCTTTCATTATTCATTTAGAATGAATCCATGAGTGCTCTTCAATGCTGTGGCCAGTATCATTTTTTTCATGTAAAAATTTGATCAAAGTGGAATCAGTTTTGATCATCTATTCTGATTTTAGTAATATGCATGAGTTTCTATTTTAATTACTGGAATTGAAAGCCAAAATTTGCTATCGTATTCCTCAAGAAGGTTTTTGTTGTATTTTATTTTTTGAAATGAAATCTATTAGCAATATTCGAATATGACATTCAGCTTGGCATCTAAATCATGATTCTATTTTTGGTATATGTTTTATGCCCCTTACAGGAACCTCATGGGGAAGAAAGAATTTGACACGAGCTATGCTGGATTCATGAGAGATGGGGCACAGTGGCTTGTGGACAGCACTGACATCAAGCTTGTTGGTAAACTGTACATGATAGGATATCCGTTACTCTGGATTCATGATGATATCCTTTGTCAAATTTTCTACACCATGCTTCTTTTCTGTTTGGAAAGTATTCAACTTTTTGTTGAATTCTGAATGTAGAGTGCATGGTGATATGCCTATTTATTTGTTCAGGAATTGATTAACTGCCGGTGGCAGCATATGATGACCTGACTCCTCATCTAGTTTTTCTCGAAGGAAGGGTAAGTGTTGTCTTCCTTAATTGACTAGCAATAGTATTCTGTAATTCTTCTTCATTTCTTCTCCCATCAATGGACAAAATTTCATGCTATTGGATTACCTATGAATTCCTTATCAACATTTGTCTCTTGGTTGAGCTTAGGGATACCTCCAAAGGAAAATCTAAAATTGTATCCAAAATGAATGTTGGATATGTGAGCAAGGCTTATGGGGCCTAGTGAGCCAAGCATGGCCTAGATTGGGTTCAAGTTCAAGCTTTGATCGCTTATTTTGTAAATAAGAGTCAAAGTTAGTTTTTGTTTACTTAAACCTAGTGTCAAAGGAATGTCTTGAGAGTGTACAAACCCATATTTTTCTTAAACTCCCTCCCAACTGGTGTTAGAATAACACATGTTTTTGTTTACCATTTGTTTGTAAATGTAGCATTTGCCAGCATGATGAGTTGAAGCCTCTCACAAATGGTTTCATTGATTCTCTTAGCAAGCTTGGAAACCTAAAGGTACCAAAACTATGGATCATTCAACTTTGTGGGACATCCTAATTTTCCTTTATATTTGCCCTTTCTTAATGCCAACCTTACAACTTTTAGTTACCACTTGTTTCTGCTTTCTTCCAGCTAGAGCATTTACCCACAGATTATAATGGATTAGCTTTAATGTTAACAGAATTGATGTCAAGGTAAGTATATAAGCAACTTTGCTATAGTATGTAGCTGCATTGAACAGTAAAGAATAATCCATTCCTTTAATAGAGTTGGTTGAGTTAAGAAATGTAGAGGAAAGAGCGATCTTTGAAATTCAATGAAGCTAACTGATTGAATTAAGTGGCTGGTGTTCGGGCAATAGAGGAGATTTTAAGATGCATTCGATATAGTACACTCCTAAATCGCACAACAAAACATTTAAATTATAAACTAAGATTTTAAAGGGAGTCTGAGGTCGTTCGCATGGAGAAAATATGGAATTCACACATTAATCTTCATTTAAAATAGATGAGCACAATCAATTGATCACAATAACAGATATTCAATAAATGAAACAGATCAGATTGGTATTCAATGTAATCCAACGTATTCTTAGAAGATGAAGAAACAAAAAGAACAAAAAGAACCTAAAAAGTGCTAATTTAGATCACCAATTAAGTCATCTAATTAAGTATGCATCTCATGTTCAAGTTATTCAAATAATCAGACAGTATCTCAATCAACTTAATCAATGTTAACTTAATACTTAAATAATTCAACAGTGCTCAGAATAATTAGATCAGACAATAGGAGTACGGCATCAGATGCCTTAACAGAGCACAATCACAAGGCTCTTCAAAGAGCCTTCTTGCTTCTTCTCAAGCCTTCAAAGACTAAGGCTTCTTCTTCAGAGGTTAAGTATCTCCTCTCCTTCTTCAGCACAAGGGCATCTTCTTCAGAGAGTAAATCCCAACCCCCTCCTCTCAGAAATTCTCTACTTTCTTCTCTCTTAATCCTGAGTATAGGTTCGGGTAATCGGTAGGGTTATCGGGTCGTGAACAGGGACCAGGCTTACAGGCATGTGTTCACAGGTAAAGTGTGAGAAAGCAGGTGAAGCGGGGACCCGACCCTCGATGACTTGGGTAGACTGATCGCTTCACAAATCAATGTTATACTGCATCAGCTGCTGGTAGATCCACAATGTGGCACTAAAATGCCACCCCTTCTTCCACGCAAGTGCTGCAGCCGATGCTTCGCTTGATTGCAGCTGCTGGTGGCTTCACATCTTCAATTGGAGCAACAGCTAGAGACGCGGACGTAATCCACATCACCTGGAAGTGGATTTGGGCGTTGAGCTTATTGGAGGACTGCAGAGGACTTCATAGAGGAGGGTGGCGGCAACGAACTCTGGTGAACCCTGCAAACATGCATATGGGCTCAAAAGCCCTGGTTAAATGGTCCAGGAGGGTCTCCAAGTGATGGCAAAGGTGATGGCGATGGTTGTGTGGTGTTTGGGTGCAAGTAGAGAGGTGGCGAAGTCGAAGAAGGTGTTTTGGGGTGGGTGTGTTCGATGGGGTGTTTGAAAAGCCAATCGCCTCAATTTCTTGAGGGGTTTTGGTGGTGGGGGGACAACGGAGCTTTTGGAGTTGGAAGCAGATTGTTTGGTGGTCTGTGGTGGTGTGGAGGCCTCGTTGGAGCTCGGTCGGAGCAAAAGATGATGACAGGGGAGAGAGTGCGTCGGTGGTTGAAATAAGAGGTAGAGGAAGAGATTGGACCTATTTATGGATTAAGAGAGAGAGAAGTGCAGCGGCTATGATTGGCCAGCCACGGAAGGGATGAAGACCTCCGATGGAAGGGACAGTGACGACGAGGGGATTTGGAAGCTCCTACTATGGTTGGCGAGGAGTGGAGGAAGGAGATGAAGGTGTTCCTACTGCCTATGGTATGTGGTAGTGGGCAAAGATGAAGGTTGGAGAGGAGTTGCTGGAGCAGCAATGGAGGTGGTTGGAGAGGGAAATTTGGTGAAGAGTTGTGGCCAAAATCGAGCTAAAGAGTTAGGCTTGAGAATCTGGACCTTTTATAGAGCTCTAGACCGAGTTGTAGAATAGGAAGCAAGCCAATTAGCATCCAAGAAATCCATGCATTCGCACAAGCTTCCTGGGGTGAATTAGGAGCCAAGATCTATCCTGATCGTTTCGTCATGGTGTGAACATCAATCCCACCAAATTTGGTAGGATTTAATGATGATTTGAATGGGTTTAGGTGAGGTCATAACCAACCTGGAGGTCAGTTGACCTCCAATGGTCGTAGGGACTGATCTGCGAAGAAGAAAATAGGCCTAGGGGGCTATTTGTAAAGAAATCCAAAAGCTAGGGGCTTGTACGTGAAAAATATGGTTTTAAGGGACTAGAATGCAAACTAGGTCAAGATGAACTCTAATTGGGCCCAAATTTTGGTACAAACCTAATTTTGACCCAAGTAATCTCATGGTGGAGTTAGATTTCAATTTGATTAAGTTTGAATGGGCAATTTGCATAGAAACCTAAATTAGGGCAGAACTTTGTCTAACTCTATTTAAGGTCAAGTAGGTTCCAATGGTCAAATCAAGGATACTATACCTTAAGGAATATTTTTCTATGAATTTTAGAAGTTTTGGATGAATTTACCTGACCAGAACCTCAATAATTTAAGCGGGTCTAAAATTAGGGTTTTAGGTGCTGAATTAGTTCTTGAAGTACATGAAACCCTATTTTTGTTTGTGTGGACCCTATTATTTGACTTTAATGCTCATTTGACCTTAGATTAACCTTTGGAAAACCTCGTGGTTACTCTACATTCATGGTATGATGTGAAAATTGCATAATTAACTCTGATTTAGTGTTTTACTCTCAGATGGATATGTAGGGAATTACGACTCTGGCGATTATGTAGGAGCTTTTGTCACTTGATTCTGATTAATTAAAGCTAGTTATTTCCCATGATGATGTTATCATCAGCTGGAACCCCAACCATAGAAGATTGTGCCATGTTGTTGGGAGCTACCAAAAGAGCAACCCTTCCCTCATCTTTCCTTAGAATTTTGCAGAGCACTCACAAACTTGGTTATACTTTTGGAAGGTAATTTTCAAAAGCCCTCCAAGGTTAAGGTTGTGTTTCTTATGAGAATGGATTTGGCATGAATTACGTGCCATGGAAGTAGTTTAGCCATTAGGGGAAACTATGGTGCCCTGTGCTTAAGTGAGAGTAGGGTAGGCAAATGATCCACGAATCATGTAGGTGCTATTCGTTTCTTGAAGTGATTCCTCTATTTCTGTCGACCATAGTCAACACTGGCCCTTTTTGTATGTGATAAGGAGTCCACTGGTGATAAAGTAATGTGTTTCCAAGATTTAATGTGTCATTTTCAGAGATACATGTTTTTTTTAGTCGAATGTGGATTTGATCTAGCTGCTTCCCAAAATTATGCAATGTCATCCGTGCAACATTATTTTAGTTCATGCTATTATTTAAATGGAGCATCACATGAACAAGGGCATATTTGTTATTGTATGTTAGAAATGGATGGTTTGAATCATTAATCCTCTGTTGTTATGGTTATGAAGATACTTCAGTTGATAAGGCAAGGGTAATCAATCCATCTTCTTTTTTCCCCTTTTCCCTTTTTGACAACTTATAGGGAAAACGCCAATGGTCTATCTGAACAACATTGTAAAAGGTTATGTGGAAAATGTCGCAGCCAAGTTGGAGATTCTAAAACCTTACTATTGTGTAAAAGATAGGTGAATGTTGCATTTCTTTTACTTATGACATGCCTAAAGCCAAGATGCTGACAAGGATTTATTTTATTTATGTATTTGTCTAATCAGAATAGGTTATAGCATGATTGCTGATGCTGAGCAGAAGAGCCTAATAACACTAGGAAAGGTATTCAGAAGTAGTGAGGCATTATGTTTCTGTTTGAAATTTATTTTGCAGATGTCAACATCCCATAAGCTTTTATTTTCTATTTTGTTTTGTGAGACTCTTTAAGTTAAAGCCATATCATTTTTTCTTCCCACGTTAAACACAATGATTTGCGGGGAGGGGAGTGCAAACTTTTTTAGTTTCCTTCATTGCACAATTGCTTCCATTATGTAAAATATCTAGTTCGCATTCAGTAAGGTCTGCTTAGTTTATTCAAAATTAGTTTATATTGCTTAGTTTAACACATGTTATACACAACCTGTTTCCTAACTATATGGCTTTATGTCTTATCTTGCCTAGTAAGGTGCTACATATAGTTTATAATCAATTTTTCTACTTTAACAAGTAGGTTCATGAATTCATGAGGATCTAACAAAGGCAAATTTAGGGGATACTGCACCTATAAGTAACCTGTGGAGTCAATGACAAGAATATTATTGTCATTTACCTTTAGTAGGAGTCATGGCAAGGTAATTATTTTTTATGCTGCAATTAGTGTTTTGTAGTACAATCCTCCCTCAAGAAGATGGTATTGGTGTTCTCCCTTTATGTTTGTAAAGATTTTGGTATTCCTCGAGATTGCCACCTACTCTGCTGATAGCGAAGAGCAATATATTCCCCTATTTTGCATGTTTGTACCTTAAAGTCAAAAATTTTGGATTACTGAAGGTAGGATAAGCAGGTTACACTAACTATTTTCAGACACTGTTAACCGATGCTAGTTTCTACTTATAATTTTGTGTTCTTCATATTTTTAATACTTGGGTAGCTGTTGATCATTAATTATTCTTATAATGATCTTGTTTATTGAAAGCTGAAGTATGCATCTAGTTTATAGGGTTGCAAGATATGATCATAAAGCTGTAAATATTTACATTTTATTTTGTTTGCACAAGAAAAAAAAAATTAAAGATAATTTAGCTATTGGTCCCATCAAACTTATTTACATTTATTTATTTTTTTATTTTCAGAGACCTTCAAGCACGGTGGCCCCTTTGATCACATATAATAAACCATGACTAAAGGGATCCTTTAGTGACAATTAGCGAACCGTGACCCAAGGAACATTTTTTGGTCATGGTTATTAATCGTAACCAAAGCTCTTTCTTTAATCCCGGTTATACAACAATGACTAAAAGTCTTTGGTCACAGTTTATAACCATGACCATACACTATTGAACCCAAAAAACGATGGGGCATTTGGTCACGATTTTGAATGAAACCGTGACCAAGGACCCTTCCACCATGCCACTTTTGGTGATGGTTCTAAACCCTTTGGTCACAATTTTTAACTATGACCAAAACCCTTCTTTGTTATAGTGCATGATGAGTCTCTCATCATAACTCCAAGGTAAAGTTTTGCTAATTTTGAGCAAAATTAACAAAGAATATGATGATTTAAACACCAGGGTGATTAAATAAAATATAATTAATTCTTAACTAAAGGAATGATTAGGTCAGAAAATTTTTAAGATTTTATATTTTTTGTTTTATTATAAATAAATATCCATAAATAAAATAGAGCATTTAATGGGAATCCCCTTATAACGGACTCAAAACCCTAAATATTCTTTAAAAATAGGTATTCATGAAAAACAGACTCGACGGGAATTCAATCCGAATGAGAACATCAAAAACTCTTTATTCTCTGTATACCACTCTAAACATTAGAAATCAAAGAAGTCAAGATGGATAATGTAACAAGACTCAAAGATTGGAAATCAAATTCTAACTAAAAAATTCAATAGACTCAGGTCAGTCCTTAAGCTCGTGAATTCTGATTTTTAGGATCCTAAGCTTTTGTAAATTAGCTAAACACCCTTTATTAACCAAATTCAGAAAGAAAGCAAAATCCCTAAACCAACTAGTCCACAGCATCAAGGACAGACTTCTAAAACTATGGCCTTATTAATCTATCTCCTTTAGGCCTCAACCACTAATCTCCAAAATCTGATTTCTCAGGCTTCACTACCCAATCAAGGTTTAATAGCCATGAGATTAAAATATCCATGTAGGTGAAATTGATTTGTCCTATAGGCATCAAAAGTTGTAAAAATCCAGGTCTCAAGACAGTAAGATCCCAATCCAAGCTATTCCAAATCAAGCCTTTGGCTTGGCCTTAATCAGATTTGGTTGCTTTCTCCTTACCTGTTTTTATCTCGAGGTCAACACTATAGATGTTTACCTCCCCGGTGGACCACTGGGTCTCTTATTCCTAATTATTATCTCCATATTTCTCTAATCTATTTTCTATAGGTTAAAGCACCCATTTGTATCGAGCTACTTTTATTGATGAGGGAGGGTAGCATCCATTTGTAGCAAGATGCTTTATTTGGTTGATAAAAATGCATAAGCACCCATTTGTACCGAGGTGCATTATTGTAAGGTGTATATATTTTTTTTCTCATATATTTTTTTCACACCTTCTCATTTTTCTTACTAAGAGGGATCTCCAAGTCTTTTTTCTAGGTAAGTGGCATATCTTTCACCCTTTCAAGATCCACCCAATGAAAATCCTTAGACTAAAGAGGCTGCAAAATCGATCTCTTAACCTCTGTGTTTTCACGGTCTTAGATTCCTGTAAGAGACTATCCTAATTTTTGTGAAGTTTGGACACTTACGTTACTTATCTCACAAACCAAAGAGTGGACAACAAAGCCTGTCACTTTCAGGTCCCTTAAACCATTTGCATCAACCAGCAGGATCTGTCAAGATGCAACTCGCCAAGTTTAGTCGAATGTCCTCGATGGATTAAGCTAACTATAGCTTGTTAGACCTTATGGTTAAGAATCCTACTAACCTCTTTACTTGATTAACTCTAAGTATCTAGCCTCTTTACTCAACTTGGTGATAAAAATAGATAATCAAAAGTCTAAAGGACATAACCTAGTCCTATTGACCAAGAAAGTTACAATTTAATTCCAAAAATTAAGTCTTGTATAAGAATTAATGACATCTTAGTTACTTTATCTCAGAGTGAAGAGTAGGAATACAAATCGTATACTAGGGTTTTAGACTCTTGACTTTAATAAAAAATCCTTTGTTAAAAGTTGTAAGTTTTGAAAAGTTATTCAAGATAAAGTCTAAAGTAGGGATTCAATGCTCTTATTTATGTACACTATTTATATATAAATTTTTATTTTCGACTTTAATAATTTTTAAGTCTTTAATTAATTAAATTATAAATATTTAAATAGGGTCCTTAACGATTTTCTTCCAAAATTCTACTTATGAAAAATGTAATCCCCCATGAAAAGAAAATATTTTTTATAATTTTGCTTTTTATATTTTTATGGTTTATCAATTTTCAAATTTTTATGTGTTTTCAAACTTTTAAATTTTTAGGTTTTTTCAACATTTTTCTTCTTTGTCTACTACTACACTTAAAGTGTTACGATTCACTTTACACCCCCCCAAGCCAAAATTTTGCAATGTCCTCATTGTAAAGAAGGGTGAAAAAGACTACACTTCACGTAGTATAGGGTGACGAAAGGAGTCGTAAAGGGGAGATTAACAAATCTCAAGGCGGATGATTTCTATTCTGATAACAGTCAATGGGGTCAGTCAGACTAAGTGAAGAGTAAGAAGTGATCTGATAGAGCATAGACTTCAGTGTCGACACAAAGATGGGAACAACAGGAAACAACTATGTACATATGCTATGTTTTATACCTTCAGCTAGGCATAAACCCAGATAAAGCATTAGTGGAGTGTATAACAATCTCCAATATGACCCAAGGCATGTGTTTCAAGATAAGGTTTAAGGCATTGACCATTAACTTTAAAGGGTTGATTCTTACTGGGTTCGATAATTTCAACAGCTTCGTTGTTGAAGACTTGTGTAATCTCAAATGGAGTCCATTTGGACCTAGGTTTCCTAGGGAAGAGCTTTAGGCGGGCATCAAAAAGCAACACTTTCTAACCAGGTGCAAAAGATTTGTAGGAAATGTGTTCATCATGGAAGGCTTTTAACTTTTCCTTATACAGCTTGGAACCCTCATAGGAATCATTGCAAATTTCCTCAAATTCGCTAAGCTGCAACCTATGATGATCACTAGCCTTTGCAAGGTCAAGATTGCAGGCTTTGACAGCCCAATAGGCCTTATGTTCAATTTCTATGGGAAGATGGCAGGGTTTCTCATAAGCAAGTCTATATGGTGACATGCCTATGGGTGTCTTGTGGCCAGTTCTATAAGCCAACAAAGCCTCATCTAATAAAGATGACCAACCTTCCAATTGGGTTGGATTGTCATTTGAAGGATCTTCTTGATCGCTCGATTAGAGACCTTGATTTTCCCATTATTTTGCGAATGGTAAGTGATTGAGCAGCAATCATAGGTCTTAATCAACCTAAACAATGTTAGAGACCTAGCTAATTTGTAAATATTACAGTAATATCATGCATATCACGCATTCCATCATTTTATATAGAATAAGATGAGATTATCTTGCTATTTAATGTTTTTGTTGCTATTTACAAGTAATAAAGTGATCCAAGATGTGAGATAGAATGGAATAAGGCAATAAAGAGAGAAGAAGATTGATCCAAACAAGAGGAGTGAGGAGGATAGCCTTATACCTACCCTTAGAAATTGTAGGACAACCTTCCTAAACCTAAAACCATTTCAACTAGGACATCGTAGCCTTAGAACCTAAAACATGGATAGCACCATCCATGTTTCTATCCACACTTTCCCTATCCTGACCCTAAACCTTAGAAACCTTGGAAACTAGTGCCTAAAACCTATTTAGGTCATATAAACACTTAGGAACCAAAACCTACCCTAGAACACCCCAAAAACACTTTCTAGCATAGTTTAGGACATCCAGACAATGTGTCCAGGTGTCCAATCTCTGTTAAAATACCTGCCAGAACCCAACTCAAGTATTGACATAGAATTGGATGTCTAACTCAATGTATGGATGTCCAAGTTTGAAGTATAAGACATCTGATCACTATTCTGGATGTCTGGGGGTGCTCTCCATTTACTATTTTTGAATTGAATGCATGGGTTCATTTCTTTTGACCTAGAAACACCACCTAACACCCTAGGAAGCCTAATTAGAGACCTCCCAAGCCTAGTCCACTACCCTTAGCACCAACCCAACTAGGTTAGACCATTTCCCCAAAACCCTAGAGTCTAATTAGGGAGTTCCTAACTAAAGTGCACTCATATACACTTAATTAGGTTAGGACTCAACCTAATAGGCTAACCCAACCCACCTAAACCTAAACCAACACACCCACAACACCACCAAGAGGCCACCCATTCTAGAGACCTGTAGAACCTTCTCCCATGGGCGTGCACTCTTCAAAGTGGTGCCACCTTGGATTACCAAAAATAGAATGTCGCATAGTGCATTCTTAGATCCACAATTTGTGGATTTAAGAAATCCAATTCCCATGCCCTTTGATGCCAACTTTGAGAGCTCTTGTAGAGAGTTCCACACTTCTCTAGATGAGCCACACAAAGTATATAAAAAAGACCCCATAGGTGGCTACCCACATTCTCTCGTGGATTAGATCCCTTAGGCTCCACCTCCATTCCTCTTCCTCCATTAGCTCTCCAAGGCCGTTCCCATAGTCCCTCTCCAAGTGGTAGTCCTCCTCCTCCATGGATGGCTAGCAAGAAGGATTTTCTCCAAAAGCTTCCCAAGGATGGCTAAGGAGAAGAAGGGTTCTCCACCCTCTTCTATTCAACATGTCTCTCATCTCTACCAAGCTCCATGGCCCACGAAGTACTCCTCGTTAGAGCACCATCGGCACCATCCTTTTCTAATCTCTAGTCTAGTTTCTCTTCCATTTCATATATATGTAGATCATCAAGCATGTCTCTAGAAGTAATAATTCTGAACTTGGATTTGAGTTTTGACCACGTTTGACTGAATAATTTGCACAAAAGCCCAAATCAAGGTAAAATCCCATCTGAAACTTTGTTCTAGGACAAAATGGGTTCAGATGGTCAAAACAAAGGTACCAAAGCTCTTAGAATATTTTTCTTTGAATTTTAGGAGGTTTAGATTGATTATATCTTGACCAAAACCTCCTCAATTCAAGTAGGGTAGAGAATTACGATTTTATGTATTATTTTGGTTCTCGAAATGCATGAAACCCCATTTCTGTCAGTGTTGACCCACTTCTTGGTCTTTAATGCTCAATTGACCTCTAATTAACCCCTCGTTATTCTACATTTGCGATGTGATATTAAAACTATAGAATTAGCCCTATTTTAGTGTTTTCTTCTCAAAACAGATCCAAGTGTAATTACCATCCTCAGGTGATCATTCAGGAGCATTTATCTCTTGATTCTAACTAAATCAAGCTAGTTATGGCGAATGATGGTTTTACCATCATATCCTCATTCCTAACTTTTGCTAGTCCCTAATAAAATCCTATGAGAGAACTTGATCTCTAGACCATGTTTTAGATTCTTGATTGTGCCTTTTCTCTAGCAATTAGATCAGAATACCAACAATAGGCCTAGAGGTACTCAAGTACTATCCATACCTGACTAGCTTTAGCCTTGGGTCTTCCATGAAGGTTGCTAAGGTCGATAAAAATTGCCCAGAGGTTCATTGACCCTAGCTGTTAAAGCACCCATGCGTCTTTGTAGCAAGTCCAAGTTCAGTTTGCCATAACATTTTGATGAGAGAGAGTGGAGGAGGATTTTTCATTTTAAGAGTTTTCTCTCTTTTCTTTTTATATTTCCCTTAGTCCAGTATCGGATTGGCCCTAACACAGTCGGTATTAGATCCCTTGTCCCCACCATCAATCCTTGAAGGATCCTTAGATTTCAATGCTTCGGGATAGACTGCCCATGGCAACCCTAAGAACCCTAGATTTTGATACTTCAGGATAGTGTCACCAATGGTGTTCTGTAGCTAATTCAGGCCTTGGCAATCGACATTTTAGGATAATCTCACCCATGGCACCAAAATCAGCACAAGGTGGTTACATGCCCCTGGTAGGATATTTAGATATCCTGGGAAACAAGCACTGAGGAGACGATATGTTATTATGCATCTTCGAGGAGAGTATTTTTTTCATTCCACCTCTTCACGCCGGGAACTCGTCCAATTAACTTGTGTCTTCGAACTACTCCTAAGCTAAATCTTTGAGATGCCTTTTTCATAATAGAACACTTTTCATGCTATTTCTTCATTAAGCACACTGAACAAGACTAGTGTGTGGATTTTTGGTATTTAGGTTACCAAGTCTCGCAAACCAAAGGGCAGGAAATGGGGTCAAATAATCCCTAAGCCTTAGACTTAATACATTGCCTCGCACTTTCCTCAACCTCTTGAGGACTAATCCGGATCTTAATGAAGATGTGAATGTTTAAGCCCTAAAATAGGCCCAAGAGGCCTAATATTAGCACTCTTACTAATGTCTTTGTCTCTAGCACTTCAAGACTTAATACTTGTTTTGTTTTGGTCTAAAACTTATGTAGATCCCATAATCAATTGCTATGACTATCGATTTTGTTTCTATTTTTGCTTCTTTTGACATTCTTTGTATCTCCTCTTTTCTTCCTCCAGAAAGATTTTTCAATCAATTCTCAAAATTTTCCTCCCCTTTCTCCATTTTTTTTAATATGTATTATTTTTATGAGAACCCCTCAGAGAATTGAAATTCCATTTGTTTTGCACTTTAACACCCCTCATGCCTAAGTTTTGCAATGTTCTCATTAGAAACTAGGTGGGCACGAATTCAGCTTGGTTCAAGGTGTAAAACAGGGTCAAAGGGTGGGTGAATGGGTCGAGTTGACTGTTGCGGATGATTTCTAACTCTGATACAAGTATCAAATGTGGAGTCAGTTGTTCTAAAGTTGAACCCTAAAGTGTAATAGTAGTGCAGCTGATGAGTCCATTTTAATGGACTATTGTTACGCCTAAGTTAACTTTATTCTTACATTTTATGCTTGTTAGTAACTACATTAGGTCATAGAATGATTTAATGCATCATTACTTAAGTTTACATATATTCTATTGCATTCTATAACTTATTATGTATATAAATAATTATTTTATATTTCATTAGTATAGGAATAACTTATGTTATATTACATTTCAATGTGCCACTCTCTTATGCAGGTCACACACACAGTGCACCCTCTCCATCTCCTCCACTTGATCCACTCCATCAGGCTATTTTAAGAGTTAACAGTAACTAGGAAAATGGGAGAGGAGGAGGAACAAATTTGCGAAGAAAGTGGGGTCTTTTGAAAAGATTTCCCCCCACCCCACGGGGATCTTTTGG
Source organism: Thalassia testudinum (assembly GCA_037157565.1). Lineage (NCBI taxonomy): Eukaryota > Viridiplantae > Streptophyta > Magnoliopsida > Alismatales > Hydrocharitaceae > Thalassia > Thalassia testudinum. The sequence goes on from JAZHRO010000055.1 coordinate 64,762,126, forward strand.
CTCTCACTAGCCTCAACAAATCGGCCATCCAAATCCCCGAACGGCTAACGATGGCCAAATTTAGTAAGGGATTCAAAATCCCTTGAATTGCACCGGGGAAGAACGGAAGGGACGAGATAAAAGTTGCATGGGATAATGAATCTTCTCTCTCTCGGTTGGGGGGGGGCATCATCTGGAACCGCGCCACTGTGGACCTTGTGCACACCGTGAAGGAGAGCCTGCACTGTGTCCTTCTCACCCCTCTCACCGTAGCCAGACCACGCGCAAGGCAGCCACTACTCGCACAGCAACACCATCATGTGCACCCTCCCATCATGCGCGTGCATCCTCTCACTGCAACCTATGCGCACGCTTGCTCAAGGCCAGCGTGCCTCTCTAAGTGCTGCAGCAGTAGAGCAGCCTAGCGTCGGCTCTTCCTTCCCCGTCAGCAGCCCTCACGCTCGCACCCCCTCACGCGCTCACAGTAGCACAATCTCCTCTGCCTGCAACCGCGCCCTCGTGCAACCCTAGCCAGCCATGCCAGGAACGCAAGATAAACCGTACACAGAGGATGGAGAGGCCATGGCACGTAGACACCTGCGTGCCATGGCCTCTCCATCTTCTTCTTCTTCTTCTGCTTCTCTCAAACCGCTTGCAAACAACCAAAAGAACCTACCACAGCAACCATGCCCCCGCACAACCCTCGCCAGCCATGCTTGCGCGCAACCGCGCCTACGCGTAGCCACGCTTGCATGCAACCGCGCCCTTGTGCACGAGCAGTACCTCCGTGCACAGCAACCACCCGAGGTGGTTGCAGTCCTTGCCGCTCCTCTCCGCCACCACCTGCTGTCCAGTCGGCTGCCACCGGCCATCTCTTGCCTCACCATCATCATCTACAAGATCCTCTCCTCTGGTGGAACTCCTCCTCCCGAGCAAACCGCCGGCGACGCCTCCTCCAATGTGCAGTGAAGAGAGAGGAAGTTTCCTTTGTTTTTGAAGGAATTATAATTTACATTTCCTGCCATTGTCACTTTAATATTTGGATTATTTTATTCAGGAGAAATTGCATGGGTGCACTTACAATTTCATGAATTTGCTTAACTTGTGTTATGTGCATCATGTAACATTAAAATTTAATTCAGAATGGCATGCAATTCAAACTTACATGATGTGCCACTACACATGCATCATATACATACTTTTGAGAGCTTGATTTCTGACGTATAATTTACATAAATAGTCCATAACTTCTCATGAAATTGCAAGTTCCATTTAGAGTAGCATATTCATTGAATTAATTTTGTGAATGTGTTTGCGAACATTATAACTCTCTACTCGTGAATTTATTGTATCTAGTCCTCCCTGTGGATACGACATCCTTTTTGTGGTTTAAATTGATATCTATTTTAATCATTGATTGAGAGATTTCCACCGCATAAATTACAACGACATATCATTCTATTATTTTCTTAATCAAGCAACATACTCTCACACCAAATGGCACCATTGCCGGGGAGGCAACAGACGCAATAGATCCACTTGATTATTTCTGAGTATTTTGAGTTGTGCAATTTTCTAATCATTCTTTATCTTTTTATGCAAGGAATCTAACGAGGCAACTCGCGTAGCAGAGCGGCAACATCAACCTTGAGTGACACCCACACGAGGAGATGATGCAGGAGACTTGGATCCCACTTTCACAGGAGATTCTCCTTCGACACAAATTTTATTTCTGTCTTCTCTCCCTTGTAGTAATTGAGGTTGAATTTTTTGGGGGTCTGCCCCACATTCTTTAGCTACTAGGGTTTACATTTTTCTCCATGCGTGATTCATTTTTCTACTTGCTTGCCTTTAAAACAAACAAAAGAAAATATTGAGCTGCCTGTTTAGTGTTGCATGCCCTTAGGTGCGCGCATTTAGGGGTGATTGAGCAGCACATTAGATCTCATTGTTGCATTGCAAGCATATTAGCACTAAGATTGCTGGAGACAGGTACACCTCTCTAACTTTTGCATCCAACTCCTGTTCACGCATTTGCATTCGGATTAAAATTCAAAGACCACCAAGTTGATTGAATTTACTAATTCAGTGGTTGCCTAACTGAAAGTGGGACTGATAATCAGATTCGCCCTTAAAATCAAATCACACTTGATCTGATTCAAAGGGACTTGTCTGCATTTTCAAAAATAAAATAAAAAAAGATTTGCGGTGTGATGCACACTTCTGACATTGAGCACACACAGAAGGCACCGCACTAAGGCTCGATCCCTTAAGGCTATAGGCACCGATCTCTTTATCGGTGCAGACCCTCCTATCGTGCTTTGTGGTGGTGGTACTATCTTTTGACCAAGTGTTTTGATACTTCACGGAGGGGGACACCTCTTAAAGGAACAAAAGGGTAGTTAAGGGACACCGCATACGCTTCACCTCAAAGGAAGGGTTCACCCTACTTGCATCCCTTTGTTCGTCCTTGGAGTAACTTTTGACTTGATCACCTGGGAGTATCATCTATGCAAAGTATAGGTCTTAGGGCACTCGAAGGTTGAATTAGGTCACGTAATTGCAGTGAATAACTTGTTTGGCTATCTATATCAACCAATTCTACCTCCGCAACAAAGAAGGTTAAGATCTCAAGTCATCACCCCTCTTATATCACTTACGTGGGAATGGAGGGATAAGCCTTGACCTTTTGACCTATCTTTGGAGTGGAGGTTTCACTTACACAATCAACAAGAACTTGAATTGTGATTGATATTGTATGCTTGGTGGACACTCTCTTGAGGGCAGTCTAGTGTTTGATCCTGAGCCCGAAAAAATTCTTAGGAGAGCTCACCTAGGAGAGAAAGGAGAAGGCATGGCTGATCAAGGAGCAAATCAACAAAGGACCCTGAGGGACTATTTTATTCCAACCAACCAACCCACACAAGCACTGAGATGGTCGGTAGGGGATAATCCATATGAGATCAAGAGCAGTACCATATCTTTGTTGCCCTCCTTTTATGGTACTACTAGGGAGGACCCCTACCGGCATTTGGAGGAATTCACTGAGGTCAATTCCACGGTGAAGCTCCAAGGCTTTACTGATGAAGCCCTAATGAGGACTCTATTTCCATTCTCCCAAAAGGATAAGGTCAAGCACTGGTATCATACCCTCGATGCAAGGGTAAATGATTGGGCCACCCTTAAGGGAGAATTTTTAAAAAAGTATTTTCCTATGAGTAAGACCAACCATTACAGAAGAGAGATTATGGGTTTTACTCAACAGGAAGGGGAGCAATTTCATAAGACTTGGGAGCGCTTTAATGACCTTCTTAGGTTATGCACCCATCATCAAGTGCCAAGATGGCAGTTGGTCGAAAGGTTCTATAATGGATTATCTAAAAGGCATAGGCAAACCATCGATGCAGCCTGTGCAGGAACCTTCATGACCAGAACTGAGGATGAAGCCTGGGCATTATTTGAAACATTAAGCGACAACTCCATACATTTGTCCTCTTCCTGTCAAGAAAGAAAACCATCAATGTTGCAGAGGAAGATAGAGGCCCATGAAGCTGGGGCTTCTCAGGATTTGGCTTATCAGATTCAAGTATTGAATAAAAACTTTGATAGGCTTCTAGCAAACCCCGACATGAACCCACAAGCTGCCTCTATTTTTCATGCTTCAAGTGAATGCTCCATTTGCCAAAGCACAACGCATGCCATTGCGGAGTGCCACAAGGCAAATCAATTCCCTGAGTTGATTCAAGCCAACTTGAACGTGGCCTAAGGTTTCTGCCCACCTCCTCGCAATAACCCTTATTCCAATACCTATAATCCAGGGTGGCAGAACCATCCAAACTTCTCTTGGAAGCAAGATGATGCTTCTAACTCAGGGAATACAAGATCCTTACCTCCCTAACCTATATACCAACCATCTTATGAAAACCCTCCTCAGAATAAGCCCTCTGAGATGGATGAACTTAAAGCCATGATGAAAGAGATGCAAGAGCATCAGAATATGGTCATCCAATCTCAGAATAAGATGATTACTGATATGCAATCCCAAATTGGTCATCTTACTGAGGCATTTAGGCAACGTGATCCAGGGAAGCTGCCTAGCTCTTCTGAGGAGAACCCTAAGGGCAAGGGGGTCATATTCAAGGAGCACTCCCAAGCTGTGACCATGCTAAGGAGTGGAAAGAAGATTGACAAGCCTGATAACACTCCTACAGTTACATCTCAGAATTCCCTTTCTACACCTAACCTGACTTCCATCTCCACCAAGGAAGTGCCACATTTCTCTCCCTCACTTGAAATCACCCACAATGAGGATGTCGTCCTTCCACCACCCCTCTCCCACCATGACGACCCCTCTACCCAGAAGCCGAGGGTGCCCTATCCAGAGCACCTATCTACTCCTGGGGAATCTTCTGTTGGCTCTCCTGGAGCCAAGGATAAGATGGAGGAGATTATGGACACTTTTATGCAAGTCCAGATCAACTTGCCTCTGTTGGAAGCTATCAAACAGATCCCGTCCTATGCCAAGTTTCTGAAGGACCTGTGCACCTAAAAGCGCTAATCTAGGAAATAGGTCCAAACCAAGGTCATGCTGCCTGACCATGTTAGCTCGATTCTCCAACATGGAACACCCCCCAAAATGAAAGACCCAGGGGCCCCGTATATTTCAGTGGTTATAAGTAACCAACACATTGACAAGGCTCTGCTCAATTAGGGTGCAGGGTGAACATTTTACCGAGCTCTGTCTACGACCTTTTGGGAAGAGGCAAGTTAAACCTAGTCCAGTCATCCTCCAGGTCGCAGACAGATCACTTAAGACACCATGGGATTGCTAGAAGATGTCCTTGTGAGAGTAGAGGACTTCTTCTTCCTTGTTGATTTTTTGGTGCTAGATACTGACCCATCTAATAAGCCCACAAAGTCGTCCATTATTCTGGGATGCCCCTTCTTGGCCACAGCCAACGCCTCTATCAATTGTAGATCAGGGGCACTTAAAATGGGCTTTGGGAACAAGAAGATCCGGTTGAATGTTTTTTATACTTACAAGCAATCTGGATTTGAAGATTGTTCTCAGATTGAGGTCGTTGATGAAATAATTGAAGAGACAACTCCAGCACTCCTATGTAGAGATCCCCTTCAAAAGGTCATATCTAAGGACCATCCTCCGATTATTAAAGAAACTAAAAGGAAAATACCCAAATTAGAAGAGTTGCTGGAGATATACACAGTCTCTATCCCCACCCTGGACCGTGAAGGTAGATCCACTACCTAAGGTAGGGACATCTCAACTTAAACCCTCAATCCAAAAGGCTCCTGAATTGGAGTTGAAACCCCTCCTGAGCACATTGAAATATGCTTTCCTTGGCCCTAATGACATGGTCCCCATTATTATCTCATCTACATTATTTGAATCGTAGAAGGGAGCTCTGCTTGAGTGTTTATAAAGGCACAAGGAAGCAATTGCCTGGTCAATTGCTGATATTAAGGGTGTTGATCCCTCCCTTTGCATGCATCATATATACACAGATCAGTCTGTGAAACCTTTCCAAGACATGCAGAGAAGGCTCAAGCCCAATATGCGGGAGGTTGTTAAAAAGGAGATTTTGAAATGGCTAGATGCAGGGATTATCTATCCCATTTCAGATAGTAAATGGGTCAGTCCTATTCATGTAGTACCCAAAAAGGCAGGAATCACTGTGGAAGTGAATGACCAAGGAGAGCTGGTGACCACTAGACCCTCAACTGGTTGGAGGGTCTACATTGATTACCATCATTTGAACACAGCTACCCAGAAAGACCATTTCCCCTTACCATTTATCGATCAGATTTTGGAACGACTAGCAAGGAACAAGTACTTCTGTTTTCCTGACGGGTGCTCTAGGTATAATCAGATAGCCATTTTTCCTGACGATCAGGAGCGTACCACCTTCACAAGTCCGTATGGCACATTTGCGTTCTGCCGAATGCCATTCGGGTTATGTAATTCTCCTGCCACTTTCCAATGTTGTATGATGGCTATCTTTTCTGATTTGATCGACGAGTTTGTTGAAATTTTCATGGATGACTTCTCCATTTATGGCTCATCGTTTGACCTATGCCTTTCGCATCTTGATAAAGTCTTAACCCGTTGCGAAGAGGCAAAGCTGGTGCTTAGATGGGAGGAAAGTCACTTTATGGTCCAGTATGGCATTGTGTTAGGGCATATAGTTTCCGAGAGTGGATTAGAGGTGGACACCGCAAAAATTGATTCCATCTCTAAGCTTCCATTGCTCGCCAATGTTCGTCAAGTTAGATCATTCCTTGGCCATGCTGGATTTTATAGATGCTTCATTAGAGATTTCAGTAAAATCTTTAAGCCACTCTGTGACCTGTTAGCAAAGGATGTTTCCTTCGATTTTGTTGATAGTTGTGGCAAGGCTTTCCAAGTCTTAAAGAAAGCCCTTATTACCGCGCCGATTCTCCAAGCACTAGATTGGACCCTCCCGTTTGAGCTAATGTGCGATGCTTTTGATTTTACAGTGGGAGCGGTCTTAGGTCAAAGGGTTGATGGCAAACCTCATGTGCTGCATTATGCCAGCAAGACCCTTACGGATCCTCAGCAAAACTACACGATCACTGAAAAGGAACTTCTTACTGTAGTATTTGCTTTGGAAAAGTTTCGATCTTATCTTTTGGGATCCAAGGTTGTGGTGCTCACTGATCATTCTGCCTTAAAGCATCTTCTTGCCAAAAAGGACACCAAACTTGCCTAATTCGTTGGATTCTGCTACTCCAAGAGTTTGACCTGGAAATTAAAGATAAGAAAGGAGTTGAGAATGTGGTAGCAAATCATCTATCTAGGATCCCTATTGAGGCATCAAACCCTACTAGCAGTATTCAAGAGACACTCCCTGATGAGTCTCTGATGGTCATGGAGGCCAAAACTCCTTAGTTCGCTGACATAGTGAACTATCTGGTCACGGGCATTACCTCCAGTACTTGGGACAAGCAGAAGCGAGAAAGGTTTCTTACTAACGCTAAATTTTATCAATGGGAGGAACCTGAGCTTTTTAGAGTAGGCCCTGACCAGCTTTTCCGCCATTGCATCCCTGATGAAGAACAAAGAAGTGTTCTGAGTTTCTACCGTGACCTTTATTGTGGGAGACATTTTAGTGGGAAAAAGACTACCCATAAGGTTCTTCAGTTTGGCTTTTTGTGGCCCACATTATTCTGAGATGCACATACATATGTGGGCTGTTGACGTGGCTAGATCATGGTTTTAAAAAAAAGATGTCACGTTGTAGTATATACGAAATCGCCTAGAAAACAAATAAGAATTTATAACTCGAAAACCTAAGTATCCGAGGTCGAACATAGGGAGTAAAAGGAATTTATTCACTTATCTCAATAATGTAATTGAACACCTAGAGTTACTCAAAACTTAATTCAGAATATAAATGCAAGAATTTAAGAGTCACAATTGTAGCAAAAATAGAAGAATTGGAGAATCAAACGTCTTAAATGATAGCCTCTTATTTTCTTCTCCTTGCTGCTTTCTCTTCTTTCTTTTCTTCTTCTTCTTTCTTTCTCTTTTGTCCTGCTCTTTCTTATTTTCCTCTATCTTCTGCCTTTGACTTTCTTCCTTCCTTTTCTATCTCTGCTTGTCTTCTTCTTCAGCTGCTCCTCTTCTTCCTTCTTAGCTTTGCCTTTCTCCTTCTTCTTCTTTCTTCTTATGTGGCTAAGACCCTGCTTGGCTTTGGCTTCCATTACCTTCTGCAGCTACCTTCCTCTTCTTTTCTTCTGCTATCGCTCCTCTGCTACAGTGCTTCACCTTCCCTTAGCTTCTGCCTTTCTGCAACTATGTGTCCTTCCTTCCCTTCTTCTCTTTCACCTTGCCTTAGCTACGCCTTCCTCTTCCTTCTTCTCTTCTTCCCTACGCATGCACACAGAAGCAAAACCTATCCCCTACCCTCCCTACATCTCTCTCTCTATTTCTCTCTTCAATACGCTCTCCTAGAGCCAAGTAATCGGGTCAAGTATCGCCTGCCCGAGTCCAGCTGCACCAGCGTGGTGTAGTGCGTGAGGAGTGTTAGGTCTAGGTAATCGGGTCAGGTGCTAGATCTGTGGGGGTTGGCCACGGATGAGGCGTGAGCGAGTGAGGGCGAGGGACCTCACCCTTGTGTACTGGAGGAAGACAACTAAAAACACAAATTCAATTTAAGGCACTCTCCACACTTCTGAGTTCACATCCACAGGAGACCTTCCTCAATTTCCATAGCCTCAGTCGCCTGTTAAGCCAATTTCCTGGCTATGTGAGTTCGTGACACCAATCTACTTCACCTGGGACTCTGATGCCTGGAGCGTGCGGCTTGGAGCAAATCTTGCAAGCTTCTTGCTGTGTGCGTCAATGGCAGAGGATGCTCAGATCTGACACACACAAACACGGCCTTGCACCCCATTAAAACACATGGGAAGCTTCTGTAGGTTCTTCCCTACGAGGAGGGGTGACGTAATAATTGCGAAAATAAAATATATAAAGCAATCTCACAAAATAAGCAATCACAAAATGTACACAAGTACTTTTTAGGTGGAAACCCAAACCGGGTGAAAACCACCACCTAACCCTCTCGAGTTAGGATTTTCCGATCAACCTAGTTGATCAAATCCACTAACTGAATCACTTTAAAACGAGGGTGATTCAACCTCAGTATAACCACGCTAAAAGTACGAGGGTAGCGTTCCTCAACCCCTTCTCTCCACGAGAAGGATTTTGTCCCACGAAGGAGACGGGAATTCGCAAAGCGAATACCCAACCAAAAGACAAAGGTAAAATAAACAACAAACCTATAGAGCCAACAAAGTAATAAACCTAACCTTATATAGGATTTAGGAAACTCCCCTTTGCAAGGAGTGCGTCGACGATGACGCGGGTGCGTGAGCCATGCAACGGTGCAACTTCGCTCTCGTAGACAACAGCGGGAGAGCGGGTGCGCAACGGTTTGATGCTCTCAAGATGTAGAACTTGAGCTTAGAGAGCAAGAGCTTCTTGGACACAAGAGAGTGGAAATACTTGATCTTAGTGTATTGCAAAGTGTTTCTTGTGTGTCTAGGTGTTTCTCTTGTGTATCTAGGTGTGAAAAGGCTCCCCTCTATTTATAGAGGCCTTAGGAAGGCTTTGGAAGGCTTAGAAAAGCTTCCATAGCCGTTGGGAACAAAGTCCAAGAGAATCAGGCCAAAATCAGGACAATGATTACATTTGACAGGGTTATCAGACGTCTAACTATGGTATCAGACGTCTAGAAGGCCACTTTAAGACGTCTGATTTCAAGGTCAGACGTCTGATTCTATGCGGGTTTCTCCCTGAGTTGAATCAGATCTAAACAGGGTTTTTGTGCAAGTCCATCAGACGACATATAGGACGTCTGGCACTAAGTCTGGACGTCTGGAAACCTACTTTTACTGTGGGAATTGATTTCCAAACGTTGCAACGGCTAGAAAATCTCTGAGAAGAGATTTTGGGTCAGCCGAGAAAAAATGGTCATTTATCAGACGTCTGGAAAGGCCTAAGGACGTCTGATAAGGCTCTAACGGTCATAATCTTGAGTGCCTGCTAAGCTAGCCAACGGTCCACTATCTGGACGTCAGGCAAGTCCATCAGACGTCTTCTAAGACGTCTGGACTAAGGTCTGGACGTCTGATTTCATCAGACAGAACTAGCTATGTCAAGCCTAACAGTTATCAGACGTCTGAAACAATAGTCAGACGTCTTAAAATTCTTTATCAGACATCTGATTTGGGAATTAGACGTCTGGAAGTGCTGTTTGAACCCTATATTGGTTTTCTAAGTATTCTACAGAAAACCTAAGTATCCTAGGGTTGTGCCGGTGTTCCTAGTACTACTGTTAGGGTTCTTTGAGGCTCTTTAACATAAAATATCTAAGGAAATAAAGAGCAACAAAAGAAACGAAAAATACAACAAGTATAAAAGAAGAAAATCTATCCTATTCTTCATTTCCTTCCATCTTCAATCTGTTGCTCCACGCGAACCTCCTCTGTTTTCCGTCAAGCTCCTCCAATCTGTCTTGGATGCGAGCTCGAACTCCGTCTAAACACGTCCACATTTGCAATTGACCTGAAATCTAGGACTCAAATTGCAAATGTTAAATAACACGTGTTTTGTTATCATCAAAATAAATGATCGTGGTGCTTTAGCACCAACAGCTTCTTCGTGTCAAGGCAAAGGTGGGAAGGTGGATAGCAGGCCGCGAGGCTGCCTAGGCATGCGTGCTTAAGACACCCTGTGGCTGTGCTTATGGGTTTGGTCGGGGGACGTTTAGGGAGGTTACGGTGGTCGATGGATGGGTGGAAGGTGATTAGTGGACGATGGCGGAGGTAGTGAGGTGTCTGGCAAGGTGTGTGGAGGTGTGGAGCGGTGGATGCGCCTCGCCGATGGGCAGCTGGAGATGGAGAAGATGGTGGTGGATAGTGGCTGCGAAGGGTCGAAAAGGGGAAATAGAAAGAGGGGAATTGAAGAGGGGATAGAGAGGAGTAATTCTAACCTAAGTGGACGAAGGGGGAGAGGTGGCGGCTGGCGGTATCTGCTGTCGCCGGAGAAGAAAATGTCCAGTGGAGGGAGAGCGGCGACGATGAAGGGGCTAGAGGCACACGTGCGGGTGTTGCACGACGCGAAGGAAGATGGTGAAGGCGACTCTGCCACTAGTAGTGTGGCAGAGCGACGAGAAAGTGGAGGAGGGATCGCCGGAGCTCGCTAGACTCCTGACCAGAGGAGAAGAAGATGAAATTGGGGTGCATTTCCGGCCAAGTCGAGCTGAAGAGATGCGGCTGGAGGTGGTGGTTATTTTATAGGTGCTGGCAGGGGCTTTTGTGCTTGGAAGATAAGCTTCCAAGTGCAAGAGTAATCGCCAGAGTAGGAAATCTGTTGGATACCCAAATCTCTTGAGCTTTCGCACGAGAGATTGGGAGCGATTTAGATCTTGTGATTGTGCGTAGATGGAAGGGAATTCCTTAGAGAATCTCTCTTCCAAATCTGGGAGGAGATCTCTGAGGGATCGGGGAGTAATCCCCCTCCATTCCTCGCCGAAGTAGGATTCTTCCCCATTAATGGTGAAGGGACCTGATTGTAAGAGTGGCAAGGAAGTTAGGGGTCAAAATGTAATTAGGTGGACTATTTTGCAAAGTAGGTCAAGATGACCTCCCCTTAGGTCCAAATTTTGGTAAAAACCTAATTTGGACCTAAGAAATCCAATGGTGAAGTTGAATTTTAGGTTTGACTATGTTTGACTAGACATTTTACACAAAAATACAAATTAGGTCAAATAATGATCTAGGACCCCAATCGAGGTCAAAATAGGTTCCAAAGGTCAAATTGAAGGTTCTAAATCCTAGGGGATATTTTTTCATGAATTTTAGAGGGTTTAGTTGATTTTTATCCTGACCAAAACCTTGTTGAATTAAGCGGGTCTATTTTTGGGTTACAGAATGTCATTTAATTTCTAGCTCTCACAATAACCCATTTCTGACTGAACCAACCCACTTCTTATCTTATTCAGACCATTTGACCTATGTTTTGTCTCTGAGAAATCCCGTTTATGTACTACAATGGTAAAATTATAGTTTTAACCTTTGTTTCATGCTTTCTTCTCAGAACATTAGTTCCTTGAATTAAGTCCATCTCTAAGTTATGTAGGAGCTCTTATTCTCTTTCATAGGTCAAAATGAGCTAGTTAGGGCTCATGATGAGGCTCTCATCATGGGTGCATGTCCACATTGCCAGCGGACAGGAACCATTGGAAAAAGGGATGAGATACCCCAGCAACCGATCCTCCCTATTTAGATCTTTGATATTTGGGGCTTCGACTTCATGGGTCCCTTTCCTGTGTCCTTCCGATATGAGTACATCCTTGTGGCTGTAGACTATGTATCGAAATGGATAGAAGCCATACCCACACGAACCAATGACCATTTCATGGTCTTGGGCTTTGTCAAGGCTAATATCATTTCTCGGTATGGGTGCCCAAGGACAATCATATGGAGGACCTCACTTTAGGAAGATACACTTCACAAGACTACTCCAAAATTTGGGAGTCAACCACATGATAGCCACACCTTACCATCCCCAAACGAGTGGACAAGTTAAAGTGTCTAATAGGGAGATTAAGCGAATTTTAGAAAAAACTGTCAGGCTCGATCGTAAGGATTGGTCTAAAAAACTAAATGATGCTCTTTGGGACTACAGAACCATGTATAAGACTCCCTTCGGGATGTCTCCTTTCCATCTTGTCTACAGAAAGGCGTGCCATCTTCCCGTTGAAATCTAACATAAAGCCTATTGGGCTATTAAAAATGTTAACTTGAATCTGGATAAAGCGGGAAAGGTACATATGTTAGAGTTAAGTGAGCTTGAGGAGATTAGTAATGAAGCCTCTGAAACTTCTCAAGCTTACAAGCAACGTACAAAGGTCCAATATAAGCACATCATTAGAAATAATTTTGAGCCAAACCAGTGGGTCTGGCTTTTCAATTCCAGACATAAATTATTTCCAGGAAAGCTCAAGTCTCGCTGCGATGGGCCATACGTTGTTATCAATACTTTCCTTCATGGAGCTGTAGAAATTCAGAACCCTACTTCTGGTGCAAGCTTTAAGGTAAATGGCCAGCGACTTAAACCTTATATTGTTGGTGCTAGAGCACCACAATCATTTGTTTTGATGATAACAAAACACGTGTCATTTAACATTTACACTTTGAGTCCTAGATTTCAGGTCAATCGCAAATGGATACGTGATTAGACGGAGTTCGAGCTCGCATCTACGTCGGATTGGAGGAGCTTGATGGAAAACAGAGGAGATTCGCGAGGAGCGATAGATTGAAGAAGGAAGGAGATGAAGAATAGGATAGATTTCCTTCTCTTGTACTCCTTGTATTCTTCGTTTCTTCTGTTACTCTTTATTTTTGTTACTTAGATTCATGTTAAAGAGCCTCAAAGTACCCTAACAGTAGTCCTAGGAACACCTGCACAACCCTAGGATACTTAGGTTTTCTGTAGAACACTTAGAAAACCAATATAGGATTCAAACAGAGTTTCCAGACGTCTAATTCCCAAATCAGACGTCTAATAAAGTATTTTAAGACGTCTGACTGTTGTTTCAGACGTCTGATAACTGTTGCGCTGGACATAGCTAGTTCTGTCTGATGAAATCAGACGTCCAGACCTTAGACCAGACGTCTTAGGAGACATCTGATGACTTTGCCAGACGTCCAATTAGTGGACCGTTGGCTGGCTTAGCATACACTCAAGAATATGACCGTTAGAGCCTTATCAGACGTCCATAGGACTATCCAGACGTCTGATAATTGACCGTTTTGCCTCGGCTGACCCAAAATCTCTTCTCAGAGATTTTCTAACCATTGCAACGTTTGGAAAATCCATTCCCACAGTAAAAGTAGGTTTCCAGACGTCCAGACATAGTGTCAAACGTCCTATATGTCGTCTGATGGACTTGCGCAAGAACCCTATTTAGATCTGATTCAAGTCAGGAAGAGACCCGCCCAAAATCAGACGTCTGACCTTGGAATCAGACGTCTTAAAGTGAACTTTCAGACGTCTGATGATAGAATTAGACGTCTGATAAGTCTGTCAGAACAATGATTGTTCCTGATTTCGGCCTTTTTCTCTTGGGCTTTGTTCCCAATGGCTATAGAACCTTTCCTAAGCCTTCCAAAGCCTTCCTAAGGCCTCTATAAATAGAGGGGAACCTTTGCAACACAAATCAACACTATGAAACACCTAGAGAGACCAATATACACAAGAAACACTTTGTAATACACTTTCCACTCTCTTGTGTCCTAGATAGCTCTTGCTCTCCAAGCTCAAGCTCCATTCTCTTGAGAGCATCAAGCTGTTGCGCACCTGCTCTCCCGCCGTAGTTCACGAGAGCGAAGTTGTGCTGTCGCGTGGCTCACGCAACGCGTCATCAACTCGACGAACTCCTTGCAAAGGGGAGTTTCCTAACTCCTATAGAACCTAGGTTCAAAATTACTTTGTTGGCTCTATAGGACTTGTTTCTTTTATCTTTGTTATTTGGTTGGGTATTCGCTTTGCGAATTCCCGTCTCCTTCGCGAGACAAAATCCTTCTCGTGAAGAGAAGGGGTTGAGGTACGCTACCCTCTTTTAAGTAGCGTGGTTGTATTGAGGTTGAATCACCCTCGTTTAAAGTGATTCGGTTTAGTGGATTTTGATCAACTTGGTTGATCGAAAAATCCTAACTCGAGAGGGTTAGGTGGTGGTTTTCACCCGATTTGGGTTTCCACCTATAAATTCTTGTGTACTTTGTGTGATTGCTTATTTGTAAGATTATATTTCAATTTTGCAATTATTACGTCACCCCCTCCTGGTAGGGCCGAAAATTACATTTGGTATCAGAGCAGGTCTCGCGAAATCGACGTTACAAACCGGCGATGATCTAGATATGGAGGGAAAAGCATTCGTGTGCACCGAAGGACACGATACCTCGCGACCACCATACTTTGCAGGTATGGATTTCGTTTATTGGAAAAATCGTATGACTATGTGGTTGCGGGCCTACGACTTCCGAGTGTGGGAAAAATGCGAATCCGCATTTGTGATTCCCAAGAAACCCGCAAGAGGTTACTCAGAAGATCAGGTTCGGAATCTCAACCTCAACGTAAAGGCAATGAATGCCCTGTATTGCGCATTGAGTCCAAAAAAGTTCGAGAAAATCCAAGAGTGCACTACCACCTACGAGATATGGAGGAAGTTAGAAGACACTCATGAAGAGATGAGCTTGGAAGAAGATCTCGAGAAGGAGGAAACCGCTTGCTTTGGTTTCATGGCCAAAGAAAGCAATAGCGACAGCGAAAGCGGAAGCGACTCCGACAACGAGGTAAATCTCGATCTACAAGAAGCTTTTAATGAACTTTTTGAAGTTAGTAAATCACTAAAAATAGAAAACAAAAGTATTAAAAAGAACCTTAGTTTTCTTAAAAATGAAAATGATAGGTTAGAAAAACAACTTAAGGACATAGAAGCTAGTCCTAGAATTGATAACCTATTATTAGAAAATCAAAACCTCATCAATGAAAATAATAAATTGATTGAGGAAAATGATAGTCTAAAGTTAGAAATCTCTAATTTAAAGACTAAGATGAGTATTATAGAAAAAGAAATTGCATGTCTTAGGAAAAACTCCAACAAATTAATCAATAAAGTAGATAATTTTTATAGCCCTAAGGTTGAGAAAGGATCTCCATCAAGGAGACCTGCTAATCGATCCGGATCCAAGCTCACTTGGATACCGAAGAAAAAATTAGAATCTTGTTTTGTAGGGTTCAGGGATAATTACAACACAAAGGACTGGACCTACAAGCTCAAGGCTGGTCAACTCGAGTTGGGAGAACCAAGGAGTAGACCAAGGAGGAGAACAAGAAGACCGACGAGATGGCGAACAAGCAACGGATCCGCCGCACGTCGACCACCAGATTGGAGACCGGCACCAATGCCCGGGCCTCCAAGCTACGGATGGGAGCCCCATCGGATGTGGCATCCACCACCACCATTTGGGCCATTTTATTGGCCATGGTAGGTGAGGTAAAAATTCTTGACCCTATCTTTGTTTATCAGTAGCATTTAGATAGGGGGAGTTAAAATTTATGAGCTAATTGTCAATTTTTAAGGGGGAGATATAAGTTAGCTAAAATTCCTTTAGAAAGGGGGAGAAAAATAATAGCTATCTTGTTGTTATAAAAAAAGGGGGGGAGGACATTACCTTTGTTAAAAGAAATTCATAGAAGAACATGTTTTAAGGGGGAGTTATAGAAAATCAATCAAACCTTTTTGATAATGTCAAAAAGGGGGAGGATTTTTTTTGCATTATTATTTATGGTTTTGTCATCATCAAAAAGGGGGAGATTGTTGGTGCTAGAGCACCACGATCATTTGTTTTGATGATAACAAAACACGTGTCATTTAACATTTGCACTTTGAGTCCTAGATTTCAGGTCAATCGCAAATGGATACGTGATTAGACGGAGTTCGAGCTCGCATCCAGGTCGGATTGGAGGAGCTTGATGGAAAACAAAGGAGATTCGCGAGGAGCGATAGATTGAAGAAGGAAGGAGATGAAGAATAGGATAGATTTCCTTCTCTTGTACTCCTTGTATTTTTCGTTTCTCCTGTTGCTCTTTATTTTTGTTACTTAGATTCATATTAAAGAGCCTCAAAGTACCCTAACAGTAGTCCTAGGAACACCTGCACAACCCTAGGATACTTAGGTTTTCTGTAGAACACTTAGAAAACCAATATAGGATTCAAACAGAGTTTCCAGACGTCTAATTCCCAAATCAGACGTCTAATAAAGTATTTTAAGACATCTGACTGTTGTTTCAGACGTCTGATAACTGTTGCGCTGGACATAGCTAGTTCTGTCTGATGAAATCAGACGTCCAGACCTTAGACCAGACGTCTTAGGAGACGTCTGATGACTTTGCCAGACGTTCAATTAGTGGACCGTTGGCTAGCTTAGCATACACTCAAGAATATGACCGTTAGAGCCTTATCAGACGTCCATAGGACTGTCCAGACGTCTGATAATTGACCATTTTGCCTCGGCTGACCTAAAATCTCTTCTCAGAGATTTTCTAACCGTTGCAACGTTTGGAAAATCCATTCCCACTGTAAAAGTAAGTTTCTAGACGTCCAGACATAGTGTCAGACGTCCTATATGTCGTCTGATGGACTTGCACAAGAACCCTGTTTAGATCTGATTCAAGTCAGGAAGAGACCCGCCCAAAATCAAACGTTTGACCTTGGAATCAGATGTCTTAAAGTGAACTTCCAGACGTCTGATGATAGAATTAGACGTCTGATAAGCCTGTCAGAACAACGATTGTTCCTGATTTCGGGCTGATTCTCTTGGACTTTGTTCCCAACGGCTATAGAACCTTTCCTAAGCCTTCCAAAGCCTTCCTAAGGCCTCTATAAATAGAGGGGAACCTTTGCAACACAAATCAACACTAAGAAACACCTAGAGAGACCAAGATACACAAGAAACACTTTGTAATACACTTTCCACTCTCTTGTGTCCTAGATAGCTCTTGCTCTCCAAGCTCAAGCTCCATTCTCTTGAGAGCATCAAGCTATTGCGCACCCTCTCTCCCGCCGTAGTTCACGAGAGCGAAGTTGCGCCGTCGCGTGGCTCACGCAACGCGTCATCAACTCGATGCACTCCTTGCAAAGGGGAGTTTCCTAATTCCTATAGAACCTAGGTTCAATATTACTTTGTTGGCTCTATAGGACTTGTTGTTTCTTTTATCTTTGTTATTTGGTTGGGTATTCGCTTTGCGAATTCCCATCTCCTTCGCGAGACAAAATCCTTCTCGTGAAGAGAAGGGGTTGAGGTACGCTACCCTCGTTTAAGTAGCGTGGTTGTATTGAGGTTGAATCACCCTCGTTTAACGTGATTCGGTTTAGTGGATTTTGATCAACTTGGTTGATCGGAAAATCCTAACTCGAGAGGGTTAGGTGGTGGTTTTCACCCGGTTTGGGTTTCCACCTATAAATTCTTGTGTACTTTGTGTGATTGCTTATTTGTAAGATTATATTTCAATTTTGCAATTATTACGTCACCCCCTCCTGGTAGGGCCGGAAATTACATATATTACTCTTTCAGATGGCTAGGTTTTGGACGCACTTTGGCTTGAGGAGCCTTAGCTCCTCCCACTCTCCTCCTCAGGTGATATTCTTCTTTGTCTGCATTTTTCCAATGAGGACATTGTTAGTCTTAGGCATGGGGGGGTATAACCTGAGAATGTTTATAGCATTTATAAATATTTACATACATTTAGGACAATTCAAACTTACATAAAAAAAAACTTTTATTTTATTGAGATGAATTGGTTAGTCCTTAGCAAAACATCTTTGTCATGGAGGTGTCATTAAAAATTTTCCTTCTTTAATTGTTTCTTAAGTTTAGAATCCAATACATTTACTTCATTTGCACGTAGACTAGGTAATAGATCTTTGAAGAAAACCAATAAGCATTTTTAGTCTACTGAACCCTTGGACAGTTAATAGGGAGTCAGGCATAATATCTTCTAGTAAATCTACCTCATATTTGTGAGAAGAAAGTAGAGAGATTACTGGTGCGCTAAGTCTAGTACAAGGACTCTTAAGTTTTGGACAATTAGATGATGATACCTCAGTATTAGGCAAAGTTTTCACTCTCTGTTCCTGTGTGCATTGTGTGAATTCCTGAGAGTCACCAAATAAGGCAGATACACAGAGATTGAGTCTTAATAAAGCTATGACTATGGTGGATGGTTACGATCGTCCTTCATAGAGTCCTCGACCGAAGGAGGGTAATAGTGTCAAAGGTAAAAAATATGCTTGTCCTATCCATTCCTTGCAGGTGCCGAGAGTAGGCACTTCCACCAAATAAGCCACACAATATCCTCTTGACCATCATCATCCCTAATAATGCCTCATAAATAAAAAGTCTGTGCCATGTTATGTTGATTTATAAATGAAAAAAAAGTAGAAAAAGAGAAAAGAAACAATTATATTTAGAAAAAAAAAAGAAGAGAAGAAAAAGAAAAGAGTTCAAGTTTATAGTTTTATCTTCGTGACGATGTTCTGTGGCAATAAAAACACCCATTGCGATCCATCAAATATGACCCATACCTACCTTTCAGTATTTCTGATCGCCCGAATACTAGCTGAGGACTCTAACTTAGTTGTAGAGCTATTAGGACTTTAGTTGAAGTGTGAATGCCATGTGAGGCCACCAAACAGTGAGTATATTTACTATATTTGGTGAGATTTGTGATCTCAGAAAGAAAAGAAGAAAAAGAGTGAGAACAAAGGAATATCAGGAGAGCACAGTTATTTAGCCTCTCTCCAAGTTAACTTGTTTAATAGTCTAGAGATCTAGAGTCTGTAGTACTAGATTACATGTAGCACTAGATGAGTGTGTGCCACCAAATACAAATCCATTCAACTCGATATCTCCTACATAAGCCAAAAAGTCAAGGTCAAATTGCAGATTATCTTCTGCTTTATCCCCAAGGGAAGTAATTGCCTATCCCAATAGAAATATTTACTAAGGGTGAAGTACGAACTCCCAATGCGAAGTGGCTTTTCATGAGGATCTGTTGTCTAGGCTATTATCACTTCACAGTTGTATGGATCTCTAAATGTTTGAAATAAGGAAAGAAGAAATCTTCTGATTACTTTTATTATTTTTCACTTTTGCTAGGGACTAGTAAATCTTAGGCATGGGGGTATTTGATGAGTCCATTTTAATGGACTATTGTTACGCCTAAGTTAACTTTATTCTTACATTTTATGTTTGTTAATAACTACATTAGGTCATAGAATGATTTCATGCATCATTACTTAAGTTTACATATATTCTATTGCATTCTATAACTTATTATGTATATAAATAATTATTTTATATTTCATTAGTGTAGGAATAACTTATGTTATATTACATTTCAACATGCCACTCTCTCATGCAGGTCACGCACACAGTGCACCCTCTCCATCTCCACTTGATCAACTCCATCTAGCTATTTTAAGAGTTAACAATAACTGAGAAAATGGGAGAGGAGGAACAAATTTGCAAAGAAACCAGGGTCTTTTGAAAAGATTCCCCCCCCAGGGATCTTTTGGCTCTCGTCGGCCTCAACAAATCGGCCACCCAAATCTCAAAATGGTTAACGGTAGCCAATTTTACTAAGGGATTTAAAATCCCTTGAATTGCACCAAGGAAGAAGAATGGAAGGGAGGAGATAAAAATCGCATGGGATAATGAATCTTCTCGTCTCTCTCGGCGGGGGGGATCATCTGGAACCGCACCATTGTGGACCCTACACACACCGTGAAGGGGAGCTTGCACTATGGCCCTCTCACCCTTCTTACCACGGCCAGACCACACACAAGGTAGTTGCTCCTCACACAGCAATGCCACCATGCGCACCCTCCCAGCGTGCATGTGCATCCTCTCACTGCAACCTGTGTGCACGCTCCCTCAAGGCTAGCGCACCTCTCAAAGTGTTGCAGCAATAGAGCAGCCTTGCACCGGCTCTTCCTTCCCCGCCAGCAACCCTCACACCACGCACCCTATCACGCGCTCACAGTAGCACAATCTCCTTTGCGTGCAACCCTCTCCAGCCACACCAGGCGCGCAAGACAAACCGCACGTAGACGCTCGCATGCCACAACCTCTCCGCCTTCTTCTTCCTTTGCTTCTATCAAATCGCCTGCAAACAACCAAAAGAACCCACCATAGCAACCACACCCCCATGCAACCCTCGTCGGCCACGCTTGCGTGCAACCATGCCCGCACGCAGCAGCGCTCGCGTGCAACCGCGCCCTTGAGCGTGCGCAGCACCTTCACGTGCAGCAACCACCTGAGGCGGCTATAGTCCCTACTGCTCCTCTTCGCCGCCACCTGCTGTCCGGCCAACCGCCACCGGCCATCTCCCGCGTCATCGTCATTGTCTACAAGATCCTCTCCTCTGGTGGAACTCCTCCTCCCAAGCAAACTGCTGGCGACGCCTCCTCCAACGTACGGTAAAGAGAGAGGAAGTTTCCTCTATTTTTGAAGGAATTGATACTTACATTTCTTGCCATTGTCACTTAAAATATGGTGAATTTTCTTAACTTGTGTTATGTGCATCATTTGACATTGAAATTTAATTCAGATTTGCATGCAATTCAAACTTAAATGATATGCCACTACACATGCATCATGTGCATACTTTTGGGAGCTTGATTTATGACGTAAAATTTACATAAAAAGTCCATAAACTCTCATGAAATTGCAAGTTCCATTTAGAGTAGCATATTCATTGAATTGATTTCGTGAAGGTGTCTACGAACATTATAACTCTCTACTTGTGAATTTATTGGATCTATTCCTCCTTGTGGACACGGCATCCTTTTTGTGGTTTAAATTGACATCTATTTTAATCTTTGATTCAGAGATTTCCACCACATAAATTACAACGACATATCATTCTATTATTTTCTTAATCAAGTGAAATACTCTCACACCAGTAGCTCAAATAGATTATGGGTTTTTGGAATGACGGTTTGCCTCTTGTTAAGTGCTAAATTCAATGCCTTCAGTCGAGCAGAAGGTGGCCAAGGAGAAGGGGTGGTTAGATCAAAGCAATTTCGTAAAACAAGCACCTTGATGAATAGTCTGGTTGGTCCAACCAGGTGCTTCTTCAGATCAATAGGCTGATGATGCATATCAAACCCAATCAATCTGGTGGGTTGATGGATGTGAATCAATAGATGTGGAGCCCACCACATGTTTTGTGGCTTGAAAAGATGTGAAGATATGAATCTAGGGTATGGCTGAATCAGCTTAGCCTAATCAGAGTAAGGGTCCTCAAATGATAATGGATCTGTGGAAAATGTAGGAACCCTACTATGGGATTAGAGAAGGATAAAATGTGATTGTTGGTTTGATCAGTGTTCGATTCCTGGTCGAAAGATGGAGGTGAATTGTTTGCAACTAGATTAGAAAGAGGTGATTCAGATTAGAATTGATTACGGTGGTGGGTCGTAGTTGGGATTAGGTTTTGAAAGGCTTTGTATGAGGTGATGTGTCTACTTTGAGTTCCAAATCATCAGGCTCAGAATTAGAATCAAAGAATGGGTCATGGATACTGAGGTCCTAAATTGGCTCATAATTTTCTGAAAACAATTGTTCTTCGAAATCAAAGTATGATTGGCAACAATCAATTTGTAATAATCAGCTTCTAAACCTGATTCAAGATTGAGATTTCCACCATTGAATAAATCATGATTCATGGAATTATCAACCTGACTTTGGTCTAACCTAGTCGCTAATTCTAAGCTCAAAGAGGTGTCCTTATTAGGCATAGGCTCAGGTTCAAGGCACCTAAGGTAGATTCAATCAAATCCAAACTCTTCCAACTCCTTTAATTCCGTGTCGTAAATTGGTGTGACTTCTGACAAATCAATTCATTCTTTTGAGGAATCTCAAGAGGTATAATCATCGAATACGAGCCCAAAATCAAAATTTAGATCTAAAATCTAATTCTCATCACATTGGGCCTCTTGATCATCCCAAATAGGCTCATATCTAGATTCTAGGTTTAAGGTAGGAATTAGGCCACTAGAATCTAGGCATGGTTCTATTGGGATGTTAAAATCACTCTTGAGGATTACCTTAATAGGATAAGGTGAGAAAATTATATTCTTGAGTGGTTCTAACTCAAGCTCATCATAGGTGTTTGGTAAATCAAGGCATGATGGACCAACTTCATCGCTCTTTATGGCTGGTTCATAATCTGGAACACCTGCAACTGGATCCAGCCAACCCACATTTTGATCTTGTATGTCATTCTGTAGAAACTTTGAATCTAATTCCATTTGGATTGGGGGTCCACAACAACCCCTACTTTTGAACCTGGGCTCTAGGAAATTATATTGATCTTCAACATTGCTCCAAGATATCTCATCAATATCTATATGTTGATGTGGGTATTTCTGATCAATGGCTTGTTGTAATGTATTTAGCATATACTCACATTTCTCAATGAGACCCTAGTGTATTTCCCAAAGTGGTGGCTTTGTTAGACACTGTACATACTTAGTATTATGTAGTCTCCACAATTCATTCTATTATGATAATAGGTCATCCCGAGTTGAACCATGTATCATTTGTGTGAACATCATTCCAGCACGGTTCATAATGAGGGTTGTTGTTTCTGGTACATTAACCTGAATGTTCCTAGATGGATCTGAGGTTTTGTAATACTCTCCAAGATGTCTAAAGCAGCCTTAATCATTTTTTCCTTGATTCTCATATGGGATTCAAGTTTTCTGAATATTCTTCCTAAATTGTCAAGTTGAATTTCAAAATCAGGTGATGGATCAAGGTGTAGAATCAAATTCAGGTCCATATTGAATTGATTAGATCAGATCAGATTTCCCATAGAAGATCAACTCTAATGGAGGCTTCTAGGTTAGACCTAAGGATCTCTCCTATGCATGTGCACTATAGAATAGATGAGGGACTAGATGTGTATTGGACCCAATCAATGTACCCAAAAATTTTGGATGACTAAGGCTGTTTCGAGGCGGATGATACCTTTGAATTAGAAATCCACACACCCCGAGAATTACTTGGGCAACCAGGAAGGGAGAGTCCTACAAAGACCCCTACATGGTAGAGTGTCCCCATGGGTTATAGGGTTTCCCTCGCCAGTCCTTGACCAGAATGTGTGAATTGTAACCTAAGTCTGCCAATTTTAATCCTAATTGTGCCTTGAATTTCATTTGATTTAGAAGTTGATTCAATTTGTGACCTAATTTGGAGGTTGGTTGACTCACAAACTGGACCAACTTTACCTGACCTGCCTAAGGTCATGGATGAAATTTGGGTCAAGACCCAAATCACCTTGAATTGATTCTTAGGTTCTTAAGTCCCAACTTTTTGAGTTCAAGTGAATTTAGAGTCTTAATTTTAGTGTTTACTTTAACAGATCAGTTTAGGCAAGGGCTTTGGTGGTACACAAATGCAGGAGGGTCAATTTCTTTATTTTAGGTAAATGTGTACTAATAGTGCAAAACCCTAATGTGGAAACCCTAATTGACTCTATTTTCAAGTCCAATTTGATCTCAAATATGACACCATAGAATAAAACAAGAATTTGAATGGTACAAGATGTTGAGAAAATTTAGCGCAAATCCCTAACATGTATAGGAAATCAGGATGGGGATCTCTAATCAAAATCAACTCAACTTCAATTAGATTTCAAATTAGCAAATCAGGAAATACTTTGCCTTTAAATGACCTTACTAAGAAAATATGGCAAGTGGATCCTAATTTATTTTGTTTCCTTTTTCTCTTTCCCAAGATTAAGAGATGATTAAGGAAGAAGGGAAATTTTACCTGCACCTGGAGTGGTTGATTGCGTGGAAGATCTCCGTGATGTACCTCGCAAAACACAGTAAAGCAGATAGCGTAAGTTAGTAATAAACTCAGTCAAAAAATGATAGGATTAGTGGTGAATTGTGTGTTGATCCTCAGCAACGGCGCCAAAATGTTAGGTCACTTTTATCGAGTTTTAAGAAATATGCATTGTAGTACAGTCAACAAAAGCAATCCAACACTTAAATTTATAAACTCAAAAACACAAGTGAGTCTGAGGTCATTCTCAAGGAGAAATTATAAGCAATTCAATCCACTAATCACAATATCAAGAATAATATGCAAATGAAATCAAAATGATGCTCAATATATATCAGGAGAATATCTCAAAATGTCAGGAATAAGAGTGCGAAAAGCTTCGGTTAAAAGGGTGGCTTGAACCATCAAATTTAACATATAATTAAGCTCTAACCAATATCTCAAAAAAATCAATGGTAATCTGTAACCACTAAATATTAAATTGCACGTCAGCAGATGTATCAATAGTAACCAATCAATCAGGCACCAAGTTAGACGATAGATCCAAGGCACAGATGCCTTAACCTCAAGGCCTCAGAGGACCTAAGGTACAACAGTAGCAGCACACAGAGATGTAAAGGCCTCACAAGCTACTGATTGGCTAAGTGACAAGGGTGAGAGAGGGGGCACGAATCTTGAGGCAACAGTAATGCAAAAACCCTCCCCCCTCCTCCTCAGCTTTCTCTCTTCCAGAACCAAGTCAGACCTAGGTAACCGGGTAAATGGATCCATCCCAGACCCACCGGCATGTGTGGCAGGCGAGGGCATGTGCAATGGGGTGTGGGTAAGGAACCTCACCCCGTGCGTGTTGAGGCGAAGAGCTTTAGGTACAGAATCAATTTATTTGCCTTCAGAAGCTTCCATCTTTCTGATGTGGGACTAATCCCACTCTTTTTTCTATGTGAGGCTCCTTCCAAATTGAAGCAGCTATGCCTGGTGGTTGACTTCATACAACTATTGTAGCTACATGCTCCTTCGATTGAAGCTGTAGTTCCCCTAAGAAGATGAAGCCGTGTTAGGTGAAGACAGTAGCAGGGTGAATGATGGTCGAAGTGGAGCTATTGTGGTCGGAGAAGACGATGCCAGCGATGGTGAGCTGATGACCTGAGGAAGGAAATACAGCCATGCGGCCTTGTCAAAAGCATTTAGGAGCTTTACATGAGTATGGCGAGTGTCGTGGTGGTCATGGCATGCTGTGAGGGTGTGTGTGGGTGAGTAGCAAATTCGGAGAAGGAGAGCAAAGAAGGTGGTGTTCGATGGGGTGTTCTGGTGCTGCTAAGGCAAAATTCGATGAGGGCTTTTGAAGGTGGAGTTGTTTAGGTGTAGGTTAGGTTGAGTTGGCGCCAAAATGGGTGTGGTTAAAGGTTGGTTAGGTGGCACCAACTTAAGGGTTCTAGAAGGTGGGTAGGTGTAGGGTAGGGAAAATCGTATAAGGTGATGGTTATGTGGTGGATGGTTGAGGGTAATTGGAGCCAAGTGTAGGGATGTGTAGGGGGCTAGTTATGGTGGATTAAGTGGAGTTGGTGCCATGTGTAGGAGGGTTAAAGGTGGCACCACTAGATGGATGGTGGAGATAGGTTAAGGGGGGACGCGTAGGGTGGATGATGGGGCTTCAAGTTGGCACCACATTGAAGGGATGTGGAGGCTCTTTTGGCGACAACTTAAAGTGGGTTAAGGTGGTGGTTATGGGTGGTTTTGGAGGGAAAATTAGATGGCCTTTAGTGGTGGTGGTGTGAAGAGTCATGAAGGTTGGTGGCACCAACTAGGAGTGGACTAGTTAGCTTGCTGAGGTGGTGGACTTGGAGTAGTGGCTAGGGTGAAGTTAGGTTAGGGATTAGATGGATGGCCATGGAGGTGGAGCTGGTTTTGAGCTTAGCTAAGCTAGATAAGATAGCTTAACTAATGCTTGAGTAGATGAAGAGGTAGGGAGGATTTGGGTTTAGGGAGGAGGAGCTGAGGAAGTAGCCTTGAGCTACCCTGAAGCTTGTGGGAGCTGGCTGTGGACTTTCTCTGCTGACCTAGCTTAGCTAGCTAAAAACTAGTAGCTAAGCTAAGTTGATTGGAGCTCCTATGAGCTTAGAGGAGCTAGGTGGAGCTGGAATGAGCTGAGCTGGAGCTGGATTGAACTCATGTCAACTCAATTGAGCTAGTTGAGCTCCCAGTGAACTGAATGGAGCTGGGATGAACAAGACTCATCCATGTTGAGCTAAATCTAAGATAAGTTGAGCTAATGTCAATGGAGCTCCCAGTGAACTAAATGGAGCTGGGATGAACTAGACTCAACCAAGTTGAGCTAGATATGGGCTAGGTTAACCTAGGATGAGTTGCCCTGAGCTGCCATTCAGCCAAGATGAGCTTAATGGGGCTAAATGGAGCTAACCCTAGTTCAGGCAAGCTGGTATCCAGCTATGTGGAGTTGGATCTAGCTAAGTCCCAGTTGAAATGAGCTCCTTCTTCATCATTTGCCTTCATGAGTGTCAGGGTTTTAGGGTTCTGCTTATCTGTTTTAACCCTAACACTCAAATAAACATGTTAGAGATAACAAAACAATGCAATGCATGCCTAACTTATATGATGCCTAAATGAAACCCAAAAACCCATTTGCGGAGCAAATTCCTAAGAGCTAGGTTTGTTTTAATGCATAAGAATGATGATAAACTGGTATTTATCACACCCCCATGCTTATCTTTTGCTAGTCTCGTAGCAAACTTTAATTTCACAAAATAGAATTTTGGGAAAATCTAATTTTTTCAATTTTTGAGGAAAAAGAGATTACTGGGCTTTGGTTAGTCTAAGCACAGGTGGTATAGGATTTGTTAAGGATAAACATCAAGATTGATTTTTGGAACCAAAAATTAGACAAAAATAGGATCAATATATCCTCAAAAAAATTCGCAGATTAACCCCTTGTTAATTCAGATGACTTGAAATTTCTGTTATTAGGATTTTTCTGGCTCTTGAATATGATTTGCAACTTACAATAACCTTTAAAACCTTGTGTCCGTGCTTATGAAAAGCCAACATTTATAAGGGCATTTTTTTGATTTAGAACTTTCTTTTTTCACTCCCTCATGATTATTTTTAGCTTAGTCTTACAACAAATGTGTCAGGATCATCATTCCCATTACCAATCCTTGAGGGGGCTCTGGCGCCAGTACTTCGAGATAGTACTATCCATGACACCACCCAGGAGCTCACAACCCCAAAACACAATGCAGTGTAAAGGGACGCTCCAAGCAAACTCAAGCTCTTGCTCTGACACTAGAGGCATAGCACCGTCCAAGACACTTAAATTGCAAAAATGTGCTTTAATGTTCCATCTAAAGATATGAAATATAGATATGGAGTAGCATCAAGGCAGTAACATGTTGACATCACGTCCTCAAAGGAGGCGTTTTCCTCCTCGATGGTGGGAACTTAAACCAATGATCTGCTTCAGACTTTTACTAATGCCAAACAAGGGGATTTTTCTAATTTTTAGTTGTTTTTAGGTGTTGGCTTGTGTGTGAAATTTGACACAAGAAGTTCTACATGAAATGCAAGTTTTTGAATCAGAAACTAAGCCAAGTACTTTCCATATTACAAAAAGAGGATCAAGGCACATGAATTATCATGAGTTCACGTGCAATTTTGTAGAAGGATATCTGATCTAGTCTAAAGATAGATCCTGATGTTCTAATAATCAGATTTGTATCCTTATCCCTAGTTTGTTAAAGGTTAAATCCCATTGTACCAAAAGTGAGTTTTCAACCTTAGTACCAATTTCAAAATTTTCCTCAAAAAGTTTTCAATGTTTTTATTTATTTTTGGGTATACAAGTAGGAAAATAAAATGACTAAAGAAAAATGCATGTTTTTAGGTTTTGAAAATCCTAAATCGACCATTTAGACTTCAATGCTGGATGCACGTTGGGTGAAAGAAGACAGTGAAAGGAGGGAGGATGGCAGGCGATCTTAGGGCGAATGGAGGGAGAAATCATGATGGTGAAGGCTAGCCGACCTGGAGGTCCAGGGCTTAGAGACAGAAGGAAAGAGTAGGAGCCAGGGATGCTGGAAGATGGGGAGCGAGCATGGGGAGTGCAAACAAGGGGAGGCATTGGGGCGACAAGGAGGTTTTGTGTTTCAGGTGTCAATGCCGAGGGCACATGGTAGTGGTTTGCCGTCATCCACTCATATGCAGAGGGCATGGCCACAAGCAGGATTCCTGTGTGACCAATAGAGTGTAGGAGAGGGATGGGTTCAACCTACATCCAGGGGTAGCAAACTTTAGGATGCCACCACCCCTGCCTCCTCCTACCTATGGGGGTCATACGGTGGATGTTGAGGTACCCATGACGGAAGAAATCAAAACCGCTGAACTATGCTACGAGGGGCTTTGGTAGGAGAGGTGATGATCAGCACTCCCTCCTTGGACAATATTCATCAATTGGTAAGGTCTCTATCTCTATCGACTGATGATTCGAAGGTTATGTTCCTCTCACCCACACGGTTTGTGCTTTTTGATTTGGGGATGATGGATGTTGAACGTCTACGATTTTGAGCAAGTTCTTCTGATGGATTGATGGTGATTTGGATATTGGTCTCTTTTTTTGATGGATCCTTGCCCGAACGAATGCCCCAAAGGATAGGTTCTAGATCGGGAAGGCTGGGGATCAGGGGCTTACCTTTAGATCTGAGATCGAAAGTGGTGGTGGCAACCATGATTGCAGGCTTTGCTACTCTGGCTGAAGATGCGGAGGTTGATTTAATGGAAGGAGATGGTCGGGTTATGAGTGTCTTGGTGGATGTCTTCAAAGTAGGTTCTGTCCTAGAAAGGATAATTCTTCAAAGTGGGGGGAGCTCCTGGCTTCTGGCATTAAGCTTCACAATGGGTGATATTGATGGGGAGAACTGTCAAGATAAGCCGTCTTATGCGGAGGTGATTGGTGTGGAGGATGTCGTGCATCAGATGGGTAGGATGATCCCTGATGAGGCACCTATGACCAAGAAGCGTAAGGATCATCACCATCTTGGGGAGAAGGAGGAAGTAAGGGAGTTGGCTCCAATGGAACCTGCTATAGTGGAGGATGTGGCAGTAACTCAACCTTTGTCAGATTTAGTAGAAGAGAGGATCCTGCAAGAGACTTCAAATACTTCTAAGCAACCCCAATCCAAGTTAAATGAAATGGAAGGTCAGAAATTTAGAGCTGGGACAAATACCAAAGGAGGTGTGGGTAGATCTCCTTATAAACTTAGATAGAGAAGACCAACCACAGCTGTGAAAATTGATGAAAACTCGGTGGCTGCTATTATGAAGGTGGGCAAGGCCCAGGATTCAAACAGGGGGGATTTCTTTGGAGGACGATGAGAGTCCTCACATGGAACGTGCGTGGGTTGCGCGAAAAGAGCTAGATGGCTTCCCTCTCAAGGTATCTGAGAGAGTGGGAGATTGATTGTGCCATAATTCAAGAAACACACAATGAGAAAGAAGAGGACAGGGTCTGCACTGACTTGAAGAATGCAGGGATGGCTGAATGTGTGTCTCTCAATGCTCATGGCAGATCAGGTGGGATCGCTCTTTGGTGGGGAAAGGCTTTTCTTCAATTGCTAGAGGTGCATAAAGCCCAGCATTTGGTGACATGTGAGTTCAAAAGATGTCAGGGGGAAGAGGTGTATTCCATCACTGGTGTATATGGGCCATGTCTTGCATCGATGAGGCAAGAATTATGGGATGATTGGGTTGCAACCGTAGAACTTATACAAGGGGCTACTTGGTTGGTGGGCGGGGGGGGGGGGATTTCAACTGTGTCCTGACAGAGAGAGACAGGCCAAATGGTGTAGTGGATAGTGCATCCCTTGGCTTCCAATTGTTGGTCCAAAATCTGGGTTTAAGTGAATACCCATCTTCTGGTGCTAAGTTTACTTGGAGAAATGGTAGTAGACTTATGTCAAAGATTGACAAATTTTTGGAAATGCCAATCTCCTCAAAATGTACCATATATCAACAGTTTCTGGGTTGGAACACCCTTTCTCATACCACACCCCCTAGTTTGGGACAGTGGGGAACAAATTCAGGTCGGCTCCTATTTCAAATTTAAAAGGTCATGGACGTGTGAACCAGGTTTTGTAGAGATGATTCAGGTGTGGTGGAGGGCCAAATGAGTGGAAGGATCAGCTACTATCAAGTTTGCTTCTAAACTGGCTGATTTACGCAAAATGCTTAAAAAATATGGGGTTTTGATATCTACATTGAGACAACAAAAACATCTGGAGGCTTTGGAGAAGATCAAGGGCTTGGATATAAAATAGGTAACAGGACCTCTATCTAACGAAGAACTTGATGATTGAAGAATGTGGCAAGGAGTGGTGGCGGAGGAAGATTTGAAATAGGAGATGGATTGGAGGGAGAGATCAAGACAACTTTGGCTGAAGGAGGGCGATGCCAACACCAAATATTTTCATCTCGCAGCCAGTTCTCGCAGAAGGGCGAACATAATCTCTTCCATAGTCAAGAATGGTCAAAGAATCTCCTCTATGCAAGAGATTAGGTTGGAAGCCATCAAATATTACAGGGATGCTTCGTGGGCTGTAGCTAGAGGTATGTGGAGGATGATGGTGACTGATGCACCTAAAAGTTTCTGAGGAACAGGCTTCCAAATTGACGGATACCATAATTGAGAAAGAAACTGTGGACACCCTAAAAGAGCTAAATAGTGAGGGCTCCCCTGGGCCTGATGGCATCCAAGTTTTCTTTAACAAGGAACTATGGAGCTTGGTTGGTAGTGAGGTGATGGAGGTCATCAAGGAATTTGAGAGAAGGAATTCGAGCTTTGATAGGATCAGCCGATCCTTTCCTTTTTTGCTGCCGAAGGTCCAAGGAGCAGAGAGTTTCTCTGATTTCAAGCCTATTGCACTCTCAAACTCAATTTATTTGGTGGTGAGCAAAATATTGGCAAATAGGTTGAGGTCGGTCTTGCATAATCTGATTCATCCTGTCCAATCAGCATTCCTCCCTAATAGATCTTGCAAGAATCATTTATTATGGCTTAGGAGATGGTGTGTGGATGGTACAGAAGGAAATGTAAAGCTTTTATGTGGAAAGTTGATTTTCGGAAGGCTTATGACTCTATTTCATGGCTGTATCTTTGGGAGGTCTTTAAGAGAAGAGGGCTCCTGTCCTTATGGATCCCATGGATGAAGCACTGTATCACAACCTCTTCTTTCTCTCCTTTGATCAATGGCAAACCATGTGGGGTGTGGATTCAGCCACAATGTGGTGTTAGGCAAGGATGATCGTTAGCCCCATTGGTCTTCAACCTTGCTGTGGATGGACTAGCTAGGTATGCCTGTAAACTAGTTGAGGCTGGTGTCATCAGAGGATACTCACTGTCTAACCGAAGAGCTAATGCCCCTGTAATCCAATATGTAGAGGACACAGTATTTTCTATTGAGGGGACAACTACTGCAACCCAAGCAATAGGACATATGGTGAACATCTTTGGGGATTTGTCTAGTCTGAGATTAAACAGAGAGAAATCCACCCTGATATGTTTTGCCATGAAGGAGTAGGAGCAATATGCACTGTCAGCCATGTTGGGAACTCCTCTATCAAACCTGCCAATCTGATATTTTGGGTTGCCATTGAGATATTCAAAGCTATGGAAGAGTGATTGGAATGCCCTCTTTGATAAGATTTTTGTTAAGCTGGAAGGATGGAACAATAAGTTCCTATCTAAGGGTGGAAGGTTAATCTTGTTAAATTCTGTTATCACTTCCATTCCGATTTTCTACGTTTCCCTTTTCAAAGCTCCGAAATCCATTTGGAAACGGTTGGATTTGATGCGAAAGAAATTCTTTTGGAAAGGTGCACGACATGAGGGTAAGTTCATGCAGCCACTGAAATGGGAACATCTATGTCACCCCAAGGAAGAAGGTAGACTTGGGATTAAAGCACTTAAAGAGTTTAATGAAGCCTTATTGATTAAATGGGCTATCAAAATTCTATATGGGGAGGAAAAGTTATGGCTTGAACTTATTGATGATGGCTATGGTTGCTCCAACAGTGCTTTGAATAGATTATACCCCACCAAACCCTCCCCATTTTGGCGTTCTATCACTCAAGCTATCAGAGATAATTGGCACTTCTTGCAGCCAGTTCTTAGAGATGGCAGGCACTTCAGTTTCTAGAAAGAGTAGTGGATGTCGTTGGGTGCCCTGCAAGAGTCTTATCTGAGGGTCTACTCGGCTTCTACTGATAAGGATGGGGTGGTTAATAACTATTGGTCTGAATCAGGCAGATGTTGGCGGTTGACTGAATCTGAGGCAGTCAGGGAGAGGACCAGATTTTGGGAAGAAAAGCAGTGCCTGGTTTCAGACTTACAAATCGTCTGTCCAAGACCTAGTGTGGAGGATACTTATGCATGGGATGGCATCTATACGACTCAACGCGTTTATGGAAAAATTAGGTGTTCCAACAGTGGTATGGGAGGCGATTATACTGATAAGAAGCTATGGCTATTGAAGGTCCCTCTCAAGGTACAAATCTTTCTTTCGTTATGTATAAGGGATGGTCTGATAACAGGAGACCTTAGGCACAGGAGGATGGGGACAACACTGCATGAGTGCCATCTTTGTTGGATGCGCACTGATAGTTTGAATCATTTGTTTTCCTCTTGTTTGGTCACTGACACGATTTGGAGAAAAACATGCAACGAGCCCCTTCCATAATGGAATCTTTATGGCATGGTTTTGGGATAACTGGGAAGCCACATTTATGCGTGGCAGTGACCCTTTGGTGCGTGTGGAGGACGAGGAATGAGAGACTATTTCAGGAGAGACCAGTTTGTTGTGTACAAATTGTAAATGAGTGCTAGTCCCTCATACATAGATGGGGATCTAATTTGTAGGTCTCTTTGTATTTATTTTTATTATTAATAAATTACCCTCTCAGATTGCTATCATAGTATGATAGCTTTCCTTTCTGTTTCAAAAAAAAAATCCTAAATTGATCGTCAAAATTTTAAAAACACCCCTCCATGCTTAAGATATGTAATGTCCTCATGCTTTAGGAGGGAAAGAGGGATCACCTTAGTGATAGGCGGTCAGGTTTAGGATAGTCAAAACCTGGAGACAAAAAGAAAGTAGGAAAAATGATGGGTTACCTCCCATCCAGTGCTACCTTTTACGCCATTTAGTTAGGTGTAGTGTGCATCAATGATCAGCTGTGGTAGGGTCGGTTAAATTGAAAGATTCTGTAGGAAGAATCAGGGCACGATCCAAATAGGGCTTTAAACATTGGCTGTTGACTTGAAAACTCGTATTAGTTTTTGGATCAAAAAGATCAACAACGCCGTAAGGATATGTTTTCAGGACAATAAAGGGGCAAATCCATTTTGATTTTAACTTACTAGGAAAAATACGTAATCTTTCATCGAAGAGGCAAGCACGTTGATTGACGTCAAAATGTTTCCGAGCATTGCATTTATCATGAAATTTCTTTGTTTGGTCTTTATAAATCTGTGCATTTTCATAAGAAAAATTACATAATTCTTCCAATTTAGTTAATTGCAATTTTCTGTGGCCATATTTAATTACTTTATCGCCTAGAAAGCCCTATGTTCAAGTTTTACCGAGAGATGGCATGCCTTCCCAAAAATCAGATGGAAGGGAGACATGTCGAGTGGGGTTTTGAAAGAGGTACAGTAGGCCCATAAAGCATCATCCAACTTGGTGGACCAGTCTTTACAATCAAGCCTAACCATCTTTTGTAAAATATTTTTTATTTCCTACTTAGAAACTTCTGCTTGGCCATTTGTTTTAGGATGATAATGTGTAGAAATTTGGTGATTAACCGCATATTTGGAATGAAGGTAACGGAATTGTGAGTGAGTGAAGTGTGATCCTCCGTCACTGGTAATGGCCTTTGGAATGCTGAATCTTAAGAAAATATTTCTCTTAATGAATTCAACAACCACACGGTGATCATGGTGCGAGGGTATTACTTCAATCCATTTAGATACATAGTCGACTACAGCTAGTATATACAAATACCCAGTAGAGTTGATGAATGGTCCCATGAAGTCGATGCCCCATACATGGAAAATTTCAACTTCTAAAATTGGATTAAGGGGCATCATATCCTTCTGAGTCATGTTGCGATGCTCTAGCAACTCACATAGGACCGAACGAAAGAATGAGCATCTTTGTGTAGGCTAGGCCAGAAGAAGCCAAAATTAAGTATTTAGCTATAGTTTTCTTGCTTGAAAAATGTCTGCCATAGGCCACTGAATGACAATGTGTCAGAATATCATGGATTTCTGAATCTGGGACACATTGTCTAATGACCTAGTCAGCACAAATGCGGAAAAGGTCGGCCTCCTCCCAAAAATAGTATTTAATGTCAGCAAAGAACTTATCCCATTTGGTTTTTGGCCAATCAGAGGGGATTCGATCTGTTGCGAGGCAGTTTACAATGGGTGCAAACCAAGGGAGGGTGTTGGCAGCTAAGATGCTTCAACCAAGGAATTGATCAGGGGGGTCATCATGTCATTCGTCATAACACGAGAGAGATGGTCAGCCAGTACATTTTTTTATCCCACCTTATCCTTGATTTCCAAGTCAAATTCCTAAAGCAGCAGGATCCAACGGATAAGACAGGGTTTCGCATGTTTCTTAGTCAGCAAATATTTAAGTGCTGAGTGGTCGGTATATACATGACATGTGACCTCAAACGATAAGATCAAAATTTTTCTAAGGCAAAGACAATGGCAAGAAGTTCTTTTTCAGTAACTGTGTAATTCCATTGTGCATCATCAAGGGTTTTGCTAGAATAATAGATCACAACGGGCTTCTTGCCAACTCTTTTCCCTGGAATGGCCCCCACAGAAAAATCCGAGGCATCAGTCATGAGTTCAAAGGGACAATTCTAATTAGGTCCCTGTAAAATTGGTGCCTCAGTAACATCCTTCTTCAACCTCAAAAAAACTCTCCAGGCATTTAGCATTGAATTCGAATTATTGGTCTTTAGTAAGAAACTGATTTAAGGGCTTGGAGATTTGGGAACATTTTTTAATGAAACGGCGGTAGAAACCTACATGCCCTAAAAAGTAGTGAATCTGTTTCACAGTAGTGGGCGGTGGGAGCTTAAAGATGGCATCAATTTTAGCTCTATCTAGCACAATTCCTTTTTTAGAAATAACATGGCCCAGGACAATACCTTCCTAGACCATGAAATGACCTTTTTCCCAACTAAGGACGAGATTAACTTCTATGCATTTTTGGAGGGTTCTTTCAAGATTCCAAAGACAAAGGTCAAAAGAATCTCCAAAACAGAGAAGTCATCCATAAAGACTTTCGGACATTCACCTATTAGGTCTGAAAATACTGCAAGCATACACCGTTGAAAAGTTGCTGGTGCATTGTAGAGACAGAAGGGCATTCTTTGGAAAGCAAAGGTTCCGAAGGGGCCGGTGAATGTAGTTTTGTCTTGGTGCTTAGGATGGACTGCTACTTGATTATAGTCGGAATACCTATCAAGAAAATAATAGTATTCACATCTTGCTAACCGCTCCAAGATTTGATCAATAAAAGGGAGCGAAAAATGGTCCTTCTTGGTGGCGGTGTTTAATTTTCTATAATCAATGCACACGCGCCAAGAAGAAGCAGTCCTAGTGGCTATGTTTTCCCCATTTTCATTGGTGAAAACTGTTAGTCCAGCCTTTTTAGGAACAGCTTGAGTGGGACTAACACAAGAGCTATTAGAAATGGGGTAGATGATATCAGCATCAAGCCACTTTATAATCACCTTTTTTACCACCTCCTGCATAGTAGGGTTCAGGCGCCTTTGTGGTTGGCGAGAGGGGTGAGAATCATCTTCAAGATAGATGTGATGAGTGTAATAGGATGGATGAATACCCTTAAGGTTAGAAAGGATCCAGCCAATAGCTTTTCGCTTTTTAGTTAAAACTTGGAGAAGTTTTTCTTCTTATACCCCAGTAAGTCCAGAGTTAGTAATAAGGGCAGGGTCTAATTTGGACCTAGGAAAACATATTTAAGGGAGTCGGGCAAGGGTTTTAACTCCAGTTGGGGGCCCAGCTCTAAAAGAATTTCTACTTTAGGAGTTAGTGGTGAAGTGAGAGTGAAGGGGTCAGCTGAAGTGTTAGTTGAAGAATGTGTGGTTAAGGTGGGAGGGTGGGATGGAGTGGATTGTTCAAGAACTGTGTTAATGGAAAAATACGAACCCATGTGTGAAATCTGCAAAGTTTCCTCCACTATATTTTCCATTTCTGAATTCGAGTTATCAAAGAAATTAGGTTCTTGGAATCACCATGAAGCATGAAAAATATCTAGTGTAACAGATTCACTGCCATACATGATCTTCATCTTACCAGAATCACAATCAATATTAGCATGGGTGGTGGCTAAGAATGGTCTTCCAAGAATTATAGGGGCAAACTTTAAAGCTTCTAGTACCTCTATGTCCAGGACTAAAAAGTCTACTACAAATAGACAATTTTTGACCTGGACAAGGA
The DNA here is from genome assembly GCA_037157565.1 of Thalassia testudinum. Lineage (NCBI taxonomy): Eukaryota > Viridiplantae > Streptophyta > Magnoliopsida > Alismatales > Hydrocharitaceae > Thalassia > Thalassia testudinum. Next base: position 64,798,622 of record JAZHRO010000055.1, read on the forward strand.
CATCCTCAACAATTCCCCTTGGCTTAATTGTAGATCGGTCTGCTAATTGAAGAGTAACCTCAACAGGCTTTAATTCACCGATCTTAAATTTCTCAAAAACAATTGTGGGGATAATATTAATCAAGGCACCGAGATCTAGTAAAGCACGATCAAAAGAAGTGTCATTAATGACAACTTGAATCAAGGGTGCATCTGGATCTTTCTTCTTAAGAAGCAGTTTGCTCTACACAACTGAGCTAACTTTCTCTGGAAGGATCACCTTTCCTAGGTTTCGTGGCTGCCTTTTGGGAGTACTCAAATCTTTTAAAAATTTGGCATAGGCAGGGATATATTTTATGGCGTCTAGAAGAGGGATATTAATTTCTACTTGCTCAAAAAGATCCATTAATTCCATATTAGTGGGCTCGGATTTCTTCTTCTTGGTGTGTGAACAGTGAAGGACTTGTGGAAATGGTAAAGGGTTTCCTGTTTTGCATTATTAGGTTCCTAAACAAGCGTAGAGGAAGTGGGAGAAAAGCTAATATGTTTTTCATTAAAATGGGTTTCTTTAACGAGCAGGGGATCTTGAGTGGTTTTCCCATTTCTCAAAGTAACTACGTTTGCAGTATGGTTGTTTCTAGGATGAGAATGGGAAGCCTGACTGTTATTGAAATCCAAGGGATGCTATGGTGTTGGGTGAATGGGTTGATTGGGATATCCACCTTGGAACTGATTCTGTTGATTATTCAGGTTGGGCATGGGTTGGGAAGGTAAATTCCTAGCTGGTCGATGATCAGGAGTAACCTTAACTTGATGTCGCAAGTTAGTGATCATGCGGGTTACCGCCGTCATTTGATTATGCATACCTTACAGAGTCTTCACGACTTGGGTATTAATATCTTCCTGGCATGGTCCAAGTTGATATGCAGGTTACCCATAATTCCCAAATTGATTCTATTTAGGAAACGGAATCGGGTTCGGAGCTTTCTAGGAGTGATTCGGGTTGGTCCTCCAGTTTTGATTGTAAGTGTTGGAGGGGTTTCTAAATTTCTCCTGGAGAGCATAAATATTTTCCATGGTGGAATCAAGAATATTCAAATTCAGATAATCAAAATTCCCAATCAAATCATGTAAAACCAGCAGAAAACTGCTGACAAGCAGGTGTGGCATCAATGTTGTGTAGATTTTCTCTTCTGAGAAGTTATGGAATGTTAGTGTGTGGAGAGTTAAAGTGTGGAGAATTAAGGTGTGGAGCTTGTTTGTGAGCGAGCTTTTCTTCCATTTTTTTCTAGTCAATTTGCATTTGGTCCAGTCGTTGAGCTATCATATATAGATCATCTTGAGTGACTGGAATAGTGGTGGATTTGGAGGCAATTTCACTGACTCCGTGTCTTGGGTTTTGAGTTCTACTGAAAGTGTCCATTTGAAGTCATATTAAATGAGTTTTCACTCATTTCTTCAAAAAGGAGGTAGGCACTTTTGGCATCCTTATTAAGGACATTGCCCCCACATAAGGCATCCACAAATCTCTTTAATTGATCTTCTAATCCTTGATAGAAAATCTACACTAACTGTTATTGTGGAATTTCATGGTGGGGACAACTTCTTAGAAGTTCTTGGGAACTTTCCCAAGATTCATTGAGGGGTTCACCAATTTTTTGTTGAAAGGTCGTTATAGGTCTTCTTAAAGTGTTAATTCGACCGATCGGGAAATTTTTTTTAAGAAAAGCACACTTTAATTGGGGCCAGGTTGTGATAGGGCGCCCAACGGTTCTAAACCAGTGTGAAGCTTTATCTTTTAAAGAAAGAGGAAAAAGTCTCATTAACCACACGTCTTCCAGCACATTGCGGGAACGGGTGGTTTGAGCGAGGATAGTTAATTCCTCGAGATGACAAAAAGGGTCCTTTCTCGAAAGACCATGGAAATGCTTGATTAGGTTCAGAATAGCTAGTTTGATCTCTAAATCCCCTTTTGGTAAGACCACCCCAGGTCTTTCCTCATAGTTGGAAGGATCATAAAAATCCTTAAGAGGAATGACAGGTTGCTGACAGGGTGGTGGGTTTTGCCCTTGGTTGGCTAGGTTCATCACAGTCCTAGCCAAATTTTCCTGGTTTTGTTGTAGTCGAACCAGATGGTCGACCATAAAGGCAAAGGGGTTTGTATTTTGAGTTTGGATTTAAGGGCCACCAAGCCCTACAGGATTTTCTGGTTGCTCCAGATAAGGGAGGTTAGGGATGGAGAAGTCAGCTTGTGGGTCGGCTGATGGGTTGAGGTGGAAGCAGAATTTTTTTGTCAGTTTCTCAGGTTTTCCATATTGCCAGAAGATGAAGAAGAATAAAACAAAGATTTTCTGGTGTAGGAGGCAAAATCAGATGGTCACTCAAGATGTGGGTTTTGGGACCTTCACCCGTGCATGCACCTTTTTTGGAAGAATTGGAGGGGGACAGAAGATAGAGAGATGACAAAAAGTGTGCAATTCAAACAACAAAGTTCTAAGCCTAACTTAAATGTGACTCCCTAAAAATTAACCTAAGACTTGATCTACCTAGGAAAGAAGAAATCAATAGTGAATACCTGTTCTATCAACAAATTTGGCCAAGTTGCATAAGGGGAGGTTTGGGCCCAAGCATTTCCTAGGAAAATCTCCAGGGGCTTGTGCAAACCTGCGCCTGGTCATTTGACACAGCCCCTCAGCCTGACACCAGATATAGATGACAGAATTGGTATTAACTAGAGAAAACTTAAACATATATAGCAAGACTAAGTTGATGAAATCTTATGGGTCAAATTTCTACCTTTTAGTTAGGTCTAGGAGACTAAAGTGCACACGTAATGTGGAGGGCGTTGATTTGGGTAATGCCCTATTATTTCAATTTTTTTTTTGTGTGCAAGATTGGAAAGTGATTCCAATAGCAAATAAGTTGTCATACAAATTTTGTTTGCTTTTCTACTTTTAGAATTTGATTTTTCTTAGTGTATCTTAGGATTTTCTTGTTAAGGTTTCAAATAAGTTTGAAATTCCATAAACAAAAGAAAATCAAGTTGTATTGTTGAAGATAAGTTTCCTTTAATTTGTTGGTCTCTAGAAATGAAAAGAAACCCTAATCAATTAAATCCTAAGCAGAAATTTAACTACCAATGTCTTTGTTTTAGGCTTTCAGTTTAAGTAGTGGTCCAAACAATGCAAGCAACACCACTACTATAAGGAAAATCAAACAAGGATTCGAAAAAATATTTTTTTGTGATTTTAGGAATTTGTTTGATATTTTTTTAGAATTTTTCTTTGTGTTGGTGTTAAAGTCCAGAAATGATATCCAAAAGTATTTTGGACTTTTCAATACCACCACCACCCTTAGAAAATGTTTGTGATGTTATATGATGTGTGGAATTTCACAAGGATTTGAGAAAGCTAAATTTCACAAAAATTGGATGAGTATAAAAATTCCTGAAATTCATGGATAATATCAAAATAGGAAGATTAGAGGAGATGACCTCTCTGCTGCCCATGAATTTTTAAAAATTTTTCACAGATCTAATTTTTTGAAATTTGGAACATAAGTTTCTCACTTGATTTGGAATTAGTAAGTGAAATTTCAAGATTTTAGAAGGCCTGTGGTGTTGGTAATTGATTTTTGAAGTCCGGACAGAAGTCTGGACCTGAAATCAGAACACCAACACTTGAAGTGGAGTGGTGTTTAATGGTGCAAACAAGCAACAAATGGGTTTTAATTTGCACCACTCCACTTAATTAACTTGTTTAGGATCCTAAAAGACAAGTTTAATATTTGTTGGTAGATTTAATGATTTATGTGACCAAAATAGAGGAACCAACCTGAAATCTTAGAGAAGGAAAGGGACTTTAAGCTCTTGCTTCCGGAATCCCACCTTCTTCCTGTAGTTCCTGCAAACACGAGAGAAAGAGAGAAAAGGGGATGAGATCCACTTAACAAGTAAGAGAAATAAATGAATGCAAAGCCATGCCTCCCTAGTAATGGCACCAAAAAGTGTTGCAAAAATATGCCTGCCCCTTACCACCAAAAAGAGTAAATTACTATATAATTTATACACTTTGACCGAAATGCATGATGATACATGTTATGCAATATTTACAATATATGATACTTCTATGAAACTAAGAACATGCATAAATAGATGGTTTATGTGATATAAACGTGTTTACATCACACCCCCATGCCTATCTTTTGTTAGTCCCTAGCAAAACTACATGCTATTCATAAGAGAATTAGGTCAGATTTCTTGGGCAATAGTTATTTTTCAATACTTAGAGATTTCAACTAAGACCTGACACACAAAAACAAACGCGATTTTTAATCAAACATCCACCTCCCTGTGTTCGACCCAAAATTCATTTTGAGTTTCGGTAAAATTTATTTGTTGACGGATTTCTTTGCAAATCATACTACAACGACGAGTTTTCAAAACTTAACTCTATTTGTGATGATTTTCTGCTTCAATAAGGTGCAAATAGGTCATTTTAATGATTGAACATTAATTTCAGTATCTTTAGTGACATTTATTAGCGTCACTGCAGCTCAAATGTGGGTGAAGGTACGCACGCATGACCACCTCCTCACCTTCAGCTGCTTCAACGCACATCCATGATCAAGCGTTCTTAGCCATCTGATTACGAGATCAGATGGCTTAAAATGCATCCGTATGCTTCTTCTTCAACGTGCCTAACACATACGCATGCGATCGCGTGTCCGATCACACGTTTGATCGTGCGTGCGGAATTCTCGCACCTAACACTGCCATGTCACTACTCGCACGCCCACACAATCTTCATCGCACGGTCAAATTTGACCACACCCCACTCGCTCCTTGATTTGAAGCACGCACGATCTCGAACCTGCACCTCTACTTCGTGAGGAGGAGCTGACCCAATGTGCTATAGTTCCTCTTTGGTCGCGCTTTGAGTTTAACGCACACATACCCTCAGCCCTTGGATCTTGATCCAACGGCTGAGATTGCATCTTGATAGAGCCTTTAGAGTTGGAGCGAGGGCTTGGGCCGACGTTGGGCAGCTGGGATGGCACCACGTGGTGCCATCCTAGCTGTCCATCTTCTCTAAGTTGTAGATTGTGCCACGGATGTTGGATTGGACCAATTTCCACACCGTTGGGCTGCGATCGTCCATCCGAACCCATCTGTGTGGTTGAATTTGCCATTTGAGGTGTGGATTTAAAACCACCTGGCCCCTTTGTCTTAGATCTTTCTCAGACTGCATCTGATGCTATGGAGATCCGATCGGGGCGATCTTGGAGTTGTTGAACTCCAGTCGTCACCCTAATCAAACACATACGGTTAAATCTTTAATTCGAAACTCTGATTAAATATCGCCCTATCCCTAGCCACCAAAAAGAGCAAATTACTATACGATTTGTATAATTTAACCTAAATGCATGATGATGCATGTTATGCTACATTTACAATGCATGATACTTCTACGATACTAAGAATATGCATAAATAGACATTTTAGGCTACTTAAATACATACACATCACTCCAGCCTTCATTATTTATTTTTATGAGTTTTTCATGTTGGAATATTTTTCTTTTTTGAGGCCATAGTGTGAGAACAATATATGTATTTGGTGGGACATTAAACTGTTGAACTAAAGATCACTATTCATATACCACATCGATGGAAGAGAGTACTTTATTAAATGAAGAAATCATAGGTATTTTTATACAAAAGAGAGACAGGAAAAAATATGATGATGCACGACCAGAAATAGCAAGGATTTTTACATAAATACCTTCATATACTCTCGGTATTAGATATATGCACCTGTATTTTTCTATATTTATACAACTAGCTCTGTAACACTGACAATCTATATGTAAATGAACATCATATTGTAGCTCCATCGTATAATATGGAAGTAAAAAATCAATGCTATTTTGTCTCTTTCTTCGGCTAATATTCAAAATCTAACGAATTTCTCCGTCAATCACACTAGCACATATATATACAAACCTTGGGTTCTAAATAAAGAGATTTCATTTTTTTATTTGATTTTTAAACTTATTGGATCTTACCTCTGAAATGTACTATAAAGATCTTAGATTACGCTAGTGTTGGTCCCGATCATCTCTTATGTGGTTGATATATGGCCTCATGCTCGGTACTATGCATAAATGTAACACTAGGCAACTTTATGAGGGGAACTATGTGAATATGGATACTTTATGGGCATCTATACAATATGATGTTTATAGAGGAAATTGCGTTAAAAGTCATGGAACATAAACAAATAATCGACTGATCCTACTTGCGGGGAATTCGTCTTTGATTCCTATCATTTTGTACTTGTTCCATTTGTTAATTTGCTGGGAACTAATCGATGCTTTCAGGTTTAGTTATCATTGAAGACACCCTTGCCGTTGAAAATCACTGAGTTTCAAGTCTACATCCAAAAAGAATTCTTAATGTTTCTATTTTTGTCCAATTGGCTTCCTAGTAGCGCAGCGCTTCAATTGGTTCACTCAATTTGCATTTGGAAAACTAGCCTTATAGAACGTGGTAACACGACCATCCTACTTGGGTGGGTATATGTTTGCAATTTCTTTCAGCTAAGTTCATCAAAAGTATCCTGTTATTATTGTTCCTATCTTCCGATGTGGCAGGCAAGGATAGCCTTTCAGGTTAATTATTGTATGGAAGCAGGATTATAAAAGTAAAATTTGACACAAAAGATGGCGCAACGGCTCTGCAACCTCAGACGTCAAACTTTTATTAAATTAAATTAGGATCGTAAATATCACCCTCCAATGATGTTACAACTTCCACTCCAACAAAATCTAAATGCATTCCTTCCACTTCGTTGCCTCACTTCTTCCCACATTGTTGCAGCCTACTTAAAGTACTACTTTCACTCGAAGAAGCTTCTTCAACATCAATAAAGGTGCACAATGGATGAAGGTAGTAAGATATGGAAAGAAAGCGATTCAAAGAGGTACGCCTCTAAAATGTTCAAAACAAAGCATTAAAGATAAGGTTTATCATCGGAGATATTTCGTGTGACTTTGGTGATATGTCATAAACTTAGGTGATATCTCGTTAAGACGAGTGATATCTCAAGCGAAAATGACAAAAAGCACTGGTGATTTCTCATTTTGCACCTGCACTTTATAATTTTTTGAAAAGAAAATATTATTATTCTTTAGTTTACGTAATATTATATATGTAAAAAATAATATTACAAAATTTTATTTTGCATCGATGTAAAATGACATTCCCACTTTGTTAATTGTATTTTACACCGGTGTTTTTATTTTAAACCATTCTTGTGGAAATTAAATTGCACTAGTGCAAAAATATTTTGCACCAGTGATAAGTCATTTTGAACTAATGCTTTTACTTACCATTCTTGTGGAAACAAAATTGCATTGGTGCAGAAGTATATTTCACCAGTGTAAAGGTGTATTACATCAATGCAAACATAAATTGGGCCAATGTAATATGTTTTTGCACCGGTGCAATGTTGAATGCTTCCTTTTTTTTTTTTTTTGGACATGAAATCGACTCTAGATTCATGATATAGACCGTTAGAAAGGCTTGGAAGATGGTTAAGGAGGATGTGAAGGAGAAGTTTTGAAAGACTCCCTTTAGTATCCTTGTTAGAAATTACAAAGACAAAGACTTACTTTTTGATTTGATAGATGCATACAAACAAAAAATAAGGGAGTTTGAATTAGGAAACCTAAAAATGGCTCTCACTCCAAACCATATAGAGGGAATACTTGATTAAAGAATGATGGAGAAAAAATCATAATCAATGGTGAAAAGAAAAAAGTAAGTGAGAGACCTACAATTTGGAGTGAGTCCTTCACATCAATAAAGCCCAAAGTTAGAAATATAGCTGACAAGATTCAAGAATACAATAAGAAAAACAAGAATGAAGGAAAGGAAGAAAATACGAAGCATAAGAAGGTTGTGACTCAAGAAAGGAGAAAGCAAATAGAAAAAGAAACAAAGATGTTGGTTCTACTAACTTTAGGGTCATTTCTTCTACCATATGGAGACCAAGCAATTGTAACTTCATTATTTGATATGGTAGAAGAACTAGAGGCCCCAAACAAATACAATTGGGTTGAATTAGTGTGTGATTACATCCATGAGGGCCTGAAAAACATGAAGGAGAAGGAGAAGCAAACATATGTTAAAGGTTATACCATTGCATTGCACCTGGGCAACTGAAATGTTTAATGTCATTGAACCCATTAATAAAGAGGTAGAAACAGTTGTTGAAAGGTACAACCATGAATACCCCTTCACATACCATGCAAAGGCAATAGGTCTACAAATTAGGGAAGCAATTGAGAATGACTTGAGGAAAGACCCATTTGGAAGAGTTGATCCCCCAAAAATAAAAAAAAGCACGGAGATGAAAGAGAAAGAAGAAACTTCCCAAAAAAGGAGAAAACATGAGTGTGAGGAGAAAGGATGAGAAGAAGACAAAGGAGAAGAGGAAGAGGAAAAGAAATCAAAGAAGAGAAAAAGAAAAGAAACTAAAAATGGTGAAAGTTGAATAAAGCTACTTGAACAACTTGAAACAAGAAAAAAAAGGAAATGAAAATAAAAAGAATGAATAAAATAGTAAAGAATAGAAATACGAAAAAAGCAACTTTGAAGGAAGAAATTGAAGAATTAAAGGAAAATTTGACTGCTTTCCTTCGTTCAACACAAAGTAATCAACGTTTTGAAACTCAACATGAATAACACGAAGGAGAATAGTTGCATGGAGAGGAGAGAGTAATGGAGGAAGAGAAGAAGCAATGGTAAACTGAGCATGAGGATGAGCAATAGTAGCAACATCAAGCACAACAATAAAGAAATGAGCAACAGCAGAAGCAACATGATGAAATGGAGGAGGGGCATGACAGACAACAACATAGAGATGAGAAACAGTAGTAGCAACATGATGGAATGCAAGAGGAGCATCAAAGCCAAGTGGACAAAGATGACGAACAAAAGCAGCAACAACATGATGGAATGTAGGAGGAGCATCAAAGAATGGATGAAGATTACGAACAAAAGTAGCAACAACAAATAATGGTGGTTAAGGAGTAGCATGAAACAATGGAAGACGAGTAGCAGTAGCATGGTATGGAGAAGAAGCAACAACACCAACAGATAGAGGTTCTAGTTACATATCACTGGTGCAAATATAAGTTATTACCGGTGATAATACATTTATCACCGGTGATATGTAATCTCTAGTGACATATCACTAGTGATAAGTAATATTCACTTGCAAATCACTGATGCAACATATGATATATCTTCAGTTACATGTCATTGGTGATATTTAATCTTATCACTGGTGATAACACATTTACCACCAGGGATAAATGTGACACCAATAATATTCACTTGCAAATCACCAGTGCAACATGTGACACAGATGCAACATGTGTCTTCACTTAAATATCACCAATGATATGTAATTACATATCAGCGGTGCAAATGTAGGTTATCAACGGTGATAACTCGTTTATCACTGGTGATATGTAATCTCTAGTTACATATCATCGTGAAAATATAGGTTATCACTAGTGATTACACATTTATCATCAGTGATATGTAATCTCCAGTTACATATCACCGGTGCAAATATAGGTTATCACCGATATCAACACATTTTACATCGATGCATTTCAGTTAAAACATATACTTAATTCTTTTTTCTTGTCCAAAATAGAAAGAAGAAAATGTTGGAAACAAGGAGGATCGAAAAGAAGATCTAATGGAAGAAGAGCCAAAAAAGCTAAAGCAATAGCCTCCGAAAAGAGAACTAGCGAAGAGAGTATTGAGGAGAATAAAAAAATTGTATCCAACTCTCTTTACGTGCATTTATGAGCTAGAAAGAAGACTTATTACAAGATTAACAAAGCAAAGAAAGATAAAACATCAAAATTTATGGAGAAAAGGAAAATATTTTGTTGAAAGAGTACAATTGCAAGAAGTGTTAAAAACAAGTGGATTTAGTGAAAGCAATGTAAGTTAAAAGCACATCTGATTTATACGCATTTGTGATAATTTATCTCACTAAAATGTTGTCACAAAATTGCAGGTCATAGATGTCATTATAGAAATCATCAAAGAGAAAATAGAAAATGAAGGGCTATTTTTGAAGACCCTCACCTTCGACACAAACTTTTTTGATTATATATGGTACAATAATAAGGATGAAATAGATGGATACTTTGATAAAGCCACTACTTCTTTAAGTCATTGTACAAAGATAGTAGTGCCAGTTAACACCAATGATGTTGGCCATTAGACACTTGTGACTGTCGACCAATAGGATAAAAAGATGACAAAATTTGATACCTATATTGGATACTACCTAGAGCGCACTAACAGAAACGCCAACAAACTGGTAAGAACTACTTTTTTACATATGTAACGGAGTAAATATTATATATACTAACTAGAGGAAAAAATTTTCTCTTTTAGTTTGAAGTAATGAAAGAACAACTGTACAAAAGATTTGCCATCGACAAAGAAGGATGGCAAGAAGAATACAAACTTGATGCACCACAATAAGGAACGACAAGCAATGACTGCGGCATTTCTGTAGCAAGATGGATAGAGTGCTTGCTTCATGGGTTGGATCCAGTTGAAATCACAATGAACAAAGATGTTCACAAGTATAGGGCATATTACACAATAATGGTACTAACTGATAGTAATGCATATGAAGATTTGATATAAGTTTGTAAAACATTTTGGATGAACTGCATTCTTTTTGTGTAAATATGATTTGTGTTTTACCATCTAATTTAGGTAAATATGTTCTTTTTGTTTCAATATAATTTATGTGATTAATACTTGATTCTCATTCATATAACTATAAGAAAGAAATATCACGGGTGTAATATTAGATATCATTGGTGCAAAATATATATTATCATCGATGTAATATATATTATTACCGATGCAATATATGTTAACACCGGTGCAAACCCAAAATGCCTCTGAAAAGGATTGACTATTGCATATTACTGGTGCAATATACATCATTAACCTGTATAAGTTTTATAATCACTGGTGATATCCTATACGCATATAAAAAAAATCAATGTATTACAATGATTTTTTTTTTATGCATTTACAATCAAAGCTAGCTATAAGGCTGAAGCCCTCAATGATGATGATGGACAACCATTTATCATATTCTTTTTTTTCCTCCTCTTTGCAAGTGAAATCTTGCATGGTTTCATTAATCTCTTCTCACTAGGCCTACCACAATGTATGATTTTCTTAGGATCACAAATTATTAGAGAATTTGAGACACCCTCAAAAAATAAAATTAAAGAAACATCTCATAGAAAAACAAACATTAACAATAAAAAAGAAGAAATAAAAAGCTACACCTACTCGTCAAACCCTCTCAAAGTCACTGATTACTTAAATGTATCATCAAGCACCTTCAAGCATATCTCATGGTTAAACAAGGATATGACACCAACATCAGTGAATTTTGCCATCTTTGAGAATATATTCTCGTATCTATCCGTAAGATAATCAAGCAAGAGGAAAGCCTTAAAACTACTCGTTACAAAGGAAAGCTTCACATCTTTTCTCTAATGATCAATAATGTATTTAGATAGAGGATCATATATGCCAAATTCCATTAAAAAAAAATGCAATGTCAGCAAAGGATCCCTTCAGTCTCAAAACAAACAACATGAATATGATACTAATATTGAAGACTTCTCAAATAGAACAGAAGAGGGTCAAGAGATAGGTGAATCAAGCTCCTCAACAATGAAATAAATATCCTCAATTCCATGCTCAAAAGTCAATTTTTTTGCAATAAATAATGTTCTGCAACTCAATCTAAAATTGAAAAAACTTTGTGACAGTATAGGCATCCCTTACTTGAGCCTCCATAAGAAACTTAGAATACAAAATATGAGACTTGAACTGAGAATTAAAATTAGATGTACGAGACATTTCTTATTTTGCTTGAAGACCAAGCTCATATTGCTTTACAAACTGCTTCAAAGTGATTTTCGAATTAACATATCCATCTAAAGATGCATTTATCTGCTTACTTCTTTCAGTACTATACATGCTAGCCCAAATCATGTCATAAAAAGACAAGGGATCCACATATGTCGAATCTCATACACATCATGAAGTCATTTATTGTCCTCCAAATGCCTCTCTCTAACCATTGAAGCCCTCTTCTCCTCAAAATTTTCCTTTGATCTTAAATTTTGAACAACTTGATTACAAGCTTCCATAGTATGATTATCTCGAGAGAACTTATGAGGAAGCTTATCTTAATGTGTCAAATAGAAAGGCGATGACGAATACCAAAGAACACAGCTGATACAACATCAATACTAGCTTGTCACTGATATGTAATGATACCATTGGATATATACCCCACATACAAGACAAAAATGTCTAAAATAATCACATAAAATTTCTTCTCGTCTCATTTCCCACTAGAGAACATCCAAATAACATTATATGACCATTATTATTTACGTCAACAAAATGAGCAAAAGGCATATCATATTGATTAGTCAAGTATGTTGTGTTGAATGAAACTACATCACCAAAAAGCTTCTAGACCAACTGGCTACTAAAATCAGACCAAAAAATGTTACGGATGCAACCATCATCATCAAAATATATAGAATAAAAGAAGTTACTGTTCTTTGATTGCATCCTAATAAAATAACTCTGAACAACCTCTGCATCACCTACACCAAGCCACAAATTCCTTGTTTTACGTAATGCATTCCTCGCATATTTAGTGGTAAATGTCAAGTTCTCAAATCCATTATCCTTAATAGCAAAGGATGTAATTGACTTTGACAAACTAATGCATGCTTAATCATTTAACACCATTCGAGATTTCCTTCTCAATTGTATTTTCTTCTTTGACCAAAGATACTTCATCGTAGTTGGATGACAAAACTCTTGATTATGATCATTACAATAAGAAACGACAACATACTTGCTAGAACCATCACAAAATTGAAAACAAAAATGAGCCTTACATCCAACATTAGAGGTCAATCTATTTGAATAATAAGGATTGTGTTGATAGCGAAAAACTACGCGATCGAAGTTGGATTTGAAAAATCCGTCATTGTAGTTCGATTTGTGAAGCAATCCGTCAATAGATAAAATTTCACCAAAATTCGTAAAGAAATTCCAGGTCGAACACAAGGACTCTACATTGATCTTAAATCTATGATTATATTTTTTTTTGTATTTGTGTTTGAAAGCAAGATAATTACAATGGAATTGATATAAACAATAAGAGAGAGAGAACAATCACTTGATAAAATAATACTATTTTTACAACTACAAAGCGGGAAATGATTACAGATAGAAAGTGGGAAATTCTATTCTAGAAAGCAATAAAAAGAAGGGAGAGAGATGTTATCCTCCTCGACGAATGCTTGGAGGATGAGTCGGACAAAGCGATGCCTAGAAGACGGAGGATGAAGCAAGAAGAAGCGGGAACAAGGCAGCACATCGTCGACGTCGCGGGATCCACTTCCAGAACAGGGGCGAGAAAGCTTGGATTTGGCTCTAGAGTAGCATCTCGGGTGTGGGACAAGCTTCTCTTGAGCTTTGGAGAGTGGATAGGTGAATGAAGGGATAAGAATTTCATAGGGTAGGGGTCTCCTTTTATAGTTGCAAGGATTGGAGGCAATTTGGTCATTACATAGTTAAAACATTAAATGAGAGTGTCTTTAGTGACATATTTCAGCGTCACTAAAGACCCCACGTTGCCACAGCTTCGCGTGCACGCCCGCCTCCTCGCCTACTGCTCACTCAATGCTTGCCTACATCTAAGAAAACTCAACCGTCCGATCGCGAGATTAGACGGCTCAGATGGCTCCTCGCCCGCTTCAGCTTCGCCTAACCACACGCCCGTGCATGCGATAGGGTGTGTAGAAGCACATCATCGTGCACGTACGCGATCCAAAGCTCCTCCACATGCCACATCTCCGCTCCTCACCTACATGATTGCCATCTGACGGTTGAATTGAGCCCGCTCCTGCACCCTCAGCTGATTTGGGGCGCATTACATTTTGAACGCGTGCCCTACGCTTCACAGAGAGATGCGCACTGGCTGCACTGTGCATGCGGTTTGTCACATTTTTCACCAAAGCGCGCATGCTCACAGCCATTGGATGAAGATCCGACGGCCCAAATCCGATCGTGTGTGTGATGGAGAGAAATAGAGAGCGTGTGATGGTTGAGCAACGGGCGTTGATCTTAGCAGTTGGATCAAGATCGGACAGCAGTTGGATCTCAGCAGCGGGCGTTGATCTCAGCAGTTGGTTGAGCAGAGAGCATTGATTGAACGATTCATTGAGGAGAGAAAGGCAACGACGGTTCCTTGGGTTGATTGGGCAGCTGGGATGGCGCCACACGGCACCATCTTGGCCGTCCATCTTATGTGACTTCCAGAAGGTACCATGGATGTCAGATTGGACTGATTTTCACGCCATTAGGCTACAATCATCGATCCAAACCCATCTGTGTGGTCGGATTTGTCGTCTGAAGTACGGATTGAAACCATCTTGACCCTTGATCTCAAGTCTTCCTTAAACTATATCTGGTGCTACGAATGTCTGATCAGGGCGATCTTGGAGTCGTTGAACTCCTGTTGTCACCTTGATCAAATCCGTATGGTTGGATCTTCCATCCGAAGCCCCAATTAAAAGTCACCCTATCCCTGGATATAAAAGGAGACAATTACCATACAATTTATACAATTTGACCTAAAGGCATGATTATGCATGTTATGTAATATTTACAATGCATGATGCTAATATAACACTAAGAACATGCATTAATAGACATTTTTGGCTATTTAGATGTATGCACATCAGATTGCATGAGTTTTTAAGAGGACACCTCCCACAACAGGAATGACTGCTTTTCATGACGATTCAAAACTGTTTCCTAATCAGTGAAAACTGACATATACTATCGTCACAAAAGTGTGTGTCACGTTATTGTATATACAACGATTTTGTTTTAAACCGTTGTTTGGTAAGAATTAACGACGAGTTTTAAACAATCTTCTATGCACTTATTTAGATCACATTTGAATAAGATACGATGGTTTTGTTAACCGTCATGTATCTTGCTAAACGACGATTTTGTTTAAAACCGTCATTTGTCAACAAGAAATTACAGGTTCTCTAACCGTTGTATATGACATTAATTTAGAGGTGAGATTTCCCACACAAAATATAAATGACAGTTGTTAAACCATCATTTATATATATACACAATGGTTTTCTATAACTGTTGTGTATATATGTGTATTTTTTTTTTGAATATATATAATGTAGGTATTATAGAATCTTATAACACCCTTAACAACATATATACACAACATACAACATGCAACATTGAACATACAACATGCAACAAGCAATGTTCAATATACAACATGCAACATTCAACATATAACAAATATATAAATAAACCTAATGAAAAGAGTATGTCATATATAAATAAACCTAATGAAAAGAGTATGTCATAACGTCAAAATATACACATAACAAAGCAAAATGCAAAACCTAAGGAAAACAGAAGTAATCTAAACCTATGCCTCAGCTCCTACCCCCTATCCTGCTCCACCACCACCGAGGTTGTCGCCATCGTCTCTGCAATGCGGGTAGTGATAGGAAGTGTAATCCCTACCGCTACCCCGTGAAATGCCATTATCTCTCTCATCTCTACGCTCTGCTGCTCCATCTCTTTCCTCTTCTCCTCCATGAATTTCTTGGCATCCTGTGAAGATTTAGTTTGCTATTGGAACTATGAGGTGACATCATGGAGCTGTGTGGTGACATCATGGTGTTGTGTCTACATTTGCTGGATGACGGTTGCCAATGCTGACCCCTTCCACCCATACTAGCTGGAGGTCGTCTAACTCCATCCCCCACTACGAATGAATCCTCCGTGCTTCGGAGGCATGACTCTACTAAAAGCCTCCTCAGGTGTCATAGGAGGGTGCTACTGAGTGCAAGAAGTGATGTTTGAAGGGGGATTGATTAAGTTCATCATTTCTCCCTACAAATTACAATAATTTAATGTCATATTAAAGTAAGTATAAAATTTAAAGTAGTTGATAATTAAATGTTACTTACATGCTTCGTCTAGTATGTCTCATGTATCCATGTTTGCCTTCCGTCGGTGGTGGCCTTGCTGTGAGTAATCTCAACACACCAACACGATCTAGCATGGCACCATCATGTGAATGTCCCTGTAAATATATTTCAAATTGCAGGTAATAGTAATAATTAAAACTTTAATTAAAATTATAGAAATGAATAATAAGGAATTACTTACATATTTTGCCTTAACTCTATCTATACTAGTAAGGCTCTTTAACAAATTCTAAGGAAATTGTATGGGAGAAAAGGGTGAGGGAGGTTAGATGAGGGAAGAACGGTGACCTAGAGAAGGAGGTTGGTGAGAAGATGAGGGTTGGACGACATGGAGATCTAAAAGGGGGAGTCAATAGGATCGTACGATGGAAGGGACTTCTGGTCACTTTTTTGGGAGTAGTGGGGATGGATCTAAGGTTAAGTGGAGGAAAAATAATGGAGAGATACTTTGCTTTAGATGGAGGGGTCATATGGCTGCGGTATGCAGGTCTCTGATCAGATGCTTAACGTGTGGTGGCGACGGACACCGAGGAGGTGCATTTCCTAAGGTGGGAAGGAGGATGGTGGAGAGGGTAGCTTCGCTACCTTGGAAGGTCTAGGCAGGGGTTCCTTTGCCCCCTCCCCTTGCTGGACATGGACATACAATGGATGTGGAAGTCCCCCTTTCTGAAGATGTTCGAGTGGCGGAGCTTGTCCTAAGAGGGGCCTTGGTAGGAGAAGTAATGGTTGAACAGACATCCCTTGAGCGTCTCAAACAACTAGTGAGTTCTCTAGAGTCCCCAACTTAGAAGATTGGCACTTTGAGTGCATCTCGGTTCCTCATTTTTGGTTTGGGTATGATGGATGTGGAGCGATTGCGTTTTCAATCAAGCATTTTCGAAGACTTAATGCTTTGTGGAGATTAGTCTCCTCTTTTGATGGGGCATTGCCAGATTGGCCACCGTAGAGATCAGGCTCTCACTAGGGAAGTTTAACGATTACGGGGGTACCTCTACACATGAGAACAAAGGAAGTTATGTCAAAATGGTAGCGAGTTTTGCTACATTATCAAAAGAGGTGGAGATTGGTATTTGGGAAGGTGATGGTAGGTTGTTCAGGGTTAAGATTGATGTGTTCCAAGGTGGGTCGATTCCAGAGAATAATATTCTTTGATGTGGGGGAAGCTCGTGGCTCATCCGATTGCTCTTTACTCCGAGTTTGATCACAGCATAGGAGCAACCAAAAGAAAGGACATTTGCTAAAGTGGTAGGGAGGGAGGTGGAATTAATGCATGGAGATACAGAAAAACCTGAGGGAGTTCCTGAGGCGAAGAAAAGAAAGGAATATCATTCTTCCATTATGGAGGAAGCTGGGGTAGATGATGTTGTGGAAGATCAGCAACAGCAAGATGATCGGATGTAAAAGGGAATCTTGATGGACAGGTCAGGCAACAATTTAGAGATGGTGATGCACAGCAAAGGAAAAGGTTCAATTTCTGGTAGTGCTTCTTTTTCCTTCCATGCGTCTGAGGGTGTGAAATATGGATTGGGTTCAATGACAAAGAATAGACTAGTCCGATCACCATATAAATTAGATTAAAGAAAAAAGAGAACAAGGTGCCAATACTTGAGTCTACAGTTGCTGCAATACTTGGAGTTGAGAATACTCAAGGAGCAGAGAAAGGGAAATAGTAGGAGGGGAGATGAGAATCCTCATGTGGAACATGCGTGGGCTATGCGATGGAATCCAACCATCATCTCTCATCTAATACTTGAGAGAATGGGAGATTGATTGCGCTCTACTTCAAGAAATGCATCTTGAAGATGTAGGGGGATCTGTGTGGTCGTCAATGACATAGGTAGGACATGTTGAGGTGGCTGCATTGGGTAAGCAAGGCACGTCAAGAGAGTTGTATATATGGTGGAAAAGGTCTCGATTTATGGTAAAGGAAGTTATCAAGGCACGTCTGACATTGAGAAATGCATTTACGTAATTTGCCCATTGTAGCATGTGCTTACTACATCAATTTTAATTAGAATAATCGAACGTGAGCCTGAGTGTCTAACACGGGGAGGCAAGAAATCGACTCAAATATCCACTTGAATGTCACAAAATATGTTGGTTTGTTCACTTGCAAAATAAAGAGAAAGTGAGAGAGATAGGGAGAGGGAGAGAGAGAGACAGAGAAAAGGAGAAAGAAAGAGATAGGGTTAGGGATTTATGATGACGCTGTGATTATGGCTAGCTATGAAACCACACAAAGTAATTCATTGTAAAAGATAGAATCATTTTACAATTATAACACTAAAGGAAAGCATAAAAATAACAAGTATTAAACTAAAGAAATTGGCTATATGGAGAGGCAAGGCAACTATCGTGGTGGAGGGGCTTCCGTTGGTGACTCGGTGCCTCTGGGACCTTGCTTGGATGCTCTATGGAGTGGGGGAGTTGCTTAGAAGAAGATGGTGAAAAGTGGAGGGGCATAGGTCCTTATATAGTGGTGTAAGAGGGTTGTGTTTGCGTGTATGGGTCAACAGTGACATTTAAGACATCGTTGAAGGACCCAGCTCATGTGCCCACTGACGCTCTTGGCTGTCACGCGCGATCGAAGGTGAGTCGTTCAATGCTTCATCAACTGTCGAGATGAGCCACTGAGATCGTGCATTGTTTTAAGACGTCTAAGTGTGCGCTCAGCTGTCGGATCTGCATCTGAGGGCTGAGATTGTGAGCAAGATTGCAGTTCTAATCACACCTTGGTTGTGTGTATGATTGGGCATCTGTGCGAGAGTCAAGGTGCGCGTGGATGCATCGAGCGCTTCCGGCTGTGCCACGTATCCTATACCAGAGCTGCTCACTTGCAATTGAATGGCTCTAATCGATTGAAGCACCCTCTTGTGAGGATTTGGAAGTGTGGCAGGTTTCGAATGCTAGTTGCTTGCTTGTGAGCATGGCTCTCGTCCGCTACGCTATCCTCTTGGATTATTGTGAAGATGTGCGCGACATTGACCGTCAGATGCAATTGCACGGTCGAGGCTGGAGCGAGGAGTGCGTAACCCTCACCATTATATCTTCATCTGACAGTAGAGAGGCATCGCTAGAAGGCCTTCATAGGATGTGAGGCACGTAGGTGAGGTACGGATGAGTGCCATGTGGAGCAATGAGGACGGTTGATCATCAGATCAATGATTAGGACTTCTTGGACATGTTACGGGAGCTACAGAGGTCGGATTGGGGTGATTTTTAGTCCGTTGGATTCCATTCGTCGATCCAGATCCATCCATACGGTCCGATTACCCATCTAAGACCTATTTCAATATGCACTTGTGCACATGGTCGTTAAACATTAATCATAAGCAATCTTAAAGCATGAATAACACAACATGCATGCAATGCTCCCATGCCCACTATAGTATGACATTAATTCACATGTACCCTCAAAGTTGACTATAATTGATAATATAAACACTAATAATTGTAGAGTCATCATACCCCCATGCCCACCCCTTGCTAGTCCTTAGCAAGGTTAACCTAAGTGCTATCTACAACTAGAATTAAGAATTGATCACTCAGGCAAAAATTGCTTGTCAACAAGGGGAAATTTCTACAAGTACCTACTTGTAGAGACTCAACAGTGCCTAGGTTGCCTACCAAAATGCAAATCGCCCGAGTCCTTGCCTTATTTTATATAGAAGCAAATAATTTTTTTTTCTTTTTCATCTTTTTTAATTTTTGTTTGGATTTTTGGAGTTGAGGATTTCGGGGTAACTTCATATGGCTACCCAACCAACCTAAGACTTGAAAAGGACTCTAAGAACTAAGCATCTTGTCATGAAAATTGTGAAATACTCACTTAATGGCAATTAAAATGGACTTCAGGTTTCTACATTCCTAGGTGACCTGAAAGAGAAAATGTTTCCTATAAAGATGTATCTTTCTAACCAATAGCTTTCTCCTTACTTTTATTTTTGTGGGGTCAACACAAGAGCGATCCCAGTGTATATCTCCCTGTATTATGCTACATTCCTGCTTCTTCCTTAAGTGTTTTGGAATTCTTATGCATTTTATGAGTTGGGATGTAGACAACCGGCCAATGGGCTATTACCTACGACAACTTGCCAACCATACTCGTGCGGTGAAGTGTGGCATATTTCTCTCTTTTTTTTCTCCTTTTCCTATTTTTCTATTTCTATTCTTTTTTTTTTAAGTAGGTGGCTTTCCTAATCTAAGATTAACCTAAAGGCATTAAAAGAGAATGGTCCAGTGGCTAGGCTCTGGACAACTGACCAATGGGTTGTTACCCACAATAACTTGCCAGCCATATCACCCTAGAAGGTTCATTAGCTACCTAAGTTCTGTTAGAACCGCCGACGAGTGAGTCAGTGCAAAACGTGTGTAGATGCTTAGACTAAAAATCCCCTAAATCAAAGGATAGGTTGATGAGTCATATACTTATCACCCTACTTTATTGACCAGATTAATATAAATTATGGTGGCGAGGACTCGAGACCAAGTCCACATTTTAGTGGACACCCGGACTGATTAAGTCCGAAGACCTGAAGAGTCTAAGCATTCAAGTCCCTAACATATCATGTCCTAAAGTTGACAAGCTCCTAATGCCTAAGTTTTCTCTTCCTTTTTTATTTATGTATAAAAAGAAATAGAAATTAGTTCAAGCTAACAATTTTGTACTCAGATCATGAAAATTACCACCCCCCCATGCCTATGTTGGACAATGTCCTCATTGGAAAATAAATTTACGCAAGAGAGTACGGAAAGAAAGCACCTAAGTTGCAATCGTGTATCTAGTCAGCTTGAGAGATCTGGGTTAGTGCCAGGAAGCTTTGAGTTTAGAGCCTTCAGCTGGGCATAGTACACAGACAATAAGGGATAAATCAATTGAACAGTCTGGGTCAAGAAGGGGAAGACAAAATCAGCTAGACCCAGAGTCAGAAGTCTGCAAATGCAGACTAGATTATGGTGGAGTCCCATCCCTAAGGGATGGGAACTCAGAAAGTCATTGGTCATGCATGTCTTAGACCAATCGTCACTTTTCCTTTGTGCATGTCGACTAGAGGTTTGCTTGGATAGATGTAACCCTAATCTATAATGTTGGACATTTAGATTGTTAGAATAAGCAGTCCTTGTCCTTAGAAAATTAGGTTCAAGGTGTTGATGAAGCATAGGGTTTTTATTCCTCCCTAGATCTAAGTCATAAAGGTCATAGCGGTCCTGATAAGTGGTCGATGGCTTGATCAACTTATGACCCTTGCAGTCAACATTTCCTTCTTTGATTTTATTGTCCTCAAAGAGGCTATTTCAGTGTCCATTCAAAAACATGATTTCAACAAAATGTTCTCTTCTTCTTCTTGAAGTTTAAAATCTAAAGAATGTGATTAACACCTTTGAGACATGGGTTAGCTACAAAAGAATGTGTTTGATCAATCATGATTGATTTAGGTGGGTCAAAGTGAAAATCCTTCCCATCCTTAATCATGATTTCTTTGTCTAATTCCTCATAGCCATTGGAGCCTGAAATCTTGTTCATTTCTTCCAAATCATAGTCAATCATCAAGGAAGAAATTGTGATGGAGCTAATTTCATCATTCATTTCATGCTCCAGTTCTACCTATTGCCTTTCCTTTAGATCCATGATGGGATCTTTAAGTATTTCACAATCAAAGTGATCAGAGTTAGATTCCCCATCCCTAAATCTTGATGTCCCTATTAGTAAATTATTATCATTCAATTCCGAGACATTGACCCCAATCTTAACATTCACATTTTCATATTCATCCTCATTTTCTACCTGTTTGTGTTCTAAAAGATCCTCAATGCTTTCGAACATTAGGGAAGTGTTGATAGTGGACTACACCAATTTTGGGCAACTATGTGTGGTCCAATCAATTATCGCGAGGCCTTGTTCCATTGTCTTTGAGAAAGAAGTTTCTTTCATCACTTTCTGTTGACCCTTTATATAATTGTTGGAACATATCAATCATGGCTTGTTTCCCATCAATCAATTCTTGATTCTACCTATATAACTCTGACAGGAGGCGATTCTCGTTCGTGTTTTGAAAATAGAGATCTCATCATAGTATAGTGCATGAAAATACTCGTCAAAATAATTTATAAAATAACGAGACTTGAGTCCCGGTCGTTCGTCTCTGGGAGGCATTTTGGAAATGCAAATTAGAAATCGATCTCGCTCACTCTACTTATTTAAAATCGCATGTCGATTTATGCTAAGTTCATATTGATGCACGACATGTTGTTGCCAGAATATCAGAAATTGAAAACATGCAACTTTAATCACACAAAAAGATGATAATCAGGCACATGGTGATTTTCAACATATATATATAAAGATGATGATAACAGAGTTGTAGAGCATTGGTAGCGAAATGCTTGTATAGGGAATGTGAAAACTAACAGCTATCAGTAAACAACTGCATACATGAATCTAAGGAGGATTATGCATGCATCATTGGGGGAGAGGTAAGGAGCTACACTACTAAGCAGTAATAAAAAGTTAATCTATGAAGAACTACGCTACTTATCTAGCTAATAGAATGAAAGGCATTCGGAGGTGGACTCTGATGGCCTTTGAATGGGTGAGAAGAGAAAGAGAGTTGACCAATGGTGGGTAGGCCGACCCTTGGAGAGAGGTTGGAGGTGATCTAGGCCCGACGTGGAGGTGATGGAGATGCCATGTTGTGCTCGTGGAGATGGAGGTGGAGTAATGGAGGTGGAATGAAGCTAAGAGACCAAGATGGACCAAATGGCCAAGGGAAGCTCTCAAGAGAGTTATGGAATTCTCTAGAGAGGCCTATGGTGGGAGCTCCTAGGAGAGGGAGAGAGTGGATGGATGGGTGGTTTTTAGATCCACATTTGGTGGATCTAAAAATTGAATGCATCATGGTTGCTATTTTTAGCAACCAAGGCAACAACACATGGTGGAAAGTTCTAGAGAACTCTAGGCTTGATATTTTCATGTGGATGGTGTGTGTGGGTGTGTGTGGGTCGAAACCTATGTGGCAAGGTTGATTAGGTTAGGTTCTAATGGGTTTAAGTCAAGGTAGGTCTCAAATTAGGGTTGTACAACCCTAATTCATTAAGGTAAAATGCAATTAAACTTGATACAAGTTTAATTGGAGGTGTGAAACCCTAATTGAGAGTAAAATAACTCAATTAAGTAAGGTATAGGTCAATTGGACTTTCACTGAGTCCAATTCGATAGTGTGTGCTAAGATCAGGGCTTAATTTTACTCAATGAGTCCAACTGAATAGGCTGATGAAATTGACTATGATCCAAGTCAATTAGGTTTAGTGAGGGCCTAGTTAGGTCATTAGGGAGGTCTAGAGGTGATGTACTAGGGTTAAGGTACCTTAATTTAGGTTCCTAAGGGGTTGGAATTGGGTTTAGGGACCTAGGAATTCAAGATCCAAGCTTGAATTCAAAAACAGGAACTAGAGAGTAGTTCTAGACGTCGAATAATAGTGTCAGACATCTTATAGTGAAAAATCAAAAGACAGACTTGTTGTCTGGACGTCCAATCATAGTCAGGAGGGATTCTGGGTTCTATCTTGGGTATTCTGTAGAAATTGGACATCTGGCCAAGTGTCTGTACGTCCAATAATGCTACAGAAGTAGGTTTTAGGTGTGCGGGTTGTGGCTAAGGGTTCAGGATGTCTTGTAACTCATCTGGATGTCCAGATAGAGGCTGGAAATAGGGTTTTAGGGCTTCCTATGGTACAGTGACCTAATCTACGGGTGGCCAAGGCTTGGGGAAGCTTCTAGGCTGTCTTAGGGCTAGGATGAACCTAAGTTCTTCGTAGTTTACTACTTTATTCCTACTTAACAGAATAGCATACCTAAACCCCTTACATTATTGTCTACTACATCTTATTCTAGGTCTTCTGCTCTAGCTCTACTACAACTCTGCTTCAAGTCCAACTTTAGATCCAGTCTGAGATCCAGCTCCTGAGCTTCTTATTTCCTGCAATTTATATAATGCACCTAATTAGTATATTATAGCATTATTCTATGCATAGCTATAGGAGGAACAGTAAATATGCAAATAATGCTTATGCATGCATGAACTACCCAAACTTATGCTAAGTCCTAGCCTAATTCTAGACAATTAAGACCTATGGTTGCTGCGCAATCAAACTCCAACTGAAGGCTATCAAGAATTGACTGAGTGACATTAGGTTTCCCTTGGATTTCCTCAGCATTCAAATCGGGGTTAGGAGGGTATGGTTGAGGACGTGCATTAGAGTCTGTACTGGGGTTTAGGTTCTTAAGTGGGTCCTCTTTTCTATCATTTTTAGGATCCAATTCCTCAAGAGGCACCATTTTCTGTTTAATCCTATTCCAGAATAATTAAGGTTCTAAGTCCTCCTCCCCATTGGATTCTTCATCAGGGATCCAAAGTAGGGGTTGATCATTCTTGATTTGCCTAGGTTTATGATCATCAATTGATTTCCATTTTTCTAAAATCCCTTCCAATCCAAAGGTCAAGTAGGAGAGATCCTTGAATTCAGATGACCTATCTTGGTTATGGTCCTGGGAAGGGTAGGGGTCTTGGTGTTCTCCTAGAGTGTAGGTCCTATTAGATTGGTTTGTAGGTGGGTGGGACCTAAAAGAGGAGTCATCATGAGGAGAATCAAGATAAGGTTCCCCAAGGTTTGGATCATGCCCCTGAGTGGGTGGGTTGGAAGTATCCCAATAGGAGGTTGATGCATGTTGGTTAAAATTGGGATAGTTGGGATAAGAGGGGTATTCTAGGTACTCAGGTCCTGGATTAAATCCCCAATTAGGTGGTTAATTATCCCAAGTAAACTGTGGATACAATCTACTTGGGTTAGAATACAAATCATGTTGGGGATAGTCTGGGAAGGAAGGATAGGCATGGAAATCCATTGTTTGGAATAAGTGGAGGGATGAGAGAACAGATGAGAGAATTAAGTGTGCATAATCAAGCAAGAAACACTAAGCCCTATATTGTAGACCTAGGTGACCTACACTTCATAAATAAATTCTGACCACACGACGAATTCGGTGTTGTCCTTACTCCCAAAGGTGGTAAAGTTGGGCAGGTGAAGTAGGGGAAGTGTGTCTGGAGGGCCACTAATTATGTCAAACCCCTGCTTACTTAAGTTGATTGACAATCGGGCCTCCCAACTTAGCACCTTTTGGAGCAAGAAAACATCACCAATTCGCAATGCGTTCAGGAAAATACCCTGAAACGGACTCAATGAATCCTAGGGCCAATGTCTACTCAAGTTTAATTTAAGGCTAGGTCAGTGCTTGTGCTCAAGGATTAAATGAAGGACATTAGGGGGTTTAATGCCCTTAAATATTCCAATTAAGTTGTGTGCACAATCGGGTGCAAGGACCCAATGCCAAGACAAGTGTTTTTTTATCAAGCAAGATTGCGATGAATGGCTTTAAGAATTTGAACCTTACTTTATTGGATTTTAGAATTCCACTAGTTTACAGATTCAATCAAGGCACAATGATGTAGTCACATGGTTGGTGAAGATTGATTTGTTTTAAGGCCTTTTGTGTGACTATGACATTAAAAGCACCTTAGTGTGGAAGATCCTAGGGCATGCAACTTCTACTAAATGAATCTTACTTTTAATTTTTGACTTTATCAAGAAAGGTCCAATCGAAGCAAGGAATGACCTTATCCTAACCAAAATCAAATAAGCTTTTCAACAAGATCAATTTCAAAATTTTTCAAGGACGATAGATAACCCAAATTTATGTTTTTCCAAGAGAGGGTCAATCTGTCTAGAACCTTTAGATCAGTGCGCGAGTTTAAGAATTGAATTAAAACAAGCACTAATCATTTTCAAATACAAAAATAGTCTTCAGAAGAAGTGTAGAGAATTTCAAGATCTCTACAAAAATATAAATTTCTCACAAATCCAAGCTTTGTGGAGTTTGTAGAAAGAGATATAACCTAAGGGTCTCTAGAAATCAGAACAACCTTGCGTACTTCCAAAAAAGAATTTTTCATGGCCAAACCACAAAAAGTTTAGCTATGAAATTTTAAGTGGAGTTTGCCACTGGATAGAGCACCTCGGACATTTTTTTAAGGAATTATTAGAGGTGTTAAGGGTCCTGTAATTGTGTGCTCAACCTGAGTCCAGAAAATAGTGTTACGAAATTAACGAGTTGAGAACTTAGTGGTGGTGTTTCCTTCGACAAACACAAGAGAGGGTTTTTTAGAGCACCACCACTTAGATCTCTTCCTTGGTCCAGACATGAAAGGTTACCTTTGGATCGTGGGAAGACATGATATCAAACCTTTGGGCTGATGGCGGCCTTCACTTGCGCTTCCTTTGATCCAATCTGATCCACTCTCCTTCAGTTGCCGATGCATGAGATTCCTGCAACCAATAAGAAGAGAGAAAGCCAAGTTAGATAACACCAGTATGAATAATACCCAAGGAAATGAAAGAGAATAAAAGATCTATTCACTCCCCGACAACGGCGCCAAAAACTAATGTTGAGAAACGCATTTATGTAATTTGTTCGTTGCAGCATGCGCTTACGACATCAATTTTAATTAGAATAATTGAACATGAGTCATAGTGTCAAACACTGGGAGGTGAGAAATCGGCTCAAATATTCACTTCAATGTCATGAAATATGTCAATTTGTTCTCTTGCAAATCAGCGAGAAAGAGAGAGAGAAAGAGAGAGAGAGAGAAAAGGAGAAAGAGAGAGATAGGGTTAGAGATTTATGATGATGATGTGATTATGGCTAGCTATGAAACCACGCAAAGTAATTCATTGTAAAAGATAAAATCGTTTTACAATTATAACACTAAAGCAAATATTAAAAATAACAAGTATTAAACTAATGAAACTAGCTAAATGAAGAGGCGAGGCAGCCACGACGGGGGAGGGGCTTCTATAGGTGGCTCGGCATCTTCAAGACCTTGCTTGGATTCTTTATGGAGGGGGGAGTTGCTTGGTAGAAGATGGTGAAAAGTGGAGGGGAATAGGTCCTTATATAGAGGTGTAGGAGGGTGTGTTTTCATGCATTGGTCAACAGCGACATTTAAAATGTCGCTAAAGACCCACTGCTAGCATCGTTAAAGGACCCAGCTCATGTGCTTGTTGGCTCTCACAGCTGTCATGTGCGATCAAAGGTGAGCCGTCTGATGCTTCATCAATAGTCGAGATGAGCTGCTGAGATCATGCGTTGCTTTAAGATGACTAGGCACGCGCTCAGTCTTCGAATCTGCATCAGAGGGTAGTGATTGTGCACAAGATCATGATTCAGATTGCACCTTGGATGCACGTATGATCGAGCATCGGTGCGGGCATCAAGGTAAGCGTGGATGCATCAAGCACTTTTGGCTGCACCATGTATCCTCTATCAAAGCCACTCGCTTGCGATTGAATGGCCCTAATCGATTGAAGCACGCTCTTGAGAGGATTTGGAAGCGCGGAGGGTTTCGAACGCTTGTTGCTCGCTTGCCAGCACAACTCTGGCCTACTGCGCTAACCTCATGGATTATCGCAAAGATGCACGTGACATCGGCCATTGGATGCAATCGCAGGGTCAAGGTTGAGGTGAGGCATGGCACAACCTTTGCCATTGGATCTTCATCTAACCTTGGAGAGGCATCTTTGGAAGGCATTCATTGGATGTGAGGGGCGTGCGTGAGGCGCATGGGTGAGGAGCTGATGAGTGCCACATGGTGCAAGGAGGACCGTTGATCATCAGATAAATAGTCAGGACTTCTTGGAGTTGTTGCGGGAGCTACGAAGGTCGGATTGGGGTGATTTTAGTCCGTTGGACTCCGTTCATCTATCCAGACCCATCCATATGGTTCAATTGCTCATCTGAGACCTGTTTCAATATGCACTTGTTCACATGATCATTAAACATTAATTATAAACAATCTTGATGCAGGAACAACACAACATGCATGCAATGCTCCCAAGGCCACTATAATATGACATTAATTCACATGTACCCTCAAAATTGACTCTAATTGATAATATAAACATTAATAATTGTAAAGTCATCAACGTCATGTTATCTCCTACACATTTTGAACAATCCAAGGTGATGACGTGTGGCTGGTATCGAGTGTATATGGTCCCTACGTTAATAATCCAAGGCACGAGTTATGGGAGGATCTTGCAATGGTGGGGGAGAGTGCATGTGGAATCCTTCGGATAGTTGGGGGAGACTTTAATTGTGCCTTGACAGGGCAGGATGGAGTGAATGGGAGTGTAGACACAGTGTCACGTGGCTTCCAGATGGTGATTCAAAATTTGGGATTAGATGAATGTCCCTCCTCAGGTGTGTTCACTTGGAGAACCAGCAATGGTCAAATGTCAAAATTTGATAGATTCCTTGGAAATATGAATCTATTGGAAAGATTTCACTTATCTACAATGACTAGTCTTGATTATCCATGGTCTGATCATCTCGCATTGGCATGGAACGGTCAGGTTTGTTCATCTGTGGGCTCATATTTTAAATTTAGAAAATCGTGGCTGAGAGAATCAGGATGTCGTGAGATGATTGAGGGGTGGTGGCATGCCAAACAGGTCAATCGTTTAGCTACAATCAGACTTGCAACAAAACTTGCTGGTTTACGTGTGCTGCTGAAAGAGTATGGGGTGATTGCTGGAATTTTGTGGGCGCAGCATAGACAGGAGGCTTTGGCATCCATTAATTCACTAGATTCAATTGAAAACATCAGGCTACTAACTGAAGAGATGGATCTCCAAAAATAGTGGCAAGATGTGATTGTTGAGGAGGATTTGAAATGTGAGATGGATTGGCGTGAAAAGAGAAGACAACTATGGTTGAAAGAGGGACATGCCAACATGAAATATTTTCATTTGGCTGCAAGTTCAGGAAGGCAGATCAGTCTCATTTCAGCAATTCAGGTTGGGGATGCGAGGCAGACATCGATGTAAGAAATTAAAGTTGCAGCAAATCAATATTTTCGGGAAATAGAAAGAGCAGTAAACAGGGGAAGATGGAGGATGGTAGAAACATGGTTGCCACTCATCAGAGATGCGAACAAGCCACACACCTGATTGCACTTATTGTTGAAAAAGAAGTGTTGGATGTGACAAATGAGTTAAATGGGGAAGGTTCACTAGGACCAGACGAATTTCAGGTCTTCTATAAAGAATTTTGGAAGTTGGCAGGGGAGGAGATGATGGCAATCTTTGACGAATCCTAAAAGGGTAATGCTGGGTTTGAAAAGATAAATAGATCCTACATGTTTCTTTTACCAAAAATATAGGGGGCGGAGACTTTTTCAGAATTCAGACCCATTGCACTATAGAACTCCATATACCTGATTGTGTGAAAAGTGTTGGCAAATAGATTCAGGTTAGTTCTGCAGGAACTTATTCACTCAGTTCAGTCGACCTTCCTCCCCAACATATCTCAACAAGAGTCATTCATACTAGCCCAAGAGATGGTGGTTGGGTGGCACAAAAGGAAATGCAAAGCATTTTTATGGAAGGTGGACTTTAGTAAGGCATACGACATCATGTTGTGGTCTTATCTTTGGGAGTTATTTAAGAGAAGATGTTTCCCACCCGTTTGGATACAATGGATGAAGCGATTCATCACCATGGTAGCTTTTTCCCCACTGATTAATGGCAGACCAGGGGAACATGGATTCTACCCCAGCATGCGGTTAGGCAAGGTTGTCCACTTGCCCCGTTGGTTTTCAACTTGCCAGTTGAAACTTTAGCTCGCTATGCGTGTTGAATGTCAGATGCTGGAATTATCAAATGCTACTCTATGTCAGGGAATAGAGCTTTGGCCCCTGTGCTTATGTAGATGACATGGTTTTTTTCGTGGAGGACAACACTAGGGAGGCGCAGCCTTTACATCATATGGTAAACATATTTGGGGAGATCTCGAGGCTAAAGCTTAATCGAGATAAATCTTCTTTAGTATGTTTTGGTTTCAACAAGGAGGAACAAGGGGTGCTCTCTGCAACATTATCTACTCCCATTGTCGCCCTCTCTATCAGGTATCTTGTGCTACCTTTGAAGTGTACAAAATTAAAAAAAGTGATTGGAATGTATTATTTGAGTATACGGCAGCAAAACTTTAGAGCTGGAGTAGTAGATACCTTTCTAAAGATAGAAGATTAATTCTCCTAAACTCAGTTATCATAGCTATATCGGTCTTCTTCTCTATGTTTAGAGCCCCTAAAAATGTTTGGAAGCGTATGGATGTGATGTAGAAATGCTTTTTTTTGGAAGGGAGCATCGCATGAAGGTAGATTTTTGCAACCATTGAAATGGGACCAGTTGTGTATACCCAAAGAACATGGAGGCTTGGGTATCAAACCCCTCAAAGAATTCAACGATGCCCTTTTGTTGAAATGGGCCATCAAACTATTTGATGGAGATAGAAAGTTATGGCTGGATGTGATAAAAAATGAGTATGGGAAGTCAAATGCTATAAAGGGAATAGATTATGTCTAAAAAGGCCTTCCCCATTTTGGGATTCAATCATAAAGGCAGTAAGGACTAATTGGCACATGTTTCAACCGGTTCTTGGTGATGGGAAATCCTTTTCCTTTTGGCATGAGGAATGGTCACCGTTGGGATTGTTGAAGGATCGATTTCTAAGAGCATAAGGAAGGGCAGCAAATAAAGAAATAAATGTTGATGGAAACTAGGGCCACGTCAGGGAGATGGGATATTGTTGGTCTCCACAGCTACTGGTAGGGAAGTAGAATGGGCCTTGAAGTGGAACACATGCAGCAATTGTTGGATCCATTCAGGCCTCGTCAGGTGCAGATCAGTATAGCGAGCAGGGAAAATTTTCATCGTCTATGGCATATGAAAAGCTAATTCCTCATGCAAGACAAAAGGACTCTGATATGATATGCAAGGATTTATGGATATTGAAGGTGCCTCTGAAGGTCCAAATATTTCTATGGCTATGCAGGAAGGATAGGCTAATCACAGTAGATTTGAGGAATAAGCGGATGGGAGCACCAAGTCAATTTTGCCACCTGCATGGGTTATCAACTGATAATACCAAACATATCCTCTCAGAGTGTTTGGTGTCGGATTTGGTGTGAAGATAGGTGTGTAGGGAGTCCATTCATACATGGGATAGGCTATGGAGTAATTTTTTGTTATGTAATAAGCCGCATCTATCTATGGCGGTGGTATTATGCTGTATCTGGAGAACCAGAAATGAGTGTCTTTTTCAGGAGCGACCAATATGTGTGAAACATATTGTGAGGGGGTGTTGGTCTCTCATTCATTTATGGGGGCATTACTTGTGAAGCTTCTCTTTTAAGTTCTTAATAAAGGCTCTCCTGGATTGCTATTGTCTTCTATAACATTCCTTTCAATTTAAAAAAAAACTCTATCAATACTAGTCCAACCCAAACAGTGGGTTTGTGGTGGAGCTTTGGCCTATTGGCCTTGTTTCTCTTTGCCTAATCCTGTACGTATAACATATTGTAATGGGAAAATAATTAAACATTTATCTCAAAATACCCTTAAAAATATTTATAATTACCTTCATCTCAGGCTTATCCCAATGCTCACAGCATTCTTTCCACACATCTGCTACTATTTTTAGAGGCACATTCCTCAATGCCTCCTCATTAGACGACATTTTATTATAAAACTAAATTATACAAATAAATTTTCAAAAGAAATTAATTAAGTAAATAATAAAAAATGAAAAATATTACAATTTTCACCTTTTACTTTGTTGTCATCCTTTAATCAAGATGTCATCTCGCAGCATGATTGAGGATGTACCTGGTGACATTCGGATAGTCACCCCAATAAAAAATCACCTATAATATTACAAAATCATATAAGAGAATTAAATATTATTGAAGTAAACTTATATATATACATTAATATATAATTATTTACTTCCATATTATGAATAAGCTACATCTTGATCTCCTTGGAGACTGATCTCCAGTTAAAACAATAAAGGGGGTATGAGCTTTTTTACTATCCTAAATAGTCTGCTGGTGAAAGGAAGATAGTTTGGATCTTCTCTAGCTTCATTGATATGCACTTTGATTCTCATCCCCTCTAGAGGTGCATCTAGATGTGCATTTCTTATTGGACCCCTTCCTTTTTTTCTCTTACCAGATAAGAAAAATATAATTAAAAATTAAAACATTACATGTAAATTTTAATAAGATATTACCGACAATTCATTCCAGAATTGGTCCCTGCCTGAGCGTGAGGGTCCTGTTGAGGTGGCCTCTGTACCTTAGCATCGTCCTTACCCTCCTCCTCATCCTCACCCTTGTCGCCACTATCTCCCTGATCCTCATCCTCATGCTCATCATCGTCGTCAAGATAGTGGGTGGCAACCTCTAGGTCTGACTCTGCCTCTCCCACTATATTGGTAACCACCTTCTTGCCCTTGTTCTGATACTATTGGGCAAGATCACCAGGCCAGACATATTCACGATGCCTCCAAAATGCAAGATTAGGTATCATAACAAGTGGCTACGTGTGGGGACTGATGAGAACCTCATCATGAGCCATAACTAGCTCATTTTGACCTAATACAAAGGATAAAAGCTCCTACATATCTCAAGGAAAGGCTTAACTCAGAGAATTCTGAGTTTGAGAAGAAAACAAGTCATAAGGGGTAAAAGTGCAATTTTACCAGTATAATCTGCATACAGGGTAATTCAGGGCCCAAACATAGGTCAAAGCAGCTTAATAAGAATAAAAGTGGGATGAGATGATCTAGCAAGGGCTACAGCAATTCCAAGAAACTAAATGATAAATCTGTAACCCTAAAACAACCCACTCCAATTCACAAGGTTCGAGGCAAAGTAAAAATATAATAAACCCTCTAAAATTCATAGAAAAATAATCTCTAGGGTTTAGAACCTTCAATTTGGCCTTTAGAACCCATTTTGACCTACATTGAGAACCATGCCCAATTAATAACTTAATTTGGGTTTTTGCGCAAAATTGACCGGTCAAACAAGGTTTAAGATGAAAATGAAATTCACCATCAGATTCCTTAGGTCCTAATTAGTCATGTATAAAAACTTGAGCCTAAGAAGAAACCTCCTTGACCGACTTTACACTTTGGTCCTCATATATTTACTCTTTGGCCCTCAACTTTTGAACCCTCGCATTTTGGCCCCTAACTCTCCTTCGTTCTTTGCAATCAGGTCCCTCCTGCAAAACCTGCCAGCACCATGCTCCGGCGACCTTGCGCGGAGCATGGCGCCGCGCAGGGTGAGGTGGGGGACCTGGCAAGTAAACCGGGGGTGGCCTGCGTCGTCAGCCGTCGCAGGGACACCCCCCTGGTCGTTGTAGCCCACCATACCGGCCGTGCGAACGTACGGACGGTATGGGTTCGTGTTTCCGACCATTCTCCGGCGAGGGAGACACGTCGTCTCCCTCCGCCTTCCTCCCTGTTTCATCCCTATAAATACCCCCCGTTGCTCCACCGACCGGGGCAGCCTGGATCTGACGGAGAAAATCCCCAACTTTCTTCTCTTCTTCCTCCGGCAGACGCTCACCAGCTCCGGCGGTTTCCTCCCCCTCCACCTCTTCGCTCTGCCGCAATACCAGCAGCAGAGACTTCCTCCCCTGCTCTTCCTGCGCCACGCCGCACCCAGCTGGCGCCTCTCCGGCTCTCTGCTTGCCGCCGCCCCTTTCCCTGAGCATCGTCTTCTCCGGCGACAGTCGATACGACTGTCGCCCTGTTCCTCCCCCTTCGTCCCTGCAAGTAAGCTAGAGCTACTCCCCTTCTCCTCCTCTTTCTTTCCCCGCTTTCAATTTATTCAATTAAGCCCTCTACCGACCCTGACCACCTTCACCCCCTTCGCCTCCGACCACCCTCCGGCGAGCCGCTCCCATCACCTCAGCAACCCACACGGCTCGTCGACCCTCACCGAACCTCCGCCTCATCACACTGAGCACCCCCCACCCCTCCACTGCCACTCCACACCTCCGTAACACTCCCCCGAACAAACCCATTCCTTCGGTTGCAGTCCGACCCAGGGCTGCCGCCAGACACCACCTTGCGGCCTGCCGCGCAGCTCCTCACCTTCGCCGTGCCACGGCGAAGGTTCCCCAGTGGTTTGATCAGGCCGCGAGGCCATATTCGTGTCCAACAGGTTTTGAGGTTCGACCGCCATTAACGCACATTGAAGCAGCTTCTCCCGCGCTCCAGGCTTGAGGACTCCAGGTCTCCAGCTGCTGCGGAGTACGGGGAGTCTTGCGAAGGCGGCCAGCCAGCAACCTATGCAAATCGAAGTCGCAGCTGCAGAAGCCAGGCCGTGGTCTCCCAGCAGGCGCACGCGAGGAAAGGTCTGCGTTTAGTCCCACATCGGTAAGCCTCACACCCGTTCCACTGTTTAAATTGATTTTGTGCAGTAGCCTTACTGCCTCAGTACACGGGGTGAGGTCCCCTTACACCCGCCCGGTTACCCGGTCTCGTCCGCGCTCACGCCCCGCGGACCTGACCCGACCCGACTTAGACTGACCTGCACTCCTCGCCCACCACGCACGCCGGTGGGCCTGGACCCGGGCGTGACCCGAACCCGATTACCCGGTAGCTCTGGGAGAGCTTTCCCAAGAGTGGTTTCAGAGAGAAAGAGAGACGCGGGGGGGGGGGGGGGGGGGTAGAGTAGGTTTTGCCTCTGACGAAAAACTCTGAAGTGTGCAGGCACAGGCGAAGAAGAAGACCCGCGGAAGAAGAAGGAGCTGCACTGTAGCAAATGCATAGTTAAGTCGTCTAAGCACCGGGTCAGACGACGGAAGGTCAGCAGCCAGAGCAGGAAAGAAGGCAGGCTGAAGAAGAAAGAAGAGGAAGGGCCAAAGCAAAGAAAAAAAGAGAAGGAGACAGGAAGGAGAAAGAAAGAAAAGAAGAGCAACGGCCAAAGCAGAAGAAGAAGAAAGGAAGACTTAGTAGCTGAAGGCAGAAGCTCTGCAGCCATAAAGAAGAAAAGGGAAAAGAGAAAGGGTCACCACAATTGCAGAAAAAGAAGAAGAGAGGCCAAGACAGAAACCAAGGAAGAAGAAGAAAGAGATCTGAAGAGGAGCATCACCTCTGTAGAACGAAGAAGAAGAAGAAGGAGCTCTGAAGAAAGAAAGAAAGAAGAACATCACGAGGAGAAAACGAAGAGAACAACAAATTCTTTCCCTCTCTCTTTCTTTATTTTGTAAAAGAAACATGTATATCTCTAGAATACAACTTGCTCCCTGAGTTCGACCTCGGGAACTCTTTTATTTTCCGAGTAAAAAAAATTTATATTTGAAATGTTGGTAATAACCGGCTTTACTACAACGTTATAACAAACTAAAACCCGGCAGTCGACCTTCATTTTGGCGCCGCTGCCGGGGAGCAACGGCTATTCTAGAGGTAAACATTCCTGTTTCTTTTAATTTCTAATAATCTCCTCTCTTTTGTGCAGCTACAGGAACTCAAGAAGACAAGCAACTACACGACAACCACTCCGAAGACAGGTAAATTTTTCCTCTCACTATTAACCCCTAAACTCTAAAGAGGAAGAAAAGAAAAGAACAAGCAGTATAGGGCTAACCTGTCTTCCATACTTAGTAACCATAAAGAGTTGCATGTTTTCAACTCATCACTCCTGCACACTATTAAGGGTATTTAAGGGCTAACACATTCTTGCTTGAGCCCTAATTGCCCAACAAAGAGTTAAATGGACCAAGTAGAGCCAACATAAGGTCAAACATTAGGATTTCAGTAGAGACACACCCCTTAATCAAGAATTGAGGAAATCCAAAAGAGGTGTGCCCAAGCCATTGATTGAAAATACTTAACAAGAAAAATCCTAAACAATTGGCTCTCTCTAAACACTTGAACCCTAAAAGACAGGACCTAAAAGCTCTTAAAGAAAACAATAGGTAAAGTTGACCCCTTGGGTCAACCAACCTTAAATTAGGTCACTCTTTGCACTTAAAAAGACTAAAGTTCAAGTGAAACCTTAAGCACCCTGATCTTAAAATTGGTAGACTTAAGAGGTCAAGATCCCCATTCTGGTCTACCTGGAACCGCAGTGACAAGAGAGGTCGGGTGGGGGAAACCCTGTAACCCGTGGGGACGCTCTACCGTGTAGGGGTCTTCGCGGGACTCTCCCTCTCTGGCTGCCCAGGTAATTCTCAGGTGGGCGATCTTTCTGATCAAGGGGTCCATCTGCCCCGCACCTCTATAGTCACCCAACACATTTTTTGGGTGCCTTGATTGGGTCCAGCACCTTCTAACTTACCTCTCCCAACTGTGCATGTACGGAAGGAGGTCCCTAGGACCACCCTTAAGACCTCCTTTAGAAATTCACTCTCGTCAAGGCCAAGCCTCGACGCCCGTGTTTTTGCAGCAACACCCTCACATTATTCTCTCTTCTGATTCAGAACCAAGTTCTTCTTCTTCCCCCATCATGGCTCAGCCAGTTGAGGAAGAAAATAATCTGGAACACCAGCTCCAGCGACTCAATGACCTCTTCCAAAACTTCGTGCACCCACCACAGCGTCCTATGATGCGGGACCACTACAATCCTGCTGCGGTGGCCATTGAGCCTCGAGTCAGAATCCCGACTGGAGGACCTGATTCCGAACTAAAGCCCAACATGATTCATGCTATACCTAAATTCCATGGGCTTAATTCTGAAGATCCCTTCCAGCACATCAAACAGCTAAAGCATCTGGCCCACACTTTTGGATCAGATGCGCAAAATCGGGATATTCTTCTCATGAAGATGTTCTCCTTTTCTCTTATGGACAAGGCCGCCCATTGGTATCAAACTCAGACCCGGCCGATCAACACTTGGGAAGAACTTCAATCCGAATTTTTGAAAAAGTTTTTTCCCGTTGGTCGGACCAACGCCTTGCGCCATCAGATTACACACTTCACTCAACAATCAAGAGAACCTCTCCATGAGGCATGGGATCGTTTTCAGGATCTCATGAGAAAGTGCCTCCATCACGGAGTTCCTAAATGGGAACAAGTCCAATCTTTTTACCAGGGACTCCGTGAGGACATCCGCCTTTTCGTCAATGCAACTTGCGGAGGAAACATCATGGGTCAACATGAAGACACCGTATGGGAGATTCTCGAAAACATGTGCGAGAACTCCATCAACAATGACTCCATGGGATTATTCGACAGGACGAATAACCGCGCAGCGACGAATCTTAAGGGAGCACATGAGACGCAGGGCCTGTCCGCATCAGTCGACTTGGAATTAATGGCCAGTCGATTGGACAAGGTCTCAATCATTGAAAAGAAGGTGGATGAGCTGACTCAGCACTTGCAGCGAGCCACCTCTGCGCGTAACTCCTTTGCACAACCTCCTTCCACACAGGAGACTGTGCAAAACATCCTCCACCGATCCTCCCCTGGGATGGATCCATATCCATCCCCATCTGATTCTTGGACTGGAAGATCATCCGATCCTTTCTACACCAGCCGGGGGAACTCCATTCCTCCTTTCCCTGATTCTCAGGAGGTTCCTCAGACCTGCGAGGACCTCAACGCCATCCAGAACGACCCATTCTCCAACACTTACAACCCTGGATGGCGAAACCATCCAAATTTTCACTGGGCGGGAAATTCCCAAACCCAAAGACCACCTTTTCAGTCCCGCCCACAGCCCTCTCATCACTACCAGCCGCCTCAGCCTCGGCCCAACCCTACCTATCCATCAGGGCCAAATCAAGATCAAATGTCCTTAATCCTTCAGACTCTGGCTGACATTCAAAAATCGAATGCGGCTATTCAAAAACAGCACAAGGACGAGCTTACTGAAGTTAAAACTCAACTGGCCCAGTTGGCAAATTCTCGCCAGCCAGGCACACTCCCTTCCCAACCCCTTCCTAACCCAAATAACGTGCCAACCCAGAAGCGCGTTATGAATCCAAATTTAGGCCACGCTCAATGGATTTATCAGGCCCCTACTGCTCCATCTCCAGACGAGATGGAAGCCTCAACTTCTCGTGCGGGATTTCAGCAGCAGCCACCCCTCCTACCAAACCCAAACCAAAATCAGGCCGGATTAAATTCTGTAACAACACGTAGTGGTAAGACAACTCAAGACCCGCAGCCTGATAACCATGACCCTAGGATAGTTATCCAAGGTACCGCTGTTCCAGATCCACAACCTGAACCTATCCTAGAAGAACCAACCAAGATTCCGTTTCCCGAGGCCTTGACCAAGGGAAAGAAGACCACCAAACCCGTGGCCCCTGAGGAGGACCTGGTCAAGCTCTTTGAGCAGGTCCACATAAACATCCCCTTGATGGATGCAATCCGCCACGTACCAGCTTACGCACGATTTCTAAAGAATATATGTACACCCCAGCGTAAGCCGCGAACCAAGGGAGGGAGCCCAATTGTTCTGTCAGAGCAAGCCAGCTCTGTAATCCTTAGTAGACTCCCACCCAAGGCAAAAGATCCTGGAACTCCCCTGATCTCCTGTAAGATAGGTGGTACCCAATTTGATAGAGCATTGTTAGACTTAGGTGCATCTATAAATCTGATACCCACATCCTTACTTGACCATCTAGAAGAATCTGAGCTGAAACCAACCGAGGTGACATTACAATTAGCAGATCGATCTATAAAGTCACCAAAAGGGATTCTCGAGGATGTTATCGTGAGAGTGCGGGATTTCTATTTTCCAGTGGACTTTATAGTCTTAGACATGGATGCACCTGAGAACCCTAGGGATACACCAATCATTCTAGGGAGACCTTTCTTGGCTACTGCTAGAGCCAACATCAGCTGTGAGGAGGGCCAAATAGAGCTTAAGTTTGGAGATCAAACACTGAAAATTGATATATTTAAGGCCCAACAAGGAATTAATTGCGGCGTCATCGAGCAAATTTGTGACATCAAGACTTTGGTTGATGAATCACACCTCCAGAATGACTTGAGTATGCCTCATCAACCACAGAAGGATCTTGACCCGCAAACAGAGGAGTCAAATCCAGATGTGAACAACCCAGTAACTCCCACCCTTGAACCTCACATCTATACTGAACCACCTGCTGCTGCTGAAAACCCCATCCTCGAACTGAAACCCCTTCCTGCTCACTTAAAATACGTCTTTTTGGGTTCTAATCAGACCCTTCCTGTGATCATCAATTCCAACCTCAGTCCTGAACAGGAATCCCGTCTGATTGTTGTCCTCCAGCAACATCGCAGAGCCATCGGATGGACTCTCGATGATTTGACTGGAATAAGTCCCTCTTATTGTACTCATCATATCTATTCAGAAGAGGGCACACAACCTTCTCGTGAAATGCAGAGACGCTTAAACCCCAATCTGCAGGAGGTCGTGAAAAAGGAGATCATCAAGTGGTTAGATGCCGGAATCATCTACCCGATCTCCGATAGACGTTGGGTGAGCCCAATTCAGGTCGTGCCCAAGAAGGCAGGACTCACCACTATAACGACTGAGACCGGAGAAATCATTCCTACCCGATTAGCCAACTCGTGGAGAGTCTGTATAGATTACCGTCGACTCAATTCCTCCACGAAGAAGGATCATTTCCCACTACCCTTCATTGATCAAATTCTCGAAAAACTAGCGGGAAATAGGTTCTTCTGCTTTCTTGACGGGTACTCCGGTTATAACCAGGTGGCAATCCATCCTGAGGACCAAGAAAAGACCACGTTCACCTGCCCCTTCGGAACATACGCTTTCCGAAGGATGCCTTTCGGTCTTTGCAATGCACCCGCTACTTTTCAGCGATGCATGCTTGCCATATTCTCAGATATGGTAGGTGATTATCTGGAAGTCTTCATGGATGACTTTTCAGTTTTCGGAGCATCATTCGACGATTGCCTCCAACACTTGGTCCAGATACTCAGGCGGTGCATCGATGTGAATTTGGTTCTTTCCTGGGAAAAGAGCCATTTCATGGTGCCTGAGGGAATTGTCCTGGGACACTCAATTTCGGAGAAAGGTATCCAAGTGGATCGAGCTAAGGTTAATCTGATTTCTCACCTTCCTATGCCTAGCTCGATCAGGGACATCCGATCCTTTTTAGGGCATGTCGGTTTTTATCGACGATTTATCCCTGATTTTTCAAAAATCGCACGCCCCCTGACAACTCTTCTCTCCAAGGATGTTCCCTTCGAAATCTCCAAGGAATGCACTCAAGCATTTGAAATCTTGCGTGACCGAGTCACCCAAGCACCGATCCTACAGCCCCCTGATTGGTCTCAACCCTTTGAGATCATGTGTGATGCATCCGACTTCGCTGTAGGAGCGGTTTTGGGGCAGAAAAATGACAAGAAACCTGTGGTCATTTACTACGTCAGCAAAACACTCGATGAGGCTCAGCGTAACTATACAGTTACTGAGAAAGAGCTGCTAGCTGTAGTATTTGCCCTAGAGAAGTTCAGATCGTACCTTCTGGGTTCCCATGTCATCATATACTCGGATCACACGGCTGTGAGGCATCTCCTTGCAAAGAAGGACGCGAAACCTCGATTGATCCGATGGATCTTGCTGTTGCAAGAATTTGACCTTGAGATTCGCGACAAAGCGGGAAAACAAAACGTGGTAGCTGATCACTTGTCCCATCTTCCTTCTGAAATAATTGACCCTTCCGGACCCATCACTGAGCATTTTCCCGATGAGCACCTGCTGACTATTGGTACTAGCCTTCCATGGTTCGCTAATATTGTAAATTACTTGGCATCTCATCAGACCCCGTCCGATTGGCCGAAGGCCAAGAAAGACAAATTACGCTCCGATGCCAAGTATTACATTTGGGAAGACCCGTACCTCTTCCGCATAGGTGCCGATCAGATCATCCGGAGATGTGTCCCGGAAGAGGAAGTCAACAATATCCTCTCTTTCTGCCATGACCAGGCATGCGGTGGCCATTTTGCCGGGCATAAAACCGCAGCAAAAGTCCTCCAGTGCGGCTTTTACTGGCCCACACTGTTCAAAGACGCATACAGTCATTGCAAGGCATGCAGTCGTTGCCAGACTTTGGGCAACATGAGCCATCGCGACATGATGCCTATGCAACCGATTCTGGTATGCGAAATCTTTGATGTTTGGGGGATTGATTTTATGGGCCCC
Organism: Thalassia testudinum; assembly: GCA_037157565.1. Classification (NCBI taxonomy): domain Eukaryota; kingdom Viridiplantae; phylum Streptophyta; class Magnoliopsida; order Alismatales; family Hydrocharitaceae; genus Thalassia; species Thalassia testudinum. Next base: position 64,839,879 of record JAZHRO010000055.1, read on the forward strand.
TTTCCTGTTTCGGATGGTTTCGAATACATTCTGTTGGCTGTGGACTACGTGTCCAAATGGATCGAAGCCATACCGACCCGAACCTGTGATCACAAAATCGTTCTCAAATTCATTCATCAACACATTTTCTCAAGGTTCGGGATTCCTTGTGCAATAATCTCTGATGGGGGGGCCCATTTCACAAATGCTCAGTTTAGGTCACTGATGACCAAATACGGGGTGTCTCACCGAATCTCTACTCCTTACCACCCCCAAACTAATGGTCTAGCTGAGCTGTCTAATCGGGAGATCAAGAAAATCTTGCAAGTCACTATTCGACCTGACAGGAAGGACTGGTCGTCCCGACTTCCGGAAGCATTGTGGGCCTATAGGACCGCCCACAAGACCCAATTGGGCATGTCTCCCTTTAGATTGGTGTACGGAAAGGCATGCCACCTTCCCGTCGAACTGGAGCATAAAGCCTATTGGGCAGTACGGAACTGTAATCTGGATCTTTCCAAGGCTGGGACCCACAGAAAACTCCAAATCAGCGAGATCGATGAATTACGCATAGACACATACGAGAACTCGCAAATCTACAAGGAGCAGGTTAAAGCCTTCCACGACAAACACATCTCGAGAAAGATCTTTCATCCTGGTCAAAAGGTCCTACTCTTTGATGCCCGACTCAAACTCTTCCCAGGAAAACTGAGATCTAAGTGGGTCGGACCATATTTGGTCCGACAGGTTTTTGGAAATGGAGCAATCAAAATCAGTCCACTCAGCCACGATTCTGAACCTTTCATCGTGAACGGTCAGAGACTCAAGCCGTTCATTGATGTAACTTCTACTGATTTGGCTGAGGCATCTTATATCCTCCTTTCCCCTTGAGCTTATTGCGCCCAGCCGATGGCGTAAAACTCAGCGCTTAACGGGAGGCAGCCCGTCATTCTCTTTGAAAACCTGAAACTTGTTCTGACACCTTTCAGCACTCGAAGTTCACCCTTGTAGACAGCCGACCCCAACTCAGATGTTTGCATCTGGGATTTGAAATCGTCCGCAAAAATTCAACCCGACCCATTCACTCATCCAAATTTCTGTCTTAAGGAATGAACTAAGACCCCCTAGGTTACAATGAGGACATTGCAAATCTTAGGCATGGGGGGGTATGAAAGTGCAAAACTTGTAAGAAAAGGTTTCAAACAAAAAATTCACATATGCCAAAAACACCATAAAAATTAAAAAAAAAATTTTCGAAAAAGAATAAGAGGAAAAGAGAAGAAAATTTTGCGAAGGAGAAAAGAAACAAAATGAAAAAGGAGCACAAAATTATGAAAAAAAAGTGATAGTCATTAGTAAGGAACTAAGGAATTAACCTAAGTTCTAGACCTCATTCAAGAAAAGTGCACAATAAGATTAGTAAAGAATGCAAACCTTAGGCATTCTTGAATAGACTCTTAGTACCCATTAAGATCTGGACATTCCTCAAGAGGTTGAGGAAAATGAAAAGCTGAAGTATTAGGTCTAAGGCTTAGGGAGTATTCGGCCTCGTTAACTAATTTTTGCTTTACGGGACTCAGTAACCTAAGCACCCTAATCTCACACACAGCCTGGTTCAGTAAGCGTAAAAATCAGAATCACGCAGAAGCGTCGCAAAAATCTGAAAAGAACACCTAGAATAGGAGCGGCAGATCAACACAAGTTGATTTGGACGAGTTCCCAGCGCGGAGAGGCGGGAAATCCCCTCGAAGATGCGTAACAAAATATCATCTCCTCGGTGCTTGTCTCTTAGGATATTCACATATCCTACTGGGGGCATGTAAGCACTCTGCTAGTTCAGAATCCATGGATGGCATTATCTCGAAGTGTCAATTGCTAGGGTCTGGATTCGGCCACGGAATACCATGGATGGGATTATCTCGAAATCTCAATAGCCAGGGTTCCGGGGGTTGCCATGGGCGGTGCTATCTCGAAGCATCGATCGCCAGGAACCCTTGAGGATTGATGATGGGAGCAAGGAATCTGATACAGACCATGTTGAAAAGCCAATCCTAGGCTAGAACTAAAAAGAGAAAGAGAGAGAAAACTCTCCAAACAGAAAAACTTTCTATCTCTCTCTTACAAAACGCACTGCGAACTGAGCCAGGGCTAAAATCATTTCAAGCACGAGTGCTTTAACCACGAAGTCCAATAAACCTTAGGTTAGTTCTTGTGGGCCTTAAAAACCTTTGCTAAAAGATTGAGGCTAAGGCTAGACAGATTTGGATCTTGATTGGTACTAGAGTACCTTTTAGGCCTATGGTCAGCATTCTAACCTAATCTATGCTCAAATAAAAAAGGCACTTATCTAAAACTATTAAAAACTTCATGGTCTAGAACAAGGGTTGAAACCTTAAGTTTTTGCTAAGGGACTAGCAAAAGCTAGGCATGGGGGTATGATGAGAACCTCATCATGAGCCATAACTAGCTCATTTTGACCTAATACAAAGGATAAAAGCTCCTACATATCTCAAGGAAAGGCTTAACTCAGAGAATTCTGAGTTTGAGAAGAAAACAAGTCATAAGGGGTAAAAGTGCAATTTTACCAGTATAATCTGCATACAGGGTAATTCAGGGCCCAAACATAGGTCAAAGCAGCTTAATAAGAATAAAAGTGGGATGAGATGATCTAGCAAGGGCTACAGCAATTCCAAGAAACTAAATGATAAATCTGTAACCCTAAAACAACCCACTCCAATTCACAAGGTTCGAGGCAAAGTAAAAATAGAATAAACCCTCTAAAATTCATAGAAAAATAATCTCTAGAGTTTAGAACCTTCAATTTGGCCTTTAGAACCCATTTTGACCTACATTGAGAACCATGCCCAATTAATAACTTAATTTGGGTTTTTGCGCAAATTGACCGGTCAAACAAGGTTTAAGATGAAAATGAAATTCACCATCAGATTCCTTAGGTCCTAATTAGTCATGTATAAAAACTTGAGCCTAAGAAGAAACCTCCTTGACCGACTTTACACTTTGGTCCTCATATATTTACTCTTTGGCCCTCAACTTTTGAACCCTCGCATTTTGGCCCCTAACTCTCCTTCGTTCTTTGCAATCAGGTCCCTCCTGCAAAACCTGCCAGCACCATGCTCCGGCGACCTTGCGCGGAGCATGGCGCCGCGCAGGGTGAGGTGGGGGACCTGGCAAGTAAACCGGGGGTGCCCTGCGTCGTCAGCCGTCGCAGGGACACCCCCCTGGTCGTTGTAGCCCACCATACCGGCCGTGCGAACGCACGGACGGTATGGGTTCGTGTTTCCGACCATTCTCCGGCGAGGGAGACACGTCGTCTCCCTCCGCCTTCCTCCCTGTTTCATCCCTATAAATACCCCCCGTTGCTCCACCGACCGGGGCAGCCTGGATCTGACGGAGAAAATCCCCAACTTTCTTCTCTTCTTCCTCCGGCAGACGCTCACCAGCTCCGGCGGTTTCCTCCCCCTCCACCTCTTCGCTCTGCCGCAATACCAGCAGCAGAGACTTCCTCCCCTGCTCTTCCTGCGCCACGCCGCACCCAGCTGGCGCCTCTCCGGCTCTCTGCTCGCCGCCGCCCCTTTCCCTGAGCATCGTCTTCTCCGGCGACAGTCGATACGACTGTCGCCCTGTTCCTCCCCCTTCGTCCCTGCAAGTAAGCTAGAGCTACTCCCCTTCTCCTCCTCTTTCTTTCCCCGCTTTCAATTTATTCAATTAAGCCCTCTACCGACCCTGACCACCTTCACCCCCTTCGCCTCCGACCACCCTCCGGCGAGCCGCTCCCATCACCTCAGCAACCCACACGGCTCGTCGACCCTCACCGAACCTCCGCCTCATCACACTGAGCACCCCCCACCCCTCCACTGCCACTCCACACCTCCGTAACACTCCCCCGAACAAACCCATTCCTTCGGTTGCAGTCCGACCCAGGGCTGCCGCCAGACACCACCTTGCGGCCTGCCGCGCAGCTCCTCACCTTCGTCGTGCCACGGCGAAGGTTCCCCAGTGGTTTGATCAGGCCGCGAGGCCATATTCGTGTCCAATAGGTTTTGAGGTTCGACCGCCATTAACGCACATTGAAGCAGCTTCTCCCGCGCTCCAGGCTTGAGGACTCCAGGTCTCCAGCTGCTGCGGAGTACGGGGAGTCTTGCAAAGGCAGCCAGCCAGCAACCTATGCAAATCGAAGTCGCAGCTGCAGAAGCCAGGCCGCGGTCTCCCAGCAGGCGCACGCGAGGAAAGGTCTGCGTTTAGTCCCACATCGGTAAGCCTCACACCCGTTCCACTGTTTAAATTGATTTTGTGCAGTAGCCTTACTGCCTCAGTACACGGGGTGAGGTCCCCTTACACCCGCCCGGTTACCCGGTCTCGTCCGCGCTCACGCCCCGCGGACCTGACCCGACCCGACTTAGACTGACCTGCACTCCTCGCCCACCACGCACGCCGGTGGGCCTGGACCCGGGCGTGACCCGAACCCGATTACCCGGTAGCTCTGGGAGAGCTTTCCCAAGAGTGGTTTCAGAGAGAAAGAGAGACGCGGGGGGGGGGGGGGGGGGGGTAGAGTAGGTTTTGCCTCTGACGAAAAACTCTGAAGTGTGCAGGCACAGGCGAAGAAGAAGACCCGCGGAAGAAGGAGCTGCTCTGTAGCAAATGCATAGTTAAGTCGTCTAAGCACCGGGTCAGACGACGGAAGGTCAGCAGCCAGAGCAGGAAAGAAGGCAGGCTGAAGAAGAAAGAAGAGGAAGGGCCAAAGCAAAGAAAAAAAGAGAAGGAGACAGGAAGGAGAAAGAAAGAAAAGAAGAGCAACGGCCAAAGCAGAAGAAGAAGAAAGGAAGACTTAGTAGCTGAAGGCAGAAGCTCTGCAGCCATAAAGAAGAAAAGGGAAAAGAGAAAGGGTCACCACAATTGCAGAAAAAGAAGAAGAGAGGCCAAGACAGAAACCAAGGAAGAAGAAGAAAGAGATCTGAAGAGGAGCATCACCTCTGCAGAACGAAGAAGAAGAAGGAGCTCTGAAGAAAGAAAGAAAGAAGAACATCACGAGGAGAAAACGAAGAGAACAACAAATTCTTTCCCTCTCTCTTTCTTTATTTTGTAAAAGAAACATGTATATCTCTAGAATACAACTTGCTCCCTGAGTTCGACCTCGGGAACTCTTTTATTTTCCGAGTAAAAAAAATTTATATTTGAAATGTTGGTAATAACCGGCTTTACTACAACGTTATAACAAACTAAAACCCGGCAGTCGACCTTCAGGGACTACATAGAGGGATGTACTCGGGGACCTCGAGAGTCTAGGTGAGGGGTTGCTGTGTGGAAGGAGGCTAGTCTCATCCCTACCTATTATGGTGCCCTGGTCATCCTTACCCCCATTAGCAAATTTTTTGAATTTCATCGGCATATACATTAAAAAAAATTAGTTTTTATAGAAATATGTAGAAATAAATAAATAAAAATAAAAAATCTGAAAAAAATTTTGGCAGAGTTTTCCTTATATTATGGATATTTTCCAAAATCCTGTATAAAAAGAATCACACATTCTACATCATATGAAATATAAATAACTAAATATTAAAACATAAACAATTGCCATAAATTTTGTTTTTATTGAATTCAATCACAAATATCTCACTTATACAAAAAATGTCAATTCCATAAATCTAAATGTTCTATAATACTACTTTACAATTCCATCTATAATCTAAATGTTCTATGATAGATCAATATTGAAACTTGTTGTATGCCAGAGTCTTAGAAGTTAACAATTTGCCATGTTATCAAATAAGCATGTAGTTGTGCTTGTAATGAATTTATTTGAACTTTGATTTATTTATACCATAATGGTTACATAAGGGTGATTAAGTTTTATAATGGTGATGTTGTTTTCTTTAAGATCCATCATTATATACTATTATCACTATAATTTTTAGATTAGAAAAAAAGTTCTATTAGTGGTTTCTTCTGTAATACCTCTACTACAAACGTTTCTAACTTGTACATGAAAGAGCAATGTTTGGAATTCATGAAGGTATAATTAACCAGCCAACCTCGAAAGAATAGTACCATCACTGTGAGGATTACTCATGAAGATCTAAAAGCGGCTGGTGAAAATTTTTGATATTTTCCCCAAATTGTCTTACAGCAATATGCCTGGCAACATGGATTCCTCCATCAGAATTACTCTGCTCCCTTCAAAAAAATAGATGTATATAAAACCTTGGCAAAAGTGCAGGTATGCAAATTGGTAGAAAAGAGAAATGGTATAAAAGATAATTATACCTTACATATCAATATCCATTGTACATGCACCAACTTTTTGTAAGTATTCTTGATAAGCATCTACTTCTTCTTTATGCTCGACATCTTTTTGCACGTCAAAATACTCATGTGGAATTGTCCAGACGAGTATAATTCATCCATTTCTACTATTGTCAGGGACGTAAAAGACTTGAGATACTTGACATGCTAATGTAAATGGATCTGAAGAATGAATAATTTGATGATTCTTATTCAAACTTAAAAAATCGTGCTTCTTGTCAAGTTTGAAGCTAATGCCTTCCTTAAACATGTCTGATGCAACATAAATTCGTCGTGCAAAAAGCTTTGAGTTTTGAAACCTGTCATCGTAGTTCAATTTGCAAGAAAATCCATCGGTCAAATAATATTTATAACTGAAACTTGAGGTGAGTCCCAGGTCGAACAGGAGAAGGCAAACGTTTGGTTTGAAAAATCCGCGTTTCATTTTTATTTCTTTTTGTCATTTTTATCTTTTATAATTTCTTTGGTGTTTTTATCAAGCGAGAGATTAGCTCAAAATAGTTTCTATCTAATCTACTTGCAAAAATAAGACAGAGAGAGAGGCAATCATATATTTCTCATTAAATGTTTACTACAACTATGAAAATGAGAAAACTACACTACTAAAGCAAAATGATAGAGATAGGTGAGAAGAATCCCCCTTAACGGTCACTTGGAGGACAGCTTGCTCTGACGGCGCCTCGAAGAAGGTGGTGAGGAGTGGGACGACGGAGAACAACGGCGAAGGAAGGAGGATGGGGTAGGACATCATCGCAACGAGGACCTTCTTCTCGAAAGAGGTGAGAGGATGGCTGCGGGGTGCTCCACGAATGGGGATGAGAGGTGGGAAAATGTTTGCTTCTACTCTAGAGGAGCATCCTGGGCTTGGGACAAGCTCTCTCTAGAGCCTTGGAGGTGGTGAGGAGAAGAAAGGAAGATATGATTTAGAATGAAGGGGGGTAGGTCCTTTTATAGTGGAAGGAAGAGGAGGAATTCATGCATAGGGAATTAGTGACAACTGTAATTGTCACTAAAGACCCACCCAGCTATTGCTGAAGATCCGCGCCAACCTTCTTCCCTGCTGGCATGCACATCACGTGCCCATGCCTCGCACTCCTTGTCATGCGTGCGTGCATTGGGATGCACTACTGTGTGCTGCTCACACTACGCTGGCTATGTTGTGCGTGCTTGTGTGTGCGGTTGGTGCGCTGCAGTGTGTCCAAATGCCAAATTGGGGGGGGGGGAGGGGTGAGGATTCAAACCTACACCCCTCCATTGAGAGTTCACGCCTCTACCAACAGGCCAAGCCCATCTTTGTGTCGCAAGGAGGAGCTCTAAGGAGCAGTGTGGATGGATTCTTAGTCGTTGAATCAAGATCCAACAGCTAGGAATGGAGGGTGTCGATGATGAATAGTGTGGGCGGGTGTTGCTGGCCAGAGTTGGGTGGCCTAGATGGCACCACGTTGCGCCATTTGGGCCGTCCATCTTCTTACTATTGCAGAGGGTGCCACGGTGCTTAGATTGAGATGATTCTCGCGTTGCCAAACTACTATCGTCGCTCCGGATCCATCCTTATGGTTGGATTTTTCATCCGAAGTTTTTAAAGATGTTGCATTGCCCCCTGGCCATTGATCATCCTCAGACCGCATAAGGTGTTACGAGATTCTGATCAGGACGATCTCGAAGGCGTAGGACTCCGATCGTCGTCTTGATTAGATCCGTATGGTCAGTTGGTCAATCCAAGGCCCTAAAGTAAATCTCCTTCTCCCTGGCCATAAAAAGGACACAATTAACCTAAATATACACAATTACTCTAAATGCAGAATGATGCAAGCTATGCAATATTTCTAATATGAAATGCATATCTAAGCCTAGGAACATGCATGAATAGCCATTTTATCCTCAATAATTGTGTCTACATCATACCCCCATGCTTATCTTTTGCTAGTCCCTAACAAAATTAAACTACATGCTATGTATAAATATAGAATTATGACTCGATTGCTTAGGCCTAAGTTGTTTATTAACAATAGAAATTTTCAACTAAGGTCCAAAACTACGAAAACTCAATAGTACCCCGGTGTCTGCCAGAATGCAGACCACCCAAGTCCTTGCCTTATTCGAAATGGGAAGATACATTTTTTTGCTTTTTCTTCTTTTGTAATTTTTTTGGACTTTTGGAGTTTGAGAGTTTCGGGATAACTTTTTACGGCTACCCGACTAGCCCAAGACTCGAAAAGGACTATAAGTGCTATGCATCTTGTGAAAGGGTGATGGACTCACTAAGAGACCACTAAAATGGACTTCAGGTTTCTATGACCCTAGGTGACCTTAAAGATTTTTGCCTAGAGGTCTATCTTTCTGATGGTAGCTTTCTCCCTACTTTTTATTTTTATAGGGTCAATACAAGGGCGAACCCAATGTATATCTCCCTAGTTTTTTCTACTTCTCTACTTCCTCTTAAATGTTTAGGAATTATTTATGCATTTTTGTGGGCTGGGGTCTAGACAACCGGTTGATGAGCTGTTACCACCGATCACTTACCAGCCATATTCGTGCGGTGAAGTCTCTTTATTTATTTTTCTTATTTTCTCCTTTTTCTATTTTTTCTTTTTTTGCTTTTTGGGTGTTTCTTTTTCTCTTTTTTCTAAGTAGGTGGCTTCCCTGATCTAAGATTTACCTAAAGGTAGTAGGAAGAGAATGGTCGTGTAGTTGGGCTCTGGACAATTAGCTGATAAGTTGTTACCACCGATCACTTGCTAGCCATATCACCCTAGATGGTTCATTATCTACCCAATTTCCATAAAAATCGCCAGAAAGTGAGTCAGTGTGTAGATGCTTAGACTTACAGTCCCCTCAAATTAGAGAGCAGGTTGATAAGTCTGTACTTATCATCATGATTTATTTACCAAATTAAAATAAAATTACTTGGCAAGGACTTGAGATTAAGTCCACATTCGAGTAGACACCTGGGTTGGTTGATACCGAAGACCTGGAGAGTCTAAGTATTTAGGTCATGTCGTATCATTTCTTAAAGTTAATAATGCCTAATGCCTAAGTTCTCTTCAATTTTTTTTTCAAGAAAATAAAAGAAATTCCATGGAATTAACAAAATATTTTCAGGACTAAGTATCCACCCCCCATGCCTAAATGATGGAATGTCCTCATTGTAGAAGTAAAAACATGAAAAGGGTAATGTAAATAGAATATCACCTTAGTTTTATGAAAATCCAGTCAGCTCCACAGAGAACGTGGAATATACACACGTGCTAAATTTATTGCCTTCAGCTAAGCACGATTCAAAAGTAAAGAAGACATGAAAAGTTCAAAAGTGCAGGTCAAAATTAGAATAAGGAGATTGATTTTGGAACCTGCAAAAAGATGTCCACAGATGTGGACCAGATTATAATGCAAACCCATGCCCCAAGGTTGAGTGGTTCAAAGGTTCTGGATGAAAATCACCCAAAATCGAAGATTATTGTGCTTGCAGGGCCAGGCATGTGGTTTTGCAGTATGCAACCCAAGACTAAAGCATCAAACAAAAGGTAGATTTGATTCACTAGATTTGGATGTCCTCTTAGATTTCAACTAAAAAGGATAATCAATGATTCTGAGTTTGGGTTGCACATGAAAGATATCATAAGGGTCCTGATAAAAAGTAGGTGGTTTTAGGTCAATAGGAGCCCTTAAATCCAAAATTGTGTTTCCCATTGAGTTAGCCTTCCAAATTTTTATTGCCAAATTCCTATCCCCTAAAGTCAATGTTTCTGGGATTGCCAAATCATTGTACACCCCACCTAAAGTACCTAAGTCCAACAATTATGGCTCAATCAGGATTGACTTGGGTCTGGTGATCTCAACAATATCATAATTTAGCTCTTTGGGTTGTGGATGAGCAATGGGGCTATTGATTGAATCATCAGGATTCGGATTGTCCAAGTTATCCCCAATATGATCATAATCTTCAATAATCGGGCCATCAAAAGGTTCGTCATGCTCTTCGGGCCCGTTTGTCTCACGAAAATCCTCTTCCTTAAGCTCAAGTAAGACTTCACCTAAAGATTCTTCACCCTCAGAGTCAAAGAATTCTTGATCCTGATTTACATTTGTCACAAAATCGTATGTCATTTCCTGGTCCATAGAGACATATTTTTTCGTGCTCCCTAGCTCAGGGATCTTGAGTGAAGTAATTGGTTCATTCTCAATGGGTTGCTCTAGACCAACTTGGTCATCTCAGGTCTCAGAAAATGTATCCCCCCTGAGAGGTGCCCTTGTGGGTTCAGACATTGGCTCTCCTGAAGTGGGTTCATTTTGAGAATCTTCCCTAGACTGCACTTGGGCAACCACAAATTTCATCCTCAATCTTGACAATTTCCCAACTAGAAGCTCATACGGGCCCCTACCCTTGACATCTTGAAGCAAATCTAATAAAGAGCTATTTAGCTCATCAATCATTTTGATTATGGGCTCCAATGCTTCAATGCATTGTGTTGGTTGAGCTTGTAAAGATTGTATAGTGTTCCTCAAGTTAGCCAACACCCTATCCTAGACCTACTTCACCTGAACCGAATGGTTCGGTTCAGGGTGGGTGGGTTTGGGTTCAATCTAGGGGAGTCAAGATATTGAGGTTCTAGGGTCCCTCCCTGAAAGTAGGTCATCTCGGGTTGTTCAAAGAATGGAGGTGACTTATGTTCAGCATAATCCTGGGGAGGGTAGGTGTTATAGTCAACATATCCTTCTTAATTGTAGATCGGGTTAGCTTGATCATCAAAGGGTGGAGATCTATAATCATTGTAGGCATGAGAAGGATAATAATCATAGTCTTGTCGTCCTGGGTTAGGCCCTGGACACTGAGGTCCAGATTCATATCCCCAATCAAAGTTGTCCAGATTAGTGGATGGGTAGTCATAAGTCAAGTTAGGATAGTAATCATCTTGAGGATAAGTGTTGGTAGGATGGTAGGATGGGAAATGTGTGTAGGATGTGGAAGCATACATGGTGGAGTAGGAGGGAAAAATAGAAGAAAGAAAGGAGCCCTGCAATACAAGAAATCAACCATGTCTTTAGGTGGGTTAGCTTAAAGACCTACAGACTCCCAAGACCCGTCTTGAGATAACAGAAATGATTTGGTCTACTTCTATCTGGTCAATCCAACCAGTTAGAAGGAGAGGCTGGGGAGAAGGTTCTTCCCTTGGCTTGCGCTCCCGGTTCCTTTGATACCCCCCAACCACAGTCGTTTGATGCTACTCCCCTAACTAGACATCAGATGGACCAACAGAAGCAGATTAATAGAAAAAAATATCAATCTAAGCCTCGAAAAGAGAATCAATTCTTAAGGCCGTCTACTCAATTTTAGTTAGGCTTGGGATGATCATGCTCTTGGAATGTGATGGGCCCTTTAGATGAGTTGTGACCTTAATGATCAGTTAAAATGAGTGTGCGTGTGCAACCAGGATTTGCAAACAAGTTTATTTGATGTTGTATCTTTTAGGGTTTAACCCTGTTTAGTAGCTTTTAGGGTTTAATTTTTAGGTTCGTTCAATTAAGTTTAGTAGAACACTCCAAGTTTTGAAAGCACTGGTGATGATATATTCCTTTAGAAATCAAAAAAAAAATGTGGAGTGCCTGGTTCAGCCTTAAAGTTCAACCCTAAGTGGCAAGCTACTTGATTGATCACTTTTATCTTAAGTGGTACAGCTCAAATAGCTCAATCAATTGTCCTGTTGCACCATTTGGTTAAGGCACACAAAATGTTTAAGCTATTCAAATTTTCTACTCACTTATTTGTGTGTTGAGTTAAGGTGTACTGCATCCATAGGTCAGATTTTGTTTAAGTGGTAGAATCAATGTAAAGTGGTGCACCTTAAGTCGAGGGTTGTAGGTGTTAATGTGTGTCTCTTTCAGTAAATCTCACAATCAAATAACTTTTTTTAATTTATGTCGGTGGGCGAGATGAAGCGAAGTGACAATCAAACAACCAAACCTATCATATGGTTTATAAAAGCACCTAGGTTGATTTGAGTTTGAGTTATTAGTCTAGCGAAATGGAATCTAGGGTTGGGGTGATGGGGGTACACTTACAAAACCTTCACCTGCACTTTTCTTTGATTTAACTGCTCTGGCCCACCTCAGAGGAGTACCTGCAATCACAGTAAGATCGGAGAAAAAGTGAGATAAAAGTTAGATAAGGTTGAAAAACACGAAAAAAACTAAAGAGCATTGCCTCCCCAGCAACAGTGCCAAAACGATGCGGTGGAAATTCGTCGTGAAAATGTTTGAGTTTTGAAACCCGTCGTTGTAGTTCAATTCACAAGAAAATCTATCGATCATATAATATTTATAATCAAAACTCGAGGTGAGTCTTGGGTCGAACACGGGGAAGCGAATGGTTGGTTTGAAAAATCTGTGTTTCATTTTTTTTTGTCATTTTTATGTTTTATAATTTTTTGGTGTTTTTATGAAGCGAGAGATCAGGTTGAAATAATTTCTAATCTACTTGCAAAAATAAGACAGAAAGATAGAGAGAGAGACAATCATATATTTTTTACTAAATGATTTCTACAACTATGAAAGCAAGAAAACTACACTACAAAAGCAAAAAAATACAGATAGGTGAGATGAATCCCCCTCGACGGTCGCTTGGAGGACCACTTACTCTGACGGTGCCCCGAAGAAGATGGTGAGGAGCGGGACGAGGGAGAACAACGACAGAGGAAGGAGGACGGGGCGGGACGTCGTTGCGGTGAGGATCTTCTTCTCGAAGGAGGTGAGAGGACAGTCGTGAGATGCCCCACAAATGGGGATGAGAGGAGGGAAAATATTTGATTCTACTCTAGAGGAGCATCCTGAGCTTGGGACAAGCTCTGTCTAGAACCTTGGAGGTGGTGAGGAGAAGGAAGAGATGATGAAGAATGAAGGGGGGTAGGTCCTTTTATAGTGGAAGAGGAGGAATTCGTGCATAGGGCATTAGTGACAGCTGCAATCATCAATGAAGACCCACCCAACTGTCACTGAAGATCCGTGCCAACCTTCTTCCCCTCTGGCACGCACATCACGCGCCCATACCTCACGCTCCTTGTCATGCATGCTTGCGCTAGCATGCGCTACTCACGCTACGTTGACTGTGCTGTGCACGCTTGTGCGCATGGTTGGTGCACTGTGGTGCATCCAAATGCCAAAATGGGGGGGCCACAGGGATTTAAACCCGCGCCCCTCCCTTGAGAGTTGACACCTCCACCAACAGGCCACGCCCATCTTTGTGTCGCGAGTAGGAGCTTTAAAGAGCGGCATGGATGGATTCTCAACCGTTGGATCAAGATCCAACAACTGGGAATGGAGGGTGTGGATGATGAATGGTGTGTGCAGGTGTTGTTGGCTAGAGTTGGGCTGCCTAGATGGTGCCACATGGCACCATCTGGGCTGTTCATCTTCTTTCTATTGCAGAGGGTGCCACGGTGCTTGGATTGAGATGATTTCTACGCTGCTGGACTGCGATCATCGCTCTGGATCCATCCGTATGATCGGATTTTTCATCTAAAGTCCATAAGGATGTTGCATTACCTCCCTGGCCATTGATCTTCCTCGGACCACATAAGGTGATATGGGATTTCGATCAGGATGATCTCAAAGGCATTGGACTCCGATTGACATCTTAATCAAATCTGTACCGTCATATTGTCAATCTGAGGCCCTAAAATAAATCTCCTTCTCCCCTCGCCATAAAAAGGACACAATTAACCTAAAATGTACACAACTACTCTAAATGTAGAAAGATGCTTGCTACGTAATATTTATAATGTGAAATGCATATCTGAGCCTAGGAATATGCATAAATAGGCATTTTATCCTCAATAATTGTGTCACATCAATGTCAAATCAATTGCACTTGAAAAGGACAACTCTACGATCTTATCTGAGGCTCATCTCAATGGTTTTTTCGATATGTCCATAGTAGTCATCACAGCCAGTGCTCAAACTGCAACTTAGAACAACACCAGTATGCTGTGTATCCTTCGTATCATCTTTGGATTTTATCCTAAAGCTAAATCCATTTATAATATAACCTGAATAGTAATGTCCATAACTCAACGGTTGATCAGATATTATGTAAAAGTTCTACACCCATCGTAGGTCATTCTCTTATTTCATTTGAATAACATGTTGTTTAAAAAGTCGACCTTGCGTGTTGAGGAGAGGCCTTCCTGAAATACCAAATATGGAAAGACATTCTTCATCATTCTCATTGTACCCTCCATCATAATTTCTTTATAATCGGTTAAATAGATTGTCTATCTCATCCATATACATGGCATCGAAGTTAATCGATTCTTCGACAAGATATCCTTCAATAATAGATCCTTTAGGCTTAGCTTATTTAACACATACTTTTCAAGTTTCTTTAGAAATCATTCAACTAAATACATCTGTCCGTATTGCACGGGCCTAGCAACTTTCGCTTCATTTGCAAGATGCAAAGTTAAATGAACCAGGACATCAAAGAAGGCCAGAGGAAATATCTACTCTATTTTACATAATGTGACGACTATTTGCTTATTCTAGTACTCTAATAAATCAAAATCTATAGTTTTCGAAAAAATAGCTTTGAAATATTGACTTATCTTTGTAAATGAATCCACAACTAGATCAGGCAGCACTCCACGAATAACTAGTGGGAACAAACTTTCATGTAACTGTGACTGTCATGACTCTTTGACCCACTAATTTTCTTTTGAGTCTCGTTTACACATCTAGAAGTTGTGAAGAATAGTCATCTGGCAGCTATACTTCTTTCAAGAAGATGAAAATTCTCTCCTTGATCATTTTGCAGGCTGTAAATGACTTTCGGAAAGTCATAACTATCATCTTCTTTTTCAATAACATGTCACTCTCGATGAATGTCTAAAGTTATCATGTCTTTTTTCATTTTCACTGTATCCTTTGGACTATCAGTTAAGCTGAATACATCCAAAATGTTGTCCATAACATTTTTATCAATATGCATCACATTAAGATTATGTTGGATAGTTACATCTTTCCAATATGGGAGTTGCGTGAAGAAATTGCTCTTCTTTTTAAAACTCGTATGTTATAAAGCTCTTTGACCTTTCTTGAGCAAATGACCTAATCGTATGTTGCCAGGTTGTTGTAATTTCTGCATTACTTGAAAACCTGACAACCTTATTGAATTTATACTCATCTTATTCCTCATATTCTTTGAAGAATACCGATAAGTTTTATTGTTGAACTTATCCTTAAACACTACAATTCGCCATTTATGCTTAACAGGTAGAAATCTACTGTGTCCCAAATAACAGAACTTATTTCTTTTAGGTAGTCGAAGATGATGAGTGTCATCCATACATACTAGACAGGCAGACTTCCCTTTGTACTCCATCTCGACAAATTTGCATATACGGGGAAGTCATTAATGATCTACAATAATGCAGCATGATATTAAAGAATTCTTTTCTGTGTACATCATATGCATGAATGTCACTATACCACAACAGTTTCAGTTCATCTATCAATGATTGAAGATAAACGTCAATTACATTTCCTGGCTACTTTGCACCTAGGATGCGGAGGGTCAACATCTTAAACGACGATTACATACAAAGCCACGTAGGTAAGTTGTAAGTTACCATCATGACTAGCCAAATTGAATAGGTTGGGTGCATGTTCATGACAGGATTAAACCTATCTCCTGTAGGACCCAATCTGACATTTCTTACATCCTCTACAAATACTAAGTGTTGTTAAACATTTTCCAATCTTCTGAATTTACGAGATGACGAATGCGACCATCTCATGACATGTTATGCTGATGTCATGTCATCAAATTTGCAGTTTTACATGAAATAAAAAGGTGTTGAGGCCTATGAATCAATGAAAAGTAACATAGAACCTTCTCCAACTATTTTTGGCCCTTGTATTTAGTGAATTTTCCACTTTAAATCTCTTAACACCATACTGTGGACAACTAATCAACTCTACATATTCATTTCAGTATAACACAATCATTTGGACAAGCGTCAATTTTCTCGCAATTTAAACCAATTACACGAATCTGTTTCTTTTCTTGATACCATGGCTTTGGATAACCTTTCAAATCATTTAAAAGTTTTCTGATGAATTCAAGCACCTCAGACATCAATTTAGAGGTCGCTCTATTCATAACCTTCATCTGAAATAACTTCAAATAAAATGATAACATAGAAATGGACGTGATATTAGGAGAAATAGGTTCATCTGCTACCCTAATAGCATCATAAACTGATTAGAAGTTTTGCAACTAGTCGGATCTTCAACTCCTACTCTCATTTCATCAAGTATTTCATCGATGTCATCGGCTTCAATATCCACAGCTATCTCATCGAAATCTATTGGAGATCGTCTAACTTCCTCTGTAAGATCCTCTCCATGGGCAATCCACTTAATATAATGCTGCCACCAACCGTAGCAAATCCTATGCTCGGATACAGTGTTCTTATCATGTGAATATCCATTCATGCACCTCCTACATGGGCAACAAATCTTGCCGAACTTGTCTCCTCATCTGAATGACTTCCCATCATCATGAAATGCCCAATCAAGGAAACTCCATTCTTGTATCGGGAGTAATACAAGTTCCTCAAACTAATCAAGACTTATCTATGATAATCTAAAAGAATGAAATAAAACCACCCAATAATTATAATATGATTTTATAACAGTGTTTGCATTTTGATTAGGATTTTCACTTAATAACCCATCCTTGAAGATTTAATCACAACGTTACTTGTTATATGCAACTGATGCCTGGAGAAATTTTGGTAACATTTCCTCACACTTCTCTAGTATACCCCCAAAAACTAACCTTAACTACATTCCCAATAACTCCCATTTAAGGGTACTTTAGGAATATAGATAAGATCAGTTGGTATACCAAAGAAGAGCGAAAAGATACTACTGAAATTCCTTTAGACATTGGTTCTATGTAACAAGTAACCATAAGTTGTGATCAAATCTTTAAAGACCCCCTTAGTTTAGAACTTCTCTGAATTAAGGACGATGACTCTTATGACATGCTATAAAGATAAAGCTTCATGTATGTAAGTGATATATACATACACTCTGCATTGTTTGTATAGCATAATCATAAGTTTTGATAGGCAAGTATTTTGACACAATTATCCCCTCCCAAAACCTGTAACCTAGGGGTTAGAATACCTATTGTTTGCCTCAATTATATCTAGATTTGTGAAATTATGTGTATCTATAAATTCATTAAAATAATAGAATCAAACAAACATAAAGTGGGTACATAATAGAAATAAATTCAATTTGCTACATCAATAAAAAATACATAATATAATCAAATAAACATTGAGAAGAAAGTGGATACATCCCATAATCAATCAAATAAATTCAATTTACTAAATCAAGTGGGTACATCCCACAATCATAAAAACAATTCATAAGATTAATCAAGTTGATACACCCCACATTCTAAATCTAATTAAGTTGACACACCCCACATTCATTCACAAATTAATTAAAATAACTTAATTTCATAACTCAACAAAACACATGAATCGCAAAGAAGGTGTCCAATGGCGCTAGATGCTTAAATCAAATTACAAAAATTTATAATGAAAAAACTATAACAAATCTAAAAAATTAACCAAATTTTACATTTAATTAATAAAAAAATTTTTGGGGATAGAAGGGATAGCAATTGGAGGAGGAAGAGGAGGGGGTGGCAAATGGAGGGATGGGGGGTCCTGTAGTGGGACTGTGGGAAGAGGAGGAGGGAGGCTGGGGATAGGGTTGAGGAGGAGGAGGGATGGCTGGGGATGGGGAGGAGGAGGAGGGACAACTAGGGATAGGGATGAGGAGGAGCAGGGGCGACGGTACATGGGGATGAGGAGGAAGAGGGGCGGCTGGGGATTTGGATGAGGATGAGGGGTAGCGACATGTGCAGCGAGGAGGCAGTGTAGAGGGGGATGGGGATAAGGAGAAGGATGGGCGACAGTGCATGTGATGACGAGGAGATGCAGCTAGGGATGGGGATGAGGAGGAGGAGGGCAACGGTGCATGTGGCGAGGTGGTGGTGTAGCTGGGATGACGACGAGGAGAGGTGGATGGTAGTTGTGCAATGAGGAGTATGAGGAGGAGGAGGAGGAGGAGGAAAGGGACAGATGCAGAGGAGGAGAAAGGTGAATAGGGTAGAAGGGGTTGGGCACTGGTTCAAGGGCACTCATAGTTTGAACAATGGTTTTTGTCAAAATTGTTGTGTAAATTCGGGTAGGGTGCAAACTAATGGCTCCTGGCCAAAATTCGAAATCAATATATATGATGATTTTTGTAAAACCATCGTATATATTCAACTACGCATTTGACACGATGGTTCTAAGATAAACCATCGTGTAGAAGATGACAATTTTAATAAAAACTGTCGTATATATTCATCTAACATCCAGAGGTCATGGGTAGGCAATTTGCATGACAAGTTTAAGATGAACCATCGTGTCACAGGTGTTGTGAATACCTCATTTTCTAGTAGTATCCTCTTGAACAAATAAGCTTCGCTCTACGTATAAAACTTTTATCAACCTAATCATAATTTTTGCTTTTTAAAGAATACTCAATGAAACTATGGTGAGCAAAATCTTGACAAAAAGAAATAGTAGTCTCAAAAGAATCAAATTCGATCTCAACTTCAATATTTTGTTCACAAAGAACACCTAAACGCAATGCCAAAGCAACATAGGTGAGTTATCATCGATGCAAAATATAAAAGAATAATTGAAATCTTCCATTATTGGTGCAATCTAATTTTGCACCAGTGCAAAGAGTAATTGCATAGGTGCACTTGTGGAAAGCGTTATTGCACGAGTGCAAACTAAAGAAATACACAATATATACAAAAATAGAAATGCACTGATGCAAAATATTATTGCACCGGTTTAAAATTATAAAATACATATATAAAAATAGAATTGCACCGATGTAAAATGTAATAACACCATTGCAAAATTATAAAATGCTATATATATATATAAAAATAGAATTGCACCAATGTAAATTCTTTCAAAAATAGATAGAAAATCAAAGATGACAAACGCACCTTCATCTCTATCAGTAGTAGAGATGTCTTGATCGTTAAGATAAGAAGAATCAAGGGGAATTTTAGGATCTCTTCATCAAAGGAACCCAAATCACATGCAACATTCAGATCCATAACAATAACACTATAAAAATGAAAAGCAAAATCACAATGATGATTGCAAATAGAAAACCTAAATGTATCAAAACCTAAAGCAAAACACAAACCAAAAGCATAAAAATCATAGAAGAACAAACCTTGACAAGGACAACAAAGAGTCGTGCCAAACGAAGAAGATGAGAGCTGCACCAAAAGAAGACAAGAGCCGTGAAGAAAGAAGAAAAGGCAATTTGTATTGCAACAAGAAGTGGAGATGGAGTATATGGAGAGTTGTGTGGGACCCACACATAACAACCAGGAGTTTGTCCTGTGAGAGAAACTAGTGGAGGGACCCATAAATTGCTTCTGTTGTTTTTTGCATCAAAACATGCATTTCCCTACCTTTTGGCTTATTCGATATGTTGGTTCATTGACCTTCCATTCACTAATGGAAGGCTAGTAATAGGAGCCAGGAAGAAAAAGGAAAAAGAGAGGAGAAAATATCTGCAAAGCTAGGAATTAAGGTTAAGGTAGAGGGTTGTGTTTTTCAATGGAAACCTAATGATTATTAAGGGGTAAAACATGAGAAAATTAACTGAAACTTAAGGTTGTACCATGAAATTTTTAAAGAAATTAAGGTTATGGGGTGATTTGCCTTTGCCTAACTCCACCCTTATTTCTACACCATCATGTTCGCACCCATTAACTCCTAGGTTTCTTTTGATAATCATAATATCTTTTCACGTTATCTTTTCTAATCTATAGTCTCGTTTCTACCTTTAGTTAGTAGGGTAGTTGGGTAGCTTGATAAGTTTGTTAAGACAATAACATCAATCATAATTGTCTCCAGGTAGGTCATGAGACTTTGGAAGAAGCACTCTCCTATTGTGTCTTTGTAGTTGAATACTAACAAGTTTGTTAGACAATAACATCAATCATAATTTTCTTCGAGGAGACCATAAGACTAATTGCAAGAAGCACTCTCCTATTGTGTGCCTTGGTAGTTGAATGCGAACATCCATTTAGGTGATTATTCTTAAGGATGCCACTTGTCCTACCAAAATTCTTGCAAACACACTAGATAGGGTCTTGATCACTCGATGATGAATCCCTATAAACTCAAGGGACACGAGTACAGAAATGTCTGTTACAATGTATTTTATAACGTGTGATCCTCACTTATATTTCTATTTAAAATAGAAAGTAAAATATATTAGTTGAAAATCAAAATCAATTGATTAAAAATAAAAATTAACCAGTTGAAAATAAAAAAGATCGTAATACACTGGCTAGAAAAGATTTTCAATTAGTTAAAAATTAAAATACACTAATTAAAAATGAAAATATACCGATGTATTTTATTTTTTTATTAGTGGTAAATGATTTTTCCTAGAAATGTGATTTTTCACTTAGAAATTAATTTTTCATCTGGAAAGTTATTTTCACTGGTGTAAAATTAAAATATATCAGTTGACATCATTACTCTCAGTTCGTGTATTATAAAACGTATTGCAACGTACGTTTGTTTACTTTTTAACAAACTCAAGGATCAAAACATCAACTAGTACAAGTTGGACATATTTCCTAATGTTCTATCTTAACCTCCGCTTGGGAGGGTGTTGTCTTAGAATCGGAGAGGTCTCTGAAAGAATTGTTGGCATTGTTGGGAATTAAAATTTATATTCAATGCAGTAACGGAATGGTCGTTGCTTTCAAGAATTGGCTTTTTAGGTTGATTCTTCCAAGATATAGAAAACCCCTGGGTAATCTAAAATCCAAGCGGTTGCCTTGCACGTTATAAACGGATTTTCAATTCCCATTCTGTCTTGCGGAAGTCAAATTAATACATGTGGCCCACAATTTTAATAGAGCCTTATGCTCTTTGCGGGATTGTGAACTTTTCCTAAATGGGAAGCTGATATTGAGCTATAACCACGATAAACTTTAAACTTGACACTTGGTCTTCGAATTAAAATCTAAGCAATGTACATTGTAGAACTTAGTTGTTAAAACCATATCTGAGATATGATAATAAAAACATTTTTTTTATAATCAAGTCTATTATTATTTGCAAGGGTATGGTTTCAGGAAAAGAAATGCTGATAATTGCCCATGAGGTGCGAATGAGCTATTTCATCTGCGAAGAGTGACGCAAAATAGGTCGGGAGAGCAAATGGGCATGGTCCAGTCAAAACTGGCCAAAATCAAAATTAAAATTTCCCCAGTTGATAGGTTACATGAATCTTTGTCTTATTTTTAATATATATTGCATGATCTGGGAAAAAGAGAGATCTCTTTCCAAGGTTTCCTTCCAATGGCCATTAATTTTCAACGCAGGGATTCTGTTAGGATTTTTTCATCCACACCCTTGGATTCATTCTCACTATCATCCGTACTTTTATAAAACGTATTATTGATATTCTCTTAAACTTGCTAATCATGTCGGTTATACCTTTAGGTCAAACTCCGAATATTATGCAACGGCCATTAATGTTAATAGTAGAAAAAAAAAATTACATTAGTGACCCTATTCATGCTTTTCTTCTTCCTCCTTTCTCACCTTCTTCCTTCTCTCGTCCCCTTCTTCCTCCTTGGAGACCACGACGGTGGTGGTGATGCCCCCCGTCCCTCCCTCCCCTCGAATGCTTGCATCTCCTCCTGCCTTCCTCCTCTTACACACCCCCTCCTTTGCCCTACCACCTCCTTCGCTCCCCCTCTGCATCCTCCTGCACACCCCTTCCCCCTCCATCCCACCACCTCCTCCTACACAACCCTAAGCTCTTCCTCCCCAACCACTTCCTCCTCCTAACCTAGCCTCTCTCTTTATTATTTATTTAAGTGGTTATTTATTTTAAAAGAGATAAATATAGTATATGGTTGATATGTAACTATAGTTATAAATTTGTTGCACATTAATAGAAGGGCACTAACAGAAGGACATATATGACAAATGATATAAGTTTATGAGGGTATGGATGCAATAATAGATTTTACAGGAGTATGGATGATATTAGGAAAGATTCTAGGGGCATGAATTAAAAAATCTATTTTGTTAATTTAGCATGAGCGGGGAGAAAAAGCAAGGTATGAGAGATAGTGGAAATGGGTGGTTGGTGGTGGAAGGAAATTCTCACCTTGGCCTTTGTCTTTAGGCGGTTGTTGATGCATTCATCATTGTACGCCTAAGTTATGTTAATTACATTACAATTTAGTTCATAAGTAGGATCATATATTTAATTATTGTGGGGATTTGGATCCCACTGATTGGCTAAATATGATGAAACTTGAGCCATGTATATAAATTATCAACTAATAATCAAATTACAGTGACTTAACATGTAACCATAAAACATCAATAACTTGACAATCAAGTTATAAAATATCAATTAAATAAATGAACTAAATAATAATCAAAAGGACTAACGCAGAACAACTAACCAAAAGGATGAAACAGCGTAAGAGTGGAACACAAAAAAGTGAGTATTGTCTATATGTTAATTCATTTATTAAGCTATCTTACTTTGCCTTTCTTTTTTTATAAAAAAAGATGAGGAATGCTATCGATGATGATAGCAGGCCAGAAACATTTTATTCATGGAAAAGCATGAAAGTTATAGGGAGTCACACCACTCTCTAGCCATTCTCCTACACTCCGTTATGATACCCCCAACATTCGACACATCCCCATTAAACAGAAGGTCATTGTGAGCCCGTCACACACACCACATTACGCCCACCATCTTCACTTGCTCCCCTCCCTTCATCAGGATGGACCACCATAAATCATCCCACGTAGGTAGAGCAACCCCACAGATGTCCCTCCATACACGGTCCGTCAATAACCATGAAGAGAATAGGTGCATCCAATCATCTGAAGGAAATGTACATAGGGGGCAATTTTGTGGAGGAGTCCCCATACCTTTCAACCTCATTTCCCCGGTGATAAGACCATCTCGATGATAAAGCCAAAGGAACACTTTGATTTTTAAGGGTATCTTCAACGACCAAATCTTGACGCAATCCACCTCCCTTGAGTGATCATCAGTCAATGAGGCCTTCAACTTTTTGTATGCCTTGGCTGGGGTGAACACCCCATGTTTCCACCTAAACCCATTTGCCTTGTCCACCAGCTGAAATGCCATCAGGTCTGCCAACAGCCTCTCTTGTTCGTCCTAGGTGCGTCCGCCCTCGTGCAAACCAGCCCCTACATTGTTCCACCTTCCACCTGCAGAATCACAACAATCATCAATAGGGATGTTACTATCTGGTGCTGCAGCATACGCCCGTAGGAACTCGTCATTCAGTCAGCTCAGATTTGATCATTGATCTGTCCAAAATTTGAAATGTCTTCCATCTCCCACAGCTGGGTCAAATTCTACCATGTTGTCTTGCATTGCTTTCCAGACAGAAAGCCAAAAGGGTGACGGGCGGTGAGGGGGGGTCAGCCACAGCTGAACCTGTGAACTTCCATATGCCTCCAAGATCAATTGAGGCCAAATCTTCCCCTCATCATTTGTCAATTTAACTGCCCATTTTAGTAAAAGGGCATCATTGAATTCCTTGAGAGAGCAAAACCCCATCCCTCCCTTGGAACGAGGTCTGCAACGATGCTGCCATTTCACTGGGTGCAAGAATTTGCCTACTACCTTCGCACCTTTCCTAAAGAAACGTTTCCTCATGATATCTAACCTCTTCCAAACCGCCTTCAGAGATCTGAACATAGAGAAGAAAAAAATGGGGATAGATGTGATAACTGAATTAAGGAGAATCAGTCTCCCTCCCTTATATAAAAACCTGCTGCTCTAGCCCTCTAGTTTAGCTGAAACTTTCTCAAACAATATGGCCCAATCAGTCTTCTTTAATTTACCTTCTCTTAGGGGCAGCCCCAGGTATCTAATTGGTAGTGTGGCCGTAGGAGTTTGTAGGATGGTCGAGATTGCTTCCCTCTCCTAACCAGCCATACCAAAGCAAACCAACGACGACTTTGCTCCATTAAGTATATGGCTCTAAATCTCTCCAAAAGTGCTCACCAAAGTGAAGAGAGTCTCCACCTCTTCCCTTCCTCCTCCAACAAAAAAAACCGTGTCATCGGTGTATTGCAAAATTGGTGCCAGAGCCTTGGAGTTGGAAATAGAATATCCCCTCACCAAACCCTCATTGGCCAACATACAAGCAAACTGAGCTAGTGTATCCACAGCTAAGTTAAAGATAAGAGGGGCTAAAGGGCACCCGTGTCGCACGCCACACCGTGGCTGTAGCCAAACCCCTCAAGGTCTCCCATTAACCAAGGGTGAGAAAGATGAAGTGACTATGCATCTTTTCATCCATTGGGTCCAGAGCGAAGGGAAGCCTCGTCGCTTGAAAATCTCCCACAAATAGGACCATGTGACAAAGTCATATGCTCTACTAAAATCAACCTTCCACATATACGCTTTGCTCTTCCTTCTATGCCATCCTGCCACCATCTCCTGCGCCATAATGAAAGACTCCTGAAGCGACCTGTTAGGGAGGAATGCCGATTGCACAGGACCGATCAAATCAGATAGTACCCCTCCCAGCCAGTTTGCAAGCACCTTGCTAATTATTAGATAGATTGACTTCGAAAGTGCAATGGGTTTAAAATCTGACAACTTCTCTGCACCACATATCTTTGGCAAGAGAAAAAGATACGACTTATTCAGTTGCTCCACACCTGAATTTCCACACTGAAACTCCTGGATGATATCCATGACATCCCCTTTAACAACCTGCCAAAATTCTTTTTAAAAAAACACTTGAAAACCATCTGGGCCTAGAGAACCTTCAACATTCAGACCAGCCATAGCATCAAACACTTCCTGGTCAGTATGGGTTCAATGAAATTTTTTGCTACTGAGCCATCTATCTGTGGGATGCGTGATGTTGCCATCCTCCATTCTCCCCTCCCCGCTGCCCTGGTGGTTTCCTTAAAGTATCTGACAACCTCCCCACGAATGTCATCAGAAGAGGTTAGAATATGGCCATCCTTCTTCAAGGAAGAGATGAGGTTCACCCACCTCCTAGAGCTGGTTGCCATGTGGAAGAACTTCGTATTCGTGTCACCCTCCTTCAGCCACAGCTGCCGCGACTTCTCCCTCCAGTCCACATCTCTCGTCAGGTCTTCAGCATGAACCACCCCTTTCCATATCCTCTGCGCCAACTCCTCTTCAGCCAAGATCCCTCTATTCTCTTTCTCATCCAAGCCATGCAATACTACCAAAGCTTTGGTCCTCCACTGATTTCTCGACACCTCAATAGTTTGCCTATATTCTTTCAACATTAGCCACAGATCCTTCAGTTTCCTCGCCAGCCAATACGTTGCTGAACCATCCACATGCTTTTTCTCCCACCACTGACACACCATCTCTTTAAATCCCTCTTCCTTAAGCCAAGACCATTTGAATTTAAAATAAGTACCTGTGATAGATTCTTCCCAGCTATCCCACAATAAGGGAGTATGATCCGAAAAGGGTCTAGGCATTCCTGTCATAGCAGAGAGTTGAAATCTCGCCAGTAAATCCACATTCCCAAAGATCCTATACAATTTTGAAACTAGCCCATTCCCATTCCTCCATGTAAACTCAATCCCAGCCGAGGGGTACTCATTCAAGCCAAGCTCAGAGACTACCAGTTGGAAACCAAGGGAAGCTCGGTCAACTCTTTCATTCCCTGTATCATTCTCCAATAGCACAAAGTTAAAATCTCCTCCCATGAGCCATGGTATACCCTCAGTACTACCCGACATTTGATGCAGTTCAGTCCACAAGTTACTCCTCAATTGATCTACACATGGACCATAGATATAAGAGACAACCAAGTCCTGACCATCCCCTACTGATTGAAATTTGCAAGACACCTGGAACTAACCCTTCCAAACTTCTTTCAGAACCAACTTAGATGTCTTCCACCACATGGCCAGACCTCCAGATCTTCCCTGTGAATCCACTACTTGAACATCAGCTTGACCACCCTGAAGGAGTATTGCCACAAAGAAACTCCTTCAATGTGGGTTTCCTGCAGCAAAGTGCAATCCACCTCCTACTACTAAAGGTAGCAAGCTAGAGAAGCTCACTGCACCTCATCGTGCAACCCACGCACATTCCAAGTCATAATCCTCATCCCTTGGGATCTTTAACCCCCTACTGCTCCCCAGCCCTTCTCTCTACGCATAGAATGGACACAATCTTCTTTTCCTTAAATTGCTAACCTCCACTAGCTATTCTTCCCTAAAGCTTATAAGGGGAGTGCATAGCCTTACCCTTTGAGGAGACCCCATATCATAGCTTGGGCCCTCCGGGGTCATAAAAGAGAAGGGATCTAAACTGTGTGTTGAGGTGAATTGTGTAACCTCCTACCACTGCTAGTTTAGATTCACCACCACAAGATCCCTGCTGATTTTTTCCTCTTGCATCATGGCGCTCACTGTTGATGGTTGTTCCACCCCTTGCATCTCTGAGAAATGTAGCTCCTTTCTCTTCTTGGGTTCCGGCCACTCTATCTCAAAGGGCCTACAGTTGTTGTCAGCAATGTGCACTCCAACCTCCTCATGTCCCCCTTACTGCCCCTGTTGCGGTTCTTCATCATGAAGGATAACCACCAAAAAGAAACAAAACGAAGCGCAGTTTCAAACAAAGTAAATGTCGCCTCCTTGTGTTCGACCTAGGACTCCCTTGGAGTTTCAGTAAAATTGTATTTGATAATGAGTTTTGCGATACGACAACGGGTTCCTCCAAACCCCAATTTCTACCACACGAAACATGTTCATCATTTTGGCACCGTTGCCGGGGAATTAATGGAATTTACTTTCTTATTTTTTGTGCTTCTTTGCATTTACAGATTACTAACCCTGCTTATCTCTAATCTATTGTCTTGCAGGTACCCTAGCATGGAGATCCAAGTGCGGTAGACTAGAGTAAAGTGCAGGTAGAGTACTTTGTAAGTGTCCCCCACATTCCCCCCACTAGTTTCATTTCGCCACACTCATAACCAAGACCAAATCTAAGTAGGTGCTTGCATAAACGTTAGGATAGACTTTGGTTGACTTGTTTGACACCTCCACTCATCTCACCCCCGCATTTTATAAAAAGAAAGAAAAGATACTTTCTGTGGGATAAATCTATATACACATTTTATACACCCACATTTGAGGCACATAACTTAACTTGATTTTCATCTACTCAACTGGGATTTCGACCTGTGGAACCGGTACATCAATTCAACAAATAAAGGAGTAGAAATCATATTAATTTAATCATCTTTCTGTGTGCCTTAATCGGTGGTGCATTTGGGTCGATTGATTGAATTGGGTCACACCACCTAATTCAAAAGAGATTCATTTTGTAGCTGCCCATAGGATTCAATATTTAGGCCAAGCCAGGCACTCCATATATTCTTGATTTATAAAGGAAAAACACTTGAACTCATGCTTTTAAAACTTGGTTTGCCTCACAAAACCTTGTTGAATATACCTAATATTTGAAGCCTAAAAGCTATTAAGCAAGATTCGAATCCTAAAATTCACCTGAACCTCGATAATCTTGCTTGAAAATGTTTTGGTTGTGCACATACACACATTCTCAAATAAATCATTAAGGGCACAACCCATTAAGGGCCCATCACATTCCAGAAGCACCAATATCCCAAGCCTAACTAAAATTGATTAGAAGTTGGCCCTAAGGATTAATTCGCTCGTTGGGATCCAGATTGAGATTATTCACGATTAACCTGCTTATACTAGTCAATTGGAAGTCTAGCTAGGGGAGTAGCGTCAAACGACCGTGGCTGGGGGGTACATTAGGAACCAAAGGCATAAGCCAAAGGAAGAACCTTCTCCCCAGTCCCTCCTAACTGGCTGGATTGCCTGGATATAAGTAGAGTAAATCATCCATAATCTTAGGACGTATTCTGAGAGTCTATAGACCTTTAGGCTACCCAACCTAAGGACAGGCTGGTATTTTTTGTGCTGCAGGGTTCCTTCTCTTCCTTAACCTTTTGACTTCCTTCCAGTGTATGCTTGGAAGGAGGTCATTAAACCCTAGATTGGAAGGACCTTTAGACCATTCCCAGAGGCGAAGGTTGAGCTATAGCCAAGCAGATCCCATGGATGATCAACAACCACCTCCCCCACCCTCGAACCAACAGGAGCTAATTCAGACGCAATT
Source organism: Thalassia testudinum (assembly GCA_037157565.1). Taxonomy (NCBI): domain Eukaryota; kingdom Viridiplantae; phylum Streptophyta; class Magnoliopsida; order Alismatales; family Hydrocharitaceae; genus Thalassia; species Thalassia testudinum. The sequence continues at coordinate 64,868,526 of JAZHRO010000055.1, forward strand.
GGAAGAATTGTAGCAGATGCAGTAATGGTTCCAACGAATGAATGGTTAGGATGCTTGGCCCTTGAAGAATTTCTATGATCCTTCAAACTATGGGGAACGTCCCGACGTCATGATTCCCGCTGAAGGCATAGAAACCAAGCCCCAAGTCTTAAGTTTGATTAAGCATTGCCTTGGGCTTGGCTCAGAGGACCCATTTCAGCACCTGAAGATCTGACCACTTTGGTTCAGACCACCAAAGCAAGGAATGTGAACGAAGAGCAAATGATCATGAGACTCTTTCCCCACTCTCTCAAGGATAAGGCTGCACATTGGTACTGTACCATCAGAAGGCCGATAGAAACATGGGCTGCTCTTAAGTCGGCTTTCTTGAAGAAATTCATCCCAATCGGATGGACCAATGCCTTGCAACGGGCTATTACCACTTTCACCCAGCAGTTGAGGGAACCATTTCATGGTGCCTGGGAGCGATTCCAGGAACATTTGAGGAAGTGTCCACACCATGAGGTGCCAAAATTGCAACTCGTGCATATTTTCTATCATGGATTTGTTGAACTCCATAATCACGTGGATGCCTCTTGCAGAGGTATTTTCCACAATAGGGATGCAGATAGCGCATACGACCTATTTGAGGAAATGAGTGAGAACTCAATTAATCATGCCTCCATGGATGCTTTCAACCTGTCCCAACAACCCAGGTCAAATGCTAATGAGATCCAAGATTCTCATTCATTTGACATGGAATTGATTTGTAATAAACTTGATAAGATGGACTTGGTTGCTAAAAGAATAGAGGAATGGATGTTTGGGAATTTGGGAAACACTTCTACACCCACTAAATCCCAGAATTCGAGATTTCATTTCTCATGAGCTCCCACAGGGTGGGAGTTCATGAACCAACTTGAATCGGCTCAACCTATGAGCCAGGATTTCTCGGAACCTTATGGGTTCCAAATTGGGGCCTTTGATCCAAGTTTTTTTGATCCTTCCTTCTCTCAATCCTCGTCCTATGAGGATGCGTATGTAGTGCAGGAGAATACTAGGTCCAACCCATATTCCAATACTTCTAACTCGGGTTGGAGGAACCACCCTAACTTCTCTTCGAAAAGTTAGGGGCAACAAACCCAAACACGACTCAGCAACTAAGCATCTCAAAGACCTATGTGTTAAGGTCAAGTATACACCTAGTTTCCCCCGAGATCGGTTACTCAGCCATCATGGAATGCCCAACAATCTGCAGGGCTGGCTGATTTAAACCGGTAGATGGTGGAAATGCAAGGGTCTATGCTTCAACTGATGCAACAAATGAAGACATTATTGGATAACTTACAATCCAGGTTAATTTCTAACACCTGACAACCTAGATCTCTTCCATCCCAACCTATACCCAACCCGTGCAATGTGTAAAATCAAGGCAATAGAGCCCAAGGGTATAGGAATCAAAGCGACCCACACGCACATGCTCAGGTGGTTGAGAAGGATCCCTCCTCCTCTTCTTCTTCTAGTTAGATGACCAATCAAGGCCCTCCAAACCTCACTAACCCACCTCAAGACCCGAACCCATATGCCTCTGCAAACTCTGTCACCTTGAGACTGGAAAGGAGACCCAAAACCCTGAATTACCTTCTAGAAGCCAAAACACTGGGGAGCTTGAGAGAAAAAAGGAAAAGATTGAAGAACACAATAAGGTCCAAGGATCAAAAATTGAAAATACCACCAACATCCCGTTCCCTGAAGCCCTATTGAAAACCAAGATGAAGAAAACCTTAGATAGCAACGAGGAGCTCTTGAATTTATTCAAGAGCATAGAGATCAATATTCCGCTCCTCGATGCTATTAAGCACATCACGGCTTACACTAAATATCTGAAAGAACTATGTACCCAAAAGCTTAAGACGAGAGAACCCACTCCGAGCAAGGTGATTATCTCTAAGCAAGCAAGTTCTGTCATCCTACATTACCTTCCTCAAAAGTAGAAAGATCCTAGTGCCCCCTTGATTTCATGCATTATTGTGGAATACACTTTTGATAGGGCACTGTTGGATCTAGGTGCATCCATCAACCTAATCCCAACTTCTCTTTATGAGAGGTTTGGGTTTGGCGAACTTAGGCCAACCTCAATAACACTACAATTAGCAGACTGCTCGGTCACTACACCGAAGGGCGTTATTGAGGATGTAATCATCTAGGTCAATGATATCTATTTTCCTATAGATTTTCTGGTCCTTGACATGGATGTACCTAACGATTTGAGGAACACGCCCATCATTCTAGGGCACCCATTCCTAGCTACCGCCAAGGCCAACATAAATGGTGAGAGCGGTATTATGGAGATCACCTTTTGGGATAGGAAGCTAACTCTTGATATTTTTAAGTCGATAAGAGGATTTAAGGATTGTGGGTTCATTGAGGAGCTCAAGGATCATGATTTTGAGACTTGTATGCCAATCAGTGCACTCAAGGACTCCACCAGCTTTAGTGAGCCCAACCCACAACCCTCTGTGGCAGACCTGCCACATCCTGAAGAGGCTGTTGATTTTGTTCATTCTCAGCCTCTTCCATTGGATCGTCCTGATGAATTTTCATCAGCATACTCCCTACCTTCTATACTAAACCCACCTTAGCTTGAATTGAAACCATTGCCTAAAAATTTGAAATACGAGTTCTTAGGACCTGAGAGCACGCACCCTATGATTATTAGTGTTGATTTAACTAAGGAGCAAGAATTGAGGTTGATTAAAGTCCTTAAGAACAGTAAGGAGGCATTTGGTTGGATCATCCATAACCTTAGGGGGATTGAGCCATCTTATTGTAATCATCGTATTTTCATGGAAGATGGATCCTGCCCTTCTCACGAAATGCAAAGGAGACTAAACCTGAGTATGCGAGAAGTGGTCAAGAAGGAGATAATCAAGTGGCTTGATGTTAGAATTATATACCCAATCTCGGATAGTCCATGGGTTAGCCCTATTCAGATTGTATCCAAGAAGGCGAGAATAACTGTTACGACTAACGAGAAAGGGGAAACCTTCACCACTCATTCAGCTTCTGCTTGGAGAGTCTGTATTGACTATAGGAAGCTGAACACAACCACCAAAAAGGATCACTTTCCCTTGCCATTCATCGATCAAATCCTAGAAAGGTTAGCTGGGCAGAAATACTTTTGCTTCCTGGATGGTTATTCGGGATATAACCAAGTCCCTATCCATCCCAAAGTCCAAGAAAAGACAACTTTCACATGTCCCTATGGAAACTTTACCTTCCGTAGAATCCGTTCAGGCTTTGCAATGCACCCGTGACTTTTCAAAGGTACATGCTGGCCCTCTTTTCTGACATGGTGGGAGATTATCTTGAGGTGTTCACGGTTGATTTCTCTATTTTCGGAGTTTCTTTTGAGTCTAGCCTAGCTAACTTGGAACTGATCCTCCAAAGATGCATCAAGACACGGCTGGTCCTTAGCTGGGAAAAGAGCCATTTTATGACTTGGAAAGGCATTGTCCTGGGTCCTGTGGTATCTAATCAGGGTATTGAGGTTGATAAGGCTAAGGTGGATGCTATCTCTAGACTTCCTCCACCCACATCCGTGAAACAGGTCTGCTCTTTCCTTGGGCATGTGGGTTTTTATAGTAGATTCATCAAGGACTTCTCGAAGGTTGCTCAACCCTTGAGTAACTTTCTGGCCAAAGACACGCCATTCGAGTTTAATGAATAATGCTGTAAGGCATTGGATTTGTTAAAAATGGCAGTCACCTATGCCTAGTGTTGCAACCACCAGTCTGGATAGCCCCATTTGGGATTATGGCTGACGCATCTGATTATGCCGTCAGGGTTGTCTTGGGTTAGAAGATTGAGAAAAAGCCCTCTGTGATTTACTATGCTAGCAAGACTTTGGACGAGGCCCAGAGGAACTACACTGTTACTGAAAAAGAATTGCTAGCTGTAGTTTTCGCTTTAGAAAAATTCAAGGCTTATCTTTTATGTTCTCATGTAATCATTTATACTGACCACTTGACCTTGAAACATCTCTTGGCCAAAAAAGATGCAAAGCCTCGACTATTCGCTGGATTCTATTACTTCAAGAAATTGATCTTGAAATCAAGGATAAAGCCGAGGCACAAAACGTAGTGGCGGATCACCTCTCGAGAATCCTAATTGATTATCCTCAACCGTATATCCCTATTTCAGACACTTTTCTAGATGTGACTATCCTTACAATCTCGGGTATCTGAACCCCCTGGTTTGTGGATATTGTCAATTATTTGGTCGTTGGTCAAATCCCCCAGGATTGGACCAAACAACAATGGGACAAACTTGTGTCTAAGGCCAAATATTATTTTCGAGATGATCCCGAGATATACTACATCGGCACAGACTAGATTAATTGTCGATGCGTCACAGAAATTGAATTCCATAGTATACTTGAGTTCTGCCATACATCTACGTGTGGTGGACACTTTTTTGGGAAAAAGATGACAGCAAAAATCTTGCAATCTGGATTCTATTGGCCGTCATTATTAATGGATGCCCAAGAATTCTCAAAGTCGTGCACCCAATGCCAAACACTCGGGAACATGGCTAAGAGAGATATGATGCCCCTTAACTCAATACTTTCCGTTGAAATTTTTGACATTTGGGGCATTGACTTCATGGGACCTTTTCCTCCATTTGGACAGGACACTAGTATATTCTAGTCGCTATTGACTACATGTCCAAATGGATTGAGGCGATCCCTACTCAGACCAATGACCACAAGGTGGTCATTGATTTTGTAAAGAAGAATATCTTCAGTCGGTTTGGGATTCCTCGGGCGATTATCAGTGATGGTGGCATTCATTTTGCTCATGCCCAGCTTTAGAATCTACTAGGGAAATAAGGGGTGAATCATCAGATTTCCACACCTTACCACCCTCAGATGAACGGACAGGCCGAGGTCTCTAATCGGGAGATCAAAAACATTTTGCAGAAAATCGTAAGGCCTGATAGGAAGGATTGGACCAACAAGCTAGATGATGCTCTTTGGGCCTACCATACGGCATATAAAATGCCTACCGGTATGTCTCCGTTCTGTCAGGTATTTGGTAAGGCATCTCACTTACCCATAGAGCTAGAACACCGGGCATTTTGAGCCATCAAAAAATGTAATTTTCACCTAGAGTTTGATAGGAAGACCAGGAAACTCCAACTATCTGAGTTGGAGGAGGTTAGAAATGATGCTTATGAAAATGCTAGAATCTATAAGGCAAGGACCAAAGCTCTCCATGACTAGATAATTTCACGTAAGAGCTTTTAGCCAAACCAGAAGGTCTGGCTTTTCGATTCTTGACTCAAGCTCTTCCCCAATAAGCTTAGGTCTAAGTGGGATGGCCCATTCATTATTGAACAGATTTTCCCTAACGGGGCCATCAAAATCTCTGACCTAAAGATGGGTAATTCCTTTAAGGTCAACGAATAGCATCTCAAACCCTTTGTTGACCATGTGCTCCTTGAACCTGTCTCAAACAAGGTTACTCTTACCTTGCCCTAACCACCATGAGCCGATCATCACCTAGCTGAAGGCACAAAACTCAGCATGTGTAAAGACTGTTCCGAGCTAACCAGAATCTCATGAAAACCTAGTGCTATTCTTCCACTTCTACTCTCTAGCATGCTTTCATTTTTAACAATGAGGACATTGCATTAGCTAAGCATGGAGGGATGGATATTTCTTATGAATCCTTTTGTCAGTTGTAACAGTAATTTCCTTTTTTCATCTTAAAAAAAAAAAAGAATTAGGAGACGAGAATTTAGGCATTAGGAGTTGTAAACTTTAGGAATTGATACTTTGGGACCTGAATACTTAGATTCTTCAGGTCTTGGGCTTAATTAGCCCGAGTGTCCACTCAAATGTGGACTTAGTCTCAAGTCCTCGCCAAGTAATTCTATTTTAAATTGGTCAATAAATTGGGGTGATAAGTATACGACTTATCAACCCGCCCTCTAATTTGAGGAGACTTTAAGCCTAAGCATCTGCACACTTTTTTACACTGACTCACTTTTCGATGATTTCTTCAAAAATTGGGTAGCTAATAAACTGTCTAGGGTGGTATGGCTAGCAAGTTCTCGATGGTAACAACTCATCGGTCGGTTGTCCAAAGCCCAGCCACAAGACCATTTTCTTCGTACTACCTTTAGGTAAATCTTAGATCAGGGAAGTCACCTACTTAAAAAAGAAAAGAAAAAAAAAGAAAAAGAAAAAGGAGAAAATAAAAATAAATAAATAAAACCACATTCATCGCATGAGTATGGCTGGCAAATTGCTGTGGGTAACAGCCCATTGGCCGATTGTCTAGAGCCCGGCTCAAAAAAATGCATGATAATTCCCAAAACACTTTGGGAAGAAGTGGGAAGTAGAATAAACCAGGGAGATATACACTGGGTTCGCCCTTGTGTTGACCCGATAAATAGAAGTAGGGAGAAAGCTACCATTTGAAAAGATAAGCCTTTAGGCAAGGTCACGTAGGGTCGTAGAAACCCCAAATCCATTTTAACGGCCGCCTAGTGAGTCTTTTACTCTTTTCATTAGATGCTTAACACTTAAAGTCCTTTTTGAGTCTTGGGCAGGTCGGGTAGCCGTAAAAAGTTATTCCGAAACTCTCAAACTCCAAAAGTTCAAAAAAATTAGAAAAGAAGAAAAAAATTGTGTATCTTCTCTTTCAAATAAGGCGAGAGCTTGGGCAGTCCGCATTCTGGTAGACACCCCGTCATTGCTGAGTTTTTGTAATTAGGTCTTGGGGTTGAGATTTTCTAAAGCAATCGGCAAATTTTGCCTAAGCAATCGAATCCTGATTCTACTTTTATACATGGTATTTAGGTTAATTTTGCCAGGGACTAGCAAAAAGTAAGAATGGGGGTATGATAAACACACATGAATTAAAATGCTTATTTATGATAGTTCCTAGGCTTAGCATTACATATCATGTTATAAATACCGCATAACATCCATTGCATGGCATTTAGGATAGTTGTGTATTATGTACAATAATTCCTCTACTTTACATGGCTAGGAGGTAGTGCAACATCTTTATAGGCTTCGAATGAAGAATCCGACTGTATGGATGAATTCGGAGTGACGATTGCAGTCTGTCAACGTGAAAATCACCCCGATCAGAGCTCCGTAGCACCCTCTACAAGAAGATGAAGACGGACAACCCAGATGGCACCATGTGGCACCATCTAGGCTGCCCCTCACCTGAGCCATCACGCCTGGCCTCAAGCAAGGATGCACCTCAACCGTTGGATCTTCATCCAATGGTCAAGGCACGCGCGACTACACCGCTCTCCACTTGACAAAGAGCCGCTTTGGCACAACAGTGAAGACGAGCGCTCGCAAATCGCGAGTGCAAGTTCGAGCCATAATCCACCGTGACCATTACAGCGCCAGATGAAAATATTTCGGATGAACCACCCAAAGATATATCCTACATAAAAGATCATCCAAAGAATTTGGTGATAGGAGAATGATGTAGACACAATCATTGAGGGTAAAATGCCTATTCATGCATGTTCCTAGGCTTAGATTTGCATTTCATGTTATAAATATTGCATAGCATGCATCATTCTGCATTTAGAGTAGTTATATATAATTTAGGTTAATTGCATCCTTTTTATGGTCAGGAGAGAATAGGATTTATTTTAGGGCCTCGGATGGATGATTGGACTGTACAGATTTGATCAAGATGACGATTAGAGGCTAACGCCTCTTAAATCGTCTAGATCAGAGTCCTATAGCATCATATGAAGCTTGAGGAAGATAACGGCCATGAGGGTAATGTGATATCCTTACAGGCTTTGGATGAAAAATCCGACCATACGGATGGATCCAGAGCGACGATCACAGTCTAGAAATGTGGAAATCAACTTGATCCAAGTACCGTGGCACCTTCTGCAACAGAAAGAAGAATGGATGGCCCAAATGGTGCCACGTGGTGCCATCCAGGCCACCCAACACCGGCCAGCAGTCCTAGTACCACCTCCTCATCATCTTTGATCTCGCACCACAGCCATTGTATCAAGATCCAACGGCTGAGGATTCATCTCCACCGTGTGCGTTAAGATGTCCACGCGACGATCTGCACATCTTGGTGCATTGGTTGGAGAAAGGCACTCCCAAAGGAGGGGCACGGGTTCGAATCCCCGCAGCCACCACAATTCTCAATTTAGTCGGCGCCCAATGCAGCTAGTGCATGCGTAGCAGCGCACAGCGAAACACCCGCGCGCAGTGGCAGCACAGCGCCCGCATGCATAGCACAGCACCGGCATGCTAGCATGCATGCATGACAACGAGCGTGAGATACCTATGCCAGCGGAGGATAGGCGTGGATCTTTAGCGACGCGGGCCTTTAGTAACACTTGCAACTATCACTGATGGTCTACGCTCACCAACAAGAGGAATTGAAGGGTGGATCTTCAGTGACATCTGCAGGTATCTGTAGCGACATTTACGGACGTCAGTAATGACCCATATGCGAATTTGCTCTTCCTCCACTATAAAAGGACCTACCCACACCATTCCAAACCATCTCTTCCTTTCTTGCTCTCACCACATCCAAGGCTCTAGAAAGAGCTTCTCCCAAGCTCAGGATGCTCATCTAGAGTAGAAAATTGAATAGTTTTCCGTCCCCTCATTCCCATTCGTGGAGCATCCCATGGCCATCCTCTCACCGCCCTTCGAGAAGAAGATCCTCACCGCGACGCCGTCTTGCCTCGCCCTCCATCCTTCGACTCCATCCTTATTCGTCCTGCTTCTCACCACCTTCCTCTAGGTGACGTCAGAGCGAGTCGTCCTCCAAACGACCGTCGAGGGGGATTTCTCTCACCTCTTTCTATCTTTGATTCACTTTCGTAGTGTAGATTTTCCATTTTTGTAGTTGTAACAAACAATTATTTAGAAATAGATGATTGTTTCTCTCTCTCTCTTTCTCCTTCTCTCTCTTAAATTTTTGCAAGCAGATTAGCTAGAATTTATCGACCTGATCTCTTGCTTGCTAAAAATACCAAAAAAATAAAAGTGAAGCGTGGATTTTTATAAAACCAAACGGTCGCCTCCCCGTGTTCGACTCGGGACTCACTTTTCGTGTTTCGATTATAACTTTTATCTGATCGATGGATTTTCTCGTGAATCGAACAGCAACGACGGGTTTTCCAAACCCAAAACTTTCCGCGTCCGAATCCGATGCGATCAGAGAATTGTCCAAAGGAGTACAGACCAGATCTTCCATCAACACCTTAGCTTTCACAACCTTTGTTTCTCAGTTAAAACCTAAAAATGTTAGGGAAGCCTTTTTTGACAATTGTTGGATTATTGCAATGGAAGATGAGATAAACTAATTCAAAAGAAATCAAGTATGGGAACTTGTTCCAAAGCCAGAGTCTCAACCATTATAGGAACCAAATGGGTCATTAGGAATAAACTTAATGAATCAGGAGAAGTAGTAAGAAATAAAGCTAGACTTGTGGCCCAAGGGTATAATCAAGAAGAAGGAATAGATTTTGATGAAACATATGTGCCTATAGCTCACCTAGAATCCATTAGATTGCTGCTAGCCTTTTCCGCCAATATGGAATTTAAACATTTTCAGATGGACATCAAAAATGCCTTTCTAAATAAATTTATCAAGGAGGAAGTCTATGTTAAACAACCTCCAGGCTTTGAAGGTGCTAAATGTCCAGAATACATATACAAATTAAAAAAAGCATTATATGGTCTAATATAAGCTCCACAAGCTTAATACAACATATTAAAAACTTATTTAATTGAAAATGAATTTAAAATTGGCAAAATAAATCCAACCTTATTCAGAAAAAGAAAAAAAAAGGATCTCTTAATAATACAAATTTATGTAGATGATGTCATTTTCGGTGCTACAATAATTTGTTAAGCGAAAAATTTGCAAAGGTCTTCTGAAATTTTCAAATGTCAAACCAAATACACCATGAAAATCTTGAAGAAATTTTCCATGGACAAAGTAAAAGGAAAAGAAACACATATGGCAGCTTCTACCCTGCTAAAATCTGACGACACAGGTAAGTTTGTAGATCGAAAATTGTGTAGAATCATGACAGGATCTTTATTATACTTGACTGCTAGTAGATCGGATATTTTATTTTGCACTTGTTTGTGTGCTCGCTTTCAAGTAAACCATAAAGAAGTACATCTAAATGTAGTTAAAAGAATACTTAGATACTTAAACCACACACAAGACTTAGTGGTATGATTGCACGGTAATCATAGGCCCTAATTAGCCTGAATTAAGCCATAACCTAGCTTAACATGGGCATTCTGCATGCATACCATCGTAATTTGCATCGTAATTGATTTATATATTTTATGCATTTTGCTATGCTAATTGAGAGGTATTACCCATTGCAGGTAATTCGGGGTTGCGGATGACCGATCCAACCTTATGGATCTATTTAGAATGATGATGGGAATCCAATGCTTCCAAGGTCGCATCAATCAGACTCCCGTAGCACCTTAGGGAGTCCACAGAAGAGCAAGAGCCAAGGAGAAAATAGAAGAACATCCGGACCTTAGATGACACATCCAACTACATGGATAGATTCGAATCGATGTTCGCAGTCCAACGGTGCAAAAATCAACTCAATCAGAGGCCTACATCATCGATACAAGGAGAAGGTGGACGGCTATGATGGTGCCACATGGTGCCATCCTAGCCACCCCCTCGTCATGCCCCAGCCTCTAAAGATCATCCTTCACATGTTGTGGGTTGTTGGATCTCCATCGAACACTAACAAACGTGCCACGTCGCCCGCCTTCAACCGCTTCATCGAGTAAGGACGAGATCACGACCATTGGATCTTCATCCAATGGTCGAGGCATCACGCACCACAAATGAACTTTGCAACAACTCACGACGCAGCCTAGTCGATCCACGTGCTTAACGAACGCACGCGATGCGTGTTTGAATCCTAATCGTTTTGTTAGTGAGGCACGCGCATTATTGGCCATTCGATCTTCATCGAGCGGTGATAGAGGTGGCCGCATGGCACACGTGGATGGGAGCGAGACACTGACGCGTGTGATTATGCACGCTTTAGGAAACAAAGGCATGCTCAAATCCTAATCAGTTTGATGGTGAGGCGTTCTTAGCCGTCCGATCGTAAGATCGAATGACAAAGAAGATTAGTCGCATTTGGAGGCCGAGCGGTGAGTGCGCAAAGGCAGAAGCTCGCACAAGAGAGCAGGGGCTGTGTGATCGAGATCTAAGGGCACACATTGGGCCACGTGTTAGTTCCAGGAGCGTTCGAGCATAAGGAGTTCTTGAAGGCTTTTTGAGGAATAATTTGATCCATTGATCTCTCGATCAACAAGTCTGTTCAACCTGAGGGTTGTTGAACAAATTTGAGGACTCCAATGCCTTAAATACCCTTGGTAAGAACTATAAAAGAGGCCTAAGGGTCCTCTTTCAAAGGCATTCAAAATAGATTTAGAGTAGATTTCTCCTTCTTCTTCCTTCTCTACCTCCTTCTTCCCATCTTCTCCACCTTCGTCTCTGCATTTCCATTCGAAGCGCCCATTGAGCCACCTTGGCAAGTCATCACTGCTCTTCCCAACTTCTCTAGAAGGCCACCATGGACCACCCATGGTGCTCTCATTCTATTACAGTAGTAGTTTGTTTACATTCATGTTTACATTTTATTGCATATATCAAATTCATATTCAATCTTTCTTTGTGATGTGGATATTGTGATTGATTGTTTCTATTACTTGGTATTTATATTTGAAAACAATGCATGAAATCAAAAGTGCTTGCTACCTCCCTGAGATCGACCGAGACTCACCAATTATGTTAATTTATTTGCTCGAGACGTATTTCACACTATACTACAACACGCTCATCTTTTACGGGATCTACGTTGCGAACAAATTTGTACCGTTGCTGGGGAGGCACGACAATTGTTGATTTCATCACTTACATATTACTTGTGTGTGTAGGATTGAACCACAGGAGCAGCAAACGAGTCAAAGTGGGCACTGCGAGAATTAGGTGCACACAATCTTGTTTGAAACTTGGCCAGAAATTGATTGCCATCTTTAAAATTCAATGGCCGTATTTCTAATGCTCCAAAACTTTTGAAATTTGGACTGGAACTAGATTTTCAAATTATCTTTCCAACACCACCTTTCCCACAGAAATTCCATTTGTGAAATTTTTAAAAATTCATGGAGTACATACAGGTCAGATTGCTTGAAAATAGAACTTTTATGAACTTTAGATATCAATTTTGACCAACATACAAATTGGATTTATTCACAATTGGGGGGGTTTGAAAGATAATCAAATTAGCTTTCATTATCATATTTTTAAGAAATTTTTGGAGCATATTTAGTATTGTTTCCAATAGAAAAACCAACATAGGGTCAAAATCCCAAATTTGACCCTTGTTTGTTAAAAATTCACAACTACTTGCTGAAATAGTAAAAATTTTGGAAAAATACTCTCTGAAAATATTATTAAAAAAGGAATCTTCCTGCCAAGTTTCAAAGCATTTGTATTCCATCTTATTTGAGGGTATACATTTGAATTGTGGTCTTCAATTTGAAAAAAAAACTTAGAAGTTCATTAGCCAATAGGACCACATAGACTAACTTGCACTTTGATGAGCCCAAGAGTTAGTCAGTGAGGCGAGTCACCTTGTGGACCACCTTCCATTTACTAAATTGAAGAAACAGGTTAAAATTCATGAAGAACACATCAAATAGCCTGCAGTCGGCTTGAAACTACTGGGTAGTTTCAACCTCTCTTGCCAAACCTGGTGTCTACGGCTGTAGGGTAGCGTCAAACAACTGTGGCTACAGGGTAACGGAATCGGAGGCAAAAGCCAAAGGAAGAACCTTCCTCGTAGTCCCTTTGTAACCAGCCTGGCCAAGTTAGCTTGAGAGGCAGGAATTCTTTGCAGTCAGTCTCTCACCGATTTTTCTTCAATAACACGAACTTAAACAAAAAATTTGGTCATCTGATCTAGAGGACCACTCTGATTAACCAATCCTTATCCTTGTTCAGCTTGACTACACCAACCCTTGTGTTGGTGTATGCAAGGAAGATGGTTACTAGGACCTAAGCTAGAGGGACCTTGGGAGCCAAACCCAAGGCAACAAAGGTGATTCCTGCCCTACCCTTCATCCCATGCATCGTCTTCTTGATTAGCTGAGATGGCTAATCCCGGTCCTGGAGCTGGTCAGGGCCCTAAAAATCAAGACCTTATGACTTGTCTGGATGCCAGGGTCGAGGAGTCCAAGCAATGATACGAGCAGAGCATCAACAGGATCCTTACAACGCTAGATAGAATGTAGTATCCACCACGTGGAGAACAACTGCAGGACTTCTACGATCCGACCGCGATGATTATCGCACCTCAAATCTGGATTCACACAGGCGGCGACACATTTGAGTTGAAGTCAAACATCATAAGTCTGATTCAGACTCACTTTTACAGAAACTTGAATGAGGACCCCTTCCAACACATTGAGGACCTAAGTTGAATTGAGGAGTCGGTTCGACCCAGAAACATTGATATTGGAATTGTTGTCATGAAGCTTTTTCTTTTCTCTCTGAAGGATAAAGCTTCATACTGGTTCAAGACCATCGAGAGGCCGATTGGAACCTAGGAGGAGTTACGTCACAAATTCCTCCAGATGTTCTTCTTAATTAGTCACGCGAATGCAATGAGGCGTGCGATCACAACTTTTCCCCAAGGCTAGGAGAGAAGTTGCACAACGCCTGTGACAGATTTCACAACCTTCTCAGAAAGTGCCTGCACCATGGAGTACCTAGATGCATCTCACATAGATATTCTACCATGGGTTGGATGACACACATTGATACTTGGCCGATGCATCTAGCGGCGGGAATTTCCTCGCTAAGGATGAGAACAATGCATTTGAGTTGTTCAAGTCTTTAGCAGAGAACTCAATGAATGCTGCCTCCATGAACCAGTTCCAACCTGGAAAGCAACGAGTCAGTGTCCATGAAACTCAAGCTGAGTCTGCCCGAGCCAGCATGGACGTTATCACCAAAAAGCTGGATAAGGTGGATCTACTTGATAAGAAGCTCAATGAATTAATGTGAGTGAGATCTAGATCTTCTGGCAGCACTGCTCCATCTTACTCCACTCAAGCATCCCAAGCCCCCTCTGCTCGTACATATCCGCTCACTCAGGATGTTTTCTCTCCATCTCCACCGGATCCCGCTACCAAGAACTTGTGAACAATGTGGATCTGGCACCATACAATCAGGGTTACGCACCACATGACGACGTGAGTGCGTATTATTTTGATGAATTTACATCTGAGATGTCTTCGGCCAACGAAGATGTCAATGCTATTCAGGGTTACAGGCGTAACAACCCATATTCTGAGACGTATAACCCTGGTTGGCACCAGCATCCCAAGTTCTCCTAGTCTAGTAGCCCACAGAGATCGAGTCAAGCTCCACACTACCAGACCAAGCAATACGGGAATGCGCAAAACACATACCCAAGGCAGCAGACATTCCCATTGCACAGCAGACACGCTCTATCTACTAGCCACTGCACCAAGCTGCTAACTACCCTCCAAAGCAGGCTGACCCTTTGGAGACTTTGAAGGAGGAATTGTAGGCATCAATTCGGAAATCTACTCATGACAACCTACAAATAATGAAGGCAATGGCTGACCAAAACACGCAAAACCAGATGATGCAGGACCATAGGTCACAGGGAACTTTGGCCTCCCAACCTTCCCAAACCTGAGATATGAGCAGAATCAGGGTGCCCCGCCTATATTCCATGAACCACAGGGGTAGGCACATGTTGTTCTGCAAGCACCTCTCGCACCACCTGGTTATGGGCTTGATCAACCACCTCTGTTGCCAAACCCTGTTTATTCATGCCAACCTGCTCCTCTACCCCTTCAAGGATAGCACGCCGATGCAAAAGTTGTCACTTTGAGGAGCAGAAAGACTACACAGGACCCACTACCTATGCAAGCAGGTAATGATTTTTCTTGCTCTCTACCTCAAGATCGCTCACAACCCTCTTCCTCTCACAAGCCATCATCATTAGATAAAGGAAAGAAAATCTTAGACTGTGCCACCCACGCGAACATCTTCACAAGCCATCTTCACAAGCACCGCCCACGTGAACATTGACTATGCATCAAGGTGCATGGAGATTGCTCTAAGGAACGAAAAGCCTAGACTGGACATTTTCAGGGCATCAAAGAACTTCAATTTTGATCTAATCGAGGAGGATGGTGAAGATGAAGATTTGGCTTTCTGTGGAAACATTGGGCTCCTTTGCAGCAACCCAATGGCACATTCATCCTCCCTATCAGGGGTCTTAGATCGCAATCCACACGGGACTGAGACTAATGACATACACATTTCATCCCATGGATCTGGTTGTCATGGGTGTTCATCTGCTCCTAACACCCCTGATCCTGACTATCCTGTCCCATCTAGCATTGATATCTTAAGACACTATTACATGACCACTACAGACGGATTTTCCATTAGTCATGATTAGCAGATTTTAACTGTTGCTTCCTCTCCTCTCATGCACAAACCCTCTCCCCACACTCCACTACTAGAGTTACAGCCTTTACCTAATTTGCTCAAGTACGTGTTTCTGGGAGAAAGTGAGATGTATCCCATGATTATCAATGCTCACTTGACTCCAGACCAGGAACACCAGGTGATCTCCATTTTGCAAGCACATAGGGCTGCTATCGGATGGGGCATTGTTGATCTCCACGGGATTCACCCCTCATATTGCACTCACCATATCGACACTAATGAAGGGCTAAGACCATCGAGACAACCTCAGTGGCGCCTAAATCTAAATATGTTGGAGGTTGCCAAGAAGGAGATCACTAAATGGCTAGACGTGGGCATTATCTATCCAATTTCCAACAGCCAGTGGGTGAGTCCCATTCAGATTGTGCCCAAAAAGGCAGGACTCACCGTGATAAAAAATGAAATGGGAAAATCCATCTTGACCCGCACCATGACTTCTTGGCAGGTATGCATTGATTACAGGAAGCTAAACTCAGCTACCAAAAAAGGTCATTTTCCTTTGCCCTTTATTGATCAAATTTTAGAATGGTTGGCTAGGCATAGTTTCATCTACTTTCTAGATTGATACTTCAGGTACAATCAAGGCGATCAACCTGAAAGATCAAGACAAGACGACTTTTACGTGTCCCTTCGGAACATTCGCTTTTAAGCGGATGCCCTTCGGCCTTTGCAATGCACCAGCTACTTTTCAGTGATGCATGATGGCATTCTTTTCAAACATGATCAGTGATAAACACACATGAATTCATAATAAAATTCTTATTTATGATAGTTCCTAGGCTTAACATTACATATCACGTTATAAATACTGCATAACATCCATTGTAAGGCATTTAGGATAGTTGTATTGTATGTACATTAATTTCATCATTTTACATGGCCAGGAGGCAAGGCGACATCTTTATGGGCTTCGGATGAAGAATCTGACCAAACGGATGGATTTAGAGCAACGATCGCAGTCTGTCATCGCAAGAATCACCTCGATCGAAGCTCTGTAGTACCCTCCACAAGAAGAAGAAGGCAGACAGCCCAAATGATGCCACGTGGTGCCATCCATGCCGCCCCACTTGAGCCGACACGTCCCCAAGGCTACCGCATGGAGGGATCTCAGCCATTGGATCTCAATACAATGGTTGAGGAGTGCTCGAATCACGCATCAACAACACTCCACACTTGACCAAAAGTGCACCTTGGCCAAACGATGAGGCACCCTCTTCGCAGATGCAAGATGCGGGTTTGAGACCCGCAACACCCCCCCTTCGTCAAGTGGGTGCACGCGCATGTAGCAGCAGTGGCAACTCAGCACCAGCGCGTGCACGCGTACGCCAGCGCATGCCAGCGAGCACGCCAGCAAGCCCTCTACGCAATCGCACGCATGGAGGGATAGCGTTGGATCGCATGGGGGGGTGTGAGGTGGCTACAGCGACGCCTGGGCTGGACCTACAGCGACGCTTACAGCCGTCGCTAATTGTTAGCATGCCAACAAGGCCAGCTACATGCGTGAGCAGTCATGAGCTGGCTACAGCAACTCTGATAGTAATGTTCCGGAGGTCGCTAATGGTCCCATGCCTATTCTCGCCTTTTCTCATCCACTATATAAGGACCTACACCCCCTCCCTTCCAACCCATTCTACCTACTCTACTCCCACCTACTGCCAAGCTCTAACAAGCCTACCAATGCACTGCTAGAGCTTGCTATCAAGCTCCCAAGGAGCCTATTAGTTTAATGAAACTCTACCCCACCAAATACTCCTCCATCTTCCCATCCCCATTCATAGGTTGCCTTGGAGCTGTCCTCCCACCTCCATTCCGGTAGTAGATCATCTCTGCCTTCTCACCTCCATTCTAGAGCTGCGCTAAGGCTTTCCTCTACCTGACATCCTCCCGCATCTCACCTCTATTGTCTTGCTTCCCAATTCCTTAGTCCGAGCTTCCACCAGGCGCCATTGTCTCGCCGATCAGTCACTTCAGGAGATTTCTTCTCACCTCCCCCTCTTTTCATGTTTTCTTGATTATTGTAATTGACATTCATGCAATATATCATATTCGATTCCATCTCTTTCTTGTGATTGCTTTTTTTTATTTAAAAAAAAAACAAAACTTCAAAAGACCAAAAAGAAACAAATGATAGTGCGGTTTTCATACAAAGTAAACGTCGCCTCCCTGTGTTCGACCCGGGACTTCCTTGGAGTTTCGGTATAAATTATATTTGATTACGAGTTTTGCAACTACGAAGATGGGTTACTTGTAACCCTGATTTCAAACACACGAAACCCATGCGATCTTTTTGGCACCGTTGTTGAGGAGGCAACGGAATTTACTTTATTGTTTTCTATGCTTCTTTGCATTTAGATAACACTAACCCTGCTTATCTTTGATCTACTGTCTTGCAGGTATGCTTGCATGGAGATCCAAGTGCGGTAGACTAGAGTAAAGTGTGGGTAGAGTATTTTGTAAGTGTCCCCCACATTCTGCCCCATTAATTCATTTCACCACAATCATAACCAAGACCTAATCACTTAGGTGTTTGCATAAATCCTGGGATAGACTTTGTTTTCCTTGTTTGCCACCTTCACCCATCTCACCCACATTTTATAAAAATAAAATAAAAAAAATACTTTTTGTGGGATGAATCAATTTACACACTTTATACACCCACATCAAAGGCACATAACTTGACTTGATTTTCATATATTCAGCTGGGATTCCAACCTGTGGACCCGATACACTAATTCAACACATAAAAGAGTAGAAATCATATTAGGTTAATCACCTTTTTTGTGTCCCTTAATCGGTGGTGCATTTGAGCCGATTGGTTGAATTGTTTGGGCCGCACCACCTAATCTAAAAGAGGTTCACTTTGTAGCTGCCCCATAGTATTCAATAGCTAGGACAAGTAAGGCACTCCATATTTTTCTTGATTTCTAAAGGAAAATACTTGAACATGTTCTTTTTGAAAGAAAACATGGTTTGCCTCACAAAACTTCGTTGAAAACACCTAATATTTGAATCCTAAAAGCTATTAAGAAAGATTCGAACCCTAAAACTCACCTCATCATTAGTAATCTTGCTTGAAAACCTCTTGGTTGTGCACATTCACACATTATCAAACAAATCATTAAGGGAACAACCCATTAAGGGCCCATCACATTCTAGAAGCACCAATTTCCCAAGCCTAACTAAAATCGATTAGATGTTGGCCCTAAGGATTCATTCACTCGTCGGGATCTAGATTGAGATTATTCATGATTAACGTACTTATACTAGTCGATCTAATGTCTAGCTAGGGGAGTAGCGTCAAACGACCATGGTTGGGGGGTACACTAGGAACCGGAGGCACAAGCGAAAGGAAGAACCTTCTCCCTAGTCCCTCCTTCTAATTGGTTGGATTGCCTGGACATGAGTAAATCGTCCATAATCTTAGGATGAATTTTGAGAGTCTGTAGACCTTTATGGTACCCAACCTAAGGATAGGCTTGTATTTTTGTGCTATAGGGCTATTTCTCTTCCCCGTCCTTCCGACTTCCTTCAAGTGTATGCTTGGAAGGTCATTGAACCCTAGATTGGAAGGACCTTTTGACCATTCCCAGAGGCAGAGGTTGAGCTTTAGCCAAGCAGATCCCATGGCTGATCAACAACAACCTCCCTCGACCCCGAATCAGCATGAGCTGATTCAGAGGCAGTTGGATGAAATGCAGCAGATGCAGTAATGGTTCCAACATATGAATGGTTAGAGCGCTCAGCCCTTGAAGGATTTCTATGATCCTTCAAACTATGGGGAACGTCCCAGCATTATAATTCCCACCGGGGACATGGAAATCAAGCCCCAAGTCTTAAGCTTGATTAAGCATTTTCGTGGGCTTAGCTCGGAGGACCCATTCCAACACTTGGGAGGATCTGACCACTTTGGTTCAGACCACAAAAGCAAGGAATGTGAATGAAGAGCAAATGATCATGAGGCTCTTCCCCCATTCTCTCAGGATAAAGCCGCACATTGGTACCGGACCATAGGAAGGCCGATAGAAACTTGGGATGCTCTTAAGTCGACTTTCTTGAAGAAATTCTTCCCTATCGGAAGGACCAATGCCTTGCAACGGGCGATTAACACTTTCGCCTAGCGACTGGGGGAACCGTTTCATGGTGCCTAGGAGCAATTCCAAGAACTTTTGAGGAAGTGTCCACACCATGAGGTACCGAAATGGCAACTCATGCAGATTTTCTATCACAGGTTGGTTGAGCAACTCCGTAATCACATAGATGCCTCCTACGGAGGCAATTTTCTCAAAGGTATGCAGATAGCACATAAGACCTATTTAAGGAAATGAGTGAGAACTTAATTAATCACACCTCCATGGATGCATACAATCGGTCCCAACAACCCAGGTCAAGTGCTAATGAGATCTAGGATTCTCATTCATTTGACATGGAATTGATTTGTAATAAATTGGATAAAATGGACTTGGTTGCTAAGAGAATGGAAGAATGGATGTTTAGTAATTCAGGAAACACTTCTACACCTACTCAATCCCAAAATTCGGGATTCCATTCTTCACGAGCTCCCACGGGACGGGAGTTCGTGAACCAACTTGAATCAGCTCAACCTGTGAGCAAGGATTTCTCGGAACCTTAAGGGTTCCAAATTGGGGCCTTTGATCCCAGTTTTTCTGAACCTGTCTTCTCTCCATCCTCATCCTATGAGGATGTGTATGCAATGCAGGAGAATGTTAGGTCCAACTCGTATTCCAAAATTTATAACTCGGGTTGGAGGAACCACCCTAACCTCTCCTGGAAAAGTCAGGGGCAACAGACCTAAACTTGACACAGCAACTATGCATCTCAAAGACTTGCGGGTCAGGGTCAACTATACACCCAGTTGCCCCCGAGACCGATTACTCAACCATCTTGGAATGCTCAACAATCTATAGGGTTGGATGAGTTAAATCGGCAGATGGTAGAAATGCAAGGGTCCATGCTTCAGCTTATGCAGCAAATGAAGACATCATTGCATAACTTGCAATCCGAGTTAATTGCTAACACACGACAACTCGGATCTCTACCATCCCAACTTGTACCCAACCTGCACAATGTGCAAAATTAGGGAAATAGAGCCCTAAGGTAGGGGAATCAAAGGGACCCACATGCACATGCTCAGGTGGTTGAGTAGGGTCCCTCATCTTCTTCTTCTGGTTATATGACCAACCAAGGGCTTCCAATTTTCACTACCCCACCCCAAGACCCCAACCCATATGCCTCTGCAAACTCCATCACCTTGAGAAGTGGGAAGCAGACCCAGAATCCTGAATTACCTTCTAGAAGTCAAAACCCTGGGGAGCTTGAGAAAGAGGAGGAGATTGAAGAAGACAATAAGGCCCAGGGATCGGAAATTGAAAATACCACCCATATCCCATTCCCCGAGGCCCTATTGAAAACTAAGAAGAAGAAAACAATAGATAGCAACGAGGAGCTCAAGAATTTATTCAAGAGCGTAGAGATAAATATTCTTCTCCTCGACGCTATTAAGCACATCCTGGCTTATGCTAAATTCTTGAAAGAACTATGTACCCAAAAGCGTAAGCCGAGAGAACCCACTCCAAGGTAGGTGATTCTCTTTGAGCAGGCAAGTTCTGTTATCCTGCATCACCTTCCTCAAAAGAAGAAAATTCTAGGTGCCCCCTTGATCTCATGCATTATTGAGGAATACACTTTTGATAGGGCACTATTAGGCCTAGGTGCATCCATCAACCTAATCCCAACTTCTCTTTATGAGAGGTTTGGGTTAGGTGAACACAGGCCAACCTCAGTAATGCCATAATTAGAGGACCGTTCGGTCACCACACCAAGGGGCGTTATTGAGGATGTAATTGTCAAGGTCAAGGATTTCTATTTTCCCGTAGATTTCCTCGTCCTTAACATGGATGTACCTAAAGATTTGAGGAACACGCCCATCATTCTAGGGCGTCCGTTCCTAGCTACCACCAAGGCCAACATAAACTGTGAAAGAGATAGTATGGAGATCGCCTTTGGGGATAAGAAGCTAACTCTGGATATTTTTAAGGTGATAAGAGGATTTGAGGATTGTGGATTCATTGAGAAGCTCGAGGATCAGGATCTTGAGACTTCTATGATAAACAGTGCACTTGAGGACTCCACCAGCTTTAGCAAACCCAACCCACAACCCTCCATGGTAGACCTGCCACATCCTGAAGAGGTTGTTGATTTTGTTCATTCCCAGCCTCTTCCACTGGATCATCCTGATGACTCTTCGTCAGCATCCTCCCTACCTGCTATTCTAGACCCACCTCAGCTTGAATTGGAACCATTGCTCAAAAATTTGAAATATGAGTTCTTAGGACCTAAAAACACGCTCCCTGTGATCATTAGTGCTGATTTGACTAAGGAGCAAGAATTGAGGTTAATTAAAGTCCTTAAGAACAACAAGGAGGCAATTGGTTGGACCATCCACGACCTTAGGGGAATCGAGCCATCTTATTGTAATCATCATATTTTTATGGAAGATGGATCCTGCCCTTCTCGCGAGATGTAATGGAGACTAAACCTGAATATGCGAGAAGTGGTCAAGAAGGAGATAATCAAGTGGCTCGATGCTAGGATTATTTACCCAATCTCGGATAGTCCATGGGTTAGCCTTGTTCAGATTGTACCCAAGAAGGCGGGAATAACCGTTACGACTAACGATAAAGGGGAAACCTTCACCACTTGTTCAGCTTCTGCTTGGAGAGTCTGTATTGACTATAGGAAGCTGAACACAGCCACTAAAAAGGATCACTTTCCCTTGCCATTCATCGATCAAATCCTTGAAAGGTTAGCTAGGCAAAAATACTTTTGCTTCCTGGATGGTTATTCAGGATATAACCAAGTTGCTATCCATCCCGAAGATCAGGAAAAGACAACCTTCACATGTCCCTACTAAACCTTTGCATTCCGTAGAATGTCATTCGAGCTTTGCAATGCACCTGCGACTATTCAAAGGTGCATGCTGGCCATCTTTTCTGACATGGTGGAAGATTGTCTTGAGGTGTTCATGGATGATTTTTCCATTTTCGGAGATTCTTTTGTGTCTTGCCTAGCTAACTTGGAATTGATCCTCCAGAGATGCATCAAAACATGACTAATCCTTAGCTGCGAAAGGAGCCACTTTATGACTCAGGAAGGCATTGTCCTGGGTCATGTGGTCTTAAGTCTGGGTATTGAGGTTGATAAAGCTAAGGTGGATGCTATCTCTAGACTTCGTCCACCCACATCCGTAAAACAAATCCGCTCTTTCCTTGGGCATGTGGGTTTTTACAGAAGATTCATTAAGGACTTCTCGAAGGTTGCTCGACCCTTGAGTAACCTTTTGGCCAAAGACAAGCTGTTCAAGTTTGATGAATCATGCCGTAAGGCATTAGATTTATTAAAAACGGTAGTCACCTATGCCCCGGTGTTGCAACCACAGGTCTGGACAGCCCCAATTAAGATTATGGGTGATGCATCTGATTATGTCGTTGGGGCTATCTTGGGTTAGAAGATTGAGAGAAAGCCCTCTATGACTTACTACGCTAGTAATACTTTGGACCCTCTGTGATTTACTACTCTAGCAAGACTCTGGACAAAGCCCAGAGGAATTACACCGTTACTGGAAAAGAATTGCTAGCTGTAATTTTTGCTTTATAAAAATTCAGGGCTTATCTTTTAGGTTCTTGTGTCATCATCTATACCGACCACTCGGCCTCGAAGCATCTCTTAGCCAAAAAGGATGCCAAACCCTGGCTTATTTGCTGGATTCTGTTGCTTCAAGAATTCAATCATGAAATCAAGGATAAAGCCGGGGCATAAAATGTAGTGGTGGATTACCTCTCGAGAATCCTAATTGATTCTCCTCATCCGGATGTCTCGATCTCTGATACTTTTCCAGATGAGACTATCCTTACAGTCTCGAGTATCAGAACCCCTTGGATTGCAGATATCATTAATTATTTGGCCATTGGTTAAATCCCCCAGGATTGGACCAAACAACAACGGGATTGACTTGTGTTTGAGGCCAAATATTATTTTTGGGATGATCCTGAGCTATACCACATTGGGGACTAGATTATTCGACGATGCATCCCGGAAATCGAGTTCCATAGCATACTTGAGTTCTGCCACACATCTGCATGTGGTGCACACTTTTCCAGGAAAATGACAGCAGCAAAAATCTTGCAATCCGGATTCTATTGGCCGTCATTATTTAAGGATGCCTAGGAATTCTCAAAGTCATGCGCCCGATGCCAAACACTCGAGAACATGTCTAAGAGAGATATGATGCCCCTGAACCCAATACTTTCCATCGAAATTTTTGACATTTGGGGCATCGACTTTATGAGACTCTTCCCTCCTTCATTTGGACACTAGTATATTCTGGTCGCTATTGATTACATGTCCAAATGGATTGAGGCAATTCCCACCCGAACCAATGACCACAAGGTGATCATTGATTTTGTGAAGAAAAATATCTTCAGTCGGTTCAGGGTTCTTGGGCAATTATCAGTGATGGTGGCACACATTTCACTCATGCCCAGTTTTGGAATTTACTAGGGAAATACAGGATGAATCATCGGATTTCCACACCTTACCACCCTCAGACTAACGGATAGGTCGAGGTCTCCAATCGGGAGATCAAAGACATTTTGCAGAAAACCATTAGGCCTGATAGGAAGGATTGGACCGAAAAGCTAGATGATGCTCTTTGGGCCTACCATATGGCATACAAAACACCTATCGGTATGTCTCCATTTCGTCTAGTGTTTGGTAAGGCATGTCACTTGCCCGTAGAACTTGAACACCAGGCATTTTAGGCCATCAGGAAATGTAATTTTGACTTAGAGTTGATCGGGAAAACCAGGAAACTCCAACTATCTAAGTTGAAGGAGCTTTGAAATGATGCTTATGAAAATGCCAGAATCTATAAGACAAGGACCAAAGCTCTCCATGACAAGATGATTTCACGTAAGAGCTTTGAGTTGAACCAAAAGGTCTGGCTTTTCGATTCTCAATTGAAGCTTTTCCCTGGGACGACCCATTCGTTATTGAGTGGATTTTCACTAACGGGGCTGTCGAAATCTCTGACCCAAAGATGGGTAATATCTTCAAGGTCAACGGACAGCGTCTCAAACCCTTTGTTGGCCATATGCTCCCTGAACCCGTCTTAGACAAGGTTGCTCTTACCTTGCCTTAACCATCGCGGGCCGATCATCACCTAGCTGAAGGCACTAAACTCAGTACATGTAAAGACTGTTCCAAGCTGACCAGAATCCCACGGAAACTAGGTGCTATTCTTCCACTTCTACTCTCTTGCATGCCTATATTTTTAACAATGAGGACATTGCAATAGCTAAGCATGGGGGGTGGATATATCTTATAATCTTTTTGCAGCTGTAACAGTAATTTTCTGTTATTTGATTAAAAAAAATAGAATTAGGAGACGAGAACTTACACATTAGGAGTTGCGATCTTTAGGAATTGATACTTTTAGACCTGAATACTTAGACTTTTCAGGTCTTCGAGCTTAATTAGCCTGGGTGTCCACTCAAATGTGGACTTAGTCTCGAGTCCTCTTCAATTAAAATTCATTTTAATTTGGTAAATAAATTTGGATGATAAGTATGCGACTTATCAACCCACCCTCAGATTTGGGGAGATTTTAAGCTTAAGCATCTACACATTTTTTTTGCACTGACTCACTTTTTAGCAGTTTCCTCAAAATTTGGGTAGCTAATGAACTATCTAGGGTGGTATGGCTGGCAAGTTGTCGGTGGTAACAGCTCATCGGCCGATTGTCCAGAGCCCAGTCACAAGGCCATTTTCATTCTACTACCTTTAGGTAAATCTTAGATCAGGGAAGCCACCTACTTAAAAAAAAAAGAAAAAAAGAAAAAAATAGAAAAAGGAGAAAAATAAAAAAATAAAAAAATTACACTTCACCGCATGAGTATGGCTGGCAAGTTGTCGTGAGTAATAGCCCATTGGCTGGTTGCCTAGAACCCAGCTCACAAAAAAATGCACAATAATTCCCAAAACACTTAGGGAAGAAGCAGGGAAGTAGAATAAACTGGGGAGATATACACTGGGATCGCCCTTATGTTGACCCCATAAATAAAAGTAGGGAGAAAGCTACCGTTCGAAAAGATAAACCTGTAGGCAAGGTCACCTAGGGTTATAAAAACCTGAAGTCCATTTTAACTGCCATCTAGTGAGTCTTTCACTCTTTTCACTAGATGCGTAGCACTTAGAGTCCTTTTCGAATCTTCGGCGAGTTAGGTAGCCTTAAAAAGCTATCTCAGAACTCTCAAACTCCAGAGGTACAAAAAAATTAGAAATAAAGAAAAAGAAAAAAAATTTTGTATCTTCTCTTCTCAAACAAGGTGAGGGCTTAGATGACCTGCATTCTAGCAGACATCCTGGCACTGTTGAGTCTTTGCAACCAGGTCTTGGGTTGAAAGTTCCTAAAATAACCAACAAATTATGCCTAAGAGATCGAATCCTAATTCTACTTATATAAATAGTATTTAGCCTAATTTTGCTAGGGACTAGCAAAAAGTAAGCATGGGGGTATGATAATCACACATGAATTCATGATAAAATACTTATTTATGATAGTTCCTAGGCTTAGCATTGCATATCATGTTATAAATACTGCATAACATCCATTGCATGGCATTTAGGATAGTTATATATAATGTACATTAATTTCATCATTTTACATGGCCAGGAGGCAAAGCGACATATTTATGGGCTTCAGATGAAGAATCCGATCGTACGGATGAATTCAGAGCGACGATCGCAGTCCATCATCATGAGAATCACCCTGATCGGAGCTCTGTAGTACCCTCCACAAGAAGAAGACAGACGACCCAGATGGCACCATGTGGTGCCATTCAGGCCACTCCACCTGAGCCGACACATCCCCAAGGCTACAACATGGAGGGATCTTAGCCATTGGATCTCAATCCAATGACTGAGGAGTGCTCGAACTGCGTGTTAGCAGCGCTCTACACTTGACTCGAAGTGCACCTTGGAGAAACGGTGAGGTGCCCTCTCCGTAGAAGCAAGACGCAGGTTCAAGACCCGCAGCGCCCCCCTTCGTCAATTGGGTGCACGAGCATGCAGCAGTAGCGACAGCGCAGCTCCAGCACGCACGAGCAGCCCACCCATGCGCATACGACAACGCATGCCAGCGCACACACCAAAAGACCCTCCACGCAATCTGAGCACATGGAGGGATAGCATTGGATCGCATGGGCAGGCGTGAGGTGGCTACAGCGACGCCTGGGCTAGACCTACAGAGACACTTACAGCCATCGCTAATTGTTCGCATGTCGGCAAGGCCAGCTACATGCGTGAGTGGGTGTGAGCTGTCTACAGCGACACAACGACGTCCTGGTGGTCGCTAATGGTCACATGCCTATTCTGGCCTCTTTTCATCCACTATAAAAGGACCTACACCCCCTCCCTTCCAAGCCATCTCTACCTACTCTACTCACACCTACTCCCAAACTTTAGCTAGCCTACCAAGCTCTGTTAGAGCTTGCTCTCAAGCTCCCGAGGCACATATTAGTGTAATGAAACTCTGCCCCACCAAATACTCCATCTTCCCATCCCCATTCTAGGTTGCCATGGAGCTATCCTCCCACCTCCATTTCGGTAGCAGATCATCTTTGCCTTCTCACCTACATTCCAGAGCTGCACTGAAGCTTTCCTCTACCCAATGTCCTCCTGCATCTCACCTCCATCGTTCTGCTTCCCAACTCCTTCGTCTGAGATTCCTCCAGGGTGCTAAAATGATGTATGTGTTTCGCATGTTTGAAATCAAGGTTAACCCATCGTTGTAGTCGCAAAACTCATTATCGAATAAAATTTTACTAAAACTTCAAGGGAGTCCTGGGTTAAACACAGGGAAGCGACGTTTACCTTGCTTGAAAACCACGCTTCATTTTGTTTCTTTTTGGTATTTTAAGGTTTTGTTATTTTTTTGTGTTTTTGAAATAAAAAGACAAGAATAATAAATTCACATGAGAGATGGAACAAATATGATATATTGCACAATTGTCTGTTACAATAATCTATGAAAGCATAAAATGAGAGGAAGGTGAGAAGGAATCCCCCGAATCGGCTGTTCGGCGAGACGACAGCACTTGGCGGAAGCTTGGACGAAGGAGTTGAGGAGCGAGACGGCGGAGGTGAGATGCAAGAAGATGCCATATAGAGGAAAGCTTCAACAAGGCTCTGGAATGGAGGTGAGGATGCAGAGATGATCTGCTACCAGAGTGGAGGTGGGAGGACGGCTCTAGGGCAACCTATGAGGGTGATGGAATGAGGGATGAATATTTGGTGGGATAAAGGAATGCTACACTATTAGGAGGCCTTTGGAGCTTGAGAGTAAGCTTTAATGGAGCTTAGGTAGGCTACTAAAGCTTAGGAGTAGGTGGGAGTAGAGTAGGTAGAGATGAAGAGGAACGGGGGGTGTAGGGGTGTTTATATAGTGATGGGAGGAAGAGCATCCCGCTCACAGACATTCAGTGACAGTTACAAGCATCACTAAAGGCCGCTCGAGCTGTCGCTGAAGATCCGCGCCTCTTCATTGCCTTGAATGGCGCACGCACTATGCAGGCCATTTAGTGACAGCTGCAAGTGTCACTAAAGGCCCACTCTTCTGTCGTTGCAATTCCTGTGTCCACCACTCACGCCCACAACTGTCATTGAGGTTGGATGCGCCATGGCCATTGGATCAGAGGTGAACGGCTGAGATGGCTCGGAGATCGCGCCTCTTGATCGTACATGAGATGGCGCATTCTCGAGGAGTGTCAACAACCTCGTGTAGCATCCACACATAGCTGTGTCAACGTAGCCTCATCTCGGCCTCTCATTCGCGATTGGGTAGTCAAATTTGAGGCACTTCTCTTTTGTGGCTAATTGGTGGCACTTGGGAGAGTCGAACCCGCACCCTTGCTTTGCGAACTAGCTGCTCCATCATTTGGCCAAGGAGACGAATTGCCAGGTGGAGGGTGATGCGGTCGTACATCTTGACCATTGGATGAAGATCCAATGGTTGAGATGAGCCCTTCCTTGAGCTACCTGAGGCTGGGTGAGGAGAGACGCTTCTTCAGCCATGCAATGCACATCTCAGCCATTGGATTGAGATCCAACATTTAGGATCTCATCTTGTGGTGGGCTTGGAGATGTATTGGCTCAAGTGGGGTAGCCTGGATGGCACCACGTGGCACCATTTGGGTCATCCATCTTCTTCTTCTTGTGGAGGATACTACAGAGCTCTGATTTATGTGATTCTCGAATTGACGGACTGCGATCGTCGCTCTGAAACCATCCATACGGTCGGATTCTTCATCCAAAGCCCGTAAAGATGCAGCGCTGCCTCCTAGCCATGTAAAATGATGGAATTTATGTACATAATATACAACTATCCTAAATGCAATGCAATGGATGTTTGTGCAATATTTATATCATGATATGCAATGCTAGGCCTTAGAACTATTGTAAATAAGCATTTTACAATGAATTTATGCATGTTTATCATACCCCCATGCTTACTTTTTTCTAGTCCCTAGCAAAATTAACCTAAATGCTATGTATAAAAGTAGAGTCAAGATTCGATTATTTAGGTAAAATTCGTCGATTGCTTTAGAAAATCTCAACACCAAGACCTAACTGCAAAAACTCAATAGTGCCCGGGTGCCTACCTAAATGCAAACCATCCAATCCCTTGCCTTATTTGAAATGTGAAGATGCATAATTTTTTTTTTCTTATTTTTCTTGCTTTTTAATTTTTTTTATACTTTTGGAGTTTGAGAGTTCTGAGATAACTTTTTATAGCTACCCGACCCACTTAAGACTCGAAAAGAACTCTACGTGCTAAACATCTAGTGAAAAGAGTGAAAGACTCACTAGGCGACCGTTAAAACGGACTGCGGGTTTCTTCGACCCTAGGTGACCTTGCCTAGAGGTTTATCATTTCGAACGGTAACTTTCTCCCTACTTCTTTTATTTATGGCGTCAACACAAGGGCGAACCCAGTGTATATCTCCCCGATTTATTCTACTTCCCCGCTTCTTCCCTAAGTGTTTTAGGAATTATTGTG
Organism: Thalassia testudinum; assembly: GCA_037157565.1. Lineage (NCBI taxonomy): Eukaryota > Viridiplantae > Streptophyta > Magnoliopsida > Alismatales > Hydrocharitaceae > Thalassia > Thalassia testudinum. Next base: position 64,898,271 of record JAZHRO010000055.1, read on the forward strand.
TATTTTTGTGAGCTGGGTTGTAGACAACCGGCCAATGGGCTGTTACCCACAGCAACTTGCCAGCCATACTCGTGCAGTGAAGTGTGGTTTTATTTTATTATTATTATTATTATTTTATATATATATATATTTTATTTACTCCTTTTTCTATTTTTTTTCTAAGTAGGTGGCTTCCTTGATCTAAGATTTACCTAAAGGCAATACAAAGTAAATGGTCTTGTGGCTGGGCTCTGGACAACCAGCCGATGAGCTGTTACCACCGACAACTTGCTAGCCATACCACCCTAGATAGTTCATTAGGTACCCAATTTCCAAAGAAACCACCGAAAAGTGACTCGGTGCAAAAACTATGTAGATGCTTAGGCTTAAAGTCCCCTCAAATCAGAGGGCGAGTTGATAAGTAGTATACTTATCACCCCAATTTATTGACCAATTGAAGATAAAATTATTTGGCGAGGACTCGAGACTAAGTCCACATTTAAGTGGATACCTGGCTAATTAAGTTTGAAGACCTGAAGAGTCTAAGTATTCTAGTCCCAAAGTATCAATTCCTAAAGTTTGCAACTCCTAATGCCTATGTTCTCGTCTCCTAATTCTTTTTCTTTTTTTAGTTTTATAAGAAACTAAAAGAAATTCTACAGAGTTAACAAAATGATTTTAGGAATTGATTATCCACGCCCCCATGCCTAAATGATGCAATGTCTTCATTGTAAAAACAAAGACATGAAAAGGGCAGAGTAAACAAAATATCTCTTGAACATCATGGGAAATCTAGTCAGCTCCACAGAGAACATGAAATATAAACACGTGCTAAATTTAGTGCCTTCAACTAGGCATAATATACATACAAGGAAGAAATTGAGAATTCACAAGTGACGGTTAGAATCAAAATCAAAAGGTTTATCCTGAAACCCATCAGCAGAAGGTGTCCACAGACATGGACTAGATTATGATAGAGACCCATGCCCAGGGTCGAGTGGTTCTCAGGTTCTAGATGAAAATCATCCAGAATCGAAGGTTGTTAAGTTTGCGGGGCTAGGCCTACGATTTTGTGGTGTGCAACCCAAGAGCAAAGTGTCAGACAATGGGTAAAGATGGTTCAATAGGTTCAAATGTCCTCTTAACATTCTATTCAGAAAAATAAATAGTTATTTTAAGCTTGGGTTGCATGTGAAAGATATCGTAAGGGTCCTGGTAAAAAGTAGGTGATTTCAGGTCAATAGGTACCCTTAGATCCAAAATCAAAGTTCCCTCAGACTTAGTCTCCCAGATTTTCATTTCAACAATTCCATCCTCCGACATCAAGAGCTTAGGCTCCGAGACCTCAAACATATCATTCACCCCATATGATTCACCCAAGTTCAGAAATCGTAGCTGAATCAAGATTAACTTGGGCACAATGATCTCAGAAGTTAGCTCTTGAGGTGCAGATGAGGAATGGGGTCACTGATTGAATCATCAAGAATTGGATCCTCCAAGTTAACCCCAACCGAATCAAATTCCTCTATTATCAGGTTGTCAAATGGTTCATCAGTTTCATCATGCCCTTTTGTTTCGCTAAAATCATTTTCCTTATGCTCAAGTGAGACTTCACCTAAAGATTCTTCACACTCAGAGTCAAAGAATTGATGATCCTCATTTATATATGTCTTAAAATCATAAATCATTTCATGATCCAAGGAGACATAATTTTCTTCATTTCCTAACTTGGGGATCTCGGGTGAATCAATTGGTTCATCCTTAAATGGTTGCTCTAGACCAATCTAGTTATCTCTAGTCTCAAAATATGTATCCCCCCCGATAGGCACTTGAGCGGGTTCAGACATTAACTCTCCTGAAGAGGGTTCATCTTGAGAATCATCCCAAGGTTTGACTAGTGCAACCACAAATTTCATCCTCAACCTCGACAACTTCCCGAGAAGAAACTCACCCAGGTCCTTATCCCTAACACTTTGGAGTAAATCCAATAAAGAGCTATCAATCTCATTAATCATTTTTATCATAGGCTCCAATGCTTTAGTGCATGGTGTTGGCTGAGCTTCTAAAGATTGGATGGTGTTTCTCAAGTTAGCCAACACCCTATCCTAGATCTGGTTCACCTTAATCGACTGGTTCGGTTCAGGTTTAGGTGGGTTTGGGTTAAATCTAGGAGAGTCAAGATATCGAGGTTCTTGGGTCCCTCCCTGATAGTAGGTCCTTTCAGGTTGTTCAAAGAATGGTGATGACCTATTTTCAATAGAATACTAAGGAGGGTAAGTGTTATAATCTGCATATCCTTCATGGTTGTAGATCTGATTTGGTTGATCATCAAAGGGTGGAGATCTATAATCTTTGTAGCTTTGTGAAGGATAGTAATCATAGTCTTGTTGTCCAGGTTTAAACCCTAGACACTGAGGTTTGGATTCGTATCCCCGATCAAAATTATCCCTAGGGCCAACGTCTAATCAATTTTAGTTAGGCTTGGGATATTGGTGCTTCAGGAATGTGATGGGCCCTTAATGGGTTGTGCCCTTAATGATTTGTTTGAGAATATGTGAATGTGCACAACCAAGAAGGTTTCAAGCAAGATTATTAATGTTGAGGTGAGTTTTAGGGTTCTAATCTTGCTTAATATCTTTTAGGATTCATATATTAGGTGTATTAAGCAAGGTTTTATGTGGCTAACTAAGTTTTGAAAGCAAGAGTTCAAGTGTTTTTCCTCTATAAATCAAAAGAATATGGAGTGCCTGGCTTGACCTAAATATTGAATCCCATGGGGCAGCTACAAAATGAATTTCTTTTAAATTAAGTGATGTGGCTCAAACAATTCAATCAATCGACTCAAATGCACCACCGATTAAGGCACACAAAAAGGTAATTAACCTAATATGATTTCTACTCTTTTATGTGTTGAATTGGAGTACCAGGTCCATGGTCGAAATCCCAGTTGAGTAGATGAAAATAAAGTCAGGTTAGGTGCCTCCGATGTGGGTGTATAAAGTGTGTAAATTGATTCGTCCCATAGAAAGTATCTTTTTATTTTTTATTTTTTATAAAATGAGGGGTTGAAATGGATGAAGGTGGCAAACAAGAGACACAAAGTCTATCCTAGGGTTTATGCAAACACATATGTAGATTAAGTCTTGGTTATGGGTGTGGCGAAATGAAACTAGTGGGGGGGAATGTGGGGGACACTTACAAAGTACTCCACCCACAGTTTACTCTCGTCTACTGCACTTCGATCTCCATGCTAGGGTACCTGCAAGACAATAGATCAGAGATAAGCGAGGTTAGTAATATGTAAATGTAAAGAAGTGTAGAAACAAGAAAGTAAATTCCGTTGTCTCCTCAGCAACGATACTAAAATGATGCATGTGTTTCGCATGTTTGAAATCGGGGTTAAGAGTAACCCGTCGTTGTAGTTACAAAACTCGTTATCAAATAAAATTTTACCGAAACTCCAAGGGAGTCTCAGGTCGAACACAGCGAGGTGGCATTTACCTTTCTTGAAAATCGAGCTTCTTTTTGTTTCTTTTTGGTATTTTGAGGTTTTGTTATTATTTTATGCTTTTGAAATAGAAAGACAAGCAAAATAAATTCACAAGAGAGATGGAAAAAATATGATATATTGCACAATTATCTATTACAATAATCTATGAAAGCATAAAAAGGGAGGGAGGTGAGAAGGAATCTCTCGAATTGACTATTCGACGAGATGATAGTGCCTGGCAGAAGCTTGGACGAAGTTGAGGAGCGAGACGATGGAGGTGAGACGCAGGAGGACGTTGGGTAAAGGAAAGCTTCATCGAGTCTCTAGAATGGAGGTGAGGTGGTGGAGATGATCTGCTACCGGAATGGAGGTGGGAGGACTGCTCCAGGGCAACCTATGAAGGTAATGGGATGAGGAACGAATATTTGGTGGGAAAAAGGAATGCTACACTAATAGGAGGCCTTTGGAGTTTGAGAGTAAGCTCTAATGGAGCTTTGGTAGGCTAGTAGAGCTTAGGAGTAGGTGGGAGTGGAGTAAGTAGAGATGAAGAGGAATGGGGACTGTAGGGGTGTTTATACAGTGATGGGGGGAAGAGCATCCCACGCACAGACATTCAGCGACAGCTACCAGTGTCACTAAAGGTCGCTTGAGTTGTCGCTGAAGATCCACACCCCTTCATTGCCTTGGCTGGCACATGCACTGCGCAGGCCATTTAGTGACAGTTGCAAGTGTCACTAAAGGCCCGCTCTTCTATCGCTGCAAATCCCTTGCCCACTGCTCACGCCTACAGGTGTCGCTGAGGTTGGATGCGCCATGGCCGTTGGATTCAGTGATGAACGGCTAAGATGGCATGGAGATCATGCCTCTTGATCGCGCATGAGATGGCATGTTCTCGAGGAGCATCGACGGCCACCTGTAGCATCCACGCTCAGCTGTGCATCCACGTAGCCTAATCTTGGCTGCTCATGCACAATCGGGTAGTTGAATTTGAGGCGCTTCTCTTCTGTGGCTAATTGATGGTGCTTGGGAGAGTCAAACCTGCGCCTTTGCTTTGTGAAGTAGCCACTCCGCCATTTGACTGAGGAGATGGATTGTTTGGTGGAGGGCGATGTGGTCACTCCTCTCGACCATTGGATGAGGATCCAACAATCGAGATGAGGCCTTCCTTGAGCTGCCCGAGGTCGAGTGAGGAGAGATGCTTCTTCAACCATAGAGTGCACATCTTAGTCGTTGTATTGGGATCTAATGGCTGGGATCTGATCTTGTGGTGGCCTTGGGGATGTATTGGCTCAGGTGGGGCAGCCTGGATGGCACCAAGTGGCGCCATCTGGGTCATCCATCTTCTTCTTGTGGAGGGTACTATAGAGCTCTGATCGAGGTGATTCTCACATTGGCGAACTGCGATTGTCACTCTGAATCCATCCATATGGTCGGATTCTTAATCCAAAGTCTGTAAAGATGTCGCACTACCTCCTAGCCATGTAAAATGATGGAATTAATGTACATAATATATAACTATCCTAAATGCAATGCAATGGATGTTTGTGCAATATTTATATCATGATATTGAGAACCTCATCATGAGCCATAACTAGCTCATTTTGACCCAATAAAGAATATAAAAGCTCCTACATAACCTAGAAGAAGGCTTAACTGAAGGAATAAGTGCTCTGAGAAGAAAACATGAAATAAAGGTTAAAACTGTAATTTTACCATTGCAGTACATAAATGGGATTTCTCAGAGACAAAACATAGGTCAAATGGTCTAAATGAGATAAAAAGTGGGTTGAGTCAATCAGAAATGGGTTTAGGTGCAATCTAGGAATTAAATGACACTTGGTAACCCTAAAACAGACCCGCTTAAATTAACAAGGTTCCGGTCAGGATAAAAATCAAGTAAACCCTCTAAAAATCATGGAAAAACATCCTCTAGGGTTTAGAACACTTAATTTGGCCTTTGGAACCTAGTTTGACTGAGATTAGGGTCCTAGCTCTTCAATTAACCTAATTTTTACGCAAAATGTCCAGTCAAACGTGGTCAAACCTAAAATCCAACTTCACCATTGGATTCCCTAGGTCAAAATTAGGTTTATACAAAAATTTGGACCCAAGGGGAGGTCATCTTGACCTACTTTGCAATTTAATACACCCAAATTACAATGCGGTCCCTATCTTTTGAATATCTTTGCAGAGAGCCCCCTAAGTTCCTCGCCACCTTTGCAATCAGGTCCTGCCACCATTGTTAGGGTAGAACCGATCTCCGGCGAGGTTTAGAGAGGGATTACTCTCTAATTCCTCAGAGATTCCCTTCCAAAGATGGAAGGGGGATTCTCTGAGGAATTCCCTTCCATCTAAAGCTGATCACGATCTCTGGTGTGAACCCAATCTCTCGTGCGAACGCACGAGAGATTTTGGTATCCACCCTCTTTCCATCTCCGGTGAGCCGGCAGAGTTGATTGCACGATCTCCACGCGCTAGAAGGTTCGGCCAACACCTATAAAAGGCTCCCCAGACCCGGCCGCATATCCTCAGCTTGATTTTGACAGAGATTCCCCCAAATTTCCCTCTCTCCCATCTCCGACCAAGAGACCCGCAAGCTCCGGTGACCTCCTCCCCTCCTTCTCGTCGCTCTGCTGCCATACCAGCAGCAGAGTCAACTCCGCCTCTTCCTCCTGCGTCGCGCAGTACCAGGCGCGCGTGCCCCTGACCTCGTCCTCGTCGCCGCTTCCTCCCTCAGGGTGCTTCTTCCCCGACGACTGTAGTTACGCGCCGTCCACTCCGCTGCCTCCCTTCCTTCCAAACCACTCCAGATACCTTCTCCATCCTCTCCTCTCTCTTTTCCCCCCTGTCATTTTATTTAATTGCCTCCCGACAGTGCCTGACCACCTCCATCTTCTTCGCCTCCGACCGACCTCCGGCGAGCCACTCCCACCACTCTGCCACTTCACACGGCTCGCCAACCCTCTCGTAAGCTCCGCCTCACACCAGGAGCAACTTTCGCCCATCCATCATCCTTCTACACCTCCAACACAGTCCTTCGAACAACCCCACACTTCCGGCCATAGGTTGACCTAGGCACACACGCCTAGGCCGTCCTATGGCCTGCAGCACCGTCCACCGCCTTCGCCGTGCCACGGCGAAGGTGCCCAGCTGGTCTGATTAGGCCAATAGGCCGTATTGGTGATTGACAGGGTTTCAGCTCCCGCTGCCATTGGCGACATTTGAAGCAGCTTCGCAGCAGCTCCAGGCGGCAGATCTTCCAGGCTTTAGGTGCAGCAGGATCGCGCGAGCAGTGCGAAGCCCTCGAGTCCAGTTTGGGGCGCTGAGAAGTCTACAGCTGGGGAATTGCACGAAGGTCTGCCGGCGCACGTGAGGGCGGGGCACAGACTGGATAGTCCCACATCGTTGAAGCGCAAAACGCAGGTATAGTATAAATTGTTTTTGTGTTTTATGCTTACTGCCTCCGAAAGCACAGGGGTGAGGTCCCTCACCTGCCCTAGCGCCCGCCTCGTCCACGGCTTCATCTCGCGGATCTGGTGGGATCCGACTCGACCCTAACCTGAGCACTCCTCGCGCATCACCCACCTGCCGGTGCGCCTGGTCCCGGGTGCGAATCCGACCCGATTACCCGTGTGGATCTGGGAGAGCGTCCTTGAGCGAATTGTAGAGAAAGAGAGAGACATTTGGGTAGAGGGACGGGGGTAGGTTTTGCATTGGCTGTGGTGTGCGTAGGGAAGAAGGAAGAGAGGAAGAAGCAAACACTTAGCCGTTGCAGGAGGGAAAAGAAGAGAAGGAAGAGGCGAAGGAAAGCAAAAAGAAGAACTCTGAAGAAATAGAAGAGCAGGAGCAAAAGAAGGAACTCTGAAGAAAGGAAGCTGAGCAAGGCAGAGATCTAAGAGAAGGAAGGACTGCAGAAAAGACAAAAAGAAAGAAGACAGAAGGGAAGCAAAGGCAGGAAGAAGTCTTCGTAGGAAAGGGAAGAAAAGAGAAAGAAGTTCAAAGACCTGTGGATCAGAAGAAGAAGAGCCAACAAAGAAGAAGAAGGCAAAAGAGAGAAGACTACTTTTAAGATGTCTGATAAAGAAATCAGACATCCAATTTTGTTCTCTTTTAGCAATACTTTTTATAACTCTCTTTTTGAATCAATTATGTTCATTTAAAAGTTGTATTCTTTGGTTTTGAAAGTACTGAGATTGCTCCCTGTGTTCAACCTCGGAGACTCTAGTTTTTCGAGTAATAAAATTCTATATATTTGTTTGAACGTTTTGTCGGCTATATTACAACGTGTTATCCTTTAAAATCCGATCACAAAAGTGTTGTGAACAGATATGCAATGCTAGGACTAGGAACTATCGTAAATAAGCATTTTATGATGAATTTATGTATGTTTATTAGCAAGCTGAAGTATCTAATCGTCAAATCAAGCTTATCCATCAAAAGACAGTTAGACCTAATAGGAAGGATTGGTCCGATCGGTTGATTGATGCACTATGGGCATATCTGACCGCAGACAAGGCCCCGCTTGGAATGTCGCCATACCGTATGGTGTATGGAAAGGCCTGTCACCTTCCTATGGAGCTGGAGCACCGTGTCTTTTGGGCAGTGCAAAAGTGTAATTTTTAACCTTGAGGCCAGAGGTTATGAGAGGAAGCAGGCAGGAAGCTTACGAGAATGCAAAAATATACAATGACAAGATGAAGGCTTTCCATGATCGACACATCTGGAGGAAAGAGTTCGCACCTAACCAGCAGGTCTGGTTGTTTGACTCTTGACTCAAATTCTTTGCAGGAAAGCTCAAGTCCAAGTGGATTGGGCCATTTCTGGTGGTCCACCCGTACCCTAACATGGCCATCCAAGTTAGAGACCCAAAATCTGGGCATGCTTTTACGATTAATGACCAGTGCCTCAAACCATTTTTTGCCTAGGAACCTCCTCCTATTGACGAAACGATACATCTTCTCAAGGATGTGTGATTGACGAGTTGCCCAGCTAGAGGTGTTAAACTCAGCACGCATACATATATACATATCATAGATACATAGCATATTTCATTTTCGCATATTGTTTTGCAAATAGTGTGTCGCATTGCAGCGTGGCATGAGCTAAACGATAACTCAGAAGTAGTCCCAGGTCATTTCTATCCACATACACCCTACCTTATTCCAATTTCTTTTATTCATGCATGAGGACATGCAAACACTTAGGCATTGGGGGGTAGGGTAGTCCATAAAAATTGAAAAATTTCTGCCAACAATTGGGGGATTAGATCATTTTATCAAGAGGTTTTATTAAAGATTTATTCTTTAATAGATTCCTAAGCTTAGAATCCAGTATAACCTCACACCTAAATGTAGAATTTGCAATGAATCCACTGTGAAAATTAATAGACATCTCTAGTTTGTCGAGAAGAAGCATCACTTCTTCTCTTGAACCCTTGGACACCTATTAGGGAGTCAGGTGAACTATCTTCTAATAGATCCACCAAAACATATGTGAGGTGAGAGTAGAGAGTCTACTAGTACTCTAAGGCTAGTATAAGGAATCTTTTATTCTGGATAACTGAATAATGACACTCGGAGTTGGGCATAGTTTTCGATCTCAGTTCTTGCATACTAATTCTATGAGAAATTCCGTACGAGAGCCACCAAATAAGGCAAAAACACAGAGAGCAGGTTCTGATAAAACTAGGATTAAGGTGGATGGTCACAATCGTCCTCTATAGAATCCTCGGCTGAAGGAGGGTACTGATGTCAAGGTCAGAAATATGCCATCCTATCCGTTCCCTACCCGGTGCCGAGAGTAGGCACTTCTACCAAATAAGCCATCCGAGATCCTCTTGGTCATCTCAAAAATCCCCAAGAATGCCTCACGTATAAAAGTACGTATGTTGTTTTATGTTGTACTGATAAATACAGCAGTATGCTGTGTTGTGGCATTGTGCCAGTAGATATGCATACAGAAGAGATGTTTGCTCGAAACAAAAAAGAAAAAAGTGTTATATGAAGTAGTTGCAAGATGTGAGTCAAGTTAAATGTTTTGAGGCAAAAACACCTACCACCCTCACGAACCACCAAATACAGCCTTAACCTACTTTTTCTGTACTTTTGACCGCCTGAATATGGGCTGAGGGCTTCTGACTTAGTCGTAGAGTTATCAGAACCTAATTAAAGTGTAATGCCATGTGAGACCACCAAATACGTTCATCTGGTGAGATGTGAGCTCAGAAAAATAGAGAGAAATCGAAGAAAAAAGAGAGAAAAAAAAGTACAAAAGACTGAAGAGAGCACAGTTTGCCAGCCTCTCTAAGTTAATTTATTCAATAATCTAGAAAGCTAGGTTCTGAAATGCTAGTCTCTATGTAGCACCAGAAGAGAGTGAGCCACCAAATACAAATCCAGTTAACTCAGACATCTCCTACCCAAGACAAACATCGGGGCTGAAATCAGAGAATATTTTATAACTCTGAGAGAAGAGGTTCACCTATCCCAACAGAATTTTACTGAATGGGAAAGTACAAGCTCTTAATGTATATCGACTCTTTGCTTGGATCCATTGCAAGAACTACAACATTACATGTTCATGGTTATCTGGATTTTAAATTTTTAGATAAAACAAAAAGAAATAAATCTTTAGTTTAACTATTGATAGAATGCATTTAGTCTTGTACTTGCTAGGGACTAGCAAGATTTAGCCATGGGGGTATGATTGCGCAACAATCATAGGCCCTAATTCGCCTGAATTAAGCCAGAACATAGCTTAACAAGGGCATTCTGCATGCATACACATCGTAATTGATTTATATGTTTTATGCATTTTACTGTGATATTTAAGAGTTATTACTCATTGTAGGTAATTCAAGGCAGCAGATGATTGATCCAACCTTATGGATCTACTTAGAATGACGACGGGAGTCTAATGCTTCTAAGATCGAATCAATCAGACTCCCGTAGCATGATGACTGCAGGTTCACACGCGAAAAGGTTCGGGTTTGGAAAACTCCTCGTCGCAATTCAATACGCAAGAAAATTCATCAATCAGATAAAATTTATAATCAAAACTCGAAAAGTGAGTCCCAGGTTAAACATGAGGAGGCGAATATTTGGTTTTGAAAGATACGCGTTTCACTTTTTATTTGTTTTTTATCATTTTTGTCTTGTCTAACTTTTTTGGTATTTTTAATAGGGTAGGAGATGAGGTCGATGAAATCTAGCTAATCTACTTACAAAATAGAAAGAGAGAGATAGAGAGAGAGAAATAATCATGTATTTTATAATGAAATGTTTATTACAACAAGGAAAGCAGGAAAACTACGAAAGCAGTAAAGATAGAGATAGGTGAGAGAAATCTCCCTCAACGGTCGCTTGGAGAATGACTCACTCTGACGTCGCTTGGAGGAAGGTGGTAAGGAGTGGGATGAATGAGGACAGAGTTAGAGGACGGAGGGCGGGGTAGGACGACGTCGCGGCGAGGACCTTCTTCCCGAAGGGAGGTGAGAAGATGACCATGGGATACTCCATGAATGGGGATGAGAGGTGGGAACAAATGTCTGTTTTCAACTCTAGAGGAGAATCTCGGGCTTAGGACAAGCTCTCTCTAGAGCGTTGGAGGTGGTGAGAGGAAGAAAGGAAGAGATGAAGAGGAAGAGGAGGTGTAGGGGTCCTTTTATAGTGGTGGGAAGAGGCTGAAATTGGTATAGGGTAATTAGTGACCTTCAGGATGTCGGTGTAGGCCCAGCACAAGTGTCATTGTGGCCTCCAGCTCACGCTGGCTTGCAGCTGTGCTCGTGCACCCACCTTCTCTCCATCAGATGCTCGATCAACAGTTGCGATCGCGCGCTCAGCTGGTGTTCGATGGCATGTGAGAACGTGTGTTGAGTTGGGCGTTGGATCACACGGGTGTATCCATGATCATCCGTGAGTCCACGTGGATACTCTTGAGCCGTTCGATGAAGATCGTGTGGCCCAATTTGGTGCTCGCTCTCGTGCTGTTGATTTCATGCGCTCACAGGGATTTGACCACACGTTGCGGGCACTTTTGTGTCTCAGACGAATTGAGTGCTATTGGCGTAGAGGCATCCTAGCTAGGATTTAAAGGCACTGAAGATGAAGGGTGTGGCCAGTGTTGGGCTGCCTAGATGGCACCACGTGGCATCATCTGGGCTGTTTATCTTCTTTCTACTGCAGAGGATGCCATAGTGCTCGGATCGGGGTGATTTCCACATTATCGGACTGCAATCGTCGCTCCGGATCCATCCATATGGTTAGATTTTCCATCGGAAACCCGTATGGATGTCGCATTGCCCTCCTGGCAGTTGATCTTCCTCAGACTTGATATGATGCTAGGGGATTCCGATCTAGATTATTTCAGAGTCGTTAGACACCAATCGTCGTCTTGATCAGATACATATAGTCGGATCATCCATCCGAGGCCCTAAAATAAATCTCCTTCTCTCCTGACCATGAAAAGGACCTAATTAACCTAAAATATATAAAACTACTCTAAATGTAGAATGATGCATGCTATGCAATATTTATAACATAAAATGCAAATCTAAGCTTTGGAACATGCATGAATAGGCATTTTATCTTCAATAATTGTGTCTACATCATATCCCCATGCCTATCTTTTGCTAGTCCCTAGCAAAGCTAAACTACATGCTTTGTAAAAAAGAAAAATTAGTACTCGATCGTTTAAGCCTTAGTCGTTTATTAACAATGAAAAATTTCAACTAAGGTCCTAAACTACGAAAACTCAACAGTACTAGGGTGTCTGTCAGAATGCAGACCACTCAAGTCCTCACCTTATTTGAAAAGGGAAGATACATTTTTTTTTGTTTTTCTTCTTTTCTAATTGTTTTAGACTTTTGGATTTTGAGAGTTTCGGAAAAACTTTTTACGGCTACCCGACCTGCCCAAGACTCGAAAAGGATTCTAAGTGCTAAGCATCTAGTGAAAAGTGTGAAAGACTCACTAGGCGGTCGTTAAAACGGACTTTGGGTTTCTACGACCCTAGGTGACCTTGCCAAGAGGTTTATGTTTTCGAACGATAGCTCTCTCCCTACTTCTTTTATTTATGGGGTCAACACAAGGGCGAACCCAGTGTATATCTCCCCTATTTATTCTACTTCCCCGCTTCTTCCCTAAGTGTTTTGGGAATTATTGTGCATTTTTATGAGCTGGGCTCTGGACAACCAGCCAATGGACTGTTACCCACGGCAACTTGTCAGCCATACTCATGCGGTCATGGGTGGTTTTATTTGTTTATTTTTTTATTTTCTTTTTTTTCTACATATTTTTTTTCTTTTGCTTTTTTTTATGTAGGCAGCTTCCCTGATCTAAGATTTACCAAAAAGCAGTATGAAGAAAATTATCTTTTGGCTGGGCTTTGGACAACCGGCCGATGAGGTGTTACCACCGACAACTTGCCAGCCATACCACCTTAGATAGTTAATTAGCTACCCAATTTACGAATAAATCGTCGAAAAGTGAGTCAGTGCAAATAGTGTGTAGATGCTTAGACTTAAAATCTCCTCAAATCAGAGGGCAAGTTGATAAGTTGTGAACTTATCATCCCAATTTATTTACTAGATTAAAGATGAATTTGAATTGTGAGTGCTCGAGACTAAGTCCACATTAGAGTGGGACACTCGGGCTAATTAAGCCTAAAGACCTGAAGAGTCTAAGTGTTCAGGTCCTATCGTATCATTTTCTAAAGTTAATAACTTCCAAAAGCCTATGTTCTCTTCTCCTAATTCTTCTTTTTTATATATTTTTGAATTTTCATTTTTTTTAAATAAACTAAAAGAAATTCTACGCAGTTAATAAAATGATTTCAGGAATTAATTATCCACCACCCCATGCCTAAATGATGCAATGTCCTCATTGTAAAAATAAAGACATGAAAAGGTGAGTAAACAAAATATCACCTGAATAACGTGATGATCCGGTGAGCTTCACAGAGAACATGGAATATAAACACATGCTAAATTTAATGCCTTCAACAAGGCATAACATACATACAAGGAAGAAATTGAGAATTCACAAGTGCGGGTCAGAATCAAAATCAAAAGATTAATACTCAGACCCTCCAGTAGAAGATGTCCACAGATGTGGATCGGATTATGGTGCAGACCCATCCCCAGGGTCGAGTGGTTCTAAGGTTCTAGATGAAAATAACCCAGAACCGAAGATTGTTGTATTTATGGGGCCGGGCCTACGGTTTGGTGGTGTGTAACCCAAGACTAAAGCGTCAAACAACGGATTGATCAGATTCATTAAAATCAGGTGTCCACTTATAGTTCATCTTAGGAAGATAGTCAATTATTCCATGCTTGGGTCGCACGTGAAAGATATCGTAAGGATCCTGATAGAAGGTAGGTGGTTTCAGGTCAACAGGAACACTTATATCCAAGATCGTATTTCCCTTAGAAGTAGCCTCCCAGATTTTCATTTCCACATTTCTACCCTCTAAAATCAATGTTCTTGGGACCTCCAAATCGTTGTACACCCCATCTAAAGTACCCAAGTCCAACAATTATGATTGAATCAGGATTGACTTGGGTCTGGTGATATCAAAAATATCATCATTCAATTCTTTAGGGTGTGGTTGAAGAATGGGGCTACTGATTGAATCATCAGGTTTCAAATCGTCCAAGTTAGCCCCAACATGATCATAATCTTCAATGATTGGGCTATCAAATGGTTCATCAGATTCCTCAAGCCTGTTTGTCTCACTAAAATTATCTTCCTTACACTCAAGTGAGGCTTCACTAAGAGATTTTTCACCCTCATAGTCAAAGAATTCTTGATCCTCATTTATATATGTCTCAAAATCGATTTTCATTTCCTGGTTCAAAGAGACATTTTTCCTCGCTCCATGGCTCGGGGATCTCGAGTTAATCAATTAGTTCATCCTCAATGGGTTGCTCTAGCCCAACCTGGCCATCCCCGATCACAGAAATGTATCCCCCCCGATAGGCAACTGAGCAGGTTCAGTCGTTGGCTCTCCTAAAGGCGATTCATCTTGGGAATCATCCCAAGATTGGACTAGGGCAACCACAAATTTCATCCTCAACCTCGACAATTTCTCAAGTGGAAACTCACCCAGGCCCCTATTCTTAACATTTTGGAGCAAATCCAATAAAGAGCTATTCATCTCACCAATCATTTTAACCATAGTCTCCAATGCTTCAATGCATGGTATTGGCTGAGCTTCTAAAGATTGAATGGTGTTCCTCAAGTTAGCCAACACCCTGTCTTGGACCTGGTTCACCTGAACCAAATGGTTCGGTTCAGGTTTAGGTGGGTTTGGGTTAAATCTAAGGGAGTAAGATATCGAGGTTCTCGGGTCCCTCCCTGATAGTAGGTAATTTTAAGTTGTTTAAAGGATAGTGGCGACCTATATTCAATGGAATACTGGGAAGGGTAGGTGTTGTAATCATTATATCCTTCCTAATTGTTGATCGGGTTGGTTTGGTGATTAGAGGATGAAGATCTATAATCATTGTAGCTCTGGGAAGGATAGTAATCATAGTCTTGTTGTCCACGGTTAGGCCCTGGACACTAAGGTCCGTATTCATATCCCCAATCAAAGTTATCCCGGCTAATGAATGGGTAATTACAAGTCAAGTTGGGATAGTAATCATCTTGGGGATAAGTGGTGGTAGGAGGGTAGGATGGGAAATGAGTGTAGGATGTGGAAGGATACATGGTAGAATAGGAGGGGAAAATCAAAAGGAAGGAAGGAGCCCTACAATAAAAGCAACCAACCCTATCCTTAGGTGGGTTAGCCAAAAGACCTACAGACTCCCACGACCCATCTTGAGATTTTATAAATGATTTGGTTATCTAGTCAATCCAACCAATTAGAAGGAGGCTAGGGAGAAGGTTCTTCCTATGGCTTGCACCTTCGGTTCCTAGTGTACCCCCCAGCCATAGTTTTTGACTCTACTCCCCTAGCTAGACATCGGATGGACCAGTAGCAGTAGATTAATCGAAAAAAATCTTAGTCTGAGCCTCGAAGAGCGAATCAATCCTTAAGGCCAACATCTACTCAGTTTTAATTAGGCTTGGGATGGTTGTGCTGTTGGAATGTGATGGCCCCTTTAGATGGGTTGTGCCCTTAATTATCAATTCAAATGTGTGTGCGTGCACAACCAGGGTTTGCAAACAAGGTTATTTGATGATGTGTCTTTTAGGGTTTAACCTTGTTTAGTAGCATTTAGGGTTTAATATTTGGTGTATTCAATCAAGTTCAAAAGAACACTCCAAGTTTTGAAAGCACTGGTGATGATATATTCCTTTATAAATCAAAAAATGATGTGGAGTGCCTAGTTTAGCCCTAAATATTAACCCTAAGTGGCAAGCTACCGATGAATGACTTTTATCTTCAATGGTGCGGCCCAAACAACTCAATCAATTGGCCTATTGCACCACTTAGTTAAGGCACACAAATGTTTAACCTATTCAGGTTGCTACTCACTTATGTGTATTGAGTTGAAGTGTACTGGGTCCACAGGTTAGATCCTGGTTAAGTGGTAGAATCAAAGTGGAATGGTGCACCTTAAGTCGAAAGTTGTGGGTGTTTAATGTGGGTCACTTTCAGTAAATCCCACAAGAGAAGAGTATATATATATATATGCTGGGATGAGATGGGTGGAGGTGAAAAACAACCAACCAAAATCTACCTTAGGTTTTATGCAAGCACCTAAGTTGATTTGGGTTTGACTTATTAGGTTATGGAATGAAACTACGGTGGGGGTGGTGGAGGTACACTTACAAAACCTTCATCAGCACTTTTCTCTGATCTAACCGCTCTGGCCCGCCTTGGATGAGTACCTGCAATCATAGTAAGATCAGAGAAAAAATGAGATAAAAGTTATGTAAAGCAGAAAAATGTG
Source organism: Thalassia testudinum (assembly GCA_037157565.1). Lineage (NCBI taxonomy): Eukaryota > Viridiplantae > Streptophyta > Magnoliopsida > Alismatales > Hydrocharitaceae > Thalassia > Thalassia testudinum. Next base: position 64,914,638 of record JAZHRO010000055.1, read on the forward strand.
GAAAAAAAACCCAAAGAGCATTACCTCCCCCGACAATGGCACCAAAATGATAGCAGCGAAAATTAGTCGCGAAAAGGTTCGGGTTTGGAAAACCCATCATCGTAGTTCGATTCATGAGAAAATCCATCGATCAGATAAAATTTATAATCGAAACTCGAAAAGTGAGTCCTAGGTCGAACACGGGAGGACGAACGTTTGGTTTTGAAAGATACGCGTTTCACTTTTTATTAGTTTTTGTCGTTTTTGCCTTTTCTAATTTTTTTGGTATTTTTAATAGGGCAAGAGATCAGATCGATGAAATCTAGCTTATCTACTTGCAAAATAAAAAGAGAAAGATAGAGAGAGAGAAACAATCATGTATTTTTATAATGAAATATTTATTACAACTAGGAAAGCAAGAAAACTATGAAAGCAATAAAGATAGAGATAGGTGAGAGAAAACCCCCTCGACGGTCGCTTACAGGATGACTCGCTCTGACGTCACCTGGAGGAAGGTAGTGAGGAGCAAGACGAACGAGGACGAAGTTGGAGGATGGAGGGCAGGCCAAGATGGCATCCTAACAAGACTTTCTTCCCAAGGGGAGGTGAGAAGACGACCATGGGATGCTCCACGAATGGGGATGAGAAGCGGGAACAAATGTTTGTTTTCTACTCTAGAGGGGCATCTTGGGCTTGGGAGAAGCTCTTTCTAGAGCCTTGGAGGTGGTGAGAGGAAGAAAGGAAGAGTTGAAGAAGCAGGGGTGTAGGGGTCCTTTTATAGTGAAGGGAAGAGGCTACAATAGGTATAGGATAATTAGTGACCTCTAGGACGTCACTGTAGGTCCAGCTCAAGTGTCGTTCTAGCCTCCAGCTTACTCTCACTTGCAGCTGTGCTCACGAGCCCACCTTCTGGCTGTCGATGCTCGATTGATGGTTGCGATCATGCGAGGATTGCTCACTCAGCTAGCGTTGGATGGCACATGAGAACGTGCATTGAGTTGGACGTTAGATCGCGTGGGTGTATCCACGATCATCTGTGCATCCACGTGGAGACTCTTGTGTCGTTCGATGTAGTTTGTGTGGCCTAATTTGGCGCTTGCACTCATGTTGTTGATTGTGTACGCTCGCGGGGATTTGACCAGATGCTTGCGACTTGAGAGCGCCCCTCGCGACCAATGCATTGTAGGCACTTTTGTGTATCAAAGACGAATTGAGTGCTGTGAGCGTAGAGGCATCCCAGCTGTTGGATCTTGATCCAACAACTAGGATTCGAAGGTGCGAATGGCGAAGGGCGTGGCCAGTTGCTACTGGCCAGTGTTGGGCTGCCTAGATGACGCCACATGGGGCCATCTGGGCCATCCATCTTCTTTTTGTTGCAGAGGGTGCCACGATGCTCGGATAGAGGTGATTTTCGCATTATCGGACTACAATCATCGCTCCAGATCCATCCGTACGGTCAGATTTTCCATTTGAAACCCATATGGATGTCGCATTGCCCTCCTAGCTGTTGACCTTCCTTGAACTTCATATGATTGTATGAGATTCCGATCTAGATGATTTTGGAGTCGTTAGACTCCAATCGTCGTCTTGATCAGATCCGTACAGTCGGATTGTCCATCTAAGGCCCTGTAATAAATCTCCTCTCCTGACCATAAAAAAGACCTAATTAACCTAAAATATATACAACTACTCTAAATGTAGAATGATGCATGCTATGCAGTATTTATAACATGAAATGCAAATCTAAGCTTAGGAAGCATGAATAGGCATTTTGTCTTCAATAATTGTGTCTACATCATAGCACCCTAGGGAGTTCGTAGAGGAGCAAAAGCCAAAGGGGCAAATTGAAGAATATCCAGACCTCAGATGACAAATCCAACTGCATGGATAGATCTGGATCGATGTTCGCAGTCCAACAGCAAAAAAATCAACTCAATCTGAGGCCTACATCATCAGATACAAGGAGAAGAAGATGGACAGCCAAGATGGTGCCACATGGCACCATCATAGCCACCCCCTTGCCGCACCCCAGCCTCTGAAGATCATCATTCATACGTTGTGGGCTGTTGGATCTCCATCCAATGCCAACGAATGTGCCATGTCACCCGCCTTCAGCCGCTTCACAGAGTGAGGACGAGATCTCGATCGTTGGATCTCCATCCAATGGTCGAGGCAGCATGCACCTCAAACGAACCTTGCAACAACTCACGACGTAGCCTAGTTAGTCCATGTGCTTAACTTACACGTGCGACACACGTTCGAATCCTAATCGATTTGTTGGCAAGGCACACACATTATTGGCCATTCAATCTTCATCGAGCGGTGATGATGTAAACATGCTTCTATTATATAAACTATCTATTTATGCGTGTTCTTAAGCATAGAATTGCATCGCATACTATAAATATTGCATAACATGCATCATCTTGCATTTAGATTAGTCTGAATAAAATGTAGGTTAATTGTCTCCTTTTATGGCCAGGGATAGGGCAAGTTACTAATCAGGACCTCAGATCGAAGATCCAACCGTACGGATCTAATCAGGGCAGTGATTGGAGTTCAGCAACTCCAAGATTGCCCTGATCGGACATTCGTAGCATCAGATAGAGCTCGAGGAACCCTAGAAGATCAAGGGCTAAGATGGTGTTAATCCGCACCTCAAATGACAAATTCGATCGCATGGATGGGTTCGGATCAAAAATCGCAGCCTAATGGCGCAAAAATCGGTGCAATCCGACACCCGTGGCACCATCTGCAACACTTAAAAGATGGACGGCTAGGATGGTGCCATGTGGAGGCCATCCCAACCTCCCAACCAGCCCCAAGGACCCACCTCCACTTCTCTTCTTCACCCACTCGACGAATCTGGGCCGTTGGATCTCCATCCAACAGCCACGAGTGCGCACGCTTAAAATGTAAGCGCGATGAAGAAGTAGCGATAGCGCAGCAGTCGAGCAACCTTGCATGAACGTGAGGTGCGGGTTCGACTAACAATCAACGGCGTGCGCGCGGTTAATCTCGACTGTGCGATCAGTGGTGGACAGTCCAGATCATCCAATCGGCTGCATGTGCTATCAAACACCCTCGCTTCACGTTCGAGTGCACGCGTAGGCACGTGCAGTTGAGGCACAACGAGGAGCGATCTAAGCCATCCAATCTCATGATTGGACGGCTAAGATTTGGAGAACGTGAGCGTATGTTTTAGGCACGGAAGAGGAGCAGGCGCGCGAGTGGCGGGCACGTCCGCCATGTTCAGGCCTTTAGTGACGGATAAATCCGTCACTAAAGGTCTTGAATTGATGTTTTTTAAGTTGTAATGTCCAAAATGCCCCCACTCCTTGCAAATATAAAAGGAGACCCCTTCCATATGGATTTCTCATCCCTCCCTTCTCCTCTCCCTCTCCAAAGCTCAAAAGAAGCTTGTCCCACACCCGTGATGCTCCTCAAGAGATAAAATCAATTTTTCGCCCCCATTCTGGAAGCGAATCCTGCGACGACGATGACATGCTGCCTCGTTCCCGTTCCTCCTGCATCGACCTCCTTCTTCCCACTCCGTTCCTCATCTTCCAGGCGTCGTCTCGTCCAGCTTGTCCTCCAAGCGACCGTCGAGGACAATAACTTCTCTCTCCCATTCCTTTTTCCTGCTTTCTAGAGTAGAATTTTCCTACTTTCTAGTTGTAATAGTTTCCTGCTTTCTAGTGTAATTTGTCACTTTCTTAGTTGTACAAACCTTTTGCAATATCAAGTGGATGTTTTCTCTCTCTCTCTTTCTCTCATTGTCTATAGTATTTCATTTCATTGTAATTACTCCATTTTTAACAAAAAACACAAAAAGAATAAATTGCGAATTTTGATCGACGTAGCCTCCCTGAGTTCGACCTGGGATTTCTATTTCAGTATAAATTTTATTTGTTGAACCTGAGTTCTTCGCTATTCAAACTACAACAACAGGTTCTCAAAACCAAATCCGATAGCGTAGTCCTTTGTCGTTTCAAAATTTTGGCACCATTGCCGGGGAGGCAACAATTTTTCGATCTTCTTTTCGCAGTTCACGCACTTTACTGTCTTCTAACTTGCTTTCTCTTATATCTATTATTTTGCAGAGACCTCCATCACGGAATCGTCAAGCAATAGATCGAAGTAAAGTACATTTGAAGACAACTATAAGTGCTCTCCATTCTTCCCCTCCTCCATAGATTTCATTTCATCACATTAAATTCAAATTCCAATTAACCTAGGTGTTTGCATAAATCGTAGGATTAGTTTGGTTGTTTGGATTTCCACTCACCCTCTCTTATAAAAAAACAAAAAGATAATTTTGTCGGGTAATTCAACATACACACAGCATACACCCACATTCAAGGCACTTAACCTAATTGATTTTCTTCTACTCAACCGGATTCTGATCTGTGGAACCGGTATACAATTCAACACATAAAAGAGTAGAAATCATTCTAGGTTAATCATTTTTGTGTGCCTAACTCAGTAGTGCAACTGTGGCCAATTGTTTGAGTTGTTTGGGCCGCACCACTTAACCTAAAATCAACTCATTAAGTAGTTGCCACATAGGTTCAACTCTTAGGGATTTACCAGGCACTCCACATTCTTTTAATCTTCAAAGGAAAACATCTTCACCTGTGCTTTCAAAACCTGGTGTGCCAACAAAACTTGTTTGAAAATACCAAAAGTTGAATCCTAAAAGCTACTAAGCAAGATTTGAACCCTAAAATTCACAGCATCAAAAATAATCTTGCTTGAAAACCACTGGTTGTGCACGCACACACACACAAATCAATTATTAAGGGCACAACCCATATAAAGGGCCCATCACATTCCAAAGCACATTCAAACCTAGCCCTAAATAAAATAGAGTAGACGTTGGCCTTAGGATTCGACTCACTCTTTAAAGCCCAGAATGAAATTATTTTTGATTAGTCAGTTTCTACTATTCAATCTAATGTCTAGCTAGGGTAGCAGAATCAAACAATCGTGGCTGCGGGTACACTAGGAACCGGAGGCTCAAGCCAAAGGAAGAACCTTCTCCTCAGTCCCTACCTCTAACTGGTTGGATTGAACAGACAGAAGCAGATCAAATCGTCTCTTTATCTCAAGATGGGTTCTGGGAGTCTGTAGGTCTTTAGGCTAGCCCACTTAAGGATAGGTTTAATTGTTTGTATTGCAAGGCACCTTTCTTCCTCCCGTCTATCATGAATCCTTCCACATTTTATATGCATTCCCGCTCTTTCCCTCCTGTTATGAGTTATCCTCAACATGACGATTATCCTGACTCATACTGTATAGCCAACCATCGGTTAGTCGGCATAATTAGGATTGGGGATACAGTTCCGGACCTCTGTGTTTAGGGTCTAACCCTGAACACTATGATTGTGATTTCTATCCTTCTCAGAGCCACATTGATTATAGATCACCACCCTTTCATGGACAACCTAATACGATCAACAATCAAGGAGGATACACTGATCCTTACCCATTCCTTGAATACACTGCCTTTAGGTCACACCACCTTTTGAAGAATCTGAAATGACCTATTATCAGGAAGGGTATCATGAATCTCAATTTGTTAACTCTGCATTGATCCCAAACCCGCCCAACCCTAAAACAAGTCATTTGGTTCAGGGTAACCAGGTTCAAGATAAGGTTTTGGCTAACTTGAGGAATACTATACAATCTTTAGAAGTTCAGGCCATACCTTGCACTGAAGAAATGGAGCCCTTGAGTGAAATGATTGATGATCTGAATAAGTATTTGTTGGATTTCCTCCAGGATGTTAAGGACAAGAACCCGGGTGAGTTTCTACTTGGGAAGTTAGTGAAATTGAGAATGAGATTTGTGGTTGCTTTAGTTCAATCGTGGGATGATTCCCAGGATGAACCCCCTTCAGGAGAGCCAATGTCAGAATCTGCTCAGGCACCTGTTGGGGGGGACACATGTTACGAGGCTAACCAGATTGAATTAGAGCAACAAATTAAGGATGACCCGATTTCTTCACCTGAGATCTTTGAGCCGGGGTACGAGGAAACGTATGTCTCCATGGATCAAAAAGTGACGGATGATTTTAGGATGTACATTAATACATATTTTGATTTCTTTGATTCTAATGGTGAAGATTCAATTTGCGAAGTCTCACGTGAGTTTACAGAACATGATTCTGTGAGACGATTGGGCCTGCGGAATCAGTTAAATCATTTGATAGCCCAATAACTGAGGAAACTGATCTTATTGGGGCTCACATGACGGATCCAGAGTCACATTTTCTGGAGGATTCAATTCAATGCCCTGATTTTTAGTTACACCCCATTAAGCTTACTGACGATTCTATTTTTGAGATAACTAGACCCAAGTAAATTCTGATTCAGCCACATCTTTTAGACTTGGAAATTTTGGACGAGGTGATTAATATGCAGGAGGTCCTGGAATTTGACATTCTAAAGGAGGATAGGAGCCAGGAAATTTCTATTTGGGAAGCAAACTCCAGAGGAAGTAGAAGACCGAGTCTAAGGGTTCCAATTAAGGTGAAACCATCAAACCAAGACCCCTACGACATTTGTTCTAAGGATGTCTAACCTAAGCACACATTCATTGATTATCCTTTTGATCTCAAATTCTCTGTAACCCAACTTTTTGGTCTTGGGTTGCATCCTCATAAAGCGCAGGCCCAACCCAACTTGCATACTGATTTTAGGTTCTGGATAATTTTTATCTAGAACCTTAGATATTTTCGATCATGGGGTATGTGTTTGCACCATAATCTAATCCATATTTGTGGACATCTGCTGGCAGGTCAAAGGTTTCATCTTTTATTCTGATTCTGACCTGTACCTGTACCTGTGAATCTTTATTTCTCCTCTTTCTATAGTGTGTCTAGTTGGAGGCACTAAATTCAACACTTATACAGTTTCTGTTTATCTCGGAACGGATATGTTATTCATGTAATTTAGGTGCTTTATATTCTACTGCACTCTGTTTCATGTCTTTTTAATACAATGAGGACATTGCATTAGATGGCATGGGTGGTGGAAATTCATCTCTGAATTAATTCGTCAGCTCTATAGATTCATTTTATTTTCTTTTATTTATATATATATAATTTGAATTAGGAAGGAATACTTGGACATTATGACTTTTCAATCTTAGGAAATATTGCATTAGGATCTAAACACAAAGACCCTTCAGGTCTTTGGGCTTAATCAGCTCGTGTATCCACTAAAATGTGGATTTATTTTTCGAGTCCTTGCCATCTTAATTCTATTGTAATTTGATTAAATAAGTTTGGGTGATAAGTACACGACTTATCAACCCTCCCTCTGATTTGAGGGAACTTTAAGTCTAAAGCATCTACACACTATCTTTACACTGACTTGTTGATTGGAGATTTTAACAGAAATTGGGTAGCTAATGAACCTTCTAGGGTGATATGGCTGGCAAGCTATCATGGGTAATAGCCCATATGTAGGTTGTCCAGAGCCCAGTCACTGGACCATTCTATTCTTACTACCTTTAGGTAAATCTTAGACCAGGGAAGCCACCAACTTAAAAAAAAACAAAAAAAAGGAAAGTCAAAAAGAAAACAAAAAGAAAAGGAGAAAAGAAAAACAAAACAAAAGAAATAAACCACACTTCGCCACACAAATATGGCTGGCAAGTTGTCGGTGGTAACAGCTCATCGACCGGTTGTCCAGAACCCAACTTAAGAAATGCACTAAAAATTCCCAAAAGACTTAGGAAGAAGTGGAGAAGTAGAATAAATCAGGGAGATATACACTGGATTCACCCTTGTGTTGACCCCATAAAAATAAAAGTAGGGAGAAAGCTACCAGTCGTAAAGATATACCTTTAGGCAGAACTCTCTTTTTAAGGTTACTTAGAGGCGTAGAAACCCGAAGTCCATTCTAATTGCCGATCAACGAGTCTATCACATTCACAATAAGATGCTTAGAACTTAGGGTTCTCATCAAATCTTAGGTGGGTTGAGTGGCCGTAGAAAGCCACTCTTTAACCCTAAACTCAAAAATCCAAAAGAAAAAAAAGAAAAGAAGAAAAAGAGAAAAAGATATTTTTCTTTGAATAAGGTGAGGGCTTGAGGCAGTCTGCATTTTGGCAGATACCCAGGCATTGTTGTGTCTTTGAAAGTTCAGATCCTAAGTAAAAATTTCTTAATGTTGAAAATGACTTATGCCCAAGTAATCCAACCTAATTCTTTTATAAATAGCATGTAGTTTTTGCTAGGGACTAGCAAAAAATAGGCATGGGGGTGTGACGTAAACATGTTTATATTACATAAACTGTCTATTTATGTGTGTTCTTAAGCATAGAATCACATCACATACTATAAATATTACATAACACACATCATCTTGCATTTAGATTAGTTTGAATAAAATGTATGCTAATTGTCTCCTTTTATGACCAGGGACAGAGCAACTTGCTAATCAGAACCTCAAATTGAAGATCCAACCATACAGATCTGATCAAGGCAGCGATTAGAGTTCAATGACTCCAAGATCGCTCTGATCGGACATCCGTAGCATCAGATAGAGATCGAGGAACCCTAGAAGATCAAGGGCCACGATGGTGTTAATCCGCACCTCAGATGAAAAATCCAACCACATTGATGGGTTCGGATTGACGATTGTAGCCTAACGATGCGAAAATCGATCCAATCCGACACCCGTGACACCATGTGGTGCCATCCCAACTGCCCAACCATCCCCAAGGACCTACCTCCACTTCTCTTCTTCACCTACTTGACGAATCTAGGCTGTTGTATCTCCATTTAAGAGCCATGAGCACGCATGCTTAAAATGTAAACGTAACGAAGAAGCGGCGATAGCGCAGCGGTCGAGCAGCCTTGCGTGAATGCGAGGTGCGGATTCGACTCACAATCATTGGCGTGCGTGTGGTTAATCTCAACCACGTGATCGGTGGCGGACGGTCCAGATCATCCAATCGGCTGCATGCACTATTAGACACCCCCGCTTCATGCTCGAGTGCATGCGTAGGCGCGCACAGTTGAGGCACGGCGAGGAGCGATCTAAGCCGTCTGATCTCACGATCGGACTGTTAAGATTTGAAGAAAGTGAGCGTGCATTTTAGGCATGGAAGAGGAGCAGGCACTCGAGCGGCGAGCATGTTGGCCATGTTCAAGCCTTTAGTGACAGATAAATCAGATAATCAGTCACTAAAGGTCCTAAATTAATGTTTTTCAAGTTGTAATGTCCAAAATGCCCCCACTCCTTGCAACTATAAAAGGAGACCCCTTCTATATAGATTTCTCATCCCTTCCTTCTCTTCTCTCCCTCTCCAAAGCTCAAGAGAAGCTTGTCCCACACCTGGGATGCTCCTCAAGAGATAAAATCAATTTTTTGCCCCCATTCTAGAAGCAGATCCCGCAACAACGATGACGTGCTGCCTCGTTCCCATTCTTCTGTCTTGACCTCCTTCTTCCTGCTCCGTTCTTCGTTTTCCAGGCATTGTCTCATCTGGCTTGTCCTCCAAGCGATCGTCGAGGAGGATAACTTCTCTCTCCCATTCCTTTTTCCTTCTTTCTAGAGTAGAATTTTCTTGCTTTCTAGTTGTAATAGTTTTCCTACTTTCTAGTGCAATTCTCGCTTTCTTAGTTGTACAAACCTTTTGCAATATCAAGTGGATGTTTTCTCTCTCTCTCTCTTTCTCTTATTGTCTATAGTATTTCATTTCATTGTAATTACTCTGCTTTTTAACAAAAAACACAAAAAGAATATAATTGTGAATTTTGATCGACATAGCCTCCCTGAGCTCAACATAGGATTTCTATTCTGGTATAAATTTTATTTGTTGAACCCGAGTTCTTCGCTATTCAAACTACAATGATAGGTTTTCAAGACCAAATCCGATAGTGTAGTGCTTCGTCGTTTCAACAGGCGACAAAGGCGACTACGTGGCGCACATGGATGTGAGGGAGATGCGAATGCATGTGATGATGCGTGCTTTAGGAAACGAAGGCTCGTTCGAATCCTAATCAATTTGATGGCAAGTTCTTGGCTGTCTGATCGCAAGATCGAATGGCTAAGAAGATTAGGCATGTTTGGAGTCCAAGCAATGAGCGCGTGAAGGCAGAAGCACACGCGGGAGAGCGAGGGCCATGCGATCGAGATCCAAGGGCACACGTTGCGCCACGTGCCAGCACCAGGAGCATCCGAGCATAAGGAGTTGTTGAAAGCTTTTTGAGGCATAATTTGATCCGTTGATCTCCCGATCAATGAATCTGATCTACCCAAGGGTTGTCACACAAATTTGAGGACTCCAATGCCCTAAATACCCTTGGTAAAAACTATAAAAGTGGCCTAAGGGTCCTCTTTCAAAGGTATTCAAAGTAGATTTAGAGTAGATTTCTCCTTCTTCTTCCTTCTCTACGTCCTTCTCGTCTTCTCCGCCTCCATCTCTGCATCTCCATTTGAAGAGCCCGTTGAGCCACCTTGGCAGGTCATTGTTGTTCTTCCCAACTGCTCCAAAAAGCCACCACGGACCACCTGTGGTGCCCTCATTCTGTTACAGTAGTAGTTTGTTTACATTCATGTTTACATTTTATTGCATGTATCAAATTTATATTCAATCTCTCTTTGTGATGTGGATATTGTGATTGATAGTTTCTATTACTTGGTATTTATATTTGAAACAAACGCATGAAATCAAAAGTGCTTCCTACCTCCCTGAAATCGACTGGGACTCACCAATTCTGTTAATTTATTTGCTTGAGTCATATTTCGTGCTATACTACAACGCACTCATCTTTTACATGATCTACACAGCGAATAGTGGAATGTGTCAATTTCTCGAAAATTCCCTAGTCTCTTGGTTCTCTAGAAAACAACATACCGTTTCACTTTCAACAATAGAAGTTGAACATGTAGCTGCATCTTTAGCCTGTTCACAACTATTATGGATGAAAGAAACCCTACAAGATTTTGGCCTATCCTACAAGAATAACAAAATACTTTGTGGCAACACTAGTGCCATAAACTTATCTAAAAATCCAGTTCAACCCTCTAGGACTAAACATATTAATGTTAGACACCATTTTCTCAGAGGTTATATCTTAAGTGGAGAAATCAACCTAGAATTTGTTAAAATAGAAAATCAATTAGCTGATATCCTTACAAAACCCTTGCCAGAGGAAAGATTTAACCTAAGTTGCCATTCACTAGGTTTATCTAGGTTAAAAGAGCTTAATTGATCATTTTGTTTGATATGTTTTCAACCTTTGATCGACCAATTTTTTTAAATTCATCGACCAAAATCTTTGATCGATCAAAATTCTTGATTGATCGACCAAATACTTTGGTGGGAAATTTCCCTCCAAAAATTTTAGTTTTGATCAATCAACTTAGTTGTTTGGTCGACCAATCCAGTTGGGCAGGAATTTTCCATCCCATTATTTGAACCTTGATCAACCAATTAACTTCATTGATCGATCATTTTCAGTTTTGATCGACCAAAATTGGGCGGATTCACTTTTCAAGATTGTGATCCTTTTCACCTCGAATCTCGTTCGTAATCTTCTCAACCAAACCTAATCTCTTTGATTAGCTACCCAAAATGTTTTTACCTATTTTGCTAATTCAAGTTTGTTAAAAACACCATTATTTTTACCTCAAAACCTATTTTTTTACTACCCATACCCGATAAAATGGTCCCACTTCCTTCTCTCCACCAAACAAGCCTCCTCTAACTGACCCCACCTCTCCTTCTTCGGCCACCTTGGTTGATTAACCTCCCTGGTGCCTTCGACCACCGCAGCTGCTTACGAGAGCAAGCAACGCCGCCACTGTCCATCCTCCATGCGTGCAAATGCAGTGACCAAGGACTCCTTCGCACTGACATCTCCATGCATCCTCGAGCTTCATGCATGCCAACCTTCTGGTCGGAAACACACCTTTTTTTCGCATTTGTTCATTTTTGGTCCACCAAATTTCTTGCTTGATCAGGCAAAAGTCAATTTTCCAAAACTTTGTCCGATTCATTTTTGATTGACCAAAAATCCTTATTTGATCGACCAACGTGCAATTTTAGTTCTATCATGGCTCCCAAACACACACGTGCCTCCCCTTCTTCTCATCATAATGACACTTTTGATTTCTTTTTCATCACAAAGGCTGCTCACGATTGTTTTTCACTCCTAGCTAAACTTTCCCCGCATGTTGGCAAACCAGTTGATTTGTTTATTTCGAGTCTATCTTTCCTGGAATATGCGAAAAATTTGCATATTATCAAATTTTACATCTTTTTGAGCGGAACTTTTTTTGCAAGTTCCAAGGATAGCCACATACCCGGTGTTGACCCTATGGCCTGTCACCTATTTTATGCCAACTTGAAGAATATAGGTGAGGGTTTCAACATCTAGTTGACCTCTAACATCTATGGCATAAAGGTTCTGGTCAATGAGGATGTGGTTTCAAAAATTCTTAGTTGTCCATCTGTTGGTCCTACTTTTATGGAGATTCACCAATAGACACAGACGAATGCCATTAGGGAGACCCTGTTCACTCCCTTGCCTTTTGACTTGGGCTATCTGCCAAGTCTCCTTATTTTCTCATTCTTCCTTGATTTCTTAATCTTGTATTTCTTTGGAATTTTATGTCCAAATCCACTTCATTTTAGAACTACCTCTGCATTATGCTCATTGCCCCTTATGCTTTCCTTAAGAACAAGTAGCTCAACTGGAACCACTTGATTCTATATTTGATGAGCAAGCAGCCTACCAGCTCCTAGTTTGGGACACTTCTTTCACACATCCTCCTACATTTTAGTATTCCCATGGATATTAGTCATAAACAGTTTACTACTAGAGTCTCCATTTTTTATAAGCTCACTTACAGAAAGATGGAGCAAGGTCAGAGAGCCTATGGTAAAGAAGTAGCACAGGAGCAAGAGCAGCAGCAGCAGTAGGAGCCATCAATAGTCCCTCCTCCATTCCCACCTTAAGAGCATTTTACCGCAACCCGTCTGATGATAACGTCATCATCAGCCATATCTAGCTTTATTTATTCATAATCAATTGATAAATGCTCCTACATAACTGCCAAAGAGCCCTAATTCAATACATACCCATTCTGAGACATAAACATGAAAATAGGGGTAAAACTGTAGTTTTAATAGAATATCCTAAATGCACAGCAATCAAGAGGTTTCCCATGGTTTAAGTAAAGGTCAAATGATCATAAATGCCTAATAAGTGGGTTCATGCAGACAGAAATGGGTTTTCACACATTTCGAGAATTAAATGATTCTTAAATCCTAAAAATAGACCTGTTTAATTAACTAAGGTTTCAATCAATAAAAATTCACCTAAACCTTCTAAAATTCATATAAAAATATTCTATAAGGTTTGGTTATTTCATTTGATCATTGGAACCCAATTTGACCTAAAATAGAGTCCTAATTTAGGTTTTTTCATAAATTACCTAATCAAACTTGGTCAAAACATAAATCTGACTTCACCATTAGATTCTTTGGGACCAAATTAGGTTTGTACCAAAACTTGGAACCAATCAGAGATCATCTTGACCTAGTTTGCATTTTAATCCTATTCTGACTCTTTCTCTTACAAAGAACCCCTTAGCTTTCGAATGCTTTACAAAAACAACCCTAACTTCATCATCTTCTTTGCAAATAGGTCCTTCCACCATTTTTGCAAGGTCAGACCTTTTCCGTTGAGATTCAAGCAAGGATTTCTTGCTTGATTCTCAATCAAACAATCCCAAATTTGAACCAGAGATTCCTTGAGGAATTCTCTTTCAATTAGTCTCGGCCTTGGATCCAAGTCCTTCCCAATCTCTCATGCAAACGCATGAAAGATTCGAGTATCATTTTCTACACAAAGATCTCGAGTTCGCAAGCTGGTTTCCAAGTTTGTAACTCCATCCTTGTGCCCATAAAAGGAGCTACATCGCATCGCCGACCTCCTAGGCTAGGTTTAAGAACTCAAATCCCTCTTCTTCCTCTCCCACGGCTTGCTCCGACCTATGCTCCGACGACCCTCCCGATCTCTCTCATCTACACCTCCAACAACCAAATTGGTAGTGTAGCAAACATCCTCATCTTCCACCGATGGTGGCCAGCCAATGCCTCAGCGTCTCCAACCGTTTCCTTGCCGCCGTCTCCCTCCCCGGAGTATTCATCTTCCACGGCGCCGGCCAATCAAAGCTAATGCCTCTCTGTCCCTTTCATCCACTTAAAGTAGGTTAGTTAGGTCTCTGATAGTTCTCTAGGTCCTTTCCTATATTCAATACCTAAAAATAGCCCCTCGACTTCACCACCATCAACCTTTGTTCTCCACTTCGGCCACCACTCTGGCAAGTTCGCTCCACCTCCACAACCCACCAAACAACTCGCAACACCCTCACAACTTCCACCACTCATCCCTGCACAAAGCCTCTCAACCAATTTCACCCTTTACCCACTCACAACCGCCACCAAACAACCCATCGTCTGTACCAACTTCTCGCCTCCGTCCAACCACCTCACGCCCTCTCAAGCCACAAGACCACCACCCACGCACTTGCCATGGTCCAGCGATGCTCTTGAACATTTTTTATTGGGCCGAGAGGCTGTGTTCTTGATTTTCAGGGTTCATCTTAGCTTCACCGCCACCACCATCATTGCCGACTTCATCCGCAATGCTCCAGCCACTTTCAACCTAGTTGAAGGGCTCAGGTCTCACGAAACTCAACAAGGACTCTTTCCAGGTCCTCAATTGTTGAAACCACTTGCAACCACAGTAGCAATCGTACGAGGCTTCTTTAGCTACTATGCATGAGGAGGACGTGGGATAGTCCCACATCGGAAAAAGATGAAGAGTGTGCTATGTATAAATTGGTTTTGTGAGTAAGGCACATTGCCTCATAACATAGGTAGGGTGAGGTCCCTCACTCACCTAACCAACGCAGACCTCACCTGCGATTTCACGCCCGTAGGCCTGGTCCCTCATCATGATCCAAATACTCGATTAACCCAAGTCTTCGAGAGAAGAAAAAGAAAGAGAGAGTGTGGGGAGCAGGGGTTTTGGTCCTTTGTGTAGATGCTCAACACTTAGCCATGAGTGAGTTGGTATATGTTGTGCTTGTGAAGGAAAAGAGAAGTTCTAAAGGAAGAAAAGAAGGAACGAAGAAGAAGAAAGGCTGAAGAAGGAAAGAAGAAAAAGGATAAGCCTTTGAGAAGGATGTGTTCAATTAAGTCATCTAATTTGAGAAGGCGACGTTTGATTTGGGTTGAGAATATTGCATCATTATTGAAACTTTGCTTGCGTGGCATTTCTAATTTAGGGTTGCTATTTAAGCATTTGAGTAGTTGATACTTGTGTCTAAACTAATAATTGGTGATCTAAATCACCTATATTTTGCCTTAGATATCTTTTTATCCTCCTAAACTCATGATATACTCATGCTATACATTGAATATCAGATTTGAGTAGTTATTCTTCATTAAATATCATTCTTGGCTTATTTCTTGTGCTCCTATATACATTCATTTCGATTAGCGTGCGAATTACAATACTTGCTCCTTGTGTTTGACCTCGGACTTCATTTCTGGATATTTGAGTTTATAAATGTATTTGTTGAAGAGAGATTTAGGATACTTTACTACAACGGGACACTTTAATCTCCCGAAAAGCCCTACAACATTTTGGCACCGTTGCCAGGGAGCAACATGCAATTCACCGCTATTCTTTTTTTTATTTGATTATATTTGAGTACTAACTTTCCTTGTTTGATTTCTTGTGATTTTATGAGATACATCACGTAGAGATCTTCCACACAATTCAACCACTCCAAGGTAGGTAACTTTTCTCTTCTTCCCTAATCTCCTAATCCTTGGAGGAGAGAAAAAGGAAGCAATTAATTAGGAATCACCTGCCTTATTTTCATAGTAATTTTCACTTAAAGACAAGTTTCCTGATTTGTGAAAAAATTCACATTTGATTGAAACTTGATGCAATTCTATCCTGACCTTGAATGCCTGTACCAATTAGGGACTATGCTTAATTTATAAATAACTTTGGGCTAACATACTTCTTGCTTGAAGCACAAGGAGAACATTTTGAGATTTAATTGGACTTGAAATAAAGCAAATTAGGGTTTTAACATTACGGATAGAAGTGCTAGTACACATTTTCCTGCAAAAAGAAAATAAACCCTCCCGCATTTGTGTGCTACCCGAACCCCTGTTTGAAAAGATCTAATCAAGAAAAACCCTAAAAATCAGGCTCAAAATCACTTGAACCATAAAATCTTGGACTTAATAAACTGAGAGTCATTCAAGGTGATTTTTGGGTCTTGACCTAGATTTCATTCTGCCATCTTTAGGGTAGGTCAAGTGAAGTTGACCTATGTTGTAGGCCAATCAACCTCCAAATTAGGTCACAAGTCAAATCAACTTCTAATCAAGTGAAATTCAAGGCACTAACTAGGCTAAAATTGGTAGACCTAAGGACATAAGTCCGTACATTCCGGCCTACCTGGAATCGCAGTGACAAGGAAGGTCGGGTGGGGGAAACATTGTAACCCGTGGGGATGCTCTACTGTGTAGGGGTCTTTGCAGGGCTCTCCCTTCCAGGCTACCCAGGTATTTCTGATTCAGATGTATCATCCTCCTCGAAACTACCTTAGTCATCCAAAAATCTTTGGGTGCTTTGATTGGGTCTAAATAACATCCAGTCCCTCATCTTTTCTCTAGTGCACACACACAGGAATGTCATTAGGTTTTTAACCTAAGAGACCTCGTTAGATTTTCCTGGGAATTTCTTTCAGATCTAATCAAGTTCCAATCTGATCCTGAGTTTGATTCTAATCTTGATTCCACCATCTGATTCAAAAATGCAACCTAACATGTTAAGAAAAGTGATTAGGAAACTTATGTCCCAAATGACCATCAAAGACAAAATGATTGAGGATGCTTACAGTCATCATGAAGAGTATTCTAAATCCTCATGTCCATTTAGGGTCATTCAGGTTAATGACACATCAAAATTCATTTTTAACCATGCTCAGATGATTTTTTCACAAATGATGCATGGTTCATCCCAGGATGATCTCTAACGAGAATATTTTAAATTGAGGACATTACATGACAATGAGTATTTAAAATGTTGGTCAATCCCCATACTTTTAGAGAAACACCAAGATCTCATGAAGGCACGTGGTATAACACTGGATGCAATATATGAAGGCATTAATAAAAAATACCCGTCAAAGGATAGTTAGACACCTAGGAGCAATACTATCAATTTCCCAAATCTTGGGTTCAAGAATCAAGGTTATAGTGGACCCCAACCCAAATGAATTCAGATTCAAATTTCATAGCAATTGACATTCCTGATCTTAATAAGGGTTGGGAGGATCCAATTGCAGGTGTTCCCAATTTCGAGCCAGACCTAGGAAATTAGGATGCTGGTCCATCGAGCCTAGATTTCCTTGACACCTGTGATGATGAGCTTAAAACAGAACCTCTTGAGTATGTAAATTCAGAGCATTATCCTGTTAAGGTAATTCTCGAGGATGATTCTGCCATCCCAATAGAGCCCAACCTAGATCCTAGTGATATAACCCTTACCATTAACCTAGAATCTGGATTCGACCCTACTTTGGATGATTATGAGGCCCCATATGATGAGACACAGATTTCAAATCTAGAATATGACTCTAGGTCTGTATTTGATGAATACAGCTCTCTAACTTCCTCTGAGACACAAATTGATTTCTTAGAAGTCACGGCAATCTATGATACAGAAACTGAGGAGTTGGATGAGTTGGAAATTGATTGGGTTTACCCTAAGAGCCAAGAACTCGAGCCTATGCCTAGTCAGGACACCTTTTTAAGCTCGAAATCTGAAAATAGGTTAGATCCAAGTTTGTTGATTCTACACTTCTTGATTCTTTCTGTGGTGGAACCTCTGATCTAGAATCGAATTCAGAACACAATCTTCGCAAGTTCTCTGACAATTTCGAATTCTACTCTGATTTCGTAGAACTATTATTTCTTAATGACTCCAAACCTATTTACGACCTCAGCAACTATAACCCATCCTTTGATTCTAACACTGAGGTCATTGATTTAAAAGAAACCACCTCTTCTACACCACATACAGAACCTTCTCAAATCCAATACCAACCCTGACCCATCACCAGAATCAATTTCTACTCTGATTCTCCTCACGATGATCCGGTCGCATATGATTCTCCTCCATCTTTCGATCGGGATTAGGGCAACGATCAGAATACAAATCATGTCTATCCTTCCCTGATCACTCTAGTAGGGATCTCACATCCTCCACAAATCAGTTCTCTTTTGTGGATCCCTACACAGACCAGGATGATCTGATTCAGCCAAACCCGCGATTCACACTGCCATATCCTTTTGAGTCATAAAACATCTGGTGGGTGTATGGTCGAGCCCAGATAGGTTGTTAATATGGTGATTTTATCGTTGAAATGTGTATAGTGGTTAACCTAAATCGGACCTAACCATCTCTTTACAAAATTTTTAACCTGGCCTAACTGATTTTATCTTGTCACTTTTAGGCCCAGGGTCGAACTCAGGGAAGTGGGGTTACAAGTCGAGTTTCTACGCCTTTCCTACAACGAGTCTCTTCCATTCGTTTATTGTGTTTTTGGTGTTTTTCTTATTTAGATTTTTTTCTGGTAATCTTTGTCCTTGAGGCACACCCTCAAAATTGTGTTCTTGGCTTTGAGCCAAAACAGAGTTCCAAAATGAATCTTGCTATTCGCAAGACGGGGTACCTGTGAGTCAAAGATTATCTTTTCTCTTTTATATATTTTTTTTATCTTTTTACTAACAGGAAAGAGAAACAGAAATAAAGTAAATACAGTATATATATATATGTATATATTATGTATATAAAGGGGTGGGGGTGGCGGCGGCGATGGAGTGTAGCACAGTGTCGAGTCGGTCGTCGTCTAGAGAGACGCAACCAACAGGACTAGGTGCCACGTGGAGTGTGGGATGGATGGTGGATGATGTATGTAACCACGCTTTTTGTACGCGTGTATCGAGTAATATCAGCAACTGGTGCAGATATTCCCGTGATACAGCGTATGGTAAATAATGTGAAAATATATATATATGTATATAAGTAAATATATCTATATGTATATATATATAGTTATAAATGTATAGGTATATATATATATATGTAGATATATATATATATATATATATATGTATATATATATAGGTGTATATGTATATATATATATGTGTGTGTATGTATATATAACTATATAGAGGTATATATATATGTATGTATAAGTATATAGTAATATATGTATATATAGATATATGTAGCTAAGTATATATATATATGTATGTCTATATAGTTATAGATATATATATGTATAGATGTATATATATATATGTATATATATATATAATAATAAAATATGTATATAGGTATATGTATCTCGATATGTAGATATATGTAAATATGTATCTATAGTTATATAGATATATATATGTATATATGTATGTATATATATAAGTACATATATAAGTATATAGATATATATATGTGTATATATATATATATATATTTGTATATATGTATGTATGTATACTAATACATAAGTATATAGATACTACTATATGTATAAATATAAGTATATATATATATATCTATATATGTATATATATATGTATATAAATATATATATATATATGTATATATATATCAATATATAAGTATAAGTATATATATATGTTTATAGTATAGGTGTGTGTGTGTGTGTGAAAGTGTGAATGTAGGTGTGTGTGTGCGTCGGTGTAGAGTGTGAGAGAGTGTTGTGAGAGAGTGAGAGAGAGAGAGAGAGAGAGCGGGAGAGAGAGGGCAGGAGAGGAGAGAAGGGAATGCAGCCGCACTGCTGGAGAGAGTTAAGTCGTCTAAAGATGGCGGGCGTCGTCTGATGGCCTTCAACGTGTGCAGGCGCGTACTCGCGTAGAGGAGAGAGCCTGCATCGTCCGGTTACGAGCACGGAGGGCTAGCGACAGCGTGCTCGGAGAGGGAGGCGAGGTGTCTGCAGGCGCACGCAGACGCTTGCAGAGGCTGGCAGGGAGGCGGGGAGACGCTTGGCCGGCCGCTGCAGAGGCGCACAGCAGTCGATTGCGGGCATGGAGGGCGTGCTACAGAGCGGAGAAGCGGAAGCGGAGAAGGTCCTGCAGGCACGCGCGGAGGGCTGGGGTGCCTGCAGGGAAGCGTGGAAGCTGCTGGGGCTGCTGCTGCTACTACTGCCACTGCTTAGCTGCTGCTGCTGCCAAGCTGCGAAGCTTCGGACCTTGAAGCGGCTCCAATGGCGGGAAGGTGCAGGAACTAAAAAAAATGAAAGAAGAGCCACCACGCCTACCGGCTCTTTGAAGAGCTGGGCGGTGGTGGTCTCACTGTGGTGGTGTGCACCACAGTGAGAGCTCCTACTCCCCGGGTATCTCCTCGGAGGAGGGCCGACGTATGGAGGGGAATGGAGGAGAGGACAGTGGTGGTGATGGAGCTGCAGGTGGGTTCTTGGCTGCTGCGACCAGCCTCTTTTGAAGGTGGGAGCTGTGGCCTTTTATAAGGGAAGAAGGCATGGCTTCATGCATGGTGCTGCAAGGAGAGGGAGGTGCAGGGACGGGCTTGGCAGGGAGAGGGAGGGAATGGCGCAAGGAGAAGAAGTTGCAGCCGTAGGGAAAATGAAAAATCAAGTGGGAATAAAAAATAGAGGTGGTGGATTTTTGCAAAGAGGCACTTGAGGAAAAAAGGTAAAATGCAAGCCACTTATTTCATTCTTCTTTCCTCTCAATTAGGTGCATGTATACATGTATTTTTACAAATGCAACTATGGAATCCTAACATGCACAGGTAGTGCTAGGAAATATCATAAGAAGGCATTATTGCAGGCATATTTTGCGATGCAATCATACCCCCATGCCTATCTTTTGCTAGTCCCTAGCAAAAAATTTTTTTCTTGTAGTGTTTAGAAATAATCTTAAGCTGAAGATTTTCTTCTGAGGCGATATAGGTGTGTTTATTGTTGGATATTGTGAGAACCAATTGTAGAGAAGACTACCAGTACTTTAAATCTCACATGACATAGATCATCTCTTAACTAACCAGGACTCTTGATTTTTAAACCTTAAGTAGGATTTCCAGGATCCAAGTGGTTTTTGCCATACTCGAGAGCTCAAGAGGTTATGGCTTGTGCATAGTGAAGGATCAAGACTGACCGGATGAACATTAAGACTCAAGCCCAGGGTTTCACGAATCTTTAAGTACAGGTTGGTCCCAATTTCAGCTCGTGTTTTCGGATTGACCCTTAAGAAGATGATGAAAGACTCAACTCCCATTTTCTGATTTTTGTGGCTCAAAGGAAAACAAGGTATTTGTAACCTGCCCTGAAGAACTTCTTGTAGGGAGAAGACTTTACAAACATTTGTGAGATATACTGACTTATTTACAACCCTTTTTTTTTTTTTGAAACACGTGTCAGTATCTCTCTTACAACTTTATTTGGAGGAGCACACTTTTCTTTTTCGTGGGAGAGTTTCTTTTTGGTAGAAAGAGTTTCTCCTAAACATAAGACTAAAACCTGGCATAAAAAGTCTACCTGCACGCACAGGTAAGGACTCCACCTTCCCTAATGAACACTAGGGTTGGATCTTATGGTCACCTGGTCTTTCCTGATATGTGTAGTGTGAACCAAGTTTACTTAAGATCTCAAGTAAAAGCAAACCAACGAATCCTGTACTAGTGTCTCAGGTACAAGAATACGTCCTTAGTTAGGAGAGATTCTGATCTATTTTGTCAATGCTCAAGTGAATTAAGCCGAGCCTGAGCGAATCAAGCTTCTATGGCCTGGAACATCTTCAAAACAGAGGTTGAATATCCATAAACACTTATTGTATTTTTGTTTCAGCTTTCAGATCATTATTAAATGCCATTTTCATTTTCTCTCTTTTATATATATATATATATAGAAACTGCATGATACCCTAAAATACCCAGATCCTAAGGATGCCTATCCACCCCCCCATGCCAAACAATGCTATGTCCTCATATGCACGCAGGGAAGGGTAGAGAAAGGACGAATGATCGGGTAACAAGAGCTGAAGTGCAGGGTATACAGCAGGGTGGTAGGGTGGGTGGATGGTGGGTGGTGAAGTGAAAAGTGAAGTGATCGTGACAGTGAAGTGAAAAGTGATGGTGGATGGTGTGTGTTGTTAGGGTGCCTCCCAACGAGCGCTGAATTTAACGTCCCCAGCTGGACTCAGAATGAGGCAAAGAATTAGTTACCCTCCAGCAGGGCAACGGTTTCTCCAATGGGGGCAGGTTCATGAGTCAGATAGGGTTTCAAATGCTGCCCGTTGACCATAAATTTATGCCCAGATTTGGGATCTTCGATCTCGACGGCCCCGTTGGGGAATGGTTTTGAGACCAGGAAAGGACCAGTCCATTTGGACTTCAATTTCCCAGGAAAGAATTTGAGTTGGGCATTATAGAGCCAAACTTGCTGAGATGGCTCAAATTCCTTCCGCCGAATACGGCAGTCATGAAAAACCTTAGTGCGTTGTTTAAAGGTTAGAGCATAATCATAGGCTTCACGACGGAGCTCTTCCAGCTCTTGGAGTTGGAGTTTCCTTTCTCGACCACACAGGTCTGGGTCGAGGTTACATTGGCGAACCGCCCAATAAGCGTGGTGCTCCAACTCCACGGGCAAATGACAAGGCTTCCCGTAAATGATTCTATATGGAGACATACCAAGGGGAGCCTTAAAGGCAGTCCGATCCGCCCAAAGTGTGTCAATCAGCTTGTTGGACCAATCCTTACGGTTAGGCCGAACTGTTTTCTGGAGAATCTGCTTGATTTACCAGTTCGACACTTCCACCTGACCTTTCGTCTGAGGATGATACTGGGATGCGATACGATGGTGGACTCCGTACTTCCTCAGAAGTGCCCGAAAAGAAGCATGGGTAAAGTGGCTTCCTCCATCTGAGATAATGGCTCGAGGGATCCCAAAGCGCGCAAAGATGTGGTCTCTGATAAATTGGGTGGAAATAACATGGTCAGCACGGCACGCGGGAATAGCCTCGATCCATTTCAAAACATAGTCAACGGCCACGAGGATGAATTCGAAGCCGTTGGATGGAGGAAAGGGACCCATGAAGTCAATTCCCCAGATTGCGAAGATTTCCGCAGCTAGGATGGGTTGCAAGGGCATCATGTCACGACGTGCCATTGACCCTAACGACTGGCACCTAGTGCAATGCTTGGCATAATTGTATGCATCCTGGTGAAGGGAGGGCCAAAAGAAATCGCACTGCAACACATTGGCTGCAGTTTTCCTCCCAGAGAAATGGCCTCTGCAGGCCTGATTGTGGTAGAAGGATAGCACACTGGGGAACTCGCTGTCAGGAATACAGCGACGGATGATTTGATCAGCACCTATCTGAAAAAGAAGTGGATTATCCCAGAAATAATACTTTGCTTCTGCCATGAGACGTTCGCACTGGTTTTTAGGCCAGCCACGTGGAAGGGATCCAGAAGTAAGGTAATTGGCAATGTCAGCATACCACGGTCCACTTGCCACATTTATTTCCAATAGGTGCTCATCAGGAAAAATTTCATTGATCGGCAGAGTAAGTCCAATATGGTCAGGGTCCAGTCTGGAAAGGTGATCAGCCACAACATTCTGGGCTCTGGCCTTGTCGCGAATCTCAATGTCAAATTCCTAGAGCAGAAGGATCCAACGAATCAGTCTAGGCTTGGCATCCTTCTTGTGCATGAGATGGCGAATGGCCGCGTGATCAGTGAAAACAATAACGTGAGAGCCCAGAAGGTAAGAGCGGAATTCCTCCAGCCCAAAGATGACCTCCAGTAGTTCTTTTTCAGTGGTAGTATAATTACGCTGGGCCTCGTCCAACGTCTTACTGGCGTAGTACACCACGAAGGGGTGTCTATCACGTCTTTGTCCCAAAATGGCTCCGACTGCAAGGTCGGAAGCATCACACATAAGTTCAAAGTTGAGGGACCAATCAGGCAGCTGGAGAACAGGGCTTTGGTGACAGCATTACGTAGCTGCGTGAATGCTTGTATACAGTCGGGGCCCATATTGAAGGGTACGTCGGTTGATAGGAGATGAGTTAAGGGTCGAGAAATTTTGGAGAAGCCTTTGATGAATCTCCTATAGAAACCGACATGTCCCAAGAAGGAGCAGATTTGTTTGACAGAACCAGGCATAGGTAAATCGGCAATGACATCGAGCTTAGCTCTGTCAACCTCGATACCCCTATCGTAGATGATATGTCCGAGAACAATTCCCTCGTGCACCATAAAATGACTTTTTTCCCAGGAAAGCACGAGGTTTACATTAATACATCTCCTAAGGATACGAGTCAAGTTGGCAAGACATTTGTCGAAAGATGGTCCAAAGATTGAAAACTCATCCATGAAGACCTCAAGAAAGTCACCCACCATGTCATGGAATATCGCCAGCATGCATCTCTGGAAAGTTGCTGGCACGTTGCAAAGTCCGAACGGCATCCTTCTAAATGCGAAGGTGCCAAAAGGGCAGGTAAAAGTGGTTTTCTCTTGGTCTCGGGGGTCAATTGCCACCTGGTTATATCCTGAGAATCCATCCAAGAAACAGAAAAATTTATTTCCCACTAACCGCTCCAGGATTTGGTCAATAAATGGTAGCGGGAAGTGATCTTTCTTGGTTGTAGCATTAAGTTTCCTATAATCTACATGCACTCCCCAAGATGTAGGAGTGTGTGTAGGGATGGATTCGCCCCTGTCATTGACACCGATGGTGAGTCCTGCCTTTTTGGGCACAACGTGAATCGGACTCACCCAGGGGCTATCGTTGATCGGGTAGATTATACCCGCATCTAGCCACTTAATGATTTCTTTCTTAACAACCTCCCGCATGTTAAGGTTGAGACGTCGTTGCATCTCGTGGGAAGGTCGAGCCTCCTCCTCCGTATATATACGTGAGTGCAGTAGGAGGGGCTAATGCCAGATAAGTCTGATAAAGACCATCCAATAGCTGCCTTGTGTTCTATGAGGACCTTAGTTAGTTTGCACTCCTACTCCCTGGTCAATTTTGAACTGATGATTACAAGGAGCGTTTCATTTGGTCCCAGGAAAACATACTTAAGTGTGTTAGGCAGCTCTTTTAGCTCGGGAGTGGATGGTGAAAGGTCTGGTATTTCCTAGGACGAGAGTGTCCCAGGTGGGTTGGAGAACAAGTTAGGAGGAAGGAATTGGCCCTCAGATTGGCCAAGAAGAGGGGCTTCTTGGATAGATGGATCCAAAAAGGAATAGCCCCAGTGAGAAGTATATGGGCTCAAGGTCCCAGTGTGGATTTGCAAATCCGCCTGATTTGGCAGGAAAGAAAGGGCAATCTGGTCTTCCAGAGTGTGGACCGGCGGTGAGTAGCCCGAATATGACTCTAACCACGAGGTATGGGGAGTGGAGAAAACCTCATCAGAAGTCTGGCCAGGAGAAGGTACGGGACAAGGGAGGGATGGGGGAACGTCACAGTATGTGTTGGTTAGGCAGTCATCAGTATTTATAGGCAATCCGCAACAATCCAAATAGGTCCCAATTAGTCTGATACATGTGCTGACGGCCATGTCCTCGTCAGACATGTCATCCTCGATGCAATCGCAATTAAAGTTCTTGGCTGCCTTGAATATGTTAAGCTTGAGCTTCTCAGATCCAACAGCAATCTCAATACAGCCCAACTCGCAATCGATATGGGCGCGGGCTGTGGCCAAGAAAGGTCATCCGAGGATGATCAGACATTCAGAAAGTGAACTAGGAACTTCCATATCTAAAACAAGAAAGTCAACAGGAAAACAGAGACTGTTGACCCTAACCACCACGTCTTCCACCACACCCTTCGGGATTTTGACAGAACGATCTGCCAACTGTAACGTGACAGGGGTGGGTTTCAGATTTCCGAAGGAGAATTTTTAGAGCATGATGGTTGGTATAAGATTGATGGAAGATCCTAGATCAAGCAGGGCACGGTTAAACTGTAGCCTTGGATGCTACAGGAAATTAGCGGTGTGCCCAGATCTTTCTACTTCGGTGGTAAGTTTGACAGTATAGCACAACTCGCATGAGGCGAGAGAACCACCAAATTCTTAGTCTTCTTTGACCATCTCCTGGGTGTTGTGTAGTCTTTGAAAAATCAGGCCACAGTAGGTATGTGGTCGATAGCCTCGAGCAGGGGTACCTTGATTTCTACATCCCTGAACAAATTACGCAGGTTATCAAAGGCCTGCATATCTTTCCTTTTGCCTTTTCGCTCCCTCAGTAGAGCCTCAGGGAATGGGACTGATTCTGGCACGAATTTGGGTGCATCATCCTCTCGCGAATGTGGTGCGCATCCCGAATGAGAGGGCAAAGAAGAAGATGGGCTAGGATCAGGTCAAGGTGGATCAATGGTCTGCTTGCCGCTCCTCGTAGTGATAGCATTGGATGATGCTGGTCCAGTGGGATCATACGGCGGAGGAGGGTTCGCAATGGGGACATAAGAGTGCGGTGCTACAGCGGGATTAGCCTGGAATCTCGGTGGAATGCTCGGAGCTTGCATAATTTGATTAACCTGTCCCTGAGAAGGTTGTAGCTATGGTTGAGGACCACGGGGTACGAAATTTCATAGGTTTGGAACAAGTTGGGTGGGAAGAGTGCCCTGAGATCGAGTCGCCATGCGTAGTTGACTGATCTCAGCATTCTGCTGTGCCAATTGGTGCTGAAGAGAGGTCATGTTCTCTTCATGGCGCTTTGACATTTTCGTCATCATTCGCATCAATTTGTCAAGCGGACTTGATGCATGTTCAGTTTGTGGTACGCAAGGGCCTGATGGCGGATTCGCCATAGGATTAGACTGGGCCCTTGGGATGACTGGTGCAGACAGTCTCATTGGTCCACTCGCGAGGTTTTAGCACTGCGGGTTGTTGGACCACGCGAAATTTGGATGATTACGCCACCCTGGGTTATAAGTGGCAGTGAACGGGTTGTTCCCCAGGGCACAAGAGTCTTCTATGCCAGAAGACGCGTCCGCATGTAAATATGCGTCCGAGCACACGGAGACTTGATCCTCCGTGTCAAAATACTCGCTCGCAGAAGCCAGTTCCACATGACTTACCGAGTCGCTCGGTGCGACACTTGGTAAGGAAGGTCTTGCGAGGTTTCTCGGGATAAGCCTGGTGTTGGAAGAATTTGGATTGTGACGAAGTGGTGAAGAGGTGGTGTTTGCCAGAGATCAGGCGAGGTTGGCTAGAAGCTCGTCCAGCTTCTTGTGCACGACGGAGACTTCATCCAGTTTTTGTGCAATAAGGCTTAGATCAATGGATGAATGGGAGGGTCCTGTGTCAACTTCGTGGACTTTTCGGGGCTGGCTGGTATGATTAAAGGCGATAATGGAAGCATGGTTCATCGAGTTTTCACTCATATTTTCAAACAGTTCAAATGCTCCATTCTCGTCTTTATTCATAAAGTTCCCTCCGCAAGAAGCGTCTGCAATCTGCTTCAAAGTCTCATTTAGCCCATAGTAGAAAATCTGGGCTATATGCCACTTAGGCAGACAGTGATGCAGACACTTCCTGAGGAGGTCGTTATACCTCTCCCATGCCTCATGAAATTGTTCATCATTTTGTTGCGTAAAAGAGGTGATAGCACAACGAAGCGCATTGGTTCACCCGATTGGGAAGAACTTCTTGAGAAACGCTGTTCGCATCTCTTCCCAAGAGTGGATGGTTCTCCCAAGGGTGCGTAACCATTGCGACACTTTATCCCGCAATGAAAATGGGAACATTTTCATGAGGATTATAGGTAACCCGACATTTCTTGGTTTAACAGTTTCAGCTAGTCAAGTTATGTCTTCCAAGTGGAGAAAAGGATCTTCACTTGCAAGACCATGAAAGTGAAAATTGATTAGGCCAATTATGTTTGGTTTTAGTTCAAAGTCGTCCCCACCGATGGGGACTCGAATTTGTCCTATGGTCTCTGTAGCAGCTGAATTCTGATAGGAGCTAAGAGACCTAGGCTCCTCCCGTTCGGGAGGGTTCTGCATTTCCTCCAATGTTTCCCGAATGGCTTCGATTTTCTCATTATACATTTCCATTTGGGCTTGGAGGCAGGTTATAGGATCTAGGGCTCCACCACTTGGTGGGTTCTGAGGGTAGTTTCCTCCCTTGGGATTTGGGGGTGGGCGTGCAGCCATGTTTGTGGAGGAGGACGATTTGGCTTGTTTTCTAGATTTATCAGTCAATTCAAACAGTTTAGGGTTTTGTGACCTCCTCCCAAACATGCACTACCACAGGAAGATTTGGGGAGATGAGAAGGGAAAAGAGACGAGAGAAATGACACCGCAAAGGTACACTTGATTATAAATCAGTACAGTCAAGTTCCTAACCTCTACAGTGTGCCCTTAGACCTAAAGATCTAAGTTACCTATTATCACGAACTACGGAACCGAATGCAAGCATCGTGGAACCACCCGGCCAGATTGAAAGGCCGTTTGCCTCAGTCTTAGACACCTGATGGCATGCGAGAACTCTCACCAGCACGTAGCCGCTACACATAGGTAGTTAGACCACCAATCCTTAAGAAGGGTCAAGTTACTACCAATTTTAGTTAGAGGCTTAGGATCAAGTGCTTCTGGAATGTGAAGGGCGTTGTTTACGGGTAATGCCGAAGTGATTGATTTTAAGAGAGTGTGGAAAAAAAGTATGCAACAGGGAAATCTCCCCGAATTGAAGTTCTTAATTGGTGAATGGTTTTTAGAGTTCAGCCTTAAGTAGTATGAATTTTAGGATTTTTCTTAATTACCAATTCAACCAATCTCCGGGTTTTTGTGAGAATACAAGTTTCCTTTCTAAGCCCAAGAAACCCTTCTCCAATATCAGTTAGTTAATGCATGCTAAAATGCAATGGGCTACCCTAAATGGAGATTTCTATGTGTGGATGCACGAATCAGTTTTATATTAGTGTGAAAGGGAGCCAAAGCACTTCAATTCAAGTGCTCCCAATCACCAAAAGGATGTCCACACAAGGCTCAACCAACAGATAAAAAAACTAAAATTGTTGGTGTTGAGATGTTCGGGATCGAATCTTAGGCAAGTTAAAAAGTCATGGTGGGGTTGGAATCAGCTCAATTCCAAGTCTCCCCACCAAAAATGTGATCTCGAATTGTAGATAAGTGAGGCAAAAGAGGGGTGCAATCAATCCTTTTATTTGCCTCAAAGAATACTTCCCACGACGAAAAATTCAAGAATCAAGATTCTTGAATTTTCGCTATGCGAAGTAGGGCGGGAAATCCCGGGGCGATGGGAGTGAAGACAATCAATCAAACAAGTGAATTTTAATCCACTTGCCCTAAGAGATCCCAAGAAGTTTTTCTAGTTTTTTTAGTTTTTAGTTTTTTTTTTTTATTAAGGTGGAAAGTTAACCCTAGTTTGCTAAGAAAAGAAAACCTACTTGTTCGGCAATGTGTGCGAAGCTCCAATGCGGTGTCGGCGTCTTCACACTCTCATTCCCACCTTGGATCTGCCCACGTTCCCGACTTCGTCTGCCTGTCGTCTCCTTGCAACCAGGTTCACCTGCACACCAAAAACAGAGATACCCGTGAATAGAGAAGAGAAAAATTGAAAGGAATTGAATAGAAACTTACTTGAAGGCGCACATCCCCGGCAACGGCGCCAGAAAAGATGTATGGTGAAGCCCGGATAGGTGGTTAATATGGTGATTTTATCGTTGAAATGTGTATAGTGGTTAACCTAAATCGGACCTAACCATCTCTTTACAAAATTTTTAACCTGGCCTAACTGATTTTATCGTGTCACTTTTAGGTCCAGGGTCAAACTCAGGGAAGTGGGGTTACAAGTCGAGTTTCTACGCCTTTCCTACAACGAGTCTCTTCCGTTCGTTTATTGTGTTTTTGGTGTTTTTCTTATTTAGATTTTTTCTGGTAATCTTTGTCCTTGAGGCACACCCTCAAAATTGTGTTCTTGACTTTAAGCCAAAACAGAGTTCCAAAATGAATCTTGCTATTCGCAAGACGGGGTACCTGCGAGTCAAAGATTATCTTTTCTTTTTTATATATTTTTTTTATCTTTTTACTAAAAGGAAAGCGAAACAGAAATAAAGTAAATACAATATATATATGTATATATTATGTATATAAAGGGGTGAGGTGGCAGCGGCGATGGAGTGTAGCACAATGTCGAGTCGGTCATCGTCTAGAGAGACGCAACCAACAGGACTAGGTGCCACGTGGAGTGTGGGATGGATGGTGGATGATGTATGTAACCACGCTTTTTGTACGCGTGTATCGGGGAATATCAGCAACTGGTGCAGATATTCCCGCGATACAGTGTATGGTAAATAATGTGAAAATATATATATATGTATATAAGTAAATATATCTATATGTATATATATATATAGTTATAAATGTATAGGTATATATATATATGTAGATATATATATATGTATATATATATAGGTGTATATGTATATATGTATATGTGTGTATGTATATATAACTATATAGAGGTATATATATATGTATGTATGTATATATAGTTATAGATATATATATGTATAGATGTATATATATATATATATATATGTATATAGGTGTATGTATCTAGATATGTAGATATATGTATATATGTATATATAGTTATATAGATATATATATGTATATATGTATGTATATATGTAAGTACATATATAAGTATATATATATATGTATATGTATGTATACTAATACATAAGTATATAGATACTACTATATGTATAAATATAAGTATATATATATATCTATATATGTATATATATATGTATATAAATATATATATCAATATATAAGTATACGTATATATATATGTTTATAGTATAGGTGTGTGTGTGCGTGTGCGTCGGTGTAGAGTGTGAGAGAGTGTTGTGAGAGAGAGTGAGAGAGAGAGGGTGGGAGAGAGAGGGCAGGAGAGGAGAGAAGGGAGAGCAGCCGCACTGTTGGAGAGAGTTAAGTCGTCTGAAGATGGCGGGCGTCGTCTGATGGCCTTCAACGCGCGTGGGCGTGTACTCGCACAGAGGAGAGTGCCTGCGTCGTCTGGTTGCGAGCGCGGAGGGCTTGCGATAGCGCGCTCGGAGAGGGAGGCGAGGTGTCTGCAGGCACGCGCGGATGCTTGCAGAGGCTGGCAGGGAGGCGGGGAGACGCTTGGCCAGCCGTTGCAGAGGCACGCAACAGTCGGTTGTGGGTGAGGAGGGCGTGCGACAGAGCGGAGAAGCAGAAGCGGAGAAGGTCCTGCAGGCGCGCGCGGAGGGCTGGGGCGCCTGCAGGGAAGCGCGGAAGCTGCTGGGGCTGCTGCTGCTGCCGCTGCTTAGCTGTTGCTGCTGCTGCCAAGCTGCGAAGCTTCGGACCTTGAAGCGGCTCCAATGGCGAGAAGGTGCGGGAACTAAAAAAAATGAAAGAAGAGCCACCACGCCCACCAGCTCTTTGAAGAGCTGGTGGGCGGTGGTGGTCTCACTGTGGTGGTGTGCACCACCGTGGGAGCTCCTACTCGCCGGGTATCTCCTCGGAGGAGGGTCGACGTATGGAGGGGAATGGAGGAGAGGACGGTGGTGGTGATGGAGCTGCAGGTGGGTTCTTGGCTGCTGCGACCAGCCTCTTTTGAAGGTGGGAGCCGTGGCCTTTTATAAGGGAAGAAGGCATGGCTTCATGCATGGCTGCTGCAGGGAGAGGGAGGTGCAGGGATGGGCTTGGCAGGGAGAGGGAGGGAATGGTGCAAGGAGAAGAAGCTGCTGCCGTAGGGAAAATAAAAAATCAAGTGGGAATAAAAAATAGAGGTGGTGGATTTTTGCAAAGAGGCACTTGAGGAAAAAAGGTAAAATGCAAGCCACTTATTTCATTCTTCTTTCCTCTCAATTAGGTGCATGTCTACATGTATTTTTACGAATGCAACTACGGAATCCTAACATGCACAGGTAGTGCTAGGAAATAGCATAAGAAGGCATTATTGCAGGCGTATTTTGCGGTGCAATCATTGGGCACCACATCTACTGATTCGAATCCATCAACCCACTAGGTTGATTAGGTTTGTGCTCCATCTTCAGCCTATAGATCTAAACAAGCACCTGGTTAGACCAATCAGGCTTTTGATCAAGGTGCCTGTTCTACAAAACTCATATGATGTGACCACTCCTCCTTAACCACTTTTTGCTTGGCTGAAGGCAATGAATTTAGCACTTAATGGGAGGCAACCCGTCATTCCAGAAACCCGAGATCCTTCTGATTATCCTTTTAAGCTTCACGTCTACTCCACTCTGAGTTCAGTGTTAGAACAGCGGACTCCACCTCTAGTACTCATACCAGAGCTTGAAATCATTCGCAATAGTCATCCCTACTCGTTCGCCCTCCCTTTTGACCATGTTCTAACCCATGAACCAAGATGATTCCATACCTTCCGATTTACAACGAGGACATTGCAAAATGTAGGCATGGGGGGGTGTTAAAAAGCAAACACATAGAAATTTAAGTTTCTGAAGGGTTCTCGCAAAAAAAATTATTCATTCAATAAACAAAAAATAATAATAATTGAAAAAGAACAAAACAATGGAGAAAGGGGAGGAAATTTTGTGAGCATAAATTACATAACATTCTTGTGGAGGAAGAGAGGAGGTAATTCAAAATATCAAAAAGAAGCTATAATTTGAAACAAAAAGGGATAGTCATTAGTAAATGATTATGGAATCTACTTAAGTTCTGAACCAAATCAAAAGAACAAAAAATATTTAAGTCCTAGAATAACAAAGAGACATAGAGATTAGTATGAGTGCTGATCTTAGTCCTGTTGGGCTTATTTTAGGTCTTAAAAATTCAAGTATCCATTAAGAACTGGATAATCCTCAAGAGGTTAAGGAAAATACGAAGCTTACATATTAGGTCTAAGGCCTAGGGATTATTCAGCCTTGTTAACTAACCTCTAGTTGGTGGGACTCGGCAACCTAAGTACCCTAATCCACACACAAGCCTGGTTCAGTGTGCTTAATAATCAAATTCACGCAAAAGTGTTTAATTCTATTATGAAAAAGCTACCTAGATTAGGAGTGACTTATCAACATAAGTTGATTTGGATGAGTTCCCAACGCGGAGAGGTGGAAAATTCCCCTCGAAGATGCACAATAACATACCATCTCCTCAGTGCTTGTCTCCTATGATATCTAAGTATCCTACCAGGGGTACGTAAGCACCTTGTGCTGGTTCAGATGCCATGGGCGGCATTATCACGAAATGTCAATTGCCAGGGTCTGGATTTAGCTACGGAATGCCATGGGTGGCACTATCCTGAAGTATCGAAAGCCAGGGTTCTGGGGCTTGCCATGGGCTGTGCTATCTCGAAGCATCGATTGCGAGTAACCCTGTGAGGATTGATGGTGGGAACTAGGAATCCAATACAGATCGTGTTTTTGAGCCAATCTGAAGATAGAAATAATCAAGAAAAAGAGAGATAAAATTCTCCAAAAATGCAAAAATTCTTCTATCTCTCTCTCTTACAAAAATGCACTGCAAACTAAACCTGTACTAATCATGTGATTGCGCAGCAATTATAGGTCCTAATTAACCTAAATTAGGCTAGGACTTAGCGTAAGTTAGGATAATTCATGCATGCATAAGCATTACTAGCACCTTTACTACTTTCTTTTAGCTATGCATAAAATAATGCTATAATGTACTAATTAGGTGCATTATGTCAATTGCAGGTAATAAGCTGATCAGAAGCTAGATCTGAAGCTGGATCTAAAGCTGGATCTGAAGAATAAAGAATAACTGGTGTTGCAGCAGAGCTGGAGCGGAAGACCAAGATTAGATGTAGTAGATAATAATGTAAGGGAGTTAAGGTATGCTATTCTATTAAGTAGGAATAAAGCAATAAATTATGTAGAACTTAGGTCCATCCTAGCCCTGGGATAGCCTAGAAGCTTCCCCAAGCCTTAGCCACCCTTAGATTAGGTCATCGCACCCTAGGAAACCCTAAAACCATAATTCTAGCCTCTATTTGGATGTCCAGATGAGTTATAGGACATCCAGAACCCTTAGCCAACTCCCGCACACCTTAAACCCACTTCTGCAGTGTTATTGAATGTCTAACCACTTGGTCAGACGTCCATTTTCTGCATAATACCCAAGACAGAACCTAGAAACCCTCCTAACTCTGATTGGATGTCCAGACAACAAGTCTGAACTTTTGATTTTTCACTATAAGACGGTTGATAACTTTATTAGACGTCTGATACTGTCCTCCAGTTCCTGTTTTGGAATTCAAGCCTTGATCTTTGATCTCTAGCCCCTTAAACCCAATTCTAACCCCATAGGAACATAAATTAAGGTGTCCTAACCTTAGTACATCACCTTTAGACCTCCCTAGGAACCTAATTAGGTCCTCACTAAACCTAATTGACTTGGATCTTAGTCAATTTCATCAGCCTATTCAATTGAACTCATTGAGTCCAATTGAGCCCTGATCTCAGCACACACTATACAATTAGACACAGTGAGAGTCCAATTGACCTAGACCTAACTTAATTGAGTTATTTTACTCTCAATTAAGTTTTCACACACCCAATTAAACTTGTATTAAGTTTAATTGCACTTTACCTTAGTGAATTAGGGTTTACAACCCTAATTTGAGGCCTACCTTGACCTAAACCCACTAGAACCTAACCTAATCAACCTAGCCACCTAAGCTTCGACCCACACACACCATCCACACGGAAATACCTAGCCTAGAGTTCTCTAGAACTCTATACCATGTGTTGTTGCCTTGGTTACTAAAATTAGCAACCAAGAGCCATTCAATTTTGAGATCCACATTTAGTGGATCTAAAAAGCACCATCCATCCTCTCTCTCTCACTCTCCCATGAGCTCCCACCATAGGCCTATCTAGATAATTCCATAATTCTCTAGAGAACTTCCCTTAGGTCTATAAAAAGACATAAGGGGTAGCCATTTGCACCCATCCACTCTTGGTTCCATTTAGTTTAGTTATATTCCACCTCCACTCCATCTTCACAAGTTGCTTCACCATGGCCACCACCATCTCCATGCCAAGATGTTGGATCACCTCTCCAACCTCTCTCTAAGGGCTGGCCTAAGCACCATTAGCCGCCCCTCCTCCTCTCAACCAACTCAAAGGCCATCGGAGCCGCCTTCGAATTCCCTTATTTCTGCTAGATTAGATTATAGTTTTTCATAGTTTACATGCTTTATTTACTGCTTAGTAATGTAGCTCTATATTCTCCCCCAATGATGCATGAAAAATCCCCCGATGTATGCAGTCATTTTCTGGTAGCAAGTAGTTTTATTTCCCTATACAAGCATTCCTCTACCTGTGCTCTGCAACTTTGATATCATCATCATCTTTTATATATATAAATATATATGTTGAAAATCACCATGTGCCTAGTTGTCATCTTTTGGTGTGATTGAAGTTGCATGTTTTAATTACTATCTTTTGGCAACTAGCATGTCATACATCAATACGTGAATCACCATAAACCGGCATGAGATTTTAAGCAAGTAGAGAGAAAGAGATCGATTTCAAATCTGTATTTCCATAAATGCCTCCCAGACACGAACGACCGGGACTCCAAATCTCGTTATCTTAGAAATTATTTTTGATGAACATTTTTTAGCACTATACTACGATGAGATCTCTGTTTTCAAAACACGCATAAGAAATGCCTTCCTGTCACCATGTTACAAGTAGGGGTGCTTTAACTGCTGGGTTCAACAAACCTTAGGATAGTTTCTGTGGGTCTTAGAAACCTTCACGGTAGGTTGAGGATAAAGCTGGTGATGTCTGGATCTTGATTGGTACTTGAGTACCTTTAGGCTTATTATTAGCATTTTGACTTAATTTCTAAAAAGAAAAAAAAATCAAGACTTTGAACATCAAAGCAGGTCTAGAATTCAAGTTCATTTCATAAGATTTTACCAAGGGACTAACAAAAGTTAGGCATGGAGGTATGATGATAACGTCATCATCAGCCATATCTAGCTTCATTTAGTCATAATCAATTGATAAATGCTCCTACATAACTGCCAAAGGGCCCTAATTCATTGCATATCCATTATGAGAGATAAACATGAAAATAGGGGTAAAACTGCAGTTTAATATAATATACTAATTACAAAAAAATTACTTGGTTCTCAAGCCTTAAGTGAAGGTCAAATGATCATAAATGCCTAATAATTGGGTTCATGCAGATAGAAATGGGTTTTCACACATTTCAAGAATTAAATGAATCTGAAACCCTAAAACAGACCCGCTTAATTAAATGAGATTTCGATCAGGATAAAATTCACCTAAAACTTTTAAACATCATAACAAATATTCTATAAGGTTTGGTATCTTGGATTTGACCATTGGAATCTAATTTGACCTAAAATAAAGTCTCAAATAGGCAATTGCCCTAATTTGGATTTTTGCATAAATTACCCAGTAAAACTTGATCAAAACCTAAATTTACTTTGTACCAAAATTTGGGGCCAATTAGAGATCATCCTGACCTAGTTTGCATTCTAATCATGTTCTAACTCGTTCTCTTACAAAGAACCCCTCAGCTTTTGAATTCTTTACAAAAACTCCCTAACTTCATCATCTTCTTTGTAAAGAGGTCCCCACACCATTTCTGGAAGATCAGACCTTCTCCATTGAGATTCGAGCAAGGATTTCTTGCTCGATTCTCAATCAAACAATCCCAAATTTGAACCAGAGATTCCTTGAGGAATTCTCTTTCAATTAATCCTGACCTTGGATCCCAAGTTCTTCTCAATCTCTCATGCGAATGCATGAAAGATTCGAGTATCATTTTGTGCGCAATGATCTCGAGTTTGGAAGTAGGTTTCCAAGCTTGTAATTCCATCCTCAGGCCTATAAAAGGACCTACATCGCATCACTGACCTGCTTAGCTAGGTTTAAGGCCACAAATCCCTTTTCTTCCTCTCCTACGGTTGGCTTCGACCTATGCTCTAGCAGCCCTCTCGATCTCTCTCATCAGCACCTCCAACAGCCAAATTGGAAGCGTAGCAATCTTCCTCATCTTCCCTTGACGGTGGCCAGCCAAAGCCCCGCTGTCTCCAACCCTTTCCTCACCGCCATCTCGCTCCTCGGAGTATTCATCTTCCATAGCACCGGCCAATAAAAGCTGGGACCTCTACATCCCTTTCGTCCACTTAAAGTAGGTTAGTTAGGTCCCTGATAGTTCTCTAGGTCCTTTCCTATATTCAAAACCTAAAAACAACCCCTTGACTTCACCACCATCCACCTTTGTTCTCCACTTCGGCCACCACTCCGTTGAGTCCGCTCCACCTCCACAACTCACCAACACCCTCACAACTTCCACCACTCATCCCCACACAAAACCCCTCAACCAATTTCACCCTTCACCCACTCACAGCCGCCACCAAACAACCCATCTTCTGCACCAACTTCTCACCTCCGTCCGACTGCCTTACGCTCTCTCAAGACATAAGACCACCACCCACGCACTCGCCGTGGTCCAACGATGCTCCTGAATATTTTTGATTGGGCCGAGAGGTTGTGTTCTTGATTTTTAGGGTTCATCGCACCTCTACCGCTACTGCTAACATTGCTGACTTCGCCCACAGTGCTCCAACCACTTTCAACCGAGTTGAAGGGCTCAAGTCTCGCGAAACTCAATGAGGCCTCTTTCCAAGTCCTCAATTGGTTAAACCACCTACAACTAGAACAATAATCGTATGAGGCTTCTTCAACTGCTACGCATGAGGAGGTTGTGGGATAGTCCCACATCGAAAATAGATGAAGAGTGTGCTGCGTATAAATTGCTTTTGTAAATAAGGCACATTGCCTCATAACACAGGGCGAGGTCCCTCACTCACCTTACCCACATACACCTCGCCTGCGATTTCATGCCTGCAGGCCTGGTCTCTCATCATGATCTGAATATCTGATTAACTCGAGTCTTTGATAGAAAAAAAAGAAAGAGAGAGAGTGGGGAGGGGTTTGCTCCTCTGTGTAGACGCCCAACACTTAGCCGTGAGCGAGTTGGTATCCATTGTGCTTGTGAAGGAAAAGAGAAGCTCTGAAGGAAGAAAAGACGAAGAAGGAAGAAGAAGAAGAAACGCTGAAGAAGGAAAGAAGAAGGATAAGCCTTTGAGAAGGCTGTGTTCACTTAAGTCGTTTAATTTGAGAAGGCGATGTATGATTTGGGTTGAGAATATTGTGGAATTATTGAAACTTAGCTTGCGTGGCATTTCTAATTCACGGTTGTTGTTCAAGTATTTGAGTAGTTGATATACATGTGTCTAAACTAATAATTGGTGATCTAAATCACCATTATTTTGTCTTATATATATTTTACCATCTTAAACTCGTGACATACACATGTTATACATTGAATATCAGATTTGAGTAGTTATTCTTCATTGAATATATTCTTGGCTTATTTCTTATGCTCATATATACATTCATTTAGATTAGCATGTGAATTACAATACTTGCTTCTTGTGTTGAACCTCAGACTTCATTTCTAGATATTTGAGTTTATAAATGTATTTGTTGAAGAGCGATTTAGGAGACTTTACTATAACGAGACACTTTAATCTCTGTCCTACAACACTTTCCTCCTTAGTACGACCCTCTCTGTCATTCTATGAGCAAGATTGGGGCCTTTTGGATAGACCTCTTACAGGCAGGGATTTTATTAGCATACAAGATTTGATAGATGGTATTTCTTCGATGATGCATCAGCAGAGAGACCGACATGGTGATGATGAGACAAGGGCAACAGGTATCAGAACACCTGAATGCTCAAAGCTAGTTCTTGGATAGACTTGGAGAGTCTATTCATGGGATTCAGTAGTAGCTTCATCGGCCTCCTCATCTTCATCGATCTACTACTGTGCCTCCATCATCAGCAGCACCTCCTCCTACCTCTACAGTAGCACTAGCAGACCAGCAAGTGACACCTCCTTGTCGGACATCTAGGCAACTGACACCAAGATCCTCAGCTCAGCCACGCCAATGTCTTGGCCAGCTTGCCTCCTCAGAGAGATCTGACTCAATGGACCTTGAGTTAGATACTGATCCTCAGAGCATGATGGATGCTTTCATGGCATCTTTAAAGGATTAGTTTACTTTAGTTATTTTTTATTAGCTTCTTGGTTTGTTAAAATTTATATTTCTATGGACTATTTTTATCTTGTTCTACTTATCTAGACTGAATTATATGGTTCTTATATGCATGGATATTATCTCTCTCAGCTATATTTTACTCTCTTTTTAAATTGCATGTTGAAATTATTATTGCTTCATTGACATGCTTAAGGAAGAGTTAATTAAAACTGATAGAAGCATGTTTAATCTTTTGTTGAAACAATAAGGGGGAGATATTATGGATAACTGTTTCAATTCATAATTATAATTTTGTTGTCATCAAAAAGGGGGAGAATGTAAGTACCTATGTTTTGATACACCAAAATTATGCTTCTTGCATGACTAATATTTTGGGACTCTCATGGATCAAAGCTTCTCTCATGGAGCTAGCTAAAGGAATGCTGATCTGTGTCTTAGTATCTTTTTTCCTTACTGAGTCTAGAATATTTTTGCAAGGAACATTAAAATAAGTCTCAAACGAATTTTCGTGCATCTCGCTAAAATCAAGCTTTTAGGGATATTGATCAACCAAATAAGATTAATTGATTGACCAACCAACTTAGTTAATCGATTGACCCATTTTAGGAAGTTGATTAATACACTTTTGATCGACCAATTACGTTAATTAATCGACCAGTCAATGATCGATCAAATAACTAGACTGATCGACTAAATCTCATTTTGATCGACCAAATTGACTTCCTTTTCAGGTCAATTTTTTAGTATAAATAGAGGTCGTACGCTACCCTTTTTACACTATTAATTAGAGAAGAAATCCTCTCAAAACCAAAGAGCTTCTCGTTCTTCTTCAAGTGCTTCTACTCTTCGATTTTCATGCCTTTTAAAGCACTTCGTTTCAAACCTTCACTGAAATTATGGTTTGACTTTTATTGAGGTTCCATAAGTTCTTCATTGTTCTTTTATATTGTTGTTTTTGATTAACAGATCCCAAGTTGTTGGGGAAGATCCGTTGTTGTTGTTGTTGTGCTTCTCTACAGGTTGTAAAGAGAAGTGTTTGTAAAGAGGTTGTGTGACCCTCATTCAAATGGTATGATAGTGGATTGATTAGCCTCGTCAAGTCAGAAAAATCCTAAGCTGAGAGAATTAGGTAGTGGTTTTCACCCAGTTTGGGTTTTCACTATAAATCTAGGTGTAATTTTTGCTTGATTTTGTTGTGAATTTATTTTTGATTCAAATTTCTTTTAGAGCGATACTATTCACCCCTCCCCTCTAGTATATTGTTTCGATCCACAGACAACTCTCACTATCTCAACTTCAAGCCAACCAATAACAGTTGACTAGGATTGTCACGAACCTGGGCAACCAAAGGCAAAACCCACCACCCCCTAAATAGCCTGTCATTCTTCTTAAG
Source organism: Thalassia testudinum (assembly GCA_037157565.1). Taxonomy (NCBI): domain Eukaryota; kingdom Viridiplantae; phylum Streptophyta; class Magnoliopsida; order Alismatales; family Hydrocharitaceae; genus Thalassia; species Thalassia testudinum. The sequence continues at coordinate 64,955,248 of JAZHRO010000055.1, forward strand.
GATTTCTAGGATCCTTCCAATTATGAGGATAGACCGGAGGTGGTCATACCAAAAGGGGACTTTGAGATCATGCCAGCAATTTTGAACCTAATTAAGCATTTTCATGGCCTTACAAAGGATGACCTATTTAGCCACCTTGAGGAACTCACTGTCCTCTCACAAGCTACTCAATCTCACAATGTGCGAGAAGACTTATGGCTAATGTGGTTATTCCATCTTTCTCTCAAGGATAAGGCCGCTTATTGGTTTAGAAGAGTTAGCAGACCCATCACAACCTGGCCTCAACTCAAGAGTGCATTCCTTAAAAAATTCTTTCTTATTGGTTATATAAATTCCTTAAGATGATTTATTATGACCTTAAACAAAAACTTAGTGAGAACTTACATGATTCTTGGAAAAGATTACAAGAACTATTAAGAAGCTGCCCACACCACGAGGTCAATTATAGCAGCTCGTGCAGATCTTCTATAGTTAAGGAACTCCTGGATTAGAAGATGAACTTAGACATTTCATTGATACCTCGTGTGGCGGAAACTTACTAAATAAGGATGCTGAGAGTGCCGACAAACTTTTTGAGGAAATGAGTGAAAACTCATTTAATCATGCCTCCATGAACACTTTTGGAAGAACCACAAACCCATAGTTTGGTGTTCATGATATAGGTACTCAATCCATCCTAGTAACCCATGATGACATACAAATGATTGCCCAAAGACTCAACCAAATGGAAATAAATCAAAAGAAATTTGTGGAAATACTTAACACATCTAATTAGCTTCACACCTAACCCTGCCTAACATCTTGAAAAGAGAAAACCTGCACAATGTTGGTGCTGTACTTGAGAAAAATCTTTTTCCCGAGGCTTCATATGTGATGTATCAAAAATTCATCGCAGAAAGATGAGTTTTGAAAACCCGTCGTCGTAGTGTAATTTATGAGAAAGTTCGAACAATCAAATAATTTTTACCTAAACTCAGAATGAGTCTTGGGTCAAACACAAGAAGGCAAATGTTTGGTCAAAGATCACCTTAATATTTGTTGTCACGAAGTAGAGTAACTAGTTGATTTAAATCTATGCTAGCTCTCTTACTTAAAGAATAAACAATAGAAGAGAGAGAAAAAGAATGATACAAATAAAGAGAAAATAGAGAGAGAATAAATAGAAATTTCATAACCACAATTTCATGTTCATTACAACTAATCACTACACTAGAAAGTAGGAAATCTATACTAGAAAGTGATAAAAGAGGTGGAGAGAGGTTATCCTCCTCGACAGCTGCTTGGAGGACGAGCCACATTAACGGAGTGCCTGGATGAGGGTGGTGAGATGACGAACGAGGGAGAACAAAGATGGAAGATGGAGGATGAGGCAGGGCAACGTTGTAAAGGGATCTACTTCCTGAATGGTGCTGAGAAGACAATTGCAGGCGCTCCATGAATGGGGATGAGAAGGTGGAAAAATTCTATTTTAAACTCAAATGGAACATCCCGGGTTTGGGACAAGCTCTTAGAGCTTTGGAGGGGGTGAGAGAAGAAAGGAAGAGATGAGAAAAATGTGGGGGTCGTAGGGCCTTTTTATAGGTGTGGAGGTTAGGGGCAACTAGGTCATTTTAACACTAAACATTAATGTATAGGTCTTTAATCACGTTGCTGGATGCACGTGCTCGCTCGCTCCTCCTCCTCTTCCTTTGCTTCAACACTGCTCCCACATTCAGATAACCTCAGCTGCCCGATCGCGAGATCGAATGGCTTAGGATGCATCTGCACTCTCCCTTCATCGCGCGCCTGTGCGTAAGATCACGCGTGTAGCGGCATGTCATCAAATGCATGCACGTCTAAGCCACCATGTTGTCGGTTCATCCACCATCCGTGCTGCATCCAACAGGAGAATTTCGCCCTCACCCGCTCGCACCTTCGATTTGAGGCTCACAGGGGCTCGACCTCGCGACCACTGTCTCGTCTGTAGGCGCGAGACCAACACACCAAGCCCTCCTTTGAGGCGTCTTCACATCTAAGGTGTGCGTGCTCATGGACATTGGATCAAGATCCAATGGCCTAGGTCTGATGGCCAGTTGAGGAAAGAAAGAGCAACGACGATCCTTAGGCAGTTTGGGCAGCTAAGATGGCACCATGTGGCACCATCTTAGCCGTCCATCTTCTCTGACTTATAGATAGTGCCACGGATGTCAGATTAGATCAATTTTAGAGCCGTTGGGCTATAATCGTTGATCCAAACTCATCCATGCGGTCGGATTTGTCATGTGAAGTATAGATTTACACCACTTGGCCCCTTGATCTTAGATCTTTCTCAAACTACATCTGTTGCTACGAAAGCCCAATCGTGGCGATCTTGGAGTCGTTGAACTCCAATAGTCTCCCTAATCAAACTTGTATGATAGGATTTTCAATCTGAGGCCCTGATTAAATATCGCCCTAATCCCTGACCAACTATAGAGGTTCACATGCCTTTCTTTTGACATGCTGGAGTCAAGAGGACACTTTGATCCTTCCCAAGTACTCGTAAGGGGACACTCCACCAAGTAGAAAGATTTCACATGCCTTCTTTTTCAACTTGGAGCTGGTGGTGAATGGACATGCTCACTCCTCATGTTCCACACCCAAGAAGACCCCAGAGTGGTTCTTCTCGATGTTAGACATGCAGGATTTCATGCTCTAATATCATGTGAAGATATGGTGGCACAATGGAAGGCCATATGTAACAAGTGCATGCTGAGAGGAAGAGAAGTGACGCATGAGAGAGGACAAGAGTTGATGTGAGGGGAGAAAATAGATGAGGGAATGGAGTCACATTAGAGATGGAAGTATATATTTCACTCAAAGATAACTTGGTGTATTAAGAAAGAGAATTGGCATGGAGAGAAGAAGATATGGAAGAGTTCTCCTCCTCTTAAGAAGAGTCTACATACATAACAAGAGGTAGAGAAGGCCATGCATGAGGGACAGTGGCATTTTATTTAAACTCTCACACTTTTTATTAGTGACAACCAAAGCTTTAACTATGAAGGAACATTTTAATGATCCTTTTTTGTTCTCTTTGATCTCTAGACAATAAAGCTGATTAAGGAAGAATTTGAGTGGGACAAACTCTATCATTGCACCTTAACACATTATCGGATCCTTTGCCACTCTTCATACCACCACTTTAAAATGGAATCTTTTGTTAAGTCATCCTAGCATCCTGATTATTTGCCAACAATTCTTAGACATCTCTACAGTTGGGTCTATTCGAGGTGAGGGTCGTCAACTTTACAATCATCATAGCCCTTCGTTTCATTGTAAAGTAAATAAGAGGAAGTTTCTTGTCTAAACTTTAGTTCATGTTGATTTGGAGGGACTACTTGAATAAGGTGTTAGAATTTTTCGTATTTTGATTTGATGGATTACTGTACCTATGTCTCTTGGGCTCACTTAAAGAAAAGTTGGAAACATTTTTACCCATCAAAAGTTTCTTTCAAGAAATAAAAATTGAACTTTCTATTTCTACTCTTGCCTTCCATGGTGATAATAGACCTAAATTTGTTGAGAACAACTTGTCTACATTCTTTTCTTTATTGGACATACTACATTAAACATCTTGATTTAGAACTCTTAACAAAGTGGTGTAGCTGAGCTTAAATTAGGCCATTTCATATAAAGTGGCCTATCACCTTTCAGATATAGATTTCTTTTAAGAGATTGTTTTAGATGCATGTCCCATATCATTACTCAATCCACATTTCTTACTAAGTCTCTTCTAGTCTAGGTGGCAAGCTACTCTATTCTATTTTGTTTCTTGGGATAGATCTCCTTTTTAATCTCTCAAGATGTGTGTGTAATCTTCTTTTTTTTGTGCATCATTTCAAAGTAGACAAGTAACCCCCTCACTGTGTAAAATTTTTCTCAGATATTCTAGAGCTCAGAAAAGATATGAATGATACAACCTAACCAGTGATTGCTCTTATGTTAGTGCTTAGCACTTTCCTTTAAAATGTCCATATCTTTTTTGAAGTCAGGAAAGAAGTTCACTCTTAACTCAAACAAATTTCCTCTATCCATGCTATTTGAACCACCAATATCATCGCCATCGTCCCCCACAAGGCCCCCAACATCAAGTTGTTGAATGCGATTTCTATGCTAAAAGTTTTTAGTTTGAAAACCTGTCGTTGTAGTCGCATAAAAATCCATCAAATAGATAATTTAATAGAAACTCTGGTGAGTCCAAATCAAAAACAGGGAGGCGAACATTTGATTAAAAATTGTGTTGGAATTACTGTCACAAAGGCAGAGTAGCTGGTTGAAATTAATCTACTAGCTATTCTACTTAAAGATAATTAATAGAAGAGCGAGAAAGAATAATACAAATAAAGAGAAAATAGGGAGAGAATAAACAAATGTTTCATAATGATCATGTTCCTTACATCTAATTGGTACAACTAGAAAGTGGGAAATCTACACTAGAAAATGGTAGAAAGAGAGGGGGTGAGAAGTTATCCGCCTCAATGGTTGCTTAGAGGACGAGTTGCATTGACGGAGTGCCCAGACGAGGGTGGTGAGATGCTGGACGAAGGAGAACAGAGTGGATGATGGATGACGGAACAGGGCGACGTTGCAGTGAGATCCGCTTCCCAAACGGTGGTGAGAGGAAAACTACAAGTGCTCAACGAATAGGGGTGAGAAGTTGAAAAAATTATCTTTATAACTCTAACGGAGAATCCCAGGTTTGGGACGAGCTCTTAAAGCTTTGGTGGAGGTGAGAGAAGAATGGAAAGGATGATTTACAAAGGGGGGTGTAGGGTCCTTTATATAGTTGAGGTACAAGGACAAAAAGGTCCTTTAAATTATCGAAAATTAAATGTTGGGCCTTTACTGACAGACACATCTGTCGCTGAAGGTAAACGTCGGTGAAGACACATGTTCCATGTCTGTCATTCGCCTTTGATCGGACGCACGTCGTGTAGCCACGTTAGTGCCTTCTCCTCTTTAGCCATTCACAAAGCGCAGGCACTGAGTGATCCTAATCGTTTGATCTTATGATTAGATAGCTTAAATGCCGTGGCTGCTTTGCCTTCGTGCATTAAGAAGACACATAGCCTCCTTTCCCACCGTCAAATGAAGATTGGATGGTCAACAAAGGCACTCGCCCGTGCACCTCATCACGTCAGATCAGGCATAAAGTTTGGTGTCAAATCGCGCATGGGAGCACTCGCTCATCCACGCGGCCACGTAGTCGCATCCTCTGCCACTCAATCTCAATCGTGTGGTAGTATTTTGCCGCGCCTGCCTCTTTGTGGATTTAATCCGCTCACGCAGATTCGAGCATGCGTCACTGCCTTGGTAGCGCCTCATGTGACCGTTGAGCTGTAGCTACGGATCATCGCATTTTCATTTTAAGGGTCGAGTGCTCGCAACCATTGGATGGCAATCCAACAATCGACAGCGATCAAACCCTTTTCTTCAGTGAAGATGATGTGTGGCCTGAGAGTGAATCTTAGCCATTGTATAGATGATCCACCAGCTGAGATGTGTTGATCATTGGATGAAGAAGAGATGCGGCGATTATGGGCGGCTTGGATGGAGCCACGTGGTGCTATCTAAGCCGTCCATCTTTTATTATTCATAAGTGGTGCCATGGATGTCAGATTTGATCGATTTTTGAGCTGTTGGCCTGAGATGGTCGATCCGAACCCATCTGTGCAGTCAGATTTGTCATCTGAGGTATGGATTTTATAGTACCTTGCCCCTTGACCTCTGATCTTCCCTGGACTATATCTGATACTACAGAAGTCCGATCGAGGAAATCTTGGAGTCGTTGAACTTCAATCATCACCCTAATCAAATCTGTATGGTTGGATATCAAATTCGAGGCCTTGAAATGATATCACCCTGTCCCCTATCTACAAAATGAGAAAATTAACCTATAATTTATACAATCTAACCTAAATGCATGATGACGCATGCTATGCAATATTTATAATGATGAATGCTTCTATAACACTGGAAACATGTATAAATAGATATTTTATGTCAATTAGATGTGTGCACATCACAAGTCATGACCATTTCCATCTATGCTCGTTATATACAACCATCTCTAACACCTTCTCTTGAGGAGTTTCTGACTGTTGCAGAGTCTTTTGTTCCTCGTACTAATCGTACTTCCTTGAACAAGAATCCACCTCAAGTACCTACTTTTGATTTGGATCTTCCTATTGCTCATTTGGAAGCTACTCATTTCTATGTAAAATAACCTTTATCCAACAGTTTGTTTTCTTAGTATCTTCTTGTTTATACCAGACAATTTTCCCTTTTTGTTGTTATTCACCAGGTTTACAGTTGTTATATCGAGCCACTATAACACTATTCTTGGAAGAGTGCAAAAAAGGAGCAACTACCTCTACGTACTATAGTTGTGAGGCATAGGTGGTTGTCATGCTTGAATGTTTACTTAAAGGCTCTATGGCTCCTTGAGACTTAACTCCATAGTGAATTCAATGTGGTAGGTTCTTTGGCTAAATATTAAGGATACATTTTAATATGGTGATCTTAAGGAGGTATACATAGAGCAACCTTACCAGTTTTGTTATATTGAAGAAGAATACAAATGTCTACAAGCTCAAGAAAGATTGTGGGCTAATTCAAAACCCATGAGCATGGTTTGATATATTTAACAAGGCAGTTTAGCACTTTGGTTGGGCCCAATCCTCATCTGATCATTCTGCTTTCACTATACACCACTCTACAAGTCCATTATTATTTCTTTATACAGGCAACTTGCTGAAATTCAATGAACAAGAACATTTTTTTGCTGATAAGGCCTTTCTTACACCCTAAGTTTGTTACCCAAAGACTTTGAGCCCATTAGCTACTTCCATTGGTATTGAGGTGACTCAGGTGGCTAAAGTTATCGCTCTTTTATGGAGAAAATATGTGCTAGATGTACTTTGTAAGTTCAGGTGCAAGCCTACGGCTATTTCTTTGGATCAGTAAATTTTTCTTAAAAAATCCAAGATGTCACATATTCTCAGGTCATGATAAGGGCACTTCTTTATCTTGTTAGGACCAAGCGAAAATCACTCTGTTGTTGGTAGACTAGGCCAATTCATGCAACTTATACAATACATTAAATTCATGTTTATCAAATTCTACACTATTTGAAGTCATCACCAAGAAAATGCTCCACTTTAACAATCATGTTCACTTCAATGTCTAGGATATCAAAACACTGGTTGTACTAGTGTAGATAAGGATGGATAAACTTCTAGCTTTTGCACGCTTAGCCAAGCAAGAAGCAAAGTGAATCTCTTGAAATAGTATAAAGTCTAAATAACGATATACAACTCTACTAGCCCCTATGATTTATTGTTATTTGTTTGTGTTCTAGTTGTATTTCTTTATTTGCTTGAAGAGCACTCTTGTGGTTTTCCCACCTCTATATATTAAGAGGTAGGGTTATGGAATAAAGTAATTGGATTCATTTGTTCTAACTTGATATCAGAGCAGCGATCCTATATTGATGCATGTACCCTAGATTCCCATACTCCCTTCCTCTCTACCAAAAAAAAAAGTAAAAATTGTAACCCTAACGACTTTTAGGGTAAGCGCCACCACCACCGCTAGCTCACCTTGGCTGGTCGGTGGCCTACAATCAACCTTAGTGGACTTTTGTTAGAGGATTATTTTTTATGTTTCTTATTATATGGGCTATAGGTGTTTTGTCCCTTAGGGATATTTTTGTACTTTAACCCTATGATCTCTCTCTATATAAGAGAGTCCTAGGGTTTCTAATGAGATTTAAGTCATTTCATCCAATTTGGTATCAGAGCACTAGACCTAGACCGTGGCTCTAGGTATCCTACCCCTCAATGCCTCCTAAATCCTACCACCAAATCCCGATCTCCTCTTTCTCTTCCATGGCATTAGTGCTCTGGTGCACAATAGCCCTTGCTATGGTGCTATGATGGCATTAAAGCAGCGAGTGGTAGCAGCAGTGGCGGTGAGCAGCAGCGATGACAACCTTCAGAGGTGATGCTGGGGCTCTAGTGACCACCTGCAGTGGCTCGGTGGTGGTAAGCAATGGCGGCAATGACCTTCAGAGGTAGTATTGGGGCTGCGTCAACCATTTGTAGTGGAGATTGGTGGTGTAGAGCGTCAGCGGAGGCTATGCAAGGTGCCTTGGCCCCTGTACAGGCTATACATGGCGACTGTGAGGGGCTTCTCACCCTGATCTAGGGGCTGCAATCCTTGTAGTTGCAGCGAGAGGGAGCCTAAGCCTTCTTAGGGCCATCTAGTGTGTTCTCCTTGCACCTAGGTGAGGCCAACATCCGTCAAAGGAGGCCTCTTATTAGCAATACAGATCTGAATCTATTCAATTTTAGATTTTTTGGTGATTTCTTGGTGATAGATGCTTGATCGAGGCTTCTGGATTGCGAAGATGGCTTGAGATGATCAATCTGAGGTGTCTTCAGGACCTATTTCGGACACCGGGTACTCAAGAGCTCGCTCTTTGGTCCTGTCGTCAAGTTGGATGAGTCGAACTACTTGTGGTGGTCCCAGACCATTCTTATGACTGTTAGTGACCATAAGAAGAGCCATATTCTTATGGATCTGGAGCCTAGGAACACAACTGGCACAAATGCCAATTTCGACAGTGACAATGCCATGGTTTATGCATAGGTGATGTAGATGGTTATTCACCGAATAAGGGATGAGATCATGTACTATACTACAGCAAAGGAGATGTGGGAGTCTTTCCATGACACCTATTCTCATGCCAGGAACTCCACATGAGTTTTTCAGGTCTTCTATGACCTCTTTTACTTGCATCAGGACGAACACACACTGTCACAGTACTACTCCTTATGAAGGGAATGTTGGAGAGGCATTACTCATACCTGGCAGGGTGTGCCTATGAGTCCAAGAGGAGTTTTAGGAGATAGTTGGTTGTCTCTCTTTTCTTGGATGGCCTTAGACTTGAGATGTGGCAGCCAAAGATCAAATTCTCACTGCTCCTGAGCTTCCTATCCTAGAGGAAGCATATAGTAGACTTAGTAGAGTTGTAATGTGCACTCCTACTCCTAACTCTATTGCACAACCATTCACACAAGCTGCTGAACGAGCGATTTTCACTTTGAAATAATTTTCACACAAAAAATAGGTTGTTGAAGTAGAAATTGAGTGGTGGAAATTTGATTGTCAATAATTAAGATAAACCACTCACAGGAGAGCAAGTCATGTCCACAGGAAGGCACATGCCTAATTAAAACTCATAATAGTTGAAAATTATTGTTATGAGTCGTAATTCACTATAAGGTCATAATTTACCACATATCCATTTTGAGAAGAGTGCATTAAATTAGGGTTAAATCTGTAGTTTTAACAGCATATTATGAATGCGGAATAATCACGAGGTTTCCCAAGGGTTAATCTAAGGTCTAATGAGCATTAAAGTCTAACAAGAGGGTCCAGACAGACAAAAATAGGCTTTCGCACATTTTGAGAATTAACAGCAACCCAAAACCCTAATTTTAGACCCGCTTAAATAAGAGAGGTTATAGTTAGGATAAAATCTATCTAAACCTTCTAAAATTCATAGAAAAATATTCCATGAGGTTTGGTACCCTTGATTTGACCACAGGAACCCATTTTGACCTTAAATAGAGGCTTAGACAGAAAGTTGCCCTAATTTAGATTTCTGTGCAAATTTACTAGTCAAACTTGGTTAAAACCAAAATTTGACTTCACCATCAGATTCCTTGTGTCCAAATTAGGTTTTTTCCAAAATTTGGGCCCAATCAGAGATCATCTTGACCTATTTTGCATTTTAGTCTAGTCTGACTTTTTTCTCTTAACTAGCCTGTCAACTTTCAAAATCCTTGCAAAGAGCCCCATAACTTTGTTGTCTTCTTCTCACGAAGGTCCTTGCTGCCATTGAGGTCAACCTGACCTCCAAGCAACCTTTGACCTAATCTATTCCAACTTAAATCGCCATCAAATCCCACTAAAAATGGTGCAATTGATGTTCACGCCTAGGAGAATCATTTAGGACCAGTTTTGGATCCTAAATCTCTCTAATTTGGCCATGCGAACCCACAAAATCATTGGGGTTCTTCTTGAATCCTAAGCAAGCTAATGAAGCTTGCTTCCTGTTCTAGAGCTCGCCTTTGAGCTCTATAATGCCAAGTCGTGTAGCCACTTTGAATCCTAAGTAAGTCTTGGGAAGCTGATTATGGGAATGTGCTGGGGTTTATCATGAGTCTTTCAAAGTTCTAGTTCAATAATTGTACTTGGAAGGCTAAATTCTGAGCAGCCCTGGCTTCACTAGCTTCCGCTTTCTTTTGGAAGATTGAAGGCTTTCTATCCTGATAGGCTGTGGTCCAGTGGATAGAATTATCACTCAGTGACTCAAATAACATCCAAGCCTCATCCTCCATTTTGGTAAGAAAGGTTCCAACACACGCAACATCCACTATTTGCCTATGCCTATCAGATAATCCAATATAAAACCTCTCTACCAATTACCATTTAGGCACTTGATGATGGGGGCATAATCAAATCAGATCATTGAAGCGCTCCCACATCTCAAGGAACTATTCCCCATCTAATTGAGTAAAACCCATGATCTTCCTTTTGAAGTGGTTAGTTTTTCTTATCGGAAGTATTTCTTTAAGAATTCTCCCTTAAGGGCTTTCTAATCATTCACCCTTGCATCCAAGGTATGATATCAATGTTATGCCTTATCCTTAACTGAGAAGGGAGAAAGGGTCCTCACTAGTGCTTCATCAGTAAAGTTTTAAAGATTCACCGTGGAGGAGACCTCACTGAATTCCTCTAAATGCCAGTAGAGGTCCTTCCTAGAAGCACCATAAAAGGAGGGAACCAAGGATATGGTACTGCTCTTGATCTCATATGGATTATCCCCTATCGGTTATCTCAGTGCACGAGCAGGTTGGTTGGACAGAATGTAGTCCCTCAAGGACATTTGTTGATTTGCTCCTTAATCAGACATTTATTCTCTCTTTTCTCTTTAGAGGGTACTCTTAAGGGTTTTTGATGGTAACACCATCATGGGCCCTAACTAGCCATATTTGGTCAGGTTTGAATGATAAAAGCTCCAAGCTAATCATCTGACGAACGCACGCTGTCACAGTACTACTCCCTTATGAAGGGAATGTTGGAGAGGCATTACTCAAACCTACCAGGGTGTGCCTATGAGTCCAAGAGGAGTTTTAGGAGATAGTTGGTTGTCTATCTTTTCTTGGCTAGCCTTGGACTTGAGTATGGGGCGGCTAGAGATCAGATTCTCACTACTCCTGAGCTTCCTACGCTAGAGGAAGCATAGAGTAGACTTAACAGAGTTGCAATGTGCACTCATACTTCTAAATCTATTGCATAGTCAACCTTACTGGCTATTGAATGAGCGATTTTCACTTTGAAATAATTTTCATACAAAAATAGTTTGTCGAAGTAGAAACTGAGCGGTGGAAAATCAATTGTCAATAATTAAGATAAACCACTCACAGAAGAGCGAGACATGTCCACAGGGAGGCACATGCCTAATTAAACTCATAGCAGTCGAAAATAATTGTTCGCCATTGATTCCCTAGGAAATTGAACCAAGAAACCCCTTTGAATTAGGCTAACAATTTCAAGATTCACCTTAAACAATATTTTCCCAAAAAGGGGAGGGCCTTTGCCCTAAAACCTCCATAATATAATATTAATTAAAATAAAAATCCATTCTCATCAATGGCATATGAATGTAATTTTTATCTAAACCCAAAACTAAGGATTAATTTCCTTGTTTGCTGTGTGCATGGATTGCATCGGCTGGCTGCAAGGTCATTGGGGAATGGTGTCGGACGCCGGTTGCCAGACAGTGAGTAGGAGGGCCAGCAGAGGGGGCTCTGTTAAGCCTACTTGAAGTGGCTGTGGGTGGTGCCTAGCTGCCGGGGAAGGGCACGATGGTAAATTCACTTTAGTGGATCATTACTTGGCTTAATTACTCTTTAATTAGTTGTCCTTAATTATTAATTGAGTAGGAGTTAAATGGCAATTTACCTTAGTCTGCATTTAATCTTATGCTCCAATTTTACGTTTAATAACATATGCTATGATAATAAATTTTATTTGAAGAATGCAGCCTAGGTAAAAGAGTCAGACGCCCATTTTTGCTTGTATAAGACGTCTTGAGCTTTGATTGGACATCTGGAACTACTATCACAAACTCACAGGCATTACATTTTTTTAAGATGTCTGATGCTATGATCAGACCTTTGATTAAGAACTGTTAGAGCCTATCCTATCGTTCCATCCACTCGCGAGGATCCGGCAGAAGAAATAAACCGAGGAGATCTCGGCAGAAGAAAGGGCCAGAGCACTTTTAAAAGAATCATCTGTTCCCCTGGCGGGGGATCTTCTCCTGTCCTCTCCACCATGAAGGAGGCAAGCACCCTATGGCCAAAGCGTACACCCTAAACTTCAAGCATGCACTGAGGCCCCAACTTCCCCAACATTGCCCTCGCCGCCGTTGCACACACGGTGACAGCGTGTGTATCACCAACCCACACCATCAGCCACCCAGCCTTCCTTTTCCTTTTCTTCAACCTTTTGCATTCTAGTGCACCTTCACCTTTCTCTCATGTTACAACCAACAGCACCTCCACCATCCTCACACCAACCGTAGGCCTTCCCCCTCGCCGCGAACTGCCAGCAACTCCACAGCCACCTCTCATTGTAGCCTGATCGAGAGTTTTTTTCTTGCAGAAATAATGTCAAAAAAATATGTCGTCGCAATATGTAATGTGGATGAAAAAACCTCGATCAAAGTTACTAAAATACTGAAATAGTACCACACTTCAGGTCGTATCAACAAGGAGGACTGACCAATAGATTCACGACTATGGGGCCATCATGTTCACAGAAACATTCATGAAATCAATTCAATGAACATGTAGCTCAGAATGTAACTTTCAATTTCATGAGAAGTTGAGGGCTATTTATGTAAATTTCACATCATAAATCAAGCTCTCAAAAATATGTAAATGATGCATGTGTAGTGGCAGAGTATGTAATTTCTAGTTGCATGCAAATCTGAATCCAATTTCAATGTGAATTGATGTGCATAACAGGAGCAAATTAAATATGAAAAGGAATAAGTATAATGTCACAATTTCACCCTAATAATTTAATCCAACAAAATATTTGAATAGTGTTCCACAATGGCATTTTTGGTAAATACTAATAGAACCCAAAAATAGAGGAAATCTTCCTCTTGATCTCGTGCGAAGAGGAAGCGACGGCAGAAGCTAAGGAGCTTGAGGAATGTCGACCGTGACAAGGACTTCGCGATGGTGGTGGTCCCACGGCGGGAGGTGGCTGAAGGTGGCCGATCGGAGCAGAGGAGCTCGCCGGCGATGGGTGGTCGCTCGCGCATGTGTGAGTTGCAGGAGCCACAACTGAGGGCGTGGTCGCGTTAGTGGAGTCGAGGTGAGTCCAATGATGTCAACGGCACGAAGGATAACAACCCCTAGTGGTGGTTGCGTCGAGTAGGTCACGGGTGGTGATGGGTTCCTTTGGCCCTACTACAAAGGTCTTGAGCGAGGAGTCGTTGAGTGGGTGGCGTGGTCACGCGTGAGGGCTCACGCGAGGGCTGGTGGTCGAGGTTGCCGGCTGTACGCGCAAGCAAGGGTGCACGGGAAGGTTGTGGCACACAGGGCCTATGCTTGCGAGAGGTGGAGGTGGCCGATGGTTGAAGGTGCGGTGGTCACGGCTTGCTGCTGTTGAGAGGGTAGCGGTGGTACAGGATCAGCGGTAGTGCCTCGAAGCTAACAAAGAGAAGGGACCGAGAGAGGAGGTTATGGCGAGGGTCTACATGCGTCGAGCAGGATATGGAGGTGCTTCCTGCTACAAGGTCGGTTGAAGAGGAGCATCGAGGCGTGGTGCTCACAGTCGTCGGTGGTGCGGAGGTACGCAGTAGCGGGGAAGGTCACAGACGTCATGGTGGTAGTTTGCTGCAGGCTAGTGGTGGTGTGGAGAGGACAAGTGCGGTTCGTGTGGGGAAGAAAGATGATGTCGTGGACGGCTCGCAGTTGATGGTCAGTGCTATCGTGAGGAGGAGTCATGGTTGGATGGCTCGCGGTGGATGTGGTGCTCGCAGAGGAGGAGGCACACGGTTGCAGTGAGGAGGATGTGGCATCGAGGAGCATGCTGTCACCACGCTCATCGAGAGGAAGAACGGTGTTGACGGAGGCTCGCAGTGGCGGAGTCGTGGGCACGCGGTAGAGGGAGTTCCCTGTAGGGAGGAGAGGTGGAGAAAGGAAGCTTCTTCCACGTGGAGGGGGTTGCATTCCTTGTCCTGCCATCCCTGTTATTAAATAAGGAGAAAAAAGAGAGAATGAGAGAGAGAGTCAGAGAAGAAAGGAAAACAAGCATGATCTAATATTGCCATTTGAGGGAGAGTGAGATAAGGAAATGAGAGGGAAGAATTAGAAGGTATTTTATTTGCTTTTCTTTCTTCCCTTTTATTATCTCTAGGAAATCAATACATATTCGGTTGCCATTTGCTGTGAAACTTACTAAAAAAATGTCCTTTCCTAAATGACCTTGCAACCACAAAAGTAATGAACCCCTTTTATATAAGGATTAATGCAATTGATACATGAAATGATAAATCTAAGGTTCACATGATTTTGTCACTAACATGCATGTTTTAAATTAATCTCTCATCCAAATAATAATGCACTTAAGCATTAAATTAGTCCACTAAAGTAGACTTATCAAATACCCCCATGCCTAAGTTTTGCTAGTCCCAAGCAAAATCATATGAAACATACCAAGTCTCTAGGTCAGATTTTACTGTCATGATGCCTTATCGTGCCACATCTCTAGAAAATAGATTGAAATACCAACTATAGGCCTAAAGGTACTCAAGTGCCAGCCAAGATACAGACCTGACCAGGCTCAGCCTTGGTTTTGTCACGAAGGATTCTAGGGCCCGCAAAAACTACCCAGCGGTTAAAGCATCGGTGCATATGTGCATAAAGGTTAGGTTCTATTTGCCAGTGCATTTTTAGTAAGAGAGAGGGAGAAATATTATTTTGAGTGTTTTCTCTCTTTCTTTTTAAATTCCCCTAGACTCAACATTGGATTGGCCCTAAACACTATCTGTATCGGATTCCTTGTCCCCACCATCAATCCTCACAAGGTCCCTGACAATTGATGCTTCGAGATAGCATCGCTCATGACAACCCCCAGAACCCTGGATTTCGACATTTTGAGATAGTACCGCTCATGGCATTCTGTAGCTGAATTCAGACCCTGGCAATCGACATTTCGAGATAATGTCACCCACGGCATCTGAACCAACACAAGATGCTTCTGTGCCCCCGGTAGGATATTTAGATATCCTAAGAGACAAGCATCAAGGAAACGGTATGTTATAACGCATCTTCGAAGGGTTTATTTTACATTCCTCCTCTCCGTGCTAGAATACACCGCCAGTTGCAATTGAGTGAGATCAAGGAACTATGCAATGATGCATATGAGAACTTACGTATCTACAAAGAGTGGGTTAAAGCCTTCCATGACAGGCACATTGTCCGAAAATCTTTCCATCCTGGTCAGAAAGTCTTACTCTTTGATGCCAAGCTCAAACTCTTCCCAAGAAAACTCAGATCTAAGTGGACTAGACCATTCTTGGTAAGACGAATCTTTGGAAATGGAGCTGTCAAAATCAATCAACCCAGCCTTGATTATGAACCTTCATCATGAATAGCCAGCAACTCAAGCCATTCAATGAACTCACTGATACAGACTTGGCTGGGGTATCTTTTGATCTCCATTCTCCCTGAGCTTATTGCGTTCGGCTGATGGCGTTAAATTGAGTGCTTAACGAGAGGCAACTCATCATCTTTTGAAAAACCTAAAACCCTTTTGAAACATCTCTTTGCTGAACTCATATTACACATTAGGGTTCGCCCATTAAAACAGCCAACTCCACCTCTAGTACTTGTGCCAGAGCCTGAAATTGTCCACAACAATCATCCCGACTCATCCACCCACCCTTTGAACCTGTTCTAATGTACGATCTAAGCTGAACTCGAACCCGCCTAATTTACAATGAGGACATTGCAAAACATAGGTATGGGGGGTATAAAAGTGCAAAATGCCGTGAAAATCAATTCACAAAAAGGGTTTCATCAAAAGAATTATATATTTCATCATAAAAAAAGAGAGGATTAAGGAAAAAGGAGAGCCATTTTTGGAAGGAGGGAAGAAAAATTGAACAGAAAAGAAAGGAGCAAAAAGATAAAAGAAATGGAGTCCCTTCAAAGTAATATTGAACTTACCTAACTTTTAGGTTGGATCAAATGATAAATTAAGACCTGGAAGGCTAAAACTTAAGGGATCAGTGAAGAATGCCGACCTTAGGCCTCTTGGATCTGATTGGATTTAAACACTCATGTACTTATCAAGATCCGGATCAGTCCTCAAGAGGTTAGGGAAAATGCAAAGCTTGTGTATTAGGTCTAAGGCTTAGGTAGCATTTGACCTCGTTAACTGACCTTTGGTTTGCGGGACTCAATAACTTAAGCACCCTAAATCACACACAGTCTGGTTTAGTGCACTCCAAATAATGAAATACTACCAAAGGGGCATTTAATCTATTCAGAAAAAGGACCTAAGATCTAGATTAGGAGTGGTTCGAAAACATAAGTTGATTTGGACAAGTTCCTGGTGCAGAGAGGTGGGAAATTCCCCTTGAAGGTGCACAATATCATATCGTCTCCTCGCTGGTTGTCTCCTAGGATATCTTAATATCCTACCAGGGGCATGTAAGCACCTTGAGCTAGTTCAGATGCCATGGGTGGCATTATCATGAAATGTCGATTGCCAAGGTCTGGATTTGGCTACAAAACGCCATGGGCAGAATTATCCTGAAATCTCGAAAGCCAGGGTTCTGGGGGCTACCATGGATAGTGCTATCTTGAAACATCGTTTGCTAGGGACCCTATGAGGATTGATGGTAAGGACAAGGAATCCAATACAGACCATGTTTAGGGCCAATCCAAAAATGGATCTAAGGCAAAATATAGTCAAAAGAAAAAGAGAGAGAAAGCTCTCCACAAATCAAACTCTCCTTCTATATTTCTCTCAAAATGCACTAGCAAACTGTACCTGGACTAACCATGTTTCAAGCATGGGTGCTTTAACCGCTGGGTACAACGAACCCTAGGTTAGTTTCTACAGGACTTTGAAACCTTCACGGCAGACTAAGGCGAAAGCAAGTCAGGTTTGGATCTAGGCTGGTACTTAAGTACCTCTAGGCCTATTGTTGGTATTAAGATCTGATTCCTAGAGATGCGACTTAGTAGGTGATAACGAATTTTACGCGGTTTGTAAAAATACGTTATTGTAACAAGTAAAATTGATCAACTCTTAAATTTATAACCTAAATAATGTGGTATCAAGGGTTGTCCAAGGAGGCCAAATTGTTTGCAAATCAAATCCCTTTCTTGGAAAATCGATCTCAACTTTTTTTTTGTTCTTTTTCCAAATATATAATTTCCAGGGCTTTTGATTTAACAAGGCAATACACAATTGGTGGTGGAAAAAACAAAACCTACTTTAGCAACTAGGTGGCAAAGTAACCTCTTCCCAAGCTCACCCTAGGCAAGTGAAGGCCTAGGATAATTGGGAAGAGGGTGTGAAAGTCCTAAAACAAAACCAAAGTAGATAACAAAATGCACTAGATTAGGAAAGCAACTTTATAAAAATAAAACTTTTGTTCTACACTAGTAGAGGAAAGCTTATAACAATAATGAAAATATAAAACAAGCAAAACAAAAGTCCTGGTTGATGAAGAGGTGATGCTCCTTGCTCCAAGCTTAGTGGCTCCTAGGCTTGAAATGGGCTCCTCCTCCTTCCTTGCTATGCTCCTCCAAGATGGTGTCCTCCAATGTGGAAGCTACTACCTTCAATGATCTCCTTCAAGGGTGGGCGTGTACCACCCTTTCTTCTCCTTGCCTGGCCATCCTCCTGATGGTGGAGATCCTCCTCCTTCTTGGCGTGGCACAAAGGGAAGGAATGGGGAGAAGGCACCAAGGGGTGAGTGCCCCCTTAATCTTCTTCTCTACTCCTTCCTGGCCATAGATATGAGGTGGGTATAGGGTAGATTTTACTAAATGGAGGATCAAGAAAATGGTTGTAGGTGTTGGGTTTTTATAGAGTGGGATGGGGGTAGGGTTGCCGTGAATAGGTGGAGGGCTAGGATGGAGTTTGGTGGTGGTTATGGGTGGTTAAGTTAATCCTAGGGCTAGGGTTAAGTGGCTCCACCTAAGGGGTGCTAAGGAGGGTAGTTAGGGATGGCCAAGGGGCACCTAAAAGTGGTGCCAACCATGGAAGGGTGCCATGGGTTGGCGCCAACTTGAAGGCTTCTAGAAGGAGGGTGAGGTGTAGGGTGGATAGGGCTTGGAAGGGGTAGGTGTAGGGTGTAGATGGGGGGTTATTTTGGCGCCAAAAGGAGGGGGTTCTAGAAGGATTAGTTGGAGCCAAAATAGGTGTCTTCCGGAAGGAGGTGAGGGGTGAAAAGGTGGCTAGGTTTGATGCCAACTTAAGGGTGGACTAGGCTAGCTAGGTGGACTTAGGGTTAGGGTTGATTGGTGGAGCTAGTTAGGTGGGGTTTTAAGGTGGTAGATGGCAAGGGAGTTGGAGCCTAGCTAAGCTAAGATAAGCTAAGCTATCTTAGCTAGTATTGGAGTAGAGGAGTAGGCAATGGGAGCTAGGGTTTGAGGAGAGCAGCTGGATAGAAGAAGTCTAGAGCTAAACTGGAGCTGGCAGCTGCTGAAGAGGATGGCATGGAGCTACTTTAGCTGGCTTAGCTTGCTAGTTCTTTGCTAGCTGCTAAGCCAAGCTAAAGTAAGCTAGCTTCTGCCACAAGGAGCTGAGGTGAGCTGGGTCTGGTGCTCCCGGGGAGGATCAAGCTGGTTGAGATAGCTAAGGTAGATTAGCTCAACTGAGTTGAGCTGAGCTAAATCCTTGGGAGCTGGACTTGAGCTTCCTGAGCTGAAATGTAGTCATCTTCAGCTGGATGGAGTTGAGTGGAGTTGGATGTCGCTGGACCTGAGCTGGGGTGAACTCCAGTCAGCTCAGCTGAGCTAGCTAGAGCTCCCTATGGACTAATAGGAGCTGAGATGAGCTAAACTCAGCTAAGTTAAGCTGGATCTGAGCTGACCTAAGCTAAGGTGAGCTAAGATGAGCTCTCTTGAGCTACCATTCAGTTGAGATGAGCTGAATGGAGCTAGGGTGAGCCAACCCTAGTTTAGGTGAGCTGAATTCCAATTATGGTGAGCTGGATCAAGCTAAGTTCCTGCTGGTGAGAGCTTCTCCTTCACGAGTTGCCTTCCTGAGTGCTAAGGCTCTAGGAATATGGTAATCTGTATATCCCCAACACTCACAAAAACACATTAAAAAGACAACAAAAAGGGGCAATGCATGCCTAACCTAATTAATGCCTAAATGCAGCCTAAAAACCCATTTGTGGAGTAAAATCCTAAGAGCTAGGTCTGTTTTAATGCATAAGAATGATGATAAATTGGTGTTTATCAGTAGGACATTGATGAGAACATCATCATGAGCCCTAACTAGCTCATTTTGACCTAAGAAAGAGAATAAAAGCTCCTACATAACCTAGAGAAGGGCCTCATTGAAGGAATAACTATTTTGAGAAGAAAATATGAAATAAAGGGTAAAACTGTAATTTTACCATTGCAGTACACCAACAGGATTTCTCAAGGGCTAAACATAGGTCAAATGATCTTAACAAGACAAAAAGTGAGTTGATTCAGTGAGAAATGGGTTCATGTGCAATCTAAGAATTAAATGACATTCTGTAACCCTAAAACAGACTCACTTAATTTAACAAGGTTCTGGTGAAGATAAAAATCAAATAAATCCTCTAAAATTCATGGAAAAATATCCTCTAGTGTTTAGAACCCTCAAATTGGCCTTTGGAACCTATTTTGAACTAAGTAGAGGTCCTAGGTAATTATTTAACCTAATTTGGGTTTTTGTGTAAAATGCCCAGCCAAATGTAGTCAAACCTAAAATCCAATTTCACCATTAGATTATTCAAGTTTAAATTAGGTTTGTACCAAAATTTGACCCTAAGGGGAGGTCACCTTGACCTACTTTGCAAAATAATCCACCAAATTACATTTTGACCCCTAGCTTTTGAAAATTATTACGTAGGCCCCCTATCTTCCTCGCCACTCTTTGCAATTAGGTCCCTCCACCATTACAATGGAGGAATCGTACTCCGACGAGGATTCAAGGAGGATTGCTCCCTGATTCCTTAAAGATCTCCTCTCAGATTTGGAAGGGAGATTCTCTGAGGAATTCCCTATTGTCTAAACACAATTCCAAGGTCAGATTTGCACCCAATCTCTCATGCAAACGCACGAGAGATATGGGTATCTCCCACATTCCTTCTCCAGTGAGGATTCTTGCACTTGGAAGCTTGCCTTCCAAGCACAAGAGCCTCTGCCAGCACCAATAAAAGGACCCTCATCTCCGGTTGCACAAAATCAGCCTGGCTTGGCCGGAGAAAACCCTCCAACTTCATCTCTTCTCCTCCGGCCAAGTGTCAAGCAAGCTCCTCCTCCTCCTTCTTGTCGCTCTACCACAATACCAGTGGCAGAGGCATCTTCACCTCCTTCCTCCACGTCGTGCCATACCTGCGCATGCACCAAAAGCCCCTTAGTTGTCGCCATTCTCCCACCTCTGGAAGCTTCTTCTCCAGTGGTGGTAGGTATGGCCAATAGCTCTCCTATCCCCCTTCATCCACTTAGCTAGGTTAGAACTCTTCCCCTTTCTCCTCTCTTCATTTCCCCTCTCTTTCTTTCCATTTTAAACCCCTCGATGCTGCAGACCACCTCCATCTTCACCACCTCCGGCAGACCACCAGCGAGGTGTCTTTGTCACCTCCACACCTCCATCCACCTCGCCAAACCCCTCATAACCTTCGCCGTCACCCACTGATCATCATCCACACCTCTATCGACCGCCAACACCTCCCCAAGTGCCCACCGAACACACGCACCTTCATGGCCACAGAGCGACCTAGGCACGCACACCTAGGTTGCCCTGCGGCCAGCCACCAACCGCTTTACCTTTGTCGTGCCACGGTGAAGCTGCCTGTGTGCTCTAATGGGGCCGAAAGGTCATATTCAATGATTGCAGTTCTGAGCCTCTGCTGCCATTAACGCTAGCTTGAAGGAGCTTGTATCTTTGCTCCAGGCCGCATTGCTCCAGGTCCAGGTGATGCGGGTTAGTCTCGCGCACACATCCAGACAGAGAATGGGCTTTGAGAGAGCATCCAGCCGCATCAATTAGGCGAAGCAATCACCTGTGGGCGTGAGCGAAGCGGGTGGGACTTTTAGTCCCACCTCGGAAAGTTAGAAGTGCGGTGAATAAGATAAATTGAATTTGTGTTTCTAGCATGTCGCCTTAGAAAATGGGGTGAGGTCCCCTCACCCACGTCACCCGCCTCGTATGCGACCCACGCTCCCGTAGACCTGGCTGACCGACCTGTTTACCCTGCACTCCTTGCGCACCACCCACGCCGGTGCGCCTGGACCCGGGTGCGCGTAACCCGACCCATATACCCGATTGGCTGGCTCTAGGAGAGCGAAGAGAGAAATAGAGGAAGAGCATATGCGGGGGAAGGTAGGGGTAGGTTTTGCACTCGTGTGTGCAGGGAAAAGAAGAAAGGAAAAGGAAGGTGCAACCGCAGAGAAGCTAAAGAGGAAAAACAAAAGGACTGAAGGCTGAAGCTAAGGCTGAAGCTAAGGCAGAAGCTAAAGGAAGCGCGGCCGAAGAAGAAGGAAGAAGAAGGTGCTGCTGAAGAAGAAAAGACAAGGAGGGAGGAAGAAGCACTGTAGCAAGAGAAGGTGCGACTGTAGAAAAGGCTAAGGAAGAAGAGCTGAAGAGAAAGAACGAAAGGCAGAAAAAGAGTAAGGAACCAAGAGAAGAAAAAGAAGGAAGAAGAAGGCAAAAAGAAAGAGCTGCAGAGAAAGAAAGAAGAAAGGCAGAGAAGGCAGAAGACAAGGAAGAAAGAAGAAATCAAGGCAGAAGAAGAAGGCAACAAGGAAGAAGGAGCCAAGAAGCCAGAGTCAAAGAGGAAAAGGAGAAGATAAGACAGTAGCCGCAGTGGAAAGGAGGAAAAAAAAGAAAGAGGAAAGCTAAGGAAAGAAAGAAAAGAGAAGACTAAAGAAGAAGAAAAGAAAGAAGAAAGGAGAAGCTAAAGAAGAGAGACAAGAGAAAGAAAAGTCAAAACCTTTTTATCCAATTCTTCCCAATCTCTCTATTTTGCTACATTTTAATATCCATAAACTCCTGCATTATACTCTGAATTAGATTCTGAGTAGATTTAAGTGTTCAAATTACATTGATTGAGATTAGTGAATAAATTCCATTTGCTCCCTGTGTTCGTCTTCGGATTCAACATTCGAGTAGTAAAACTTCTTATTTGTTTATATCGCTTGATTGACTGTACTACAACGTGATTCATTTAAAACCCCGATCAAGTGCTATAAACATTTTGGCGCCGTTGTCGGGGAGCAACATGCAATTTATCACTAGTCTCCACATTATTTTTGATTACATTTGAACACTAACTTGTCCTATTTGTTTTGCTGTGATTTTTGCAAGGTATTTCATGAAGAAATCTCCCGTGCAAGTCAACCACTCCAAGACAGGGAAATTCTATTTTCTTCCCTAATCTACCTCCTAATCCTAGGAAGACAAAAGGAAGTAATCAATTAGGAATCACTTGCCCTCTTTCCATAGTAATCACAATCTTTAAGGCAAAAGTTTCCTGATTTTGCTAAATTTTTCAAATCTTACTGAAGTTGAAGCAATTTTTTTAAATCCTACCCCACAATTACCTGTGCCTAGTAGAAATCACGCTTAATTTCTGAATCTCCGTGGACTACACACTTCTTATTTTTAAGTCCAAAGAGAACTTTTGTGAAAAGAAAAGAGGATTGGAAATAGAACCAAATTAGGGTTTCTACAGTAGGGTTTTGGAGTGTTAGTTCACACGTGCCTGTTTAAGAGGAAATAAATCCACCTGCATTTGTGTGCTACCCAAGCCCTTGATTGAAAAGATCTAAGCAAGACAAACCCTAAAAATTGAACTCTTAAGTTCACTTGAACCCTAAAAGAAAGGACCTAAAGCTCTAAAAGGACAAATAGGCGAAGTTGACCCGTTGTGTCAACCAACCTCCAAATTAGGTCACAAAATCAAAACATCTAAAGTTCAAGTGAAAACCCTAAGCACCTCTGATCTTAAAAGTGGTAGACTTAAGAGGTCAAGGTCCCCATTCTGGTATACCTGGAATCTCAGTGACAAGAGAGGTTCGGTGGGGGAAACCTTGTAACCCGTGGGGACGCTCTACTGTGTAGGGGTCTTTGCGGGACTCTCCCTCTCTAGCTGCCCAGGTAATTCCCAAGTGGACGACTTTCCGATCCAGGGGTATCATCTGCCCCGAACCTCCATAGTCATCCAAACATCTTTTGGGTGCCTCGATTGGGTCAAAAACATATCCAGTCCCTCATCCCTTCTCTTTAGAGCACACACATACAATTTCAGTGGGACTCTCTATTCAGATCTATTCACTTCACAACTTGATCTTGATCCAAATTCTAATTCTACATCTTGATTCCACCATTTGATCCAAATATGCAACCAAATTACTTAGGACTACCTTTCAAAATCCTGAATCACAGAGATCCATGAGAGATAGGATGATTGAGGATGCCCTTGACTTCTATGAAATTGAATATAAACCCTCAACACCAATAGATGACATTTAGGTTAATATACCAAAAACCACAACCTTCATCATAAATTGTGCCCAAGTATTACTGACAAAAGCCACAAACGGATCAACCCGAGACATTCTCATCACAGGATATATTGAGATAGAGAAAGTACACAACTTTGAATACCTTCAATGTATAACAAATCTTGTACTTTGGGAACAACACCAAGATGATCTTGAAAAACGTGAAGAGATGATGAGATTATTGAAACAAATTATCAATCAACAATACCCGTACATACCCCAGACAGATGATGAACCATATTGGAACAATATCGAGGATCAATCTGATTCCCCAGATCTCGGGTTTGAGGCACAGAGTCGTTATGGATTCCCATCCCAGATGGAGTATAATGTGCCTGATAATGAAGAAGGTTGGGAGGTTCCAATTGTAGGAAAACACAATGTAGAGCCAACCCTAGACCATGGATCACCAAGCTTAGGATTCCAAAACTCCTGTAATGATGAGATTAGCACTGAACCTCTCGAGGGTGTGAATCCTGCCCCTTATTCTAATAAGGTGACCCTCGAATGTTATTCAGCCCGAGATTCTAGTAATTCAACCCACATCCTAAGCCTAGAATCTGGATCTGAAACTTATTGGGAAGATTACGAGGTCCTGTATGAAGAAGATCAAGTTTTCAATGAGGAATATGATTCTGGGCCTTTATTTGATGAATATCCCTCTCCAACATCCTCAGAGAAGCCAATCAATTTTTCGGAAATCATGCCAATTTACGATACAGAAACCAAGTTGGACGAGTGGGGTTGATTAGGTCTTTCCTAAAAGCCTAAAACTTGAGCCTAGACCAAATAAGGACACCTTTTTAAGCTCAGAATTGACATATAGGCTAGAACCCAATCAGGCTACTAAATCTACATCATATGACTTATTCTATGGTGGAACTCATGATCTTGAATCTCATTCAGAATGTGATTTTCGCAATATCTCCGATGATTTCAAATCTTACCATGACTTCGGAGACAATTTGCTTCCTGATTACAACAAGCCAATCTACGACCTCAACTCACATGATTCAGTCTACGACTCCAACTCTAAGGTCCCAGTTCTCGAGATCACTGATTTAAGTTTAGGTTCCAGTGACATGGAATCATTTGTTTTCGATTCTCAGGAATCAATACCAAACAATGTCGAGAGTGATTGCAACCTAGAGTTCAAATCTTTTCTCGATTTAGATTTCCCTCATCCTATGACACTCTTCAGGCATTCACTTTTGATTTTGAAAACTACTATGACTCTATACATGAGACCACTTGTAACTTCTCTCTAGAAGAGCCCTCATACACAATCCTCATTGAAGCCACCTCTTCCGAATATACAAAATCGATCAAAACCCGTTTTCAACCACGACCCGCAGCCGGACTCAATTTCTTTTCAGATTCCCCTCTAACTGAGCCGATTGCAGATGATTTAACCCCACACATACAACGGGAAACAAACATTGATCAGACTGAAAACCATGCTCCATCATTTTCTGATCACCCTTGTAGGGTTCCCACACCATGCACTGATTATTTTTTGAAGCCCTACTCTAACCAGGTTGATCCGACTCAGCCAAAACCCAAGTTTACACTTTCGCATCCATCCTAGCCTCATAGCATATGGTGGGTTCCATATCTGTTGATCTACATTTATCAATGCTCCAGATTAAGAGGTCTTGGGCTTCATCATCAGCCTATTGATCTTAACAAGCACCTGGTTGGACCAACTAGGCTCTTAATCAAGGTTCTTGTTCTACAAAACTCTGCTGATTTGACCACTCCCTCTCCATCACATTTCCCGCTCAGCTGAAGGCATTGAATTTAGCGCTTAATGGGAGGCAACCCATCATTCCAAAAACCTGAGATCCATCGATTATCCATCTGTACTCCACGTCTATTGCAGTCTGAGTTCAGCCTTAGAACAATCAATCCCACCTCTGGTACACGTACCAGAACTTGAAATTGTCCGCATCAGTCATTCCCGACCCAGTCGTCCACCCAATAAAATCCTCTTCTAAGTCCCTGAACCCAATACTGTTTCACACCCTCCATTTACAATGAGGACATTGAAAAACTTAGGCATGGGGGATGGTAAAGTGCATACATACAGAAACCAAGAAAAGTCAGAAGATTCTCACAAAAAATTCACATATGTCAAAAATACCAAAAAAATAGAAAATTATAAAAAAGAACAAAAAAACTGGAGGAGGGAGAAAAATTTTGAAGTCACATAAGCATGAGGAGGAAAAGAGAAAAATGACAAAAAGGAGCACAAAATGAAAGAGAAAAAGAATAATCATTAGTAAGAGATCAAGGAATTAACCGAAGCTCTAGACCACATCAAAGAAAAAGGAAAAATGAAAAGAATAAAATACTAATGAGACACAAAAAGAGATTAGTAGGAACGCTGACCTTAGGCCATTTGGGCTAGACTCTTAGGCTTAAAAATTCAAGTATCCACTAAGATCTAGATAATCCTCAAGAGGTTGAAGAAAATGCGAAGCTTAAGTATTGGGTCTAAGGCTTAGGGAGTATTCAACCTCGTTAACTGACCGTCAGTTTGCGGGACTCGGTAACCTAAGCACCCTAATCCACACACAGTCTTGTTCAGTGCGCATAACCATCAAAATCATGCAAAAGTGTTTTAATGTTCTAAAAAAAGTTGCCTAGAATGGGAGCGATCGATTAACACAAGTTGATTTGGACGAGTTCCCAACGCAGAGAGGCGCGAAGATGCGTAACAACATATTGTCTCCTCGGTGCTTGTCGCCTAGGATATTTGCATATCCTACTGGGGACATGTAAGCACTCTGCTGGTTCAGATACCATGGGCGGCATTATCATGAAATGTAGATTGCCAGGGTCTGGATTCGGCCACGGAACGCCATGGGTAGGATTATCTTAAAATCTCGAAAGTCAGGGTTCTGGGGGTTGCCATGGGCAATGCTATCATGAAGCATCGATTGCTAGGGACCTTTGAGGATTGATGATGGGGATGAGGAAACCAATATAGACCATGTTGAGAAGACAATCCAAAGCTAGAAATAAAAAGAAAAGAGAGATAAAACTCTCCAAACAAATAAATCCTCTATCATTCTCTTACAAAAATGCACTACAAACTGAACCAAGGCTAAAATATGTCTTAAGCATGAGTGCTTTAACCGCAGAGTCCAACAAACCCTAGGATAGTTCCTGTGGGCCTTAAAAAACTTTGCGAAGGACCAAGGCTAAGGCTATTCAGGTCCCGATCTTAGTTGGTACTTGGGTACCTCTAGGCCTATTGTCGGCATTCTGACCTAGTCACAAGAAAGAAAAAATCACTTATCATAACTGGTGAAAGAAACTCATGGTCTAGAACAGAAGTTAAAACCTTGAAATTTTGCCAAGGGACTAGCAAAAGCTAGGCATGGGGGTATGATGAGAACATCATCATGAGCCCTAACTAGCTCATTTTGACCTAAGAAAGAGAATAAAAGCTCCTACATAACCTAGAGAAGGGCCTAATTCAAGGAATAACTGTTCTGAGAAGAAAATATGAAATAAAGGGTAAAATTATAATTTTACCATTACAATACATCAACAGATTTCACAAGGGCTAAACATAGGTCAAATGATCTTAACAAGATAAAAAGTGAGTTCATTCAGTCAGAAATGGGTTCATGTGCAATCTACGAATTAAATGACATTCTGTAACCCTAAAACAGACTCACTTAATTCAACAAGGTTTTGGTCAGGATAAAAATCAAATAAACCTTGTAACATTCATGGAAAAATATCCTCTAGGGTTTAGAACCCTCAAATTGACCTTTTTAACCTATTTTGTCCTAAGTAGGGGCCCTAGCTAATTATTTGACCTAATTTGGGTTTTTATGTGAAATATCCAGTCAAATGTAGTCAAACCAAAAATATAATTTCACCATTGGATTCCTTAGGTCCAAATTAGGTTTGTACCAAAATTTGGACCTAATAGGAGGTCACCTTGACCTACTTTGCAAAATAATCCACCCAATTACATTTTGACCCCTAGCTTTTGAAAATTATTAGGCAAACTCCCCTATCTTCCTCGCCACTCTTTGCAATTAGGTCCCTATGCCATTACAGTGGAGGAATCTTACTCCAGTGATGATTCAAGGAGGATTGCTCCTCGATTCCTTAGAGATCTCCTTTTAGATTTGGAAGGGAGATTCTCTGAGGAATTCCCTATCGTCTGAACACAATTCCAAGGTTTGATTTGCACTAAATCTCTCATGCGAATGCATGAGAGATATGGGTATCTCCCACATTCCTTCTCTGGTGAGGATTCTTGCGCTTGGAAGCTTGCCTTCCAAGCACAAGAGCCTCTGATAGCACCTATAAAAAGGCCCTCATCTCCGGCCACACAAAATCAGCTTGTCTTGGCTGGAGAAAACCCTCCAACTTCATCTCTTCTCCTCCGACCAAGTGTCCATCAGGCTCCGATGACTCCTCCTCCTTTTCGTCGTTCTACCACAATACCAGTGGCAGAGACATCTTCACCTCCTTCCTCTGCGTCGTGCCATACCTGCGCACACGCCAAAAGCCCCTTCGTTGATGCCGTTCTCCCACCTCTGGAAGCTTCTTCTCCGGTGGCAATAGGTACGGCCAACCGCTCTCCTATCCCCTTCATCCACTTAGCTAGGTTAGAACTCTTCCCCTTTCTCCTCTCTTCATTTCCCCTCTCTTTCTTTTCACTTTAAACCCCTCGATGCCGCAGACCACCTCCATCTTATCCACCTCCTGCAGACCACCGATGAGGTGTCTCCATCACCTCCACACCTCCATCCTCCGTGCCAGACCCCTCATAACCTTTGCCATCACCTACTGATCATGATCCACACCTCCATCGATCGCCAACACCTCCCCAAGTGCCCACAGAACGACCTAGGCACGCACGCTTAGGCCGCCCCGCGGTCAACCACCCACCACTTTACCTTTGTTGTGCCACGGTGAAGCTGCCTGTGTGCTCTAATGGGGCCGAAAGACTGTATTCAGTGATTGCAGGTTTGAGCCTTTGCCGCCATTAGCACTAGCTTGAAGGAGCTTGTATCTTTGCTCCAGGCTGCATTGCTCCAGGTCTCCAGGTCCAGGTGACGCGAGTTAGTCTTGCGTACACATCTAGATAGAGAACGAGCTTTGAGAGAGCATCCAGCCACATCAATTAGGTGAAGCAATCACCTGCGGGCGCAAGCGAAGCGGGTAGGACTTTTACTCCCACCTCAGAAAGTCAAGAGTACGGTAAGATAAATTGAATTTGTGTTTCTAGCATGTCACCTCAGAACACGGGGTGAGGCCCCCTCTCCCACGTCACCCTCCTCGTCTGCAACCCATGCTCCTGTGGACCTGGCTGACCGACCCGTTTACCCTACACTCCTCGGGCACCACCCACGCCAGTGCGCCTAGACCCGGGTGCACGTAACCCAACCCGTATACCTGATTGGCTGGCTCTGGGTAAGCGAAGAGAGAAATAGAGAGAGATCATACGTAGGGGAGGGTAGGAGTAGGTTTTGCACTCATGTGTGCAGGGAAAAGAAGAAAGGAAGAGGAAGGTGTAGCCATAGAGAAGCTAAGGAGAAAAAATAGAAGGACTGAAGGCTGAAGCTAAGGCAGAAGCTAAAGGAAGCGGCTGAAGAAGAAGGAAGAAGAAGGCGCAGCTGAAGAAGAAAAGACATGGAAGGAGCAAGAGAAGGTGCAGCTGAAGAAATGGCTAGGGAAGAAGAGCTGAAGAGAAAGAATCAAAGGCAGAAAAAGAGTAAGGAACCAAGAGAAGAAAAAGAAGGAAGAAGAAGACAGAAAGAAAGAGTCGTAGAGAATGAAAGAAAAAAGGCAGAAGAGGCAGAAGACAAGGAAGAAAGAAGAAATCAAGGCAGAAGAAGACAAAGGAGAAGGCAGCAAGGAAGAAGGAGCCAAGAAGCCAAAGTCAGAGAGGAAAAGAAGGAGAAGATAAGACAGTAGCCGCAGAGGAAAGGAGGAAAAAGAAGAAAGAGGAAAGCTAAGGAATGAAGAGAAGAAAGAAGAAGGAAAGAAAGAAAAGAGAAGACTAAAGAAGAAGAAAAGAAAGAAGAAAGGAGAAGGTAAAGAAGAGAGACAAGAGAAAGAAGAGTCAAAACCATTTTATCCAATTCTCTCCAATCTCTCTATTTTGCTACATTTTAATATCCATAAACTCCTGCATTATACTCTGAATTAGATTTTGAGTAGATTTAAGTGTTCAAATTACATTGATTGAGATTAGTGAATAAATTCCATTTGTTCCCTGTGTTCGACCTCAGACTCAACATTCGAGTAATAAAAACTTCTTATTTGTTTATAATTCTTGATCGACTATACTACAACGTGACTCATTTAAAACCCCAATCAAGTGCTGTAAACAGACATCCTGACGGTTACATCCGACCTAGATAATTGGTTTAATTCATAGAATTTTGCTAAGGGACTAGCAAGTGCTAGGTATGGGGTTATGAAGGGAACACCATCATGAGTCATAACTAGCACAATTTGGTCTTATAAAATCAATAAAATCTCCTACATATTAGTCAGAAGGTCTCTAGAGTAAAGAGAGTTATTTTGAGAAGAAAAGGGGAAAATAGGGTTATTTCTACAATTTTACCATTTCATCACAAATACAGAATAACCACGAGGTATGCTAGAGGTTTATCAAAGGCTATTTAGTCATTAATGTCTAATAAGTGGGTTCATGCAGATAGAAACAAGTTTTTCGCTCATTTCAAGAATTAATGGACATCTAAAACCTTAAAAACAAACTTTCTTAATTAACTGAGGTTCTAACCAAGATAAAATTCACATAAATCATCTAAAATTCATAGAAAAAAATTCTCTAGGATTTGGCATCCTTGAATTTACCATCAAAACCCATTTTGACCCAAAATAGAGTTACAGATAGACAGTTGCCCTAATTTGGATTTTTATATAAATTACCCAGTCAAAATAGGTCAAAACGAAACTCCAACTTCACCATTAGATTCCTTAGATCAAAATTAGGCTTGTATCAAAATTTGGACCCAATTAGAGATTGCCTTGACCTAGTTTGCAATCTAGTCCAAGTCTGACTCCTTTTATCCCAAATAACCCCTTAGCTTTTGAATTTTTTACAAAAGGCCCCTATCTTTGTCGTAACTCTTTGTAAATATGTCCTTCCACCATTTTCTTGAAGAAATCCTACTCCGACAAGCTTTTTTTGGCAAGAACGTGGCGATTACTTGACGAATCCCTCTCAAAATTGAAAGGGAGATTCGTTAAGTAATTGCCTTCAAATCAAACATATTCTTGGGCTCCAATTCTTTCCCAATCTCTCATGCGAACACATGAGAGATGTGGGTATCCTTCGCCAGCAAGCTTTCCAAGCTTGGAAGCTTGGTCTCCAATCCTTAAAACCTCTTCCCATGGCCTATAAAAGGAGTAGGGGCAAGAACCCTAGCTCCTTAGCAAGTCTTGGATCGAGAACCTCTCTTCTCCTCCCTCTCTGGCCTCCTTCAGATTTTGCTCCGGCGACCACCTTCGATCCCCCTCTTCCAACCATCTAACCATCAAATTGGATGGCCTATCTTCTTCTCCTCTTCCTCGCGCACCTCCCCGATGAAAGGGACGATGTTCTTCTACCTCAATCATCGTCGCTGCTTCGTTGTCGTCTCCATCTTCCTCTGGCATCGATCAGCCACAACAGAAGCCCTTCGCCTATCTCCTTTATCCCTAAGTCTCTCGATGTCTCCATCCACTTTGGCAAAGCTCCAGCGACACCTAGCCACCACGCCACCGCATGAATCGCATCGCTACCACCCCAATCAGCTTCGCCACGACTCCACCGACTAAAGCCCTAACCTAATTCCACCTACTGCTCACTCCTACCCTCTGTCGAACTCCACGCTCACTGCACCCTCGTTTGAGGCTGTACGACCTTCTCACATCGGCAAACACCACCACATGGCCACCATCAAGTTTGTCGTCATCCAGCGATGCTACTGAGCTAGTTTAACAGGGTCAAAAGACCGTTCTTTGGATTTTAGGTTCATGACCTTCGCCCCCATTACTGCAGCAACTTCGAGCAAGCTCTAGCTACATTCTTGAGTCTTCAACTCTAGGTATAAGCCCCTGGCAACGAGGAACCAAAGTGCAAACGTTCTCTCCCAGCCAATTGGAGTGCTTGATTGCCCTCGAGCATGAATTGAGCAAAAAATCCCTTCACGGTAGTAGCAAGCGAAGAAGCTATGGGATAGTCCCACATCGTGAAGCAGCATACCTTTTGTAGTGCTTAAGTTGTTTTTCCACTACAGCCTCGTTGCCTCAGTAAGCACAAGGTGAGGCCCCCTTGCATGTGCCCACGCACTCCCTCACCCATGGCCACGCCACGTGGACCTAGGCTTTGAATCGTTTACATGCATACCTGGATCCGATTGTCTCTAAGAGAAGAGAAAGAAATGGAAAGGAGGAAGAAGAGAGAGGGGAGGGGGGTTTTGCTCTGCTTGTCACCACTCGACACTTAGCAATTTTTGAGGGAAGCCTTGCCTCCGCTGGTGTTGGTGCCGAGCTCTGTGTTGTGCCTTCCCTTGAGCTTGAGCAGAGAAAGGAAAGGAAGAAGGAGGGTGCCCTCTTGGCATTGTAGCAGTTGGACGGTTAAGCCGTTTGGTTGAGAGCTCCATCATTTGATCTCTGATAGGGAGTGCACTGTGCACTTATCCTACATGGATTAAACTTGGTTGATACTATAGAGATATTTGATATTATTATAATTAGGGTAATTGGTGATTCAAATCACAATTTTACCCTAATCTTTTTGCACTATCAACATTTGTTCTTATATACAGATCATTTGAGTTTAGAAATTTCATCATATATTGATATTTTGTCATAAATTTACAATTTTGAGATTTATTGCAACACTTGCACCTTGCGTTCGACCTCGGATTTCTTTCAAGGTATAAATTGTATTTTGTCACGCACTATTTTCGACTATATTACAACGAAGTGTTTTTAAAACCCTGATTCAGTGCGTAAACACCAAGTCTTAGGTAATTTTAGTGAGTCACCCTTAAGTTAGGTCTAGAATTTTTCTTGCTTGGTTGCACACTTATTCTTCTCATATTTCCTTCCTCTCCTCCCCATTCCTCCATTGCATGCATGGGTAGCGGTCCCAAAATCCACAGCTGGAGGAACCTCTTTATTCTGCCACCTCGCATAAAAAGAATTTCTTTCTCTCATTTTCTTTCCTCAAAAATGGAAAATCCCCAAAATAGGTCCTACACCGCATCAACCTCTCACCGACAAAACACTTCTGATCCACCCACTAAACCTATTTCTAACCCTTCCACCCAAAATCCGCAATCTAACTCACTTTTTAACTTACCCATCCCCAACCTGCTCGTCCTAGAACTACTTGAGATGCAACAAGGACAAAATCAAGTTCCCCTACCCAATCCCCTGTACATGATGGTTGAGAAACTGGCTCAACTACAAGAAAATCAACAAAAGTTGGCTAGGACTATAACGAACCTAGCCAACTAAGGGCAAAACCTGCCACCCCGTCAGCACCTTGTTGTTCCTCTTAAGGATTTTTACGATCCTTCCAATGATGAGGACAGATCAGGAGTGGTCATACTAGAAGGGGACTTTAAGATTAATCTTGTCGTTCTAACTTTAATCAAGCACTTCATGGCCTTCCTCAGGAAGACTCGTTTATCCACCTTGACAAACTTACTCTCCATAGACAGATGATCCGTTCTCACATTGTGCGAGAGGATTTATGGCTGATGCAATTATTCCCACTTTCCCTAAAGGACAAGGACACATACTGGTTCAGAACTATTGGCAAACCCATTACCACTTGGCCTCAGCTTAAAATCACTTTACTAAGGAAATTCTTCCCCATTGGTCATACGATTTTTCTACGATGATTTATTACAACCTTCGAACAAAAACCTGGCGAGACCTTACCTGATGCTTGGGAGAGATTCCAGGATCTTTTAAGAAGTTGCCCACACCATGAGGTTTCATTATGGCAGCTCATGCAGATCTTCTACCATGGATTAGAAGATCAACTTTGACATTTCGTCGACGCCTTGTGTGGCGGAAATTTCTTGAATAAAGATGCTGAGAGTGCTTATGATCTTTTTGAAGAAATGAGTGAAAGCTCATTTAACCATGCGTCCATGAACACCTTTAGCAGGACTACCAACTTGCTGTTTGATGTTCATGAGATAGGCACTCAATCAATCCCCACTACCCAAGACGACCTTCAAATGATTTCCCACAGACTTGACTAGATGAAATTAAAATCAGAAGAAAATCGAGGAAAGACTTACTACACCCACCCAAGTTCCACATTTGACCCCACCTAACATTATAAAGAGAGAGAACTTGCATAATCTCAATACTGTCCCTGTTGAGTATAATCAATTTTCTGAGGCTTCATATGGTTCCCTGGGAACTTGTAGTTATCCAAATCCTAACCCCACTGAGAATATTTTCACCCTCTAGGAGTAATTTAGAACTCCCTCCAACTCCAATTGGAGGAATTGCCCAACTCACTCTTGGCCCAATCAGGTGCCCTCTCAGAAACAAAACCAATTTGGAGGGTATGGGCAGAACCAGCCTTTCTATCAACCTGGGCCATCCTAAGAAGACATCAAAGCCCAGGTTATGAAAACCCTGCAGGGGATGCAAAATTAGATGTTGGAAGTAACTCGTGTTGTTACAAATCTCCATAATCAGATTGGGGTTACTTCTACCCAGAGACCTATAAGAGTTTACCTTCCCAACCCGTACCTTACCATATCAATCAGAGGAACCACTACCAGGGTGGGCACTCAAATCAAAACCATACTAATCAACCTAGCATCACAGCACTCACCAGGTTTCCTACAACATCAGGCCCCCCAACCCCCTCCAAGGAACAACCAAACTGCCAATGTAGTTACTTTACGGAAAGGGAAGGCAATCACCGATCCTGGGCCTTCACACCAACTTGATGAAACCCACACTACCCTAGTGCAACTCCACTCTCCTAACACCATCACTTAGGGTGAAAATGAAATTGATTATCACAACATGACTCCTATCCATTTTCCCCAAGCTCTTCACTCCACCACCAATAGAAGAAAAAAATCTGAGCCCACAAATGAGGAACTCATGGAATTATTTGGGCAAGTTCAGATCAACATCCCTCTCCTAGACACAATCAAATATACCCCTGCCTATGCTAAGTTTTTGAAGGATCTCTGCACTCCAAAAAGGCATAATAAAAACCTAGGAAGAGTTCATCTTTCGATGATAGTAAGCTTTGTCTTATAGAGCAAGCTGCCTCCTAAGATGAAAGACCCGGGTGAGCCTTTGATTTTTGTGATTATTGATGATACTACATTTAACTGCACCCTTCTTGATCTCGGTGCCTCAGTCAATTTCATCCCGACAGTTCTATCCGAGGAATTTAAGATCGATGATCTCAAGCCTGTCGAGGTTACCTTACAATTATCTAACTAATCTATGATCAAACCTCAAGGGATTGTCGAGGATGTCCTTGTCAAGGTTCAGAATTGTGTCTTCCCCATAGATTTTTTGGTCCTTGACATTGAGGTACTCAAATCTCTAATCAATGCCCCTATCATTCTTGGATGATCCTTTTTGGCCACCATGAAAGCAAATATAAATTTTCATATGAGTAAAATGGATATCACTTGTGCGGGCCAAACAATTACTCTAGATATTTTTAAATCCTTTAGGAAATTCCATGACGATGATGACTTCTTCGAGGACTCAGGTATTGAAACATCCAATTTGGTGGAGGAAACAATGCTGATAGATTCTCTTCCCAACCATATTTTTTTCTAGGATTCTGACTCTAAATTGGTGGTCGGCGACATCAAAGACCTAGAGCCTTGTATTCATTGAAAATCTCTTCTTGACTATTCACAAGACCCGCCTACTCTAATTTCACCTCACCCACCCACTCTAACTTCAATTCAACCTCCTACCCTAACTTCACCCATCCTTCATCTCGCTAACTTCTCCCCCAGTCCCTTTCCCCTAGACCTACCATCTGTTCCCCCTAAGCATGGCCTTCTTCCTGAACTAAAACCTTGGCCAGACTCGGGTATTTCTTCTATTTTTCACACTCATTTTAGTCACCCTACCACCATTTTCAATTCAAGGGACTAAGAGGAAGATTGCATTTTACAGCATGTCTAACTATCTTCACGATTGACCATCTTCCATGTATTACTTCATGCTCGACTAAATGGCATTAAAGACAACACTGGTTGGGAGGTAACCCAGCAACATTTTCCTTTTCGCCTTCAATTTCTTTTTCAGGTTTTTCAAAACTTTGACTCTATCCTAACTTCCTCTCTCAGGTGATATCTTCTCATATTCTTTTCCTTTGGAAAGGGACTTGCAAAACTTAAGCATGGGGGGTACTTCAATTTTGCTAGGCATTTCATTATTTTTCAGAAACTAAAAACATTAAAATATTTTGCATTCACATAATTTACATCTACATATGCACTCTATTTGCATAACTTCTAAAAAAATGCTTTGAGAATTTTTAGTGAAAGAAAGGACCAATGGTTGAACTTTAATTCAAACTAGGTACGCCTGGGGTTTAATCATTAAAAAACTAAGGATGAAGTTGCGGATTCATTTTTAGATGTTTTAGGTCAAGAAACCCAAACTAGATAAGGTATCCTACAAAGAATTGAATCCTAACACTTGATGATTCAAGTAACCTGACTTTGCTTAGAGACCTAGATAGTACTTGACATAGCTCTCAATCCAAAAATTTGTTTTTCATTTGAAAATCTCATGTCAAACATTTCATACACAAAGCCAACACTACCCAAGCCAAAAAAACATCTAAATAATTAAAAAACTCTTGCAAAATCTTAGTAAAAGATCAAGACAGATGATTGGTTTCAGTTCCCACCACCGAGAAGGAAAAATACTTCCTTTAAGGACACGATGTCAACATGTTACCGCTTTGGCACTGCTCTATATCTATATTGCATATCTTTAGATGGAACATTAAGGTGAATTTTGCAGCTCAGGTGTCTTGGACGGTGCTCTATCCATAGCGTCAGAGCAAGGGATTGAGTTTACTTGGAGCGCCCATTTACACCGCATTGTGTTTTGGGGTTGTGAGCTCCTGGGGTGTGTCTTGGATAGTACTATCTCGAAGTGCCAGTGGCAGAGCCCCCTCGAGGATTGGTAATGGGAATGATGATCCAGACACATCTGTGGTAGGACTAAGCTAAGGCTAAGCATGGGGGAAATAAATTAAAAAAAAAAGTTTCAATAACACAACCTTATCTCAATAATGTTAGCATATCACAAAGCACTGACACCTGAATTTTCATCAACTTGCGATTTATAGATCGAGCTCATGAGCTAGGGAAATCCTAGCAGCAAAAATGGGCTTGGGATATTTCAATTAAAAAGGAGTTAAGTAGCAAATTCTTAAAGGATACAGTGGTCCTGATTAATCTAATCATTGAATCTAAAGCTAAGTCCAGATGTTTTACCTTAATAAACCTCATGCCTACCTTAACCAAAAATCAACCAAGGTCCTATCTTGAACTTTTTCCTCAAAACACAAAAAGATTATTTCTTGAGAAATAATGTGGTGCAGTCACAATTTTTGCTAAGGGACTAGAAGAAAGATAAGCATGGGGGTGTGATAAATGTCAGTTTATCACCATCCTTAGCATCCCATTCACATCTAGTTCCTAAGATTTTGTCAGCTGCATTGCACTATATCGTTGCATTTAGCATGCATGTGCATTTAGGCCTTAGAGCATACATTAGCTTTCATTTCACATTGTCATACATAGTGTACATTTGAATGCCAGGGATGAATGCATTGGAAATTAGAGAAACCCAGGCAATATGGAAGGCACTTGGAACATTTGTGAAGATAGAAGCTCCAATAGCTGGACCCCAGCTCAACTCAGCCAGATCCAACTCAAATCCAGCTCCTACCCTATTCCCTCTCCACCTTAATTGTCGCCCACCTAGATTAAAACCACCAACCTTTAGTGCCTAAAATACACTCCTTGGCACCCTTTCATATGGCACCAAGGAAGCTTCCTAACCATCCTTCTTGGCACCCTTTCACATGGTGCCAAGGAAGCTTCCTAACCACCCTCCTTGGCACCCTTTCACATGGTGCCAAGGAAGCTTCCTAGCCACTCTCCTTGGCACCCTTTCACATGGTGCCAAGGAAGCTTCCTATCCACCATCCAAGCCACCCTCCTTGGCACCTTTTCATGTGGTGCCAAGTGTTGGGTCGGTAGATTGCATGTTTTGAAATCATTTGTGATTGTTCGTAGTATAGTTGCGAAATCTGGTCAACAAAAATATTTCTATATTAACGAGAGTTTGAGCCCCGGTCGTTCATCTCTAGGAGGCGTTTAAGGAAATGCTAATCTTGATTTTGATCTTTTCCTCTCTACTCGCTTAAAAATGCATGCCAATTTGTAATTATTTACATATTCATGCATGACATGCTATTGCAATAATATCAGAAATCAAAGCAGGCAACTTATTATCATAAGAAAGATATTGCAAGCAAGCTCATGGTGATTTTTCACACATAGATATATATAGAAAGAACTCAGATATTTTTCATTGATTGCATGATGCCGGTTACAGAGCGAAGCTAGAGGAAATCTTGTACATGAAAGCTTAAATGATTACTAGCTATCAGAAAATGCGTACACGTGCGGATTACGGGAGATTGCACATACACCATGCAGGAGGGAGAGAGATAGATACACTACTAAGCATAAATAAGGCAGATAAAAATTATGAAGAACTATGATCTACTTAGCTAGTAGAGGGAAGGGCATTTGGAGGTGGTCTCCAATGGCCTTTCAGTGGAGGTATGGAGAAGAAATAGGGGCAGCCAATGGTGCTTAGGCCGGCCCTTGTAGGAAGCAGGGAGAGATGACCTTGGCTTGGTGTGAAAGTGGTGGAGTCATGGTGGTGGAGCTCCTGGAGATGGAGGTAGAGTGGAGGTGGACTTATACTAAATGAAGGTGGAATGAAGCCAATTTGCATGATCAGTGCAAATGGCCACCTATGGGGTCTTTTTATAGACCCTTGGCATTCTCTCTAGAGAGGTGTAGAACTCTCTAGAGAGAGCCCCATGTGTAGCCATCCAAGGGAGGTGAGAGGTGGTTCTTAGATCCACAAAAAGTGGATCTAAGAGAAGACCCTAGGTGGTGACACCTTTGGAAGAGTCTAGAAGGCTCTAGGTGGTGTGGGGGTGCGTGAATGGGTGTGTGTGTGTGTATGGGTGTAACCTAGGTGGCTAAGTGGTCTAGGTTAGGTCCTAAGGGGTTTGGGTTAGGGTAGGTCTCAAATTAGGGTTGCAAACCCTAATTTGCTAAGGAGAAAGTGCAATTAAACATGATATAAGTTTAATTGAGTGAGTGTGAACTTAATTGAGAGTGAAATAACTCAATTAAGTTGAGCTTAGGTCAATTGGACTCTTACTGAGTCCAATTGAACTTATGTGGGTTAAGATCTAAGCTCAATTGGATTCTATGAGTCCAATTGACTAGGCAATTGTAATTGACTATGATCCAAGTCAATTAGGCTTACTGAGAACCTAATTTGGTTCTTAGGAGGGTCTAGAGATGGTGTACTAGGTTTAAGGTACCTTAGTTTAGATTCCCAGGGGGTTAGAATTGGGTTTAGGGACCTAAGAACTCAAAATCCAAGCTTGAATTCCAAAACAGGAACTGGAGAGCAGTTCCTGACGTCTAATAAGAGTATCAGATGACTTATACCCAAAAATTAGAACTCTAGACCTCTTGTTTGGATGTCCAATTTGAGTCAGGAGGGAATCAGGGTTTTAGATGTCTGACCAAGTGTTTGGACATCCAATAACACTGCAAACAGGGGTTTAAGGTGTACGAGTTGTGGCTAAGGGTCCTGGATGGTGAATAACTTATCTGGATGTCCAGATAAGGGCTGAAACTAGGGTTTTGAGGTTTCCTAGGCTATGGTGAACTAATCTAAGGGTGGCTAAGGCTTAGGAAGGCTTCTAAGGCTATCCTAGGGCTAGGAACGAACCTAAGTTCTTCATAATTTAACTCTGCCTTATTCTTACTTAATAGAATAACATATCTCAACCCTTACATTATTTCTCTACTACATTTATTCTAAGGTCTTCCGCTTCAGCTCTAATGTAGCACTAGCTTCAGGTCCAAGTTCAAATCCAGCTCTTGAGCTTCTTATTACCTGTAATTTTTATAATGTACTTAATTAGTACATTATATCATTATTTCATGCATAGCTAAAGGAAAGCAGTAAAGATGCAAGTAATGCTTATGCATGGATGAATTACACTAGCTTATGCTAAGTTCTAGCCTAATTTAGGTCAATTAAGACTTATGATTACTACACAATCACCAGGGAAGCTTCCTAGCGACCATCGAAGCCACCCTTTTTAGCTCCCTTTCAAATGGCACCAAGGAAGCTTCCTAACTACCATCCATACTAGCCTATAAAAAGACCCCCCATCCTACCATTCAAACCATCCTTGGCAACCAACAATTCTCCCTATCAAACACCTATAGCCACCATACATCCTACGACTAAGAAAGGAGGAGAGAAGAAGATTAAGGGAGCAACCTACTCGCTCCCTTGGTGCCTTCTACTTCATCTCTCTCCTTTCTTGTGCCACTCCTGATAGGATCTAAAATATGGAATATATATATGGCTATGCGCACAAACACTCAAGAACAATACTAGTAATAACAAGAAAATTTGCACAATCAATCAAACCACAGAAATAGGCACAATATGTATAGTGGTTCCCCTCCCTTGGGTACTCCACTACCTAAGCCTCCCAGCTTAGGGTTTTTAACCCGATTCTCTCAACCCCGAGAGAATCAATTTACTAAACCGAGGTAATTAACGGGTTACCTCAACCCAAGTACAAAAATGGGTTTGTTACAACCCAACGAGCAAATGCTCAAGAATAAATGAAATACAGGTGTAAGAAAGAAGAGCCTAGAAAGGATGCGAATCGTGTTGAATTGCATGAACAAAACACGTCAATGTGTTTGCAAACCCGTAACACGATTGGAAAACAGCAAGCACGATTTCTTCTCTTGAATATGTGGTGGAAAATATGAATTATATGCTCTAGAAATTTCTCTTATGTCTCTTCTATATCTTGTATGCAAACTAAGGGTCCAAGGGTTTATTTATAGATTTAGGACCTTAGTGGGTCGTCTACTAGACGTTGGGGTTTAAATCCCAACGTTCATATAGCAAAAATTAATTTTCTAACCGTTCAGTTTTGAGTCAATGGCTACCTGGTACCAGTACTAAAGTACCTATACCGATACTAGCAGCTCACTGCCACTAGTACATGAGTCCTGGTACCGGTACTCATCATGGGTACCGGTACTTGTGACTCCCAAGTTTGAAATTCCTTGGGCACAGTAACCTACTTGTACCGGTACTCATCATGGGTACTAGTACTTGTAAGGTTCAGGACAAAATAAAGGCTTCAACCTGTGGCCAACATGTACGGGTACTCATGGTTGGTATCGGTACTTGTTGTTCACAGTTTGAGATGAATTCTCAAACCTATGCCTTGCAAATACCAGTACTGATGAACAGTACCGGTACTTGCTTACAAGTACCTG
The DNA here is from genome assembly GCA_037157565.1 of Thalassia testudinum. Classification (NCBI taxonomy): domain Eukaryota; kingdom Viridiplantae; phylum Streptophyta; class Magnoliopsida; order Alismatales; family Hydrocharitaceae; genus Thalassia; species Thalassia testudinum. Next base: position 64,996,817 of record JAZHRO010000055.1, read on the forward strand.
TTTTAAGCGCTTTAATCCATTACGTACTTTGAAAATGTTTGCAATATAAATTAATCCTAATTTATCTCTACTTGATTTTACGATCTAAGTTATGATTCTTTGTTAAGAGGCATATACAATTTATAAATATAAAATCTAAATTAGAGAAACTAAAGGTCGAAGATGATCTTCTTCTCCTCAACTCATCCTTGTCATCCTCCATGACATGATCTTTTTCTTATCACCATCATGCCTCCATCATTTCTTGTTTGCCTTGCTCCTTCACCTAAATATGAAAAACACTTAATGGCAAACATTAATCCATAATAATTTTTTTAACACCAAAACAAGATATGGAACAAGGTTCCAACAACTCTAAGGAGCAAGCTCTTCACTAAGGAGGTCGGCCAGGTTTGAGGAAAGAATGGTGGACGTCCACTCCTGAGAGGAGCAACTCAAGGAGCTAGAAGGAAGTCTTCTTCAAGTTTGGGAGCCACCATTCTTGGAGCGAAGGTTGCCTCAACTACTAGGGAGAATTTTTTATTTTTTATTTTATTGTATTTTAATTCTTATTAAGCATTCATCTACCTAGGGATTAACTAAGTGGAACCTCTACTTAGTTGAGCTCCCTAGGTACTTTGTAAACATTTCATTTTAATAGCAAAGTGCCTTTCTTCATTCTTGAATTTTCAATTTCAAGTAGAATCTTTATTTATTTTAGTGCATCGCATCTCTCTTCTAATTACTTGAGGCGCACTTGCCTAGGGCGAGATTAGAAGAGAAGACTTCTCTTGTCACTTAGGTTCTAATTGTTAGGTATAGTTTCTTTAGCATAGTTCTATCATCGCATTCATATCCCGCTTATTTCCAAACATAAAAATTCACAAAAAGAAAATTAAAAAAAGAGAAGTGTTGATTGAGAGGTGAGAGAGAGAATCACTTATTTGACTAACAAATTGGCCTCCTTGGATGACCCTAGATACCACCACTATCTAGGAATATAAATTTAAAAGCTGGTTGGTTCTATGCATTGCAACAAAATTAAAACCCTTATTTATAAAACCGTCAAATCTCGCATCAAGCACGTAAAATTGATCAACTCTTAACTATATAATTCCCTGATAGTGGAGTATCCAGGGTTGTCCAAGGAGGTAAATTGTTAGTCAACAAGATGATTCTCTCTCTCACCTCTCAAATCAACACATGTATTTTTGTATTTTTCTTTTTTTTTTTAAGTTTTCAAAACAATCGCATACTTGAAAGCAAAGATTAACTAAAGATATGCCTATCAACTACTCCTAAGTGATAGGAATGAAATCCTCTATTCTAAACTCACCCTAGGCAAGTGTGCCTAGGGTAATTGAAAGAGAAGAGTGTGCTCTACAACTATTAGAAGCAAGAAAAACTCACTAGCTAGAAAACAAGAAATTGAATGCTAGGAAAATGTATGATAGGTACAAGAATACTTCTTACATGAAATATGAAAACACTAGCTAATACAAGAATTGCAAAGATAAAGAAGAAGGGATCCTCTGGCTGAAGTCTTGGATAGCCTTGCTCCAAGTGTGATTGCTCCCGCACTTAAAAAGGTTTCTCCTCAACTTCTTCTTCAAGTAGTCCTCCCCCAAGCTATCCTCCAAGGTGGGCGTCAACCACCTTGCTCCTCCTCATGCCTGGCCATCCCCTCTAGGTGAAGAACTCCTCCTCATTGGCATGGCACAAGGAAGAGGAAAAAAGAGGAAGAAGGCACCAAGGGGGCGGGTAGGTTGACCCCTTAATATTCTTCTCTTCTTCTTCCTTGGTCGTGAGATGTAGGTCATGTAGGTGGGAAAAACTAATGCAGAAGATGATTGTATGGTGGTGGTTATGGGGGTATTTGTAGGAGTGGAGAGGTGGTGGTTGGCGTGAATGAGATGAAGGGTTAAGATGATTTGATGGAGGTGGTTGGTAGATCCTAAGGTGGAGAATTGGTGGTGCCAACATAATGGTTGCAAAGGGTAGTTAATGGGTGAAAGGGGGCCATCCAATGTGGTGGTTACCACCTCAATTTTGGTGCCGAAAATGGGTTTCTAGAAGGGTTCTCTTTGGCACCAAAATTGGATGGTGTAGATGGCCTTAGAAGATGATTGGATGGTAGGGATGTGGTAAGGTTTTGGAGGGAAAAGTGGTGCCAAATTAGGGATGGTTACGGAGGGTTTTGGCACCACTTTTGTGGTGCCCCTTGGTGGTGGTGGTGGGATGAAGGGTGGTGTTAGGGTTGGCACTAAAAAGAGTAGGACTAGGGGAGCTTAGGTGGACTATGGGTAGGCTTATTTAGTGGAGCTAGTTAGGTGGGTTTTAGCGTTAGGTTGGAATTCCATAGAGGTGGACTAGCTAAGCTAAGCTTGCTAAGCTAGCTTAGCTAGTAGATGAGTGGAAAAAAGAGGTACAGGGAGCTAGGGTTTTTGAGGTAAGGAGCAGGAAGGAGTTGTATTGAGCTACACTAGAGCTGATGTCTGCTGAAAGGAGCTAAAGTGGAGCTCAATAGCTACCTTAGCTAGCTAGTTCTTTGGTAGTAGCTAAGCCAAGCTAATCTGAGCTAGCTTTCTTCTAATCTGAGTTGAGGTTTGCTGGGTCTAGTTTTATTGGAGATTACCTAGCTAGCTGGACTAACAGCTTAGGTCAAGCAGCTTAGCTCAACTAAGTTGAGCTGAGTTGAGCCTCTGAGAGCTAGAATTGAGTTGGCCTAAGCTGGTTGATGACTTCTTCAGCTGACTAAGTCTAGCTAGTTGATGGCAATAGCTAGTCCTAGTCAAGTAGAGCTTCTAATGAACTGTTCTGAGCTGAAAGAGCTGGAATGGAGCTAAGATCAACTGTTATGAGCTAGTTTGAGCTACCATTCAGCTGAGTTGAGCTGAATGGAGCTGCGGTGAACAAACTTGAGCTACCATTCAGTAGAGATGAGCTGAATGGAGCTAAGGATGAGTTGATCCAATTAGGAGCTAGGATCCAGCTGGGATGAGCAAGATTTAGTTGAGATTCAACTGGTATGAGCTTCTCCTTCATCTTCTACCTTCCTGAGTGCCAAGGTTTGCGGGATCTGACTTTCTGCCTGTCCCTAACACTCAAGTAAATGCATTAAAAATACAATAAGATTGAATGCATACCTAACCTAAGTAAATGCCTAAATGCAGCTCAAAAATCCATTTGCAGAGTTAAATCCCTAAGAGCTAAATCAGTTTTAAGGTATAAGAATGACGATAAGCTAATGTTTATCTGGCGATCCAGTCAATCCCCATCCTTTTCCAAGCCTGCATCACAAATGGACACTGGAAAAAGAGGTGCTAGACGTCTTCAAGGCTCTGCCACAAAGAGGACATATCAGGTCATCCATTTGGGTCCATCTCGCTCTCCATCGCTTCATCATAATTCTCCCCCTTCTCACCAATAAGGAGAAGATCTTCACCTTCAAAGGGCACTCCTCTGTCTCGAGCAATCTATAGTCATACAAGAAATCGATGTCCGAGCTGACCGTACCACTCCCCAATCTGAGGAAGACCTTTGCCTTTGAGAAGTCCCCTTCCTCCCAGAAAAAAGCTCAAAACCATCCTCTGATGCCCAACATTCCAGCTCTTGTAACAACCGCTAGAACTCCTCGCATCTCTAGTTGGAGAGGCCCCCCAAAAGGCTGGACACCAAGCTCCATCCCAACAACTTCCCACCATGGCCAACAGGCCCACAACACTCCCAAAAAGGTGGGGGAGCCTGTCTCAGAGGGTATAGCCAACCCCTTGCTAGTCATCCTGCCAGAAATGAAATGCATCCATCCCCCAACGTAGGGAAGAAGAAATCGCGCACCTTCATCACCACCGTCGCCAAACCTCTAAGAAAGTGGGAGGCTCTGAGAGGAGGGGAAACCAATGGCCTCCACAGCAGAAAAGGGTTGTAGCAGTGCCGCATAACATCACCAAAAAGGCCCTGCTCCTACCACATCAACCTGGTGATCCACTTCCTGAGGAGGTTGATGTTTACCTTGTCTACATCCTTAACCCCTAGACCCCCTTCTAAAGCTGGTCTACACACCTCCTCCTAAGCCACCAACCTCGCCCTTTGCCACCTGACCCCACATTAGCCTAGAAGAAATACGTCATCAACCCCACAATCTTCTCAATCAGGCATGGCAATCCAAAGATCGAAAGGAAATACGATGGTATGGAAACCAGAACTACCTTCACTAGTGTCAGTCTTCCACCTCTAGATAGGAGTCTGGAAGACCACCCCACTGATGGTAATGTCATCATTTTCCATAACTACCTTGAATTAGTTGGAATCAAGAGATAAATGCTTCTAAATGATCGCCTGAGTACAATAATTCCACTCAGATTTGTTTTGAGAAGAAATAATAAAACATGGTTAATTCTACTGTTTTAACAACAAATCATGAATGCATATTAACCACAGAGTCACCCATAGGTTAATTAAAGGTTAATTGAGCATTAAAATCCAAGAAGTGGGTCCATATTGATTAAAACAGGGTTTCACATATTTTGAGAACAAAAATAGTACACAAAACCCTAATTATCGACTTCGCTTAAATCAAATAGGTTTTGGTCGAAATAAAATTATTAAAAACCTCCTAAAAGTCATAGAAAAATATTCTAAGATTTTTGCTACCTTTGGTTTGACCATCTGAACCCCTTTTAACCTAGAATAGTGTTTCAGAGGGGATTTTACCATAATTTGGGCTTCTGTGCAATTTACCTAGTCAAACGTAGTCAAAACTCAAATTCGAGTTCTCCATTAGATTCCTTGGGTCAAAATTAGGTTAAGACCAAAATTTTGGCTAAATCAAAGTCCATCTTGACCTAGTTTGCAATTCAGTCCCAAAAATCTCTATTTCTTAAAACCAAACCCCTAACTTTCAAAGTTTCCTACAAAAGGGCCCTAGAATTCTCGTCTTCCTTGTGCTTGGGTCCCTTCCATCATTGATGAGTCAACCGAGCAAGCACCGACCTTTGTCCAACTTGAAACCTCATCAAATCAGCACCAAATCCCACTAAATTTGGTAGGATTGGTGTTTAGATGGTGGAGAATGATTTAAACAAGATTCTAGACCCTGATTGGGATCAAAGATACTATGCAAATTCAAGAAATTTTTGGGTTCTCTTTTGATTCCTAAACCAACCCCTACGACTTAAACCTCCCAAATTGAGCACGTTCGAGCTCTATAAGAACTCCCCTAAGTCATAGCACTCGAATTAGTTCGGTTAGGCCATAGAAGTCCTTCCTCTTCTTCTCCGGCCGCCTCCGCCGTGACTCCAAAGAGCTTCCTCAATAGCTTCCTCAGGCCAGCCAATGGCCAAATTGGCCGGTCCTCTTCCTTCCTCAGCCGCATCCGCTCCTCACCGGTCAAAGCAGGGGCTACCTTAACCCTTCTTCCTCTCCACTCCTCTCATCGGAGGCCTTCATCCATTCCACATCTAGCCATCACACCAGTGTGGAATCCTTGCCCTTTCATCCCTACTTTAGGATCAATCTCTTCCTCTCCCTCTCTAGATCCTCCCCATCTCCTTTAATTCCCAATTCGATCGCCATTCAACTGCCTCCCCCTTCGTCTTCTCCAACGTTAGCCGTGCCTCCAATGAGTACCATACGCCCAACAACCACCACCAGAAGCTTCCCCATCCACCACAGACCAAAAGCCCTCTCTAAATTAGAAGCTTCACCCACTCATTCACCCCGCCAAATGACCCATCCTTCTACCGTCTCCTCCGATGTCGTCCGACCATGACCGACCTCCACCCAACAAACAAACACCATCACTGATCTGCACGATCTCTGGCGACACTAATGAATGTATTAATTAGGGCTATTAGCCCATATTGCTATTAACAGTCTTCTCCGCCACCATCATCTTCCTCGTCATAGATCGCCATTCTCCGACCATTATCCCACCACTACACCACAACCAATAGTTGTGGATTGAAGCTGTGAAGCCCTTTAAGCTTCCAATTGGAGAAAAGACCCCAGTAGCAGCTTAAATTGCGAAGACTTCTCCATGCTGTGTCGAGCAAAGGAGAGAGGTAACATTAGTCCAACATTGGATGCTAGCGAACAAAAAATAATGTATAAAACACTTTTGTGGTATCCGCTGATCACCTTTACACAGAAGGGGTGAGGTCCCTCCCTCACATGCCTCTCACACCTCGCTTACTGCCAAAGCGGTGAGCCTGGTCTCCCATACCCAGCTCCGATTACCTGACATTGTGCTTCCTCGTATACCCAATTTAGGAAAGAAGAGGAAAAACAGAAGACGGTGGGGGGTGGTTTTGCATTAGGATGCATGCATGTGCCTCAGAATGAATGCCCATATGAGTAATACTTAGCCATATTAAGCCTTCCTTAAGGCTCTGTGTTGGTTCTGTGCCTTGTGTTGAGACTTGGCGACTTAGGTCATCTGATATTAGGGTCTAACATCTAGTTGTGGTACTATGGAGTTATTGAATAATTGGTTGACATGGCAAGTGGTTGAGAAACACTGTAGAGAAATTGAATTGGTTGATACATTGGGATATGTGCTTGATTATGGAAATAACTTGGTGATTCAAATCACCATTTTTTTAGGATTTGAATTACTCTTTTTATCCCATTGTTTCCTGAGATACTATTGAATACCATTTTGAGTAGATTTCATTCATTGAATATCTTTATTGTAATTGATCATTCTGCTCGTTTATTTCGTATATCTTGACTAGTGTTGTGAATTTCATATTTGCTTCCTGCGAACGTGCTCGAACTCATTTCAGTTTACGAGCACTTATAAATTTAAATATTGATTCTCTTTTATTTACTGTAATACAATGAATATTTGAAACTCAACAAAAGCTTGCCAACAGTTGCCAACCACCCCACAATCCTCTCCAACAGACGAATCCAATCTTGCAACCTGAAGCACCGATCTAATAATGGAAGCCCCAGATAGACCAATCTGATAATGGAAGTCCCAGATAGACCAATGACAAGGAAGCCAACTCTATCCCCAAAGCACTACGCACCTTCTTTGTCTCTATGACCAACAAGTTATATGAGACAAAACTTGACTTCCGATAATTAATATGCAGCCTCGACGCCTCGCCAAAAAGCTCCAGAACAATTCTAATCCTTATGGCCTCCAGATTTGTACCCTCGACCAGAAATAGTGTATCATTAACATACTACAGGATTGCTATCCCCCTGTCCTCACCAACCATAAAGCCTTTAATCTTACCCTTAGCATAAGCCCTATGTGCTGCCCACGTAAGAGCATTTGGCACAAGTACAAATAGCATAGGTACTAGAGGGAAACCCTATCTAACCCCCCTCCTAGGCTCTACCCATCCTATTGCCAGGTTCCCATTGATCAGGACTAAAAAGGAAGTTGTTGTCACACACCTCTTCATCCAATTAATCCAAACCACAAGAGAACCCCTCCTCAACAAGGAAGCCCATAAAAAATCCCACTGTACTGAGTTGTATGCCTTTTTAAAGTCAACCTTCTACAGAAAGGCCTACTTCTTCACCCTCCTCCAAGTCGCCCATGTCTCCAAGGCAACCACAAAACCATCCAGGATTATTCTCCTTAGAATGAGGGTCGTCTGTATTGGGGAGACTAAGTCTCCAAGAAGATCCTTGAGCTTTTTGGCCAAGACCTTAGCCACAACAAGGTAAACGGCAATTAACAATGCAACCAGTCTAAAATCTTGGATCGCTTCTGCTCCTTCCATCTTAGGAAGCAAAAACAAGTAGCATATGTTTGATTTATCGAAACCACTGTTCCCAGCCACAAACTCCTCCATTATCTGCTTCACATTCACCCCCACCAGAGGCCAAAATTCCCTAAAAAAGAAGATAGGGAAACCATTTGAGCCAGGACACCCTTTCACATTCAGGCTCCTAACTACCTGTCTCACCTCATCCTCTGAGAAGCAAGTAGTGAGTCTCTCCGCCTAAGCACATAGGAGATCCACATTCTGGAGCATCTTCCCTATTGCATGCTGCTAGGATTGCAACAAGAAGTGCGACATAGATGGGCATCCTGGTCTTCGAGTGGATGAGTGATCGCTAGGTTTTTCGCTTTGCAAATGATGTCAGAAAAATATGTCGTCGCAATATGTAATGTGGTAGAAAAAAACCTTGATCAAAGTTACTAAAATATTGAAATAATACCACACTTCAGGTCGTATCCATAGGGAGACATAGAACCAATAAGATCACCAATAATCATGTTCAAGAAAAATAAATTGAGATTGATATCCATGCATCATGAGAGGAAAGAAAACAAAATACATTAACTAGTAATTCCAATCCTTCAATATTGTCACAAATAACCAAGAATAGAAGGGCTTCCCACAAATTTACCATAATAAAATAACCAATATCAAAATCCCATTCTTTGGCAATGGCAATCAATGTAATTTTTAATGGAGTCAAAAATAGAGGATTGGCTACCGGCGCATGCACGTGGAGGAGGAGAGGATAGTCAGGATTGCCGTGCTCGAAGGAGGTCAAAGATGTGGAGAGGAATTCGATGGCGGTGGTTGGACGACAAATGGTGGACGGCGGCGGTCGAACGGCAAGAAGATGCTTGCCGGTGCTGGGTTGGGCACGCACGCACCTGGACTGTTGTTGGCGGTTCTGAGGGCGTGGCTATGCTTGAGAAGGTGAGGCAAGCTCTATGGAGTCAACGGTGCAGAGTTTCGAGGTGGCGGCTTGACGTGGTCTCGTGCGTGTGTGTTAAGAGGTGTCGTTATAGTTGCACTTGATACGTCGATTTTAAAAGAAGTAAATGGAGGTGAGTCCAAGTGTCGATCTCAGGGAGGCATGGAAATCGGGTTTTGTTTACCACTTGTTGTCACGAAAAAGGCAGAGTTTTTCTTGCGAAAGAGACGATTTTGAAAAGCGAGAGATAGAGAGAGTTTAGGGTTAGAAAGCTCTTGGTTTTGATCATGCACTTTAAACAGAAATTAAAATGGCGACTAAACGAAAAATAATTTCATTAAACATGCATTCATAGTTCATGGTTTACAACATTAAATACATGCTTCAACAAAAGTAAATGAAAGCTTAAAAGAGAGAGAGAGAGTGGAGAGCGACGAGGCAGCCACGGAGGTGGAGGAGGCTCCGTCGGCGGCTCGTCGTCTCCGGTGATTACAAGAGTGCCTAAAACTAGCTAGGAGAGGAGTGGAGTAGTTGCAAGTGGGAGAGGATGCCTTGAATGGTGGTAGAAGGGGGTTTAAATAGAGTTAAGGGCCTCCTAGAAGAAGAATGTGCTTTAGCGACATCCAGAACGTCGCTAAAACCGCTTCCAGATACGTCGGTGAAGGCCTTCTGCCGCCGGTTGATAACACCACGCAAGGGGGTAGTAATTAGGTTGAATATGGCCCATCTTTAGAATAAAAGGCACAACATAAAGTAGAATAGGAGCATTGCATGCATCAAGTACCAAGATTGCTTATAAACTGTATTAATGGCCATTTGTGTAAAGCATTTGTCAAAGCAGTCCTCAGATGAGCAATTGGACCACACGGATGGATTCAGGACGACGAACGGAGTCTAACGGACTCAAGATCGGCCAAATTCGACATCCGGAGCTCCCACAATGGGCCCAAGAAATCCTGACTGTTGATCTGGAGATCAACGGCCTAGAACGCGCCACGTCGCCCCGCCCCCGCCGCTCGCACGCCCCCAAGCCAGCCAAGGACGCATCTCGGCCGTTGATCTTCGATCGAACGGCCGAGATCCGCGCGCTCGCCCGGGGTCGCCGCGACAAAGCGCGGGCGTGGCGCAACGGTTAGCGCGCACGCCCGCGTCGCGGCGACGCGCGTTCGAATCGCGCGGAGCGGAAATCAATTGCGAGCGAAGGGCGCGGCAAAATTGAGCCGCGCGATCAGAAGCGAGCGGCTAGGATTGCGCCACGCGGCGCGACGACAGCCCCCACCTCCCACGCGCGCGCGCACGCCAGGCGGAAACGCGCGCGCGCACGCGCGCCCGTAGCGCGATCCTAGCACAGGCGCGGGAGGATCTCAGCCGTCCGATCTTCAATCGGACGGCTCTCGTTCGACATCCACGGATCGCGCCTGAAGAGAGAGAGGGGCGAGCGGCTGACCGGCGGCAGGAGGGCTTCACCGACGTATCTGGAAGCGGTTTTAGCGACGTTCTGGATGTCGCTAAAGCACATTCTTCTTTTAGGAAGCCCTTAACTCTATTTAAACCCCCTTCTACCACCATTCAAGGCATCCTCTCCCACTTGCAACTACTCCACTCCTCTCCTAGCTAGTCTTAGGCACTCTTGTAATCGCCGGAGACGACGAGCCGCCGACGGAGCCTCCTCCACCGCCGTGGCTGCCTCGTCGCTCTCCACTCTCTCTCTACCTACCTCTCTCTCTCTCTCTTTTAAGCTTTCATTTACTTTTGTTGAAGCATGTATTTAATATTGTAAACCATGAACTATGAATGCATGTTTAATGAAATTATTTTCCATTTAGTTGCCATTTTAATTTCTGTTTAAAGTGCATGATCAAAACCAAGAGCTTTCTAACCCTAAACTCTCTCTATCTCTCGCTTTTCAAAACCGTCTCTTTCGCAAGCAAAACTCCGCCTTTTTCGTGACAACAAGTGGTAAACAAAATCCGATTTCCACGCCTCCCTGAGATCGACACTCGGACTCACCTCCGTTTACTTCTTTTAAAACCGACGTATCAAGTGCAACTATAACGACACCTCTTAACACACACGCACGAAGGCACGTCAGTTTTTGGCGCCGTTGCCGGGGAGGCAACGGATTTGTTTTATCACCTCCATTCCACACTCATTCTCGCATCGTCTAATGCCCTATTTTCCTTTTTACTTGACAGTTGTAGGAATTCGGCGCATAGACGGCGAAGCGACGCATTCCACGACGGTAGCAAGGGAGTAGGCACCTCGAGGACCGATAGTGAGCAATCTCTCTCTCATTGTTTGCTTGCATGAAAAAGCTAAAAAAAATTGTAAAAAACTGAAAAAAATTGGCGTGGTGTATGATTGCTTGACCCACATCCATAACACATCACCCCACAAAAAATGTACACTCTAACATTCTGAACGAATTCTTGGAGTGTTCTTTTCTTTTTCTCTTGAGTGGTGTTTGTGAAGCCACCGTGAGTTGACCTGGGTCGCACCACTCAACCCTAAAAACTGACTCATCTAATAGAAGTTGCATGATCATTAGGATGAGTACACTAGGATTTTAGAGCCTCTACAAAATAAAAGGAAATCTACTTTCACTAAGTTGTGTGAAGAACTTGACGTGCCCACTGAAACTTGTTTGAAAATATTAAGACACGTCAACCCTAAAAAATACTTAAGTAAGGATGAAACACTAAAAGACACTATATCTTAACAAATCCTTGCTTGAAAATCATGTTTTGCTAGAAGCACACACTTTGAAAGTAGAACATTAAGAGGCACCACCCCAATCAACGCCTCATCACATCACCCTAAGCACAAGCACTATCCTAGCCCTTTAAAACTGAGTAGACGTGCCCTAGGCAGGACTGAGTTAAGTCTCAAAAGGTGAGGTTTTGTCTGCTAGGCACTTGGCTTTCATTCCCTTGGTAGAATCTGGTGACTAGGCTGCGGGGCAGTGTCAAACGACCGTGGTTGTGGGGTCTATGGAACCGGAGGCGCAAGCCAAAGGAAGAACCTTCCCTGCAATCCCCTCGTAATCAACCTGGCCAGATTAGCCTTGAGAAGGGGAGTCCAGTGCTTACGGACTTAATCACCCTTTGTGAGATTTCTAGGTCTCCTAAGGAATACACCATAAGGATTAGGCTTGCGTGCTTGATTGAAACACATTTCTCGCATCTGTCGCCCTCCGCATCCCCTCCTGTTCTTCTCTAGTGTATGCACGGGAGGCGCTCACTGCATCCCGAATTGTGTGTTTTGGGGCAGGAATCTAGGCGACATAATTCTGTTGAAAACATGGCTGAACCTAGGGTAGATGAGGCTGAAGATCAACCCCCACCAGATGCTATGGCTGTCGTCCAGGCTCAAATCAATGCTAACCATCGGCTTCAGCAACAACAAATCCACACCATCATGCAAGCCATACAACGGTTACAGAACCCGCAAGAACAACCACCACCTTTCAATGACATACCAGGACTACCACCACTTGATTTACCACCATTTCAGAACCAGCCAAGACCCCTCCGTGATTTCTATAACCCTTCTGCCATTAGAGTCGAGCCACACCTTAGGATCCCCGAAGGGGGAGACGATTTTGAGCTAAAACCTAATGTATTAAGTCTAATCCAGAGCCACTTTCATGGAAGCTCAAATGAAGACCCCTTTCAGCACCTAGAAGATCTCGACCGCATAGCAAGAATAGTAAAACCTAGGAACATTAGCCTTGACATTGTTCTAATCAAGATGTTCCCTTTCTCATTAAGAGACAAGGCTTCTCATTGGCTTAGAACCCTAGGTAGACCCATCACCACCTGGGAGGAACTGAGGCATGCATTTTTAAAGAAATTCTTCCCCATAGGAAAGACCAATGCCCTCAGAAGAGCTATCACTACCTTCACACTCCAGGGTGGGGAACAATTTCATGAGGCGTGGGAAAGATTCAATGAACTTTTGAGGAAATGCCCACACCACGAAGTTCCAAGGTGGCAATTGGCCCAGATCTTCTACCACGGTCTGGATAGCAACCTACGGAACTTCGTCGATGCCTCATGCGGGGGAAACTTCCTAAACAAAGACGAGGAGAGCGCGTTTGAGCTCTTTGAGTCTATGAGCGAGAATTTGCTCAACAATGCCTCCATGAACCAGTTTAACAGATCCAGTCAACCCCGTGGTGGGATTTATGAGGTGCAAGCAAATTCTGGAATGGTTGACATGGACATCATTGCCAAAAAGTTGGATCGAGTGGAATTGGTGGACAAGAAGATTGATGAGCTTCTAAACCAGGCCAGGAACCCCTTGCAGACTTTCACCCTAGCAAAAGGAGCACATAATGTTGACCTGGTCCAACCCTTCACCCAACTGAACCTGGAACAACCCCCAACCATGTTCCAAGGAGGGACCTTTGCTCCCTCGACCCTTGATTACTCCCTTCCTTCTTCATCAACATCGGCTATTCTAGAAGATGTGCAAGCCGTCCAAGGATATGCAAAACCTGACCCTTTCTCCAACACTTACAACACCGGCTGGCGTAATCACCCCAACTTTGGTTGGACAAACCAGAAACTACTGCAATTCCAAAACCAGCCCAGGCCAAACCAACAGCCACACTTGCCCCCTATCAGCAAGGACCACCAGTTAGACCCCAATATAACCAAAATAGGGCGGCCCCTCCCCCACAAAACCAAATGGACACCCTAATAAAGATGATGGCTGACATGAACCAAAAACATCAGGAAGAAATGGCCTTGGTAAAGGGACAGTTAAGCCAACTCTTGGACTGTAAACAGCAAGGATCTCTACCTTCCCAACCACAACCAAACCCGCGAAACATAATTAACAGAGGCCCCAATTCGCAAGGGTTCCAAGGCAACCCCGGGCAGGCTCATATGGTCCAACCGGCTCCACAAACACCTCCTGGGTTTGGCGCCTCTTCATCCTCGTCTTCTCAAGGATCACCCCATGGCCCCAATGCCTCTGCGAATGCGGTGACCTTGAGAAGCGGCACCAAAACCCAGGATCCCAAATGGCCGACTCTCCCCGAGACTTTACCCGACCTAGAAGAAACACCAACCAAGGACCCAAACATGGAACCAATTCAGACACCCTATCCTGAGGCCTTGGAAACAATCAAGAGAAAAAAGAATACTGTGGAAACTGAGGAGCTGATGGAAATTTTTAAACAAGTACAGATTAATATTCCGCTTCTAGAAGCTGTCAAACACATCCCCGCTTACGCCAAGTTCTTAAAGGATGCCTGTACACCCAAGCGTAAGCCGAGACCTCAAGCACCTAGGAAGGTTGTACTCTCTGAGCAAGCCAGTTCCGTGATATCAAGCAACCTTCCACTCAAACGAACTGACCCAGGAGCACCCCTGATTTCCTTCAACATCGGGGACATGACATTTGATAGAGCGCTCCTGGACCTAGGTGCTTCTATCAACCTAATTCCTACAACCTTGTACCACCAATTTGGTTTTGGGGAGCTGGCACCAACCCCTGTCACCATCCAGCTGGTGGATAGATCAGTGAAAACCCCGAAGGGGGTTGTCGAGGACGTGATTGTACGGGTCAAGGACTTCTATTTCCCAGTCGACTTTTTGGTGCTCGACATGGAAGTCCCTGAAAAATTACAGAACGCACCCATAATCTTAGGCAGACCTTTCTTAGCTACGGCTAAAGCAAACATCGATTGCGACATGGGATGTATGGAAATCGCCTTCGGAGACAGGAAAATGCAATTGGATATCTTTCGGGCAACAAAGTCTTTTGATTGTGATTACATTGAGGAACATGATCCCGTGGAAACTTTAATCGAGGAATGCCTTACCCTCAATTCTGTCTCAGACCGCCAAACCCGTAGTTCTGACTCGTCACCATCATTACCTGTGGACCTCTGTAAGGCTGAGTATCATCACATGACACCATTTGAAGAAATCGATGTTGATCAACTACCGCCCTTTCCATTCCCATCGACTGTGGTCCCACCCGCACCTGAACTTAAACCATTGCCCGAGAATCTCAAGTACGTCTTCTTGGGACCTGGCCAGACCTTCCCAGTGATTATTAATTCCCATCTAACCAAGGATCAGGAACTAAGGTTGACTGCAACTCTTTCAGAACATCGGGCCGCCATTGGTTGGACCATCTCAGATCTAAGAGGAATTAGCCCCACCTATTGCACCCACAAGATTTACCTGGAAGACGGGGCCCGACCTTCCCGCCAGATGCAGAGATGGTTAAACCCTAACATGCGGGAGGTCGTTAAAAAAGAAATTATCAAGTGGCTCGACGCCGACATCATCTACCCTATCTCTGATATCCCCTGGGTGAGCCCCACTCAAGTGGTTCCAAAGAAGGCTGGGCTCACCGTTGTCACTAATGATCATGGCGAATCCATTCCCACCCGCACCACCACCGCATGGCGAGTGTGTATTGATTATAGGAAGCTTAACGAAGCCACTAAGAAGGACCACTTCCCCTTGCCATTCATTGACCAAATCCTTGAAAGATTGGCAGGGCAGAAGTATTTTTGCTTCCTGGATGGATATTCAGGATATAACCAAGTCGCAATTGCTCTGGAAGATTAGGAAAAGACCACATTCACTTGCCCGTATGGCACGTTTGCATTCTGTCGAATGCCGTTCGGGTTATGCAACGCACCCACGACCTTCCAGCGTTGCATGCTAGCCATTTTTTCAGAAATGGTGGGTGAATACTTGGAGGTCTTTATGGATGATTTCTCTGTATTCGGGAATTCATTCGACCATTGTTTGAGCAACTTGGAGAAAATCCTGAAACGATGTATCGAGGTTAACTTGGTGTTAAGTTGGGAAAAGAGCCATTTTATGGTTCAAGAAGGAATTGTCCTCGGACACATCATTTCGCATAAGGGCATCGAGGTAGATCGAGCTAAGGTTGATTTAATTTCCAAACTTCCTCCACCTAGTTCGGTCCGACAGATTCGCTCTTTCCTAGGACATGTTGGCTTCTACCAAAGGTTCATCAAAGACTTTTCCAAACTTTCCAAACCCTTGACCGACCTTCTAGCCAACGACGCCACTTTCCACATGTCTCCTGATTGCACCCAGGCTTATCATACCCTCCGGGACTTAGTCTCCACCGCACCTGTACTTCAACCCCCAGACTGGTCCCAGGATTTTGAGATTATGTGTGACGCATCAGATTTTGCCATAGGCGCTGTCCTGGGACAAAGGCAAGACAAGAAGCCCATGGTGATCTACTACGCGAGCAAAACGTTGGACGAGGCCCAACGTAATTATACGGTCACAGAGAAAGAGTTGCTTGCTGTAGTCTTTGGACTGGAAAAATTCCGATCATACTTGCTGGGATCCCACGTGACTATCTACACCGACCATTCAGCCATCCGGCACCTGTTGGCCAAAAAGGACGCAAAATCCAGGCTCATCAGATGGATCCTGCTTTTGCAGGAATTTGACCTGGAAATCCAAGACAAGGCCGGATCGAAAAATGTTGTGGCTGACCACCTGTCAAGACTTCATCCAGACCACATTGGACCCTCCCTACCTCTATCTGATACCTTCCCTGATGAACACATCCTAGCCGTGCAAGACAAGAAAATGCCATGGTATGCTGACTATGTCAACTACCTGGTTATAGGACAAACCCCGCACAGCTGGTCCAGACAGCAACGGGACAGGTTCTTGGCTGAGGCCAAGCACTATTTCTGGGATGATCCCATGCTGTTTCGCCTCTGTGCTGATCAGATCATCAGGAGGTGCCTCCCCGAAGACGAAGTTCAGAGTGTGCTTTCCTTTTGTCATGACCAAGCATGTGGCGGCCATTTCTCTGGCAAGAAAACAGCTGCAAAAGTTTTACAGTCTGGATTTTATTGGGCGTCCCTATTCAAGGATGCACACATCTTTGCCAAGACTTGCTCACGATGCCAAACACTAGGGACAATGACCAAAAAAGATATGATGCCCCTTCAGCCCATTTTGATTGTCGAAATTTTCGACGTTTGGGGTATCGATTTTATGGGCCCTTTTCCACCATCCAACGGCTTCGAGTATATCCTGGTCTCGGTAGACTATGTTTCCAAATGGATTGAAGCCGTCGCCACCCGACGATGCGATCACAAGACGGTCATGGACTTTGTAAAGAAGAACATCTTTTCCCGGTTTGGAATACCCAAGGCCATGGTCAGTGATGGTGGAAGCCATTTTATCCATTCCCAGTTCCGTGCCCTACTTAGAAAATATGGGGTAAACCACTGCATTGCCACCCCGTATCATCCACAAACAAATGGGCAGACTGAGGTCTCAAACAGACAAATCAAGAACATTTTACAGAAGACTGTGAGACCTGACAGGAAAGACTGGTCCACAGGACTTGATGATGCCCTGTAGGCATACAGGACCGCTTTTAAGACCCCGATAGGCATGTCACCTTACCGCTTGGTCTTTGGCAAAGCTTGCCATCTCCCTGTCGAATTAGAACACCGGGCTTACTGGGCTGTTAAGCAATGTAACATGGATCCCCAGTTAGCTGGTGCGCAAAGGACTCTTCAATTATCTGAGCTTGAAGAAATTCGTCGGGATGCCTTTGACAATAGTCGGCTATATAAGGAGAAAATGAAAGCCGTCCACGACCGACTCATTCATAGGAAAACCTTTGAGCCAAACCAACAAGTCTGGCTATTTGATGCACGCCTGAAACTCTTCCCAGGGAAACTTAGGTCCAAATGGACAGGACCATTTCGGGTGGTCAAGCCCTATTCCAATGGGGCAGTCGAAATCGCCGATCTTAATACCGGGTACACCTTTACAGTCAATGGTCAAAGATTGAAGCATTTCCTGGCCCAGGTACCCCCCAAGGAAAGTGTCACCCTTGTTGAGGGCTGACACCAAGCACCGCCCAGCTAGAGGCGTTAAACACAGCGCTTCCTGGGAGGCAACCCAGCGGATTCAGACTGATCTGGTAGTTTACGTCACTCAGGTACTATCTTTTTGAACCCTTTTGCATTCATGCATCTGCCAATGAGGACATTGTCCAACTTAAGCATGGGGGGGATGATAAACTGCATAATCCTGAGCTTAATTAATCAGTCTGAATGAATAAATTAATTGATTAAAAAAAAAAAAATTGAATTTAGGAAGAAAAACTTAGGCATTAGAAACTTGTCAATAGTGGGAAATAATACAAAAAGAACTTAAACACTTAGACTTTTTAGGCCTTCAGGCTTAATTAGCCCTGGTGTCCATTAAAATATGGATTTAGCGGCGAATCCTTGCAACTTAAAGCTATTCTAATCCACCTAATAAATAAGGTAATAAGTATACGACTTATCAACTCACCCTCTAACTCAGGAAAACTTTGAGTCTAAGCATCTACACACATTTTTGCACAGACTCACTTCTCGGAGATTTTGACAGAAATTGGGTAGCTAATGAACTCTCTAGGATGGTATGGATGGCAAGTTGTCGTGGGTAACAGCTCATTGGCAGGTTGTCCAGAACCCAGCCACAGGCCATTTCTTTTTCGTTGTCTCTGGGTACATTTGAGATTAGGGAAGCCACCTACGAAAAAAAAAAAAAGAGAAGAAAAGAAAATAAACCACACTTCACCGCACAAGTATGGCTGGCAAGTGATCGTGGGTAACAGCCCATTGGTCGGTTGTCCAGAGCCCAGCTCAATAATTGCACAAAAAAGACCAAAACACCTAAGGACGAAGCGGGGAAGTAGTACAAGCCGGGGAGATATACACTGGAAAATCCTTGTGTTGACCCCAAGTAAAATGAACGTAGGGAGAAAGCTACCAGTCGAACAAATACACCTTCAGGCAAAAATTTATTTTCTTTTCCGGACACCTAGAGGCGTAGAAACTCGAAGTCTGTCTCAATTACCATTAAGTGAGTCTATCACAACATTCACACCAAGATGCTTAGCACTTAGGGTTTTGATCGAGTTTTGGGTGGGTTGGGTAGCCATAAAAAGTTACCAACCCACAGTGACTTCCGAAAATTCTAAAAAGACATATATAGACATATACGTATACATATGTATAGTTATATATACAAAGCAAGGATTCGGGCGATTTGTATTTTGGAAGACACCTGGGCACTGCTTAGTCTTTGTAGATTAAGATCTTCGTATATTTCCTCTTATTGACGAGTAACGAAGTGCCGAAGCAATTACTTCTTGAATTCTCCAAAGAAATAAAGGCTAGAATAAACCTTGCTAGGGACTCTCAAGGAGTAAGCATGGGGGTATGATAACACCACGCAAGGGGGTACTAATTAGGTTGAATATGGCCCATCTTTAGAATAAAAGGCACAACATAAAGTAGAATAGGAGCATTGCATGCATCAAGTACCAAGATTGCTTATAAACTGTATTAATGGCCAATTGTGTAAAGCATTTGTCAAAGCAGGCTCAGATGAGCAATCGGACCACACGGATGGATTCAGGACGACGAACGGAGTCTAACGGACTCAAGATCGGCCAAATCCGACATCCGGAGCTCCCACAATGGGCCCAAGAAATCCTGACCGTTGATCTGGAGATCAACGGCCTAGAACGCGCCACGTCGCCCCGCCCCCGCCGCTCGCACGCCCCCAAGCCAGCCAAGGACGCATCTCGGCCGTTGATCTTCGATCGAACGGCCGAGATCCGCGCGCTCGCCCGCGGTCGCCGCGACAAAGCGCGGGCATGGCGCAACGGTTAGCGCGCACGCCCGCCTCGCGGCGACGCGCGTTCGAATCGCGCGGAGCGAAAATCAATTACGAGCGAAGGGCACGGCAAAATTGAGCCGCGCGATCAGAAGCGAGCGGCTAGGATTGCGCCACGCGGCGCGACGACAGCGCCCCACCTCCCACGCACGCGCGCACGCCAGGCGGAAACGCGCGCGCGCATGCGCGCCCGTAGCGCGATCCAAGCGCAGGCGCGGGAGGATCTCAGCCGTCCGATCTTCAATCGGACGGCTCTCGTTCGACATCCACGGATCGCGCCTGAAGAGAGAGAGGGGCGGGCGGCTGACCGGCGGCAGGAGGGCTTCACCGACGTATCTGGAAGCGGTTTTAGCGACGTTCTGGATGTCGCTAAAGCACATTCTTCTTTTAGGAAGCCCTTAACTCTATTTAAACCCCCTTCTACCACCATTCAAGGCATCCTCTCCCACTTGCAACTACTCCACTCCTCTCCTAGCTAGTCTTAGGCACTCTTGTAATCGCCGGAGACGACGAGCCGCCGACGGAGCCTCCTCCACCGCCGTGGCTGCCTCGTCGCTCTCCACTCTCTCTCTACCTACCTCTCTCTCTCTCTCTTTTAAGCTTTCATTTACTTTTGTTGAAGCATGTATTTAATATTGTAAACCATGAACTATGAATGCATGTTTAATGAAATTATTTTCCATTTAGTTGCCATTTTAATTTCTGTTTAAAGTGCATGATCAAAACCAAGAGCTTTCTAACCCTAAACTCTCTCTATCTCTCGCTTTTCAAAATCGTCTCTTTTGCAAGCAAAACTCTGCCTTTTTCGTGACAACAAGTGGTAAACAAAATCCGATTTCCACGCCTCCCTGAGATCGACACTCGGACTCACCTCCGTTTACTTCTTTTAAAATCGACGTATCAAGTGCAACTATAACGGCACCTCTTAACACACACGCACGAAGGCACGTCACCGGTCAGCCGCCCGCCCCCTCTCTCTCTCCAAGCGCGATCCGTGGATGTTGAACGAGAGCCGTCCGATCAAAGATCGGACGGCTGAGATCCTCCCGCGCCCGTGCTGAGATCGCGCTTCGTGCGCGTGCGCATTTTCGCCCGGCGTGCGCGCGCGCGTGGGCGCTCGGGCGCTGTCGTCGCACCGCGTGGCGTAATCCTGACCGCCCGCTACTGATCGGGTGGCTCAATTTCGCCACGCCCTTCGCTCGCGCTTGATTTCCGCTCCGCACGATTCGAACGTGCGTCGCTGCGACGCGGGCGTGCGCGCTAACCGTTGCGCCACGCCCGTGCTTTGTCGCGGCGACCGCGGGCGAGCGCGCGGATCTCGACCGTTCGATCGAAGATCAACGGCCGAGATTCGTTCTTGGCTGGCTTGAGGGCGAGCGAGCGGCGGGGGCGGGGCGACGTGGTGCGTTCTGGGCCGTTGATCTCCAGATCAACGGTCATGATTTCTTGGGCCCATTGTGGGAGCTCCGGATGTCGGATTTGGCTGATCTTGAGTCCGTTGGACTCCGTTCGTCGTCCTGAATCCATTCGTGCGGTCCGATTGCTCATCTGAGGCCTGCTTTGACAAATACTTTACACGAATGGCCATTAAGACGGTTTATAAGCAATCTTGGTACTTGATGCATGCAACGCTCCTATTCTACTTTATGTTGTGCCTTTTATTCTAAAGATGGGCCATATTCAACCTAATTACTACCCCCTTGCATGGTGTTATCATACCCCCATGCTTACTCCTTGATAGTCCCTAGCAAGGTTTATTCTAGCCTTTATTTCTTTGGAGAATTCAAGAAGTAATTACTTAGGCACTTCGTTACTCGTCAATAAGAGGAAATATACGAAGATCTTAATCTATAAAGACTAAGCAGCGCCTGGGTGTCTTCCAAAATACGAATCGCCCGAATCCTTACTTTGTATATATAACTATACATATGTATACGTATATATCTATATATGTCGTTTTAGAATTTTCGGAATTCAGTGTGGGTTGGTAACTTTTTACGGCTACCCAACCCACCCAAAACTCGGTCAAAACCCTAAGTGCTAAGCATCTTGGTGCGAATGTTGTGATAGACTCACTTAACGGTAATTGAGACAGACTTCAAGTTTCTACGCGTCTAGGTGTCCGGAAAAGAAAATAAATTTTTGCCTGAAGGTGTATTTGTTCGACTGGTAGCTTTCTCCCTACGTTCATTTTACTTGGGCTCAACACAAGGATTTTCCAGTGTATATCTCCCCGGCTTGTACTACTTCCCCGCTTCGTCCTTAGGTGTTTTGGTCTTTTTTGTGCAATTATTGAGCTGGGCTCTGGACAACCGACTAATGGGCTGTTACCCACGATCACTTGCCAGTCATACTTGTGCGGTGAAGTGTGGTTTATTTTCTTTTCTTCTTTTTTTTTTTTCGTAGGTGGCTTCCCTAATCTCAAATGTACCTAGAGGCAGCAAAAAAGAAATGGCCTGTGGCTGGGTTCTGGATAACCTGCCAATGGGCTGTTACCCACAACAACTTGCTAGCCATACCACCCTAGAGAGTTCATTAGCTACCCAATTTCTGTCAAAATCTCCAAGAAGTGAGTCTGTGCAAAAATGTGTGTAGATGCTTAGACTCAAAGTTTTCCTGAGTTAGAGGGTGAGTTGATAAGTCGTATACTTATTACCTTATTTATTAGGTGGATTAGAATAGCTTAAAGTTGCAAGGATTCACCGCTAAATCCATATTTTAATGGACACCAGGGTTGATTAAGCTTGAAGGCCTGAAAAGTCTAAGTGTTTAAGTTCTTTTTGTATTATTTCCCACTATTGACAAGTTTCTAATGCCTAAGTTTTTCTTCCTAAATTCAAAATTTTTTTTTTAATCAATTAATTTATTCATTCAGACTGATTAATTAAGCTCAGGATTATGCAATTTACCATCCCCCCCATGCTTAAGTTGGACAATGTCCTCATTGGCAGATGCATGGATGCAGAAGCATTCAAAAAGATAGTACCAGAGTGATGTAAACTACCAGATCAGTCTGAATCCGCTGGGTTGCCTCCCAGGAAGCGCTGAGTTTAACGCCTCCAGCTGGGCGGTGCACAAACAGGAATGGCTTGGGTCAAGAAGATATGTTCAAAATTAACCAGACCCAAAATCAGAAGTCCACAAATGCGAATAAGGTTGTGGTGGAGTCCCATTCCTAAGGGGCGGGAATTCTGTAACAGATATATCATGCATGCCCGTGTCAGATCCTCTCTTAGTTTGTGGGCATGCAAACAAGTTGCTGTGGACGAACGCACCCCAAATATGACATGCCAAACACTAAAGATGTAGGTCTTATATTCAGCTTGTGTCCCCATAAAACTGTAATCCATCGAAAGTGTATCAATTCCAGTGCATTCGGGTTGCGGGATTCTTATTCTGGTAGGGTAGGTAACAAAGTCCAGAGTTTCATACTGAGCCCTACAACCAAGCATGAGGCCTCTCTCCGAAGACGAATCCATCTCTTCCGTAACTATGGTTTCATCGCTCATTCCTTCCAAGCCCTTGATCTCAAGAATATTTTCTGCCACCTTCTCTGTATCAGATTCACTGTTTGGGGTTACATTAGAGGTAGGGTCAATTTCATCCTCTAGATCATATTCTTTCTCTCGGCCCTCCTCCAAATTTGTGATGGGGATTCCAACCGATTCATAATCAATTTCTTTGAGATTGTAACTCCATTCTCCATCATGATGGTGGCTGCTGCTCCCACCAGATTACTTCTCTTGGGCTGATTGGATTCAGATTCCAAGGCCTCTCCCCTCACATTCTCAGTTTCCTCCTGATGTTTGTTCTCAATGCTCCCCAAATTGTGTTCCAAGGAATCCTTATTGTCCTTATCCAGTGAGCTGTCCAACTCCTGAGGGGTATCAATGGTGGACTGAACCAAATCAGGATGACTAGGTGTAGTCCAATTGATCATGGTAGGTCCTT
The DNA here is from genome assembly GCA_037157565.1 of Thalassia testudinum. Lineage (NCBI taxonomy): Eukaryota > Viridiplantae > Streptophyta > Magnoliopsida > Alismatales > Hydrocharitaceae > Thalassia > Thalassia testudinum. The sequence continues at coordinate 65,020,138 of JAZHRO010000055.1, forward strand.
GCTTTATGAATTCCATGAATGGTGTTGTGTGCAATAGCTTTCTTTGGCCTTCTTCCCCCAACTGTTGGAACAACTCCAACATGGCATGCTGCCCTTTAACCAATTCTTGATTCTGTCTGTGTAGTTCTAACTGGAGGTTATCAAGAATTGACATGGTGTCATTTGGTGTCCTTTGGATTTCCTCCTTGAAATCCAGGTTAAGAGAGTATGGTTGAGGTTGTGGATCAAAATCCATATTAGTGTTTAGGTTCTTGGGTGGGTCCTCTATTCTATCATGTTCAGGGTCCAGTTCTTCAAGAGGAACCATTCTCTGTTTGGTCCTACTCCAGAATAGTTGAGGTTCTAAGTCCTCCTCCCAGTCAGATTCTTCATCAGGGGACCAAATCAAAGGTTGATGATCCTGGGCTTGCCTAGATTTCTGATCATTTTCTGATTTCCATTTGTCTAGAACTCCTAATCCAAAGGTCAAGTAGGCAAGGTTGTTGAATTCAGATGACCTTTCTTGGTTATTATCCTGAGATGGGTAGGGTTCTTGGTGTTCTCCTAAAGTGTAGGTCCTATCACAGTAGAGCGGGTCGGACCTAAATGAGGAGGCATCGTGAGGACAATCGAGATATGGAGCCCCATGATTTGAATTGTACCCTTGGGTGGCTATGTTGGTTGTATTCCAATAAGAGGTTGGTGCGGTTTGGTCGTAGTTGGGCCAAGAGGGATATTCAAGGTTGTACCCCCAACTTGGTGGTTGGTTAGCCCAAGTAGGCTGAGAGTATGGTCCACTTGGGTTAGCATACGAATCCTATTGGGGGTAGTTTGGGTAAGATGGATAGGCATTGAAATCCATGGTTTGGAAGAAATGGAGGGATGTGGGAAGAACAGATGCGAGAGTTATGTCCTCAACCAAGCAAACAAGCCTAGTCCTTATGGTGTATTCCTTAGAAGACCTAGAAATCTCACAAAGGTTGATTAAGTTCGTAAGCACTGGACTCCTCTTTCCGAGGTTAATCTGGCCAGGTTGATTACGAGGGGATTGCAGGGAAGGTTCTTCCTTTGGCTTGCGCCTCCGGTTCCATAGACCCCACAACCGCGGTCGTTTGACACTGCCCCGCAGCCTAGTCACCAGATTCTACCAAGGGAATGAAAGCCAAGTGCCTAGCAAACAAAACCTCGCCTTTTGAGACTTAACTCAGTCTTGCCTAGGGCACGTCTACTCAGTTTTAAAGGGTTAGGATAGTGCTTGTGCTTAGGGTGATGTGATGAGGCGTTGATTGGGGTGGTGCCTCTTAATTTTCCACTTTCAAAGTGTGTGCTTCTAGCAAAACATGGTTTTCAAGCAAGGATTTTTAAGGTGTGGTGTCTTTTAGTATTTTATCCTTACTTTAGTGCTTTTTAGGGTTGACGTGTCTTAATGTTTTCAACCAAGTTTCAGTGGGCACGTCAAGTTCTGCACACAATTTGATGAAAGTAGATTTCCTTTTTCTTCTGTAGAGGCTCTAAAACCCTAGTGTACTCATCCTAATGATCATGCAGCTTCTATTAGATGAGTCAGTTTTAGGGTTGAGTGGTGCGGCCCAGGTCAACTCATGGTGGCTTCACAAACACCACTCAAGAAAGAAAAGAACACTCCAAGAATTTATTCAGCATATTAGAGTGTACATTTTTTTGTAGGGTGATGTGTTAAGAATGTGGGTCAAGCAATCATTCACCACGCCAATTTTTTTAGTTTTTTACAATTTTTTTTTTTAGCTTTTTCACGCAAGCAAACATTGAGAGACAGGTTACTCACTATCGGTCCTCGAGGCACCTACTCCCTTGCTACCATCGTGGAATGCGTCGCTTCGCCATCCATGCGTCGAATTCCTGCAACCGTCAAGTAAAAAGGAAAATAGGGCATTAGACGATGTGAGAATGAGTGTGGAATGGAGGTGATAAAACAAATCCGTTGCCTCCCCGGCAACGGCACCAAAAACTGACGTGGTCTCGTGCGTGTGTGTTAAGAGGTGTCGTTATAGTTGCACTTGATACGTCGATTTTAAAAGAAGTAAACGGAGGTGAGTCCGAGTGTCGATCTCAGGGAGGCATGGAAATCGGGTTTTGTTTACCACTTGTTGTCACGAAAAAGGCAGAGTTTTTCTTGCGAAAGAGACGATTTTGAAAAGCGAGAGATAGAGAGAGAGTTTAGGGTTAGAAAGCTCTTGGTTTTGATCATGCACTTTAAACAGAAATTAAAATGGCGACTAAACGGAAAATAATTTCATTAAACATGCATTCATAGTTCATGGTTTACAACATTAAATACATGCTTCAACAAAAGTAAATGAAAGCTTAAAATAAAGAGAGAGAGTGGAGAGCGACGAGGCAGCCACGGCAGTGGAGGAGGCTCCGTCGGCGGCTCGTCGTCTCCGGCGATTACAAGAGTGCCTAAAACTAGCTAGGAGAGGAGTGGAGTAGTTGCAAGTGGGAGAGGATGCCATGAATGGTGGTAGAAGGGGGTTTAAATAGAGTTAAGGGCCTCCTAGAAGAAGAATGTGCTTTAGCGACATCCAGAACGTTGCTAAAACCGCTTCTAGATACGTCGGTGAAGGCCTTCTGCCGCCGGTCAGCCGCCCGCCCCCTCTCTCTCTCCAAGCGCGATCCGTGGATGATGAACGAGAGCCGTCCGATCGAAGATCGGACGGCTGAGATCCTCCCGCGCCAGTGCTGAGATCGCGCTTCGGGCGCGCGTGCGCGCGCGCGTGGGCGCTTGGGCACTGTCGTCGCGCCGCGTGGCGCAATCCTGACCGCCCGCTGCTGATCGGGCGACTCAATTTCGCCGCGCCCTTCGCTCGCGCTTCATTTCCGCTCCGTGCGATTCGAACGCGCGTCGCTGCGACGCAGGCGTGCGCGCTAACTGCTGCGCCACGCCCGCGCTTTGTCGTGGCTACCGCTGGCGAGCGCGCGGATCTCGGCCGTTCGATCGAAGATCAACGGTCGAGATTCGTTCTTGGCTGGCTTGAGGGTGAGCGAGCGGCAGGGGCGGGGCGACGTGGTGCGTTCTGGGCCGTTGATCTCCAGATTAACGGTCATGATTTCTTGGGCCCATTGTGGGAGCTCCGGATGTCGGATTTGGCTGATCTTGAGTCCGTTGGGCTCCGTTCGTCGTCCTGAATCCATCCGTGCAGTCCGATTGCTCATCTGAGGCTTGCTTTGACAAATACTTTACACAAATGGCCATTAATACGGTTTATAAGCAATCTTGGTACTTGATGCATGCAACTCTCCTATTCTACTTTATGTTGTGCCTTTTATTCTAAAGATGGGCCATATTCAACCTAATTACTACCCCCTTGCGTGGTGTTATCACGGCTGCAAGTGGAGGAAGTCGGCGGGTGTTGGGTTCTTCTCTGTTGGCTGACGGAGAAGATGATGAAGGAGAGGAGGGGGCGCAATGGTTCTATTTGCGCGGGGCTGTCCGCGAGGAGGAAGGCTGCAGGGTAGGCATGTGAGGGCCTGTGCATACAAGGGAAGGCTGTGCTGTTGGTGCTGTGGCTGTTGCACATGCTAGTGGCTGCGCGCGGTAGGAGCAGAGGAGAGCGATGAGTGGTTGGCACGGTGGACGTGGTCTCTACGCATGCAGAGAGGTAGAGGGAAGAAGAACGAAGGTGAGGTGGTGGTTCGCGGTGGTGGTCACGGCGCAAGGTGAGGGTGTTGGCGATGTCGACGGAGGCTCACAGTCATGGATGGGCGCGCGGTGAGGGGAAGGAGATGGAGGCCATTTTTCTTTCTTTCTTTTTTTCTCAGGGAAGCTGCCCCTCTTTGTCGTTCCTTCCTTGTTAAATAAGGAGAAAATGAGAGAATGAGAGAGAGTCAGAGAAGGAAAGAAATAATCATCTACCGTGATTTAGTGTTGTCATTTGAGGGAGAGAGACATAAAGAATCAAAGAGATTTTAAGGCAAATAAGGAAGGGATGCCAAAATATCTCTTTAAGACTTAAAATCTCTTTGATTTTAAGGCAAATAATCAAAGAGATGCCAAAAATGATTCTTTTGCCAAATTTTACCAAGATAGCATAAAAGTGCCACAATGTAACATCTCAAATCTATATTTGATGTGAAGTTCTTGCCTTTAAAGTGAGTACTCAGTTCTTTCACATAAATATTCAAGTAATTAATGCATGAAATGATACATTCAAAGCTTTCACATTTTGTCATTATCATCATGCCTTAGATTAAATTATGCTCCAAATAATTCAATACCTAAGCACTAAATTAGTCCACTCAAGTGGACCCATCAAATACCCCCATGCCTAAGTTTTGCTACTCCCGAGCAAAATCATATGAATCAAACCAGGTCTCCAGGCCAGATTTTACCATCAGGATGCCTTATCGTACCATACCCTAGAAATTAGATTGAAATACCAACTATAGGCCTAAAGGTATTCAAGTACCAGCCAAGATATGAACCTGACCAGCCTCAGTCTTGAGTCCGCCGCGAAGGTTTCTAAGGCCTGCAAAAACTACCTAGAGGTTCGTTGTCCCCAGTGGTTAAAACACTCGTGCATATGTGTAGGAAGGTTAGGTTTAGTTTTTCCAGTGTATTTTTAGTAAGAGGGAGAAATATTATTTTGAGAGTTTTCTCTCTTTCTTTTTAAATTCCCCTAGACTTAACATTGGATTGGCCCTAAACACGATCTGTATCAGATTTCTTATCCTCACCATCAATCCTCGTAGGGTTCCTGGCAATCGATGCTTCAAGATAGCACCGCCCTTGGCAACCTCCAGAATCCTGGCTTTCGACACTTCGGGATAGTGCCACCCAGGGCATTCTATAACTAAATTTAGACCCTGGCAATCGACATTTCAGGATAATGCCCCCCACGGCATCTAAACCAAGACAAGATGCTTCTGTGCCTCCAGTAGGATATTTACATATCCTAAGAGACAAGCATCGAGGAGACGATATGTTATAATGCATCTTCGAGGGGCTTATTTTACATTCCTCCTCTTCGCATCGGGAACTCATCCAATCAACTTGTGTCTTCAAACCACTCCTAAGTCAACTTTTCGGGAAAACATTTTCAAAACGTACACTTTTTGGTATTATTCTTTGTTATGCGCACTAAACCAGACCAATGTGTGATTTTTTTGGTGCTCAAGTTACCAAGTTTCGCAAACCAAAGGGTAGGCAATGGGGTCAAATACTCCCTAAGCCTTAGACTTAATACATCAGCCTCGCAACTCCCTCAACCTCTTGAGGAACAGTCCATATCTTAACAAATACATGAGTGGTTAAGCCCTAAAATAGACCCAGAAGGCCTAAAGTCGGTATCCCTCACTTATCTCCTTTTCTTTAGTACTTTAGGACTTAATTCATTATCCGATCCAGCTCAAAACTTAGGTGACTCTTTCATAATCACATGCTGGGACTAACATGATTTTTCCTTGCCTATCTTTTTCTTCAGGCTCTTTCCTTTTCTTCTCTCTTCTTCTTCTCTCTTTTTTTTTTTTTTTGGAAAGACAAAACTAAGGTCCTAATTATGCATGCAGAATATGTATAAATGCTATAAACAACCTCAAGTTATACCCCCCATTCCTAGATTTGACAATGTCCACATTGGAAAGCCAAAATAAGGAAAGACACAACCTGAGGTGACGAGCAGTTGGAGCTAAGGCTCCTCCAATCTGTAGGCATCTAATACCTGGCCATCAGAAAGTGTAACATAAGGTTTCAAGCGCTGCCCATTTACCTTGAATGTCTCACCAGATGAGGGATTCTGAATTTCAACTGTGAACACCTGTATGACAGTGTACGACCCATCCCAATAAGACTTCAGTTTCCCAGGGAAAAGCTTGAGTCTGGAATTGAAAAGCCAGACTTGTTGGTGGGGCTCAAAGGTTTTGTGGAGGATGTGTTTATCGTGAAATACCTTAGTGCGCTCCTTATAAGCTTGAGCAGTGTCATAGGCCTCATTCCTCAATTCTTCAAGCTCGGTCAATTCTAATAAGCATGCCTTGCCTGCGTGTTCTAGATCCATGTTGACATTCTTAATAGCCCAATAAGCTCTATGCTCAATCTCAACAGGAAAATGGCAAGCTTTGCCATACACTATACGGAAGGGAGACATACCCAAGGGGGTCTTATAGGCCATTCTGTAAGCCCATAGAGCGTCATCTAGTTTCTTCGACCAATCTTTCCTATCGGGTCTTACCGTTTTTTTCAAAATTCGTTTGATCTCCCTATTTGACACTTCAACCTGTCCGCTCGTCTGCAGATGATATGGGGTGGCCACCTTATGGGTGACACCAAGACTTTTAAGGAGACATGAGAAGTGTGCATTCCTCAAATGAGGTCCCCCATCACTAATGATCATCCTAGGGCAGCCAAATCGGGAAATGATATTGGCCTTAATGAAAGGCAGGACCACGAAGTGATCATTGGTCCTTGTTGGAATAGCTTCTATCCACTTTGACACATAATCAACTGCCACAAGGATATATTCAAGGTCATGAGATGATGGAAAAGGACCTATGAAATCTATGCCCCAAACATCGAATATCTCGACCGGAAGAATGGGTTGTTGGGGCATCTCACCTCTCTTGCCAATAGTTCCAGTTTGTTGACAACAAAGACAAGCCTCCACAAAGGTGTGTGTGTCTTTGAAAAGTGAAGGCCACCAGAAACCAGACTAGAGAACCTTATACGCAGTCTTCTTAACACTAAAGTGTCCTTCGCAGTGCAGTGTGTGGCAAAAATTCAAGACACTCTGTTGCTCCTCTTCCGAGACACATCTCCGTAACACTTGATCACGACCTATTCTAAAGAGCTTCGGGTCCTCCCAGTGATAATGCTTGATGCTAGCAAGAAATCTGTCTCGCTTATGCTTATTCCACGTACTAGGGGTTTCACCAGTGACCAAGTAGTTGCAAACATCAGCATACCACAGTGTTGAAGGTTGTACCACCATTACCGTTTCGTCAAGAAAGATGTCACGAATGTCTCCTGATGGGGTTGAATCCTCTACTAGGATCCTAGACAAATGATCTGCAACAACATTTTCGACCCCTTTCTTGTCATGGATATCAAGGTCGAACTCTTATAATAATAGAATCCAACGAATCAGCCTAGGTTTGGTGTCCTTCTTTGTGAGCAAATGTTTTAAGGCTGAGTGATCAGTGTAAACCACAACCTTGGATCCCAGAAGATAAGACCTAAACTTCTCCAAAGCAAATACTACCGTAAGAAGTTCCTTTTCTGTCACAGTGTAGTTTTGTTGTGGATCCGTAAGAGTCTTACTTGCATAGTATAGCACATGAGGTTTTTTATCAACCCGTTGACCAAGGACTGCACCCACAGCAAAATCAGAGGCATCACACATTAACTCAAATGGGAGGGTCCAATCAGGTTCTTGTAGGATCGATGCGGTTATGAGGGCCTCCTTCAAAAATTGGAAGGCTTTGGCACACTTTGCATCAAAAATGGAGTATCCTTCTCCAGTAGGTCGCAAAGTGGCCTAGAAATCTTGCTAGAGTCTTTAATGAAGTGCCTATAAAAGCCAGCATGGCCTAAGACTGAACAAATCTGCTTGACATTGGTGGGCGATGGAAGCTTAGAAATGGACTCAAACTTGGCCTTATCCACTTCTAAACCTCGCTCGGACAGTACATGCCCAAGAACAATGCCTTGTTGAACCATAAAATGGCTTTTCTCCCAGCTAAGCACCAATCCTGTCTCGTCACAGCGGGTGAGAACTTTTTCTAAATGTGAGAGACAGCGATCAATCGACGAGCTATATATGGAAAAATCATCCATGAAAACCTCAACGAACTCGTCAATCATGTCTGAAAAGATGGACATCAGACACTGCTGAAATGTTCTTGGAGCATTACATAGTCCAAATGGCATTTGGCTGAAGGCAAGTTGATCTTCCTCGAACTGCATATGGTGCTATGGGACTCTGATCGAGGCGATTTCAGAGGCGTTGGACTCTGATCGTCGTCTTGATCAGATCTGTACGGTCGGATCGTTAATCCGAGGGTCCAAAATAAATATCCTTCTCTCCTAACCACAAAAAGGACGTAATTAACCTAAATTATATACTACTCTAAATGCAGAATGATGCATGCTATGCAATATTTATAACATGAAATGCAAACCTAAGCCTAGGAACATGCATGAATAGACATTTTACCCTCAATAAATGTGTTTACATCAGCCACCATTGTGCAAAACCCGTTTAACATCTATCATCGATCTTCTCAGGGGATGGACCCGTATCCACCACCATCTGGATCTGGTTTTGAAGGAAACTCTAGACTCACTTATTCTAGTTGGGGGAACTCTAAACCCTTGTATTCTGACTTCTCCAAGGCTCTTCAGACTTGCGAGGACCTCAACGCCATTCAAAATGATCCATTCTCAAACACCTACAACCCTAGATGACATAATCATCCTAATTTCACGTGGTCAGGGAATAATCAAAATCATAGACCTCAATATCCACCCTAACCACAAGCTCCTCGTCCATATCGGCCGCCTCAGCCTCGGCCTAACCCAACTTATCAATCCAGGCTGACTCATGCAGATCAAATGACTCTTATCCTTCAGACTCTGGCTAACATTCAAAAGACAAATGCAACTATGCAAAAATAGCACAAAGATGATATCACAGAGGTTCGCAATCAACTCACCCAGATCGAAAATCCCCGCCAACCTGGTGCACTTCCTTTACAACCTCTGCCTAATCGAAATAACGTGCTAAACCAGAGGCGCGTTATGAACCTGACTCAAGGATAAGCTCACTATGTCTATCAGGCCCCTTCTACTCCATTACCTGACAGGATGGAGGCCTCAACATCATATGCGAGTTATCAGCAGCAATCACCTCTTTTGCCCACACCAAACCAGAGCCAGGCAAGATTGAATTCTATTACTACCTGCAGTGGCAAAGCAACATAGTACCCACCTTATCCAAGCCACTCCCAGCCTGGTAATGCAACCCCACACCCTAGGATATTCATCCAGGACACCTCTATCCCAAATTAAGAACCTGGACCCATTCTAGAGGAACCTGCAAAAGTTCCATTTCTGGAGGCCTTGACCAAGGGAAAAAGGACAGCCAAACCCATGGCACCTGAGGAGGACCTTGTTAAGCTCTTTAAGTAGGTCCATATAAAGATCCCTTTGATGGATGCGATATGCCACATACCGACTTACACACAATTTCTGAAAGATGTGTGTACACCTAAGCATAAGCCATGAACCAAAGTTGGGAACCCAATCGTACTGTCAGAGCAAGCTGGCTCTGTCATTTTGTGCAAACTTTTGCCTAAGGCAAAAGACCTAGGCACCACTCTGATCGCTTGACCAATCTGTGATATGCAGTTTGACAGAGCCTTATTGGACCTAAGAGCTTCCAAAAAGTTTATACCCACATCCTTACTAGACTACTTCGAGGAATCTGAGCTTAAACCGACAGAAATGACCTTGCAATTAGCTGATCGATCTATTAAGTCACTAAAAGGAATTTTCGAGGATGTCATAGTTAGGGTACATGATTTGTATTTTCCCATAGATTTTATTATCTTAGACATGGATGCTCCTGAGAATGTGAAGAATATACCAATCATACTTGGGAGACCCTTTTTGGCCACTGCCAGGGCCAATATCAATTGTGAGGAGAGCCAAATTGAATTAAAATTTGGGAGCAAGACACTTAAGATCAACATCTTTAAGGCTCGACAAGGAATTAACTGCGGAGTCATTGAACAAATTTGCGATATCGTGGCTATGGTTGACGACCTATGTATCGAGGAAAACCTGACCATTTCTGATCAACCACAAGAGGATCAAAAGCCACAATTAGAGGAGTTTGAACCCAACCTAAACACACCCATAGCTCCTTCCTTTGCTCTTGATATCCACCTTGAACCACCTACTGCTGCTGACAACCCAGTTATGGAATTGCAGCATCTTCCTGATCATCTGAAATACATCTTTTTGGGTTCTAATCAGACGTTTCCTATGATTATCAACTCCCGAATCATACTTGATCAGGAAACATGCCTGATTTCTGTTCTCCAGCAGCATCGGAGAGCCATTGGATGGACTCTCGATGATATGACTGGTATCAGCCCTTCATACTACACACATCACATCTACACTGAAGAGGGCTCACGGCCATCCCATGAAATACAAAGATGCCTAAATCCAAATCTGCAGGATGTCGTGAAAAAGGAGATCATCAAGTGGTTAGATGCAGGTATCATCTACCCGATCTCCGATAGTCGATGGGTGAGTCCAATCCATGTTGTGCCTAAGAAGGCAGGGCTCACTGTCATCACAACTGAAATCCAAGAAACCATACCGACCCGTATAGCAAACTCGTGGAGAATCTACATTGCTTAGAGAAGACTCAATTCCTCCACGAAGAAGGGTAATTTCCCACTATCGTTCATTGATCAAATCCTCGAGAAGCTAGCAGGAAATCGATTCTTCTGCTTTTTGGACAGGTACTCTAGTTATAACCAGGCCGCAATCCATCCAGAGGACCAAGAGAAGACCACCTTCACCTGTCCCTTCGAAACATACGCATTCTGAAGGGTGCCATTCAGTCTCTACAATACACCCGCTACTTTTCAACGGTGCATGCTTGCCATATTCTCAAATATGGTAGGTGAATATCTTGATGTCTTCATGGATGACTTCTTGGTATTTGGAGAATCATTTGACGATTGCCTCCTGCACTTGGTCCAAATCCTCAGGTAGTGCATCGACGTGAATTTGGTTCTTTCCTGGGAAAAGAGCCACTTCATGCTACCTAAGGGAATTGTCCTGGGACATCTCATCTCTGAAAAAGGCATCTAGGTTGATCGAGCCAAGGTGAATCTGATTTCCAGACTCCCTATGCCTAGCTCGAACAAAGGCATCCAATCCTTTCTAAGGCACGTTGGTTTTTACCATCGATTCATTCCCTATTTCTCAAAAATTGCACCCCCTAACTAATCTTCTATCTAAGGATGCCCCCTTTTAAATCTCCAAGGAGTGCACTCAGGCATTTGAGATCCTGCGTGATCGAGTTACCCAAGCACCTATCCTGCAGTCCCCTGATTGGTCTCAACCCTTTGAGATCATGTGTGATGCATCTGATTATAGTGTAGGTGTGGTACTTGGGTAGAAAATAGATAGGAAACCTGTGGTCATCTACTACGCTAGCAAGACACTTGACGAGGCTTAGCGTAACTACACAGTTACTGAGAAAGAGCTGCTAGATGTAGTATTTGCCCTGGAAAAATTCAAATCATATATTTTGGGTTCTCGTGTTATCATATACTCAGATCATACTGCAGTGAGGCACCTCCTTGCGAAGGACACGAAACCTCAACTAATCCATTGGATCTTGCTGTTGCAAGAATTTGATCTCGAGATTCGTGATAAAGTAGGAAAGTAGAATGTCATGACCACTTATCCCGCCTTCCTTCTGATAGTATCGACCCTTCCGGACCTATGACAGAACACTTTCCCAATGAGCACCTCCTGATTATTAGTATGGGATTTCCTTGGTTTGCTGATTTAATGAACTACTTGGCATCACATCAGATTCCGTCCGATTGGCTGAAGGCCAAGAAAAACAAATTACTTTCAAATGCCAAGTACTACATTTGGGAAGACTCGTACCTCTTCCACATTGGTGCTGATCAGATCATCAGATGGTGCATCCCAGAAGTGGAAATTCAGGACATTTTCTCCTTCTGCCATGACCAGGCCTGAGGTGGACACTTTTCCGAACATAAAACCACAGCAAAAGTCCTCCAGTGCTGCTTTTATTAGCCAACGATTTTCAAAGATGCATATGATCACTGTAAGGCATGCACTCATTACCAGACCTTGGCCAATATGAGCCACTGCGATATGATGCCTTTACATCCAATTCTCGTATGCAAAATCTTCGACATCTGAGGGATTGATTTCATGGGACCCTTCCCTATTTCGAATAGCTTCGCATACATTCCTCTCACTGTTAGCTATGTGCCCAAATGGATCGAAGCCATTCCGACCCGAACCAATGATCATAAGGTGGTAATCAAATTCATTCATCAGAACATCTTTTCTCGGTTCGGAATTCCATGTGCCATTATCTTTGATGGAGGGGCTCATTTCACAAATGCTTAGTTCAGATCACTGATGACCAAATACAGGGTGTCACACTGAATCTCTACTCCTTATCACCCCCAAACCGGCGGTCTAGCTGAGCATCGAGTCAGGAGATTAAGAAATTCTTCAGGTCACTGTCCAACCTGGCAGGAAAGTTTGGTTGTCTCGACTTCCAGAAGCCTTGTGGGCCTATAGGATCGCCTACAAAACCCAATTAGGCATGTCTCCTTTCATATTGGTGTACGGGAAGGCATGTCACCTCCCCGTCAAGTTGGGGCACGAAGCTTATTGGGTTGTATGGAAGTGTAATCTTGATCTCTCTATGGTAGGAACCCACAGAAAGCTTCAAATGAGCGAGATCGATGAATTATGCAAGGATACGTATAAGAACTCATGAATTTACAAAAAACAGGTTAAGGCCTTTCACGACAAGCACATATCCAGAAAGATCCTTTACCCTGGTCAGAAAGTCCTACTCTTTGATGCCAAACTCAAATTGTTCTCATGAAAACTCAGATCAAAATGGATTAGACCATATCTTATTAGACGAATTTTGGAAATGGAGCCATTGAAATTAGTCAACTTAGCCTTGATTCAGAACCTTTTGTTGTGAACAGTCAGAGACTCAAATCGTTCATCGAACTCACTGATACGAACTTGGCTGAGGTATTTTTTGATCTCCATTCTCCCTGAGCACATTGCGCTCGGCTGATGGCGTTAAACTGAGCGCTTAATGGGAGGCAACCTGACATTTTGAAAAACCCGAAACCCTTCTTAACACATCTTATGCTAAACTCATATTCCACTCTAGGGTTCGTCCATTAGAACAGCCAACTCCACCTCTAGTACCCGTACCCGAGCTTGAAATCATCCTCAACAGTCACCTTGATGCGTTCACCCACCCAAAACTAGTTCTAATGTACGTTCTAAGCTGAATTTGAACCCACCTAATTTACAATTAGGACATTGCAAATCGTAGGCATGGGGAGGTATTGGAGTGCAAAACACTATAAGAATCACTTCACACGAAAGGGTTTCATAAAAAATTATATTCCAAAAACCAAAAAAATAAAAAAACTGAAAAAGAACAAAAAAAATGGAGAAGGGAGGAAGTTTTGAGTGAATCAATTGCATATCATTTTTTAGGAAAAAGGGGACGTGATACAAATGTCAAAAAGGAGCACAATTTCAAAAGAAAAGAAAAAAAAAGATAGTCATTAGTAAAAGATTAAGGAATCGACTTAGTTCTAGATCAAATCAAAAAGAAAGAAAATGAAAGACCAAAAGTGCTAAGAGACAAAAAGAGATTAGTATGAATGCTGATCTTAGGCCTCTTAGGCTATGATTTTAGGCTTAAAAATTCAAGTATCTGCTAAGACCTGGATAGTCCTCAAGAGGTTGGGGAAAATGAGAAGCTTAAGTATTAGGCCTAAGGCTTAAGGAGTATTCGACCTCGTTATTGACCTCTGGTTAGAGAGACTCAGTAACCTAAGCACCCCAATCCACACACAATCTGGTTCAGTGCACTTAATTATCAAAATCATGCAAAAGTGTTAAATCTGTTCTGAAAAAGCTACCTAGATTTGGAGCAGCTGATCAACACAAGTTGATTTGGAAGAGTTCCCAGCACAAAGAGGTGGGAAATTCCCCTTGAAGATGCGCAATAACATATCATCTCCTCGGTGCTTGTCTACTAGGATATCTAAATATCCTACAAGGGGCATGTAAGCACCTTGTGCTAGTTCAGATGCCATGGGTGGCATTATCATGAAATGTCGATTACCAGGGTCTGGATTTAGATATAGAATGCCACGGGCGGGATTATCTCAAAATCTTGAAAGCCAAGGTTCTGGGGGTTGTCCTGGCGATGCTATCTCGAAGCTTCGATTATGAGGGACCCTGCGAGGGTTGATGGTGGGAACTAGGACTCTGATACAGATCATGTTGTAAAGCTAATTCGAGGCTAGAATTAAAAAGAAAAGAGAGCGAAAACTCTCCAAAAGCAAAGAAAAAAATACCTCTGTCTCTCTCTTACAAAAATGCACTGCAAACTGAACCTAAGCTAAAACATATTACAAGCATGGGTCTTTAATGATGGAGTGCAACGAACCTTAGGTTAGTTCCTGTGGGCCTTAGAAACCTTCGCGGTGGACAAAGGCTAAAGCTGATCAGGTCTGGATCTTGGTTGGTACTTGACTACCTTTAGGCCTACTATCGGCATTCTTACATAATCTACAAAAGAAAGCATACATCAGAGTTCTAAGCATAAAAAGGCATGTGGTCTAGAATTCGAGTTAAATTCCTTGAGATTTTGCTAGGGGAATAGGAAAAGCTAGGCATGGGGGTAGATGGGAACTCCTAGCTCAACTTGATCTGATTAAGTCATTAAATTCTTCTACATAATCGCCAAAGGACTGTAATTCATTGTATAATCATTTGAGGGAAAGACAAGAAACCAGGGTTAAAACTGTAATTTACCATCATATCTTGAATGCAGAATAATTATGGGTTTTCTCAGGGGTTAATTAAGGGTCAAATGGTCCTAAGAGGCTAACAGGTGGGTTAGAATAGATAGAAAAGGGTTTTCTCATGTTTTGAGAATTAAATGACCTCTAAAACACTAAAAATAGACCTGCATAATTAATTGAGGTTCTGGTCAGGATAAAATTCACCTAAACCCTCTGAAATTCATAGAAAAATATTCTCTAGGGTTTGGTATCTTCAATTTGACCATCAGAACCCATCTTGACCCAAAATAGAGTCTCAGACAGATATTTGCCCTAATTTGTGTTTTCACATAAATTACCTAGTCAAACATGGTCAAAACCAAAATCCAACTTCACCATTGGATTCCTTATGTTCAAATTAGGCTTGTATCAAAATTTAGGCCCAATCTGAGATTGTCTTAACCTATTTCACAACTTGTTCCTGTCTGATTACATATATGCCCTTAACTTTCGAAATCCTTACAAAAAGGCCCCTAACTTTGTCATCATTTTCATAAATTGGTCCCTATTGCCATTAATCCTCTTCCTACAAACTTCAACGACCTAAAATTGGTAAGTTCTCCTTGATTCCGTGACGAATCCCTCTCAGATTTGAAAGGGAAGTTCGTCAAGGAATTCCCTTCCTCTTGAGCTAGTTCCCATGCCCTAAAACCTTCCTAATCCCCCATGTGAATGCATGAGAGATTAAGGTATCCTAAAAATCCCATCTCTGGCAAAGCTTTCCAAGCTTGGGAAGCTTGCTTCCCAAGCTTAAAACTCCCTCTAAAGGCCTACAAAAAGACCTCCAGGTCAAATCGTTCTTCCCACGCTTGAATTTGGCCTTGAACATGTCCAATTTCTCTCCTCTTTCTTGGCCGAATTGCTCCTCGACATCCAACGACTCTCCCTGTCTCTATTCTTCCTCCGTTCGCAATACCGACAGCAGAGCTATCTTCCTCATCTTCTTCTGCATCGAACAGCACCCGCCGACTCCCCTTTCGCTGTCTTCCTCGCCGTTTCCTACCCACCAGAGCAGCGACCTTCTCCAGCACTAGCCATACCACAACCAGCATCATCTCCTCTCCCCATCATCTACTACCTCTCTCAAATGACTCCTCAACTTCTCGTAAACACGCCAACATCTCCAACACCCCGCTTTGGCCTCACCAACGCCCTCCGCGACTCCATCTTCCATCTCTCTGGCAGACCTCTAGTGAGCCCTAGCGGCTTCCACACACCACCAAATCGTTCGCTCCTACACTTCACACCTCCGCCGTATCCACGCGAGTAAAACCCCTCAAGAAATTGAGGGGATTACTTGCTTAAACACTTCCCTGAACACCACCACCTTCACACGCATAGCTCGACTTCTTCCCACACACACAAACCATGCCATGACACGTCGACCCCCTCATCAAATTCTCCATGCTCCAACGATCGTTCTTGAGCTATTTTGACTGGGCCATTAGGCTGTATTTGTCTTTTCAGGTGCTGGCCCCCAGCGCCATTAGCAGACCTCCTTCGAAGCAAGCTTCAAGGCTTGTTCCTCGCTTGCAGCTCCAGGTGACGCGTCCGGTGTATCGGAATCTCTCCAGGGAAGCGTCCAGGTCCTCAATTGAGGAACTCCATAGTTGCAACTCACCAATTTGATAGATCTCCTCAGCGGTTGTGTACGCAAGAACGAAGCAGGACTTTAGTCCCACCTCGGAAGGTTTGGAAGCAGTGCTATCGCATAAATTGAATTTGTGATACGGGCTTACCGCCTCGTACACAAGGGGTGAGGTCCCTCACATCCTGCATGCTCCTCGTCTGTGACATGCCCCCTGCAGACCTAGTGCTTACCCAATAACCTACCTAAGCCCTATACACTCCTCAGCTATGACCCACGTCCGCAACCCTGGACTCGGGTGCGCTCTAGGTCCGAATACCTAATAACCCAGTACTATGCATGGTCTTGTGAAGGCAAAAGAAAGGAGGAAACCCAAGGAAAGAAAGAGAGGAGAGTCTACGCGGGATAAGGGAGGGTTTTGCTCTAGAGAAGTTGGCTGACACTTAGCCAAATTTGAGGATCCTTCCCCTCTACATGAAGAAGAAGAGTAGAGAAAGAAAGAAGAAAAGGAAGAGAATGAAAAGAGCAGTGAAAGAAGATAAATAAGAAGAGAAGAGTCGAGCAGTAGAAGAGTCTGCGAAGAAGAAGGAAAGCGAGAGAAGAGAAGAAGAAATTAAGCAAAGAAGAAAAATCACTGTTCATCAGACATTTAAGACGTCTGATTATTCAATCAGACGACTGATTTGAGTTCATACATAGTTATTGAGTTCCATTTGATATTATTGTAGAGAGTAATTGGTGATTCAAATCACCATTTTACTCCATTCATTTTGCAATTTGACATTTGATATTATTGCTACATTATTTTGAGTCAATTTTTTATCATAATTTATTATCTTTATTGTTTAAATTGCAATCTTGAGAATTGAATTCCTATTTGCTCCTAGCAAACGACCTCAGACTTTTTCGAGTATAAATTTCATTTATTTTTCGCGAGATTTCAACTATACTGCAACGTAATGATTTAGAACCCGATCTCGAGCGATTAACAGTAGGTGTTATAATCATCATATCCTTCCTGATTGTAGATCAGGTTGGTTTGGTCATCAAAGAGTGGAGATCTATAATCATTGTAAGCGTTAGAAGGATAATAATCATAGTCTTCTTATCCAGGGTTAAGCCCTAAACATTGAGGTCCAAATTCATATCCCCAATCAAAGTTATCCCGACAAGGAGATAGGTAGTCATAAGTCGAGTCGGGATAGTAATCATCTTGAGGATAGGCAGTGGTAGGAGGGTAGGATTGGAATTGTGTGTATGGTGTGGAAGCATACATGGTGGAGTAGGAGGGAAAACAGAGGAGAGAAAGGTGCCTTGTAGCACAATCAACCAAACCTATCCTTGGGTGGGTAACCTAATGACCTACAGACTCCCAGGACCCATCCTAAGATTATAAATGATTTAGTCTACTTTTATCCAGTCAATCCAACCAATTAAAGGGAGGGGCTAGGGAGAAGGTTCTTCCTTTGGCTTGCTCCTCCAGTTCCTTCGATACTCCCCTAACTAGACATTAGATGGACTAGTAGAAGTAGATTAATCAAAACAATTTAAATCTGAGCCCCGAAGAGGGAATCAATTCTTTAGGCCAATGTTTACTCAATTTTAATTAGGCATGGGATGATTGTGCTCTTGGAATGTGATGGGCCCTTTGGGTGGGTTGTGCCCTTAATGATCAATTCAAATGTGTGTGCATGCACAACCATGGTTTGCAAACAAGGTTATTTGATGATGTGTCTTTCAGGGTTTAGCCTTGTTTAGTAGATTTTAGGGTTTAATATTTTGTGTATTCAATCAAGTTTAGGAGAACACTCCAAGTTTTGCAAGCACCGGTGATGATATATTTCTTTAGAAATCGGGAAAAAAATGTGGAGTGCCTGGTTCAGCCCTAAAAATCTACCATAAGTATCAAGCTACTTGATGAACCACTTTTATCTTAAGTGGTGTGGCCCGAATTGCTCAATCAATTGGCCTGTTACTCCACTTGATTAAGGCACACAAAATGTTTAACCTATTCAAATTTTCTACTCACTTATTTGTGTATTACGTTGAAGTGTACTGGGTCCACAAGTCAGATCCTGGGTTAAGTGGTAGAATCAAAGGATTGTGCACCTTAGGCTTAGAAATTGTTGGTGTTAAGTGTGCCTCTTTTAAGATAATCCCACAAGAAGAGAAGAATTTTTTTTGTATTTTTAATTTATGCCAAAGAGTGAGGTGAGGTGAGGTGAAGTGGCAATCAAACAACCAAATCTATCCTAGGGTTTATAAAAGCACCTAGGTTGATTTGAGTTTAAGTTATTAGTGTGGTGAAATGAAATCTAGGGTGAGGGTGATAGGGGTATACTTACAAACCTTCATCCACACTTTTCTACGATCTAACCGCTCTGGCCCACCTCAGATGAGTAGTTGCAATCACATAAGATCAAAGAAAAAATGAGATAAAAGCTAGGTAAGGCGAAAAAGCACGGAAAAAATCAAAGAGCATTGCCTTGCTAGCAACAGTGCCAAAATGATAAATTCGTTAGTATGTATGTGCACAACCAATGATTTTTCAAGCAAGATTAAATTTTTGTAAGGTGAATTTTAAGGTTCAAATATTCCTCTCCTATATGCAATCAAATATATACCTGCCTATGCCAAATTTTTGAAGGAAATCTGTACTCCAAAAAGGTAGGCTAAAAATCTAAGGCAGGTGCATCTTTCGGAGACAGTAAGCTCTGTCATACAGAGCAAGCTGCCACCTAAGATGAAAGATCTGAGCGCGCCTTTAATCTCAGTGATTATTGATGACACTACTTCCGATCTTACCCTTCTTGATCTCGATGCCTTAGTTAATATCATTCTCACGATTTTATTTGAGGAATTTCATATCGATTAACTAAAAGCTGTTGAGGTTACCCTTCAATTAGCCGACCGACCTACAATCAAACCTCGTGGGATTGTTGTCGATGTCTTGGTCAAGGTCCAAAATTGTGCCTTTCCCGCAGACTTTCTAGTCCTTGACATTGAGGTACCCGAATCTTTAATGAATGCCCCAATAATTCTTGGATGACCCTTTTTGGCCACTGCAATGCCAAATATAAACTGCCATGCAGGCAAAATGGATATCACCTGTGCAAGCAAAACTATCACCCTTGATTTTTTCAAATCCTCCAGGAGATTCCATGTTGATAACTTTTTCAAGGACTCATATATTGAAATATCAAATTTGGTTGAGACAATGTTGGTAGATACACTTCCCGACCACATTCTTTTCGAGGACTCTAATTCAAAATCAGTGGTCGGCGAAACCTGTGAGTCGGAGACTTGTCCTCCACAAAAATCTATTCCTAATGATCCCCTGATTATTCCCTTGATTATTCCCCTGACCCACCCACTTTTCTCTCAACCCACCCCTACACACTATCCTCACATACCTTTCATCATTCCTCTCCCACCCCCTTTCACTTGGACCTACCATCAGACCTACCCGAGTTTGGCATTCATCCTGAATTAAAACCATGGCCAGACTTGGGTCACACTTACCATTTTCCATCAAATTTTGATCCCCATCTTTTTATCACTCAGCTTTCCAGGGATCCTGAAGAAGACCCTTTTTATGCGGGCATCCAAGTGTCCAACTACTTACATGATAATTTATCTTCCATGCATACATTCACACTTAGCTGAATGGCGTAAAAGATAACATTGGATGGGAGGTAACCCATCATTTTTTCCTGCTTCTTTTTCTCTTTCTTTTTCCAGGTTTTGTCTATCCTAAACCTGACCACTTTTCACTAAGGAGATCTCTTTTCCCTCTTAATGCATGAGGACATCGCATATCATAAGCATGGGGGGGTGTTTTTAAATTTTGATGATCGATTTAGGCTTTTCAAACCTAAAAATATGCATTTTTTCTTTTGTCATTTTCCTGCATGAATACCCAAAAAAATAAAATGTTGAAAAATTTTTGAGGAAATTTTGAAAATCAAGACTATGGTTGAAAATTCACCTTGTGGTAAAATGGGATTTTATCTTTATCAAACTAGGGATAAGGATATGGATCTGATAATTAGAATTTCAAGGTCTACCTTTAGACTAGATCAAATATCCTTCTCTAAAATTCCACCTAAACTCAAGATAGTTTAGGTGAGTTGATCCTCTTTTATAACATGGAAAGTATCTGGCTTAGTTTCTTATTCAAAAACTTGCATCTCGTCCAAAATTTCTTGTGTCAAAATTCACACACAAACCATCACCTAAAAATAATTAAAATTTACAAAAACTCCTTTGTTTGGCCTTAGTAAATGTTCGAAGCAGATCATTGGTTTGAATTCCCACCGCTGAGGAGGAAAATGCCTCCTTTGAAGATGCAATGTCAACATGTTACCGCCTTGACGCACCTATATCTATATTTCATATCTTTAGATGGAGCATTAAAGCATATTTTTGTAGCTCAAGTGTCTTGGACGGTGCTCTACCCGTAGCATCGGAGCAAGAGCTTGAGTTTGCTTGGAGCGCCCCTTTATACCGCATTGTGTTTTGGGGTTGTAAGCTCCTAGGTGGTGTCATGAACAGTACTATCCCGAAGTACTAACGCAAGAGCCCCCTCTAGAATTGGTAACGGGAATGATGATCCCGATACATCTATTGTAAGACTAAGCTAAGAATAAGCTTAGGGGAGACAAAAAAAATGTTTTAAACCAAAAACACGCTCCTATAAATGTTGGCTCTTCACAAGCACAAACACAAGGTTTAAAAGGTTATTGCAAGTTGCGAATCAGATTCAAGAGCCAAAAAAATCCTAAATACAAAAATTTTGAGTCATCTGAATTAACAAAGGGTTAATCTGTAAATTTTTGGAGGATATATTCATCCTGATTCATCTAATTTTTGGATCTGAAAACAAATACTGATATTTATCTTTAACAAATCTTGTACCTCCCTTGCTTTAATCAACCAAGGTCCCATAATCTCTTTCACCTCAAAACTTGAAAAAAATTAGATTTCCCAAGAATTATGTCTTGAGTGAATATGTTTTGCTAAGAGACTAGTAAAAGATAAGCATGGGGGTGTGATAAACGCCAGTTTATCATCATTCTTATGCCCTAAAATAGATTTAGCTCCTAGAATTTTAACTTTGCGAATGGAATTTTGGGCTACATTTAGGCTTAAATTAGGTTAGGCATTGATGTCAACATAATTATTGAAGGTAAAATGCCTATTCATGCATGTTCCAAGGCTTAGATTTGTATTTCGTGTTATAAATATTGCATAGCATGCATCATTCTACATTTAGAATAGTTGTATATAATTTAGGTTAATCGCATCCTTTTTGTGGTCAGGAGAGAGGATATTTATTTCGGAGTCTTGGATTGACGATCTGACTGTATGGATCTGATCAAGACGAAGATCGAAGTCCAATGCCTCCAAAATCGCCTTGATTGGAGTCCTGTGCGCAACCCAGGCCGCCCATGCGCACGCACGTGCCACGGTACGTGCACAGTAGCGTGGGCATGCGCGTGCATGCGGAGTCACGCATGCGCAAGTGCAACGGCGCACGTAGCAACGTAGCGCCCATGCGGAGGAGGCAGCGGCAGTAGCGACGCGTATCGCACGTGTGCCTGGGATAAGGGCACTTACTACACGCGCCAGCGGTGCGGCAACATGGGCGTGTGAGCGGGATCTTCAGTGACGTTTGTTGCGGATCTTCAACGACGTTTATAACCATCACTAAATTTCTTGTATACGAATTTGATTCTTTCCTCCACTATAAAAGGACCCCTACCCCTCCCAATTTTCTTCATCTCTTCCTTTCTTCCTCTCACCACCCCATTGGCTCTAGAGAGAGCTTGTCCGGAGCCCTGGATGCTCCTCTAGAGTAGAAAATCAAATAATTTTCCCTCCCCTCATCCCCATTCGTGGAGCATCCTGTGGCCATCCTCTAACTACCCTTCGGGAAGAAGATCCTCGCCGCGACGCCGTCCTGCCCATCCTTTATCCTCTTGCTCCATCCCCGTTCGTCCTGCTCCTCACCACCTTCCTCCAGGAGATTTCAGAGCAAGTTGTCCTCCGAGCAACCATCGAGGGGGATTCTCTCACCTCTTTCTATCTTTCTTTCACTTTCGTAGTGTAGATTTTCCTTCTTTTGTAGTTGTAACAAACAGTTGTTGATGATTAGATGATTGTTTCTCTCTATCTATCTTTCTCCCTCTCTCTTTTATATTTTTGCAAGTAGATAAAGTTTTCATTGACCTAATCTCTTGCTTGATAAAAATACAAAAAAATTAGAAAAGATAAAAACAACAAAAACAAATAAAAGGGAAACGTGGATTTTTCAAAACCAAACATTTGCCTCCCTGTGTTCAACCAGGGACTCACTTTTCGAGTTTTAGTTATAAATTTTATCTGATCGATGCATTTTGTGAGGTACGACGATGGGTCCTCCAAACCCCGAATTTTATTTTGCGAATCGTGCTCCCATGATTTTGGCGCCGCTGCTGGGGAAAAAACGCTCTTTGGTTTTCCTGTGTTTTTTCTGCCTTACCAAACTTTTATCTCACTTTTTCTCGGATCTTACCATGATTGTAGTACTCTTCCGAGGTGGGCCAAAGAGGTTAGATCGGAGAAAAGTGCGGATGAAGGTTTTGTACGTTTATCCCCACCATCCCCACCCACTAATTCATTTCACCACACTAATAACTCAAACCCAAATCAACTTAGGTGCTTTTTATAAACCTTAGGATAGATTTGTTATTTGTTTTCCACCTCCACTCATCTAACCCCCTCATATATATAAAAAAAAATACTCTTCTCTTGTGGGATTTTTCGAAAGCTACACACTTAACACCCACAACTTCTCACCTTAAGGCGTAAAATCACATCGATTCTACCACTTAACCGAGATCTAACCTGTGGACCTGATACACTTAACTCAACACACAAATAAGTGAGTAGAAATCTGAATAGGTCAAACATTTTATGTGCCTTAACTAAGTGATGCAATAGGCCAATTGATTGAACTGTTTGGGCCACACCACTTAAGATAAAAGTGATCCATTAAGTAGCTTGCCACTTAGGGTTGATTCTTAGGGATGAACCAGGCACTCCACATTATTTTTTATTTTTAAAGGAATATATCATCACCTGTGTTTTCAAAACTTGGAGTGTTCTACTAAACCTTGATTGAACCAACCTAAGAATTAAATCCTAAAAGCTTCTAAACAAGGTTAAACCTAAAAAGACACATCAATAAATAACCTTGTTTGCAAACTATGGTTGTACACACACACATTTTGAATTAATCATTAAGGGCATAACCCATCTAAAGGGCTCATCACATTCCAAGAGCACAATCATCCCAAGCTTAATTAAAATTGAGTAGATGTTGGCCTTAAGGATTGATTCGCTCTTCAGGGCTCAGACTGATATTTTTTTCAATTAATCTACTTCTGCTGGTCCATCTAATGTCTAGTTGGGGAGTAGCATCAAACAACCATGGCATGGGGGTACACTTGGAACCGAAGGCGCAAGACAAAGGAAGAACCTTCTCCCCAGTCCCTCCTTCTAACTGGTTGGATTGATTGGATAAAAGTAGACCAAATCGTTTATAATCTCAAGATGGGTCCTAGGAGTCTGTAGGTCTTTAGGCTACCCACATAAGGACAGATTTGGCTGATTATACTGTAGGGCACCTTTCTCTCTTCTGTTTTCCCTCCTACTCCACAATGTATGCTTCCACATCTTTCACACATTTCCAATCCTATTCTCCTACCACCACTTATCCCAAGACGATTACTATTCCGACTTGACTTGTTATTACCCATCTAGTAGTCGGAATGACTTTGATTGGGGATATGAATACGGACCTCAATGTCTAGGGCCTAACCCTGGACAACAAGATTATGAGTACTATCCTTCCCAGAGCTACAATGATTATAGATCTTCATCCTTTGATCACTAAACCATCCCGATCTACAATCAGGATGGATATAATGATTATAACACCTACCCTCCCTAGTATTCCACTAAATATAGGTCGCCACCATCCTTTAAAAATCTTGAAATGACCTACTATCAAGGAGGGACTCGAGAACCTTGATATCTTGACTCCCCTAGATTTAACTCGAACCCACCCAAACCTGAACCAAGCCAATTGATTGAGGTGAACTAGATTCAGGATAGGGTGTTGTCTAATTTGAGGAAGACTATACAATCTTTAGAAGCTCAGCCAACAAGATGCACTGAAACATTGGAGTCTATTATCAAAATGATTGATGAACTTAATAGTTCTCTATTAGATTTTCTCCAAAGTGTTAGGGATAGGGACCTAGGTAAGTTTCTTCATCGAAAATTGGCGAGGTTGAGGATGAAATTTGTGGTTCCCTTAGCCAAATCTTGGGATGATTCTCAATATGAACCCCCTTCAGGAGAACTAATGTCTGAACCCGCTCAGGTGCCTATCGGGGGGGATACATTTTCTGAGACTGGAGATGACCAGGTTGGGCTAGAGCAACTCATTGAGGATGAACCCAGTGATTCACCTGAGATCTCCAAGCCAGAAAGTGAGGAAAAATATGTCCCTTTGAACCAGGAAATGACAATTGATTTTGAGACATATATAAATGAGGATCATGAATTCTTTAACTCTGAGGGTGAGGAATCTCTTAGTGAAGTCTCACTTGCGCTTAAGGAAAATGATTTTAGTGAGACAAACGAGCATGAGGAATCTGATAAATCATTTAATAGCCCAACTATTGAAGATTCTAATTCGGTTGGGGTTAATTTGGAAGATCTGAAGATTGATGTTCAATCAGTGACCCCATTCCTCATCTATACCCCAAAGAGCTGACTTCTGAGATAATTGTGCCCAAGTCATTCTTGATTCAACCACGATTTCTAGACTTGGGTAAATCTTATGTGGTGAGCGATATGCTAGAGGTCCCGGAGCCTGAGCTCTTAATGTTGGAGGGTAGAATTGTTGAAATAAAAATTTGGGAGGCTAATTTTGAGGGAACTTTGATTTTGGATCTGAGGGTTCCTGTTGACCTGAAACCACCTACCTTCTATCAGGACCCTTATGATATCTTTCACGTGCGACCCATGACTTGAATAATTGACTATATTCCTGAGCAGAACTATAAGTGGACACCTGATTTTAATGAACCATCTTTACCCATTGTCCAACACTTTGGCCTTGGGTTGCACACCACCAAACCGCAGGCCTGACCCCGTAAATATAACAATCTTCGATTCTGGGTGATTTTCATCTAGAACCTTAGAACCACTCGACCTTGGGGCATGGGTCTGTACTACAACTTGGTCCACATTTGTGAACATCTTCTGTTAGTAGGTTGGAGGATCTATATTTTTTTTTTATTCTGACCTGCACTTGTGAATTCTCATGTCTTTCTTGTATTATTTTATCCCTAGCTAAAGGCATTAAACTTAGCATATGTGTATACTCTCTTCTCTCTGCAGAGCTGACCAGATTTTCACATTATTCAGGTGATATTTTGTTTACTCGGCCTTTTCATGTCGTTATTTTTACAATGACATTGCGTCATTTAGGAATGGGGGGTGGATAATTAATTCCTGAAAGCATTTTGTTAACTCCATAGAATTTCTTTTAGCTTCTTTAAAAAAAAATTTGAAAAATTCAAAAAGACAAAAAAAAGAAATTAGAAGAAGAGACCTTAGGCATTTGGAATTTACTAACTTTAGGAAATGATACGATAGGACCTAGACACTTAGACTCTCCAGGTCTTCGGCCTTAATTAGCCCAAGTGTCCACTCAAATATGGACTTAGTCTCAAGTCCTCACCAATTCAAATTCATCTTTAATCTGGTGAATAAATTGGGGTGATAAGTATACAACTTATCAACCCGCCCTTTGATTTGAGGAGACTTTAACCCTACACATCTACACACTTTTTGCAATGACTCACTTTTCGACGGTTTCTTCATAAATTGGGTAGCTAATGAACTATCTAGGGTGGTATGGCTGGCAACTTGTCGATGGTAACAACTCATCGGTTGGTTGTCTAGAGCCCAGCCACAAGACCATTTTCTTTGTACCACCTTTAGGTAAATCTTAGATCAGGGAAGCCACCAAGTTAAAAAAAAGGGAAAGAAAGAAACACCCAAAAAGAAAAGAAAAAAAATATAAAATGGAGAAAATGAAAAAAATAAAATTATAAAGCCACACTTCACCGCATGAGTATAGCTGGCAAGTGGTCGTGGGTAACAGCCCATTCGTCGATTATCCAGAGCCCAGCTCACAAAAATGCACAATAATTCCAAAAACGCTTAGGGAAGAAGCGAGTAAGTAGAATAAATCAGGGAGGCATACACTGGGTTCGGCCATGTGCTGACCCTATAAATAAAATTAGGGAGAAAGCTACCGTTCGAGAAGACAAACCTCTAGGCAAGGTCACCTAGGTTCGTAGAAACCCGAAGTCTATTTTAACGGCTACCTAGTGAGTCTTTCACTCTTTTCACTAGATGCTTAGCACTTAGAGTCCTTTTTGAGTCTTGGGCAGGTCAGGTAGCCATAAAAAGTTATCTGATTGCATAGCAAAAATTCATCAACAATTGTGCCATCTTGTGCTATTTGCTAGCATTGCCAGTGTATATTAGGTAGCCATAGTCGCATTTGTAAAAATAAACGCATACATGCATTTAATCGGGAGGGGAGGAGAGTGAATAAATTAGCCTTGCAATTAACATATTCTTCAAGTGATGCCTCGCAAAATCTCCATCTTCATTTTTTATTGGCTTTGAATTTCTTCTCCGCGACTGCAGGCATGGCTTGCTCTTCTTCGCACCATTGCTTGCTCTGCCAGTCGCATGGCTGGTCATGTGCAGCCCAGGGCATGGCTGTGCATGCTTCTCCCTCCTTTAAAAAGACAGGCCTTCTTCCTTGCGCCGGAGAGCCTGGTCCAACAAAAAAAACACACAGTAGCCTTCCTTCTCCAGGCCATCTCCTCCCCTCTCCCCTCCATACACAACCCCTTTTCCTACTGAAGTGACATGCTGCAGGCAGGAGCAACTCACAGTGGTCAACAACCACCACTATGAGTCCCACCACTGCCCAGCTCATCAAAGAGCCGGTGGGCATGGTGGTTCACCTCTCTGTTTTCATCGTTCCAGCCCTTTCCGCCATAGCCACAGAGTCGAGCTTTGAAGCTCAACCGCAACAAAGCAAGGCACCGGCCGCCCCATGCAGCACGCAAGCCACCGCGCGCCCCTGCAGCAGCTAGCGCAACTCCTTCCGCGCGCGTAGGCTCACTCTACAATGCCCGCGCAAGCAGAACCGGCTGCAGACAGTCGTACGAGCCGAGTGCGCACTGTAGCTACTGTTCACGCTAGAGAGCGCGACACTATAGCTACAGTGCGGTGACCGAAAAGTTTCTCACTTATCCGGTAACCGTGCACTCTCTCTCCACCTCGCAACCGCCTCAAGTCCGTGCCTACATCTCGCCCTGCCCCCACTCCAGTGCCTGCGCTCGTGTCTGCACCCACCCGCTCCCGCATCCGCATCTTCGCCCGCGTCACTCCAACCCGCAGCCCGGTGGGCTGCGGTCCGCAGCACCCTACGCTACAGTCTCCCTCACGCTGGCTTCCTCCAGCACGTGCCAGCATCTTCGTGAGCCTGCACTTGTGCGCACCTGCACCTACGTGTAGGCCATCAAACGACGGGTGCAGCCTCCAAACGGCTTAAACGCCCACGCCCTCTTCCTCCAGCAGACGATCTCTCTCTCTCTCTCTGTCACAGACACACACCTCACTCACACACACACACCACACTTGTACAAACACTCACTCACTTGTACACGACTATATACTTATATATATATATACATACATATATCTATACATATATTATTACCTATACAACTAAGTATAAGTATATATACATATATATACACATATATTTATACATATATATATATATACAAATATGCATACATATATACATATATATAACTATATATATATATATATAGTTATATATATGTATATATGTATGCATATTTGTATATATATATATATTTACATATCTATATATATATATATAGATATATAACTACATATATACCTATATAATTATAACCATATCTTTATATATACATATAAATATATATTTATATATATACATATATATATATATATTTTTTTTTTTTCATATCACCTACCACACGTTGTATCGTGGGAATATCTGCACCAGTTGCTGATATTCCCCGATACACGAGTATAGAAAGCATCTCCGCACACACCTTCCACCCATCCATCCTACACTACACGCGACACTTCGTCCTATTGGTTGCGTAGAAACTTGTTCACCTCTAATCCCTCTTCCCTGAGTTCGACCCTAGGCTTAAAAGTGACCAAGATAAAATCAAGTAGGCCAGGTTAAAAATTTTGTAAAAAGATGGTTAGGCTCGATTTAGGTTAACCACTATACTTATTTCAACGATTAAATCACCATATTAACACAACCTATCCGGGTCTACACCAAACTTTTTCTAGCGTCGTTGCCGGGGAAGTGCGCATTCAGTTAAGTTTCTACTCCATTCCTTTAATTTTTCTCTTCTCACACCCTTCTCTTCACGGGTGTTTCTGTTTATTGGTGTGCAGGTGAACCAGTTGCAAGGAGAAGGCAGGCAGACGAAGTCAGAGACGTGGGCAGATCCAAGGCGGGAACGAGAGCGTGAAGTCACCGGCACCGCATTGGAGCTTCGCCCATGTTGCTGAACAGGTAGGTCTCTCTTTCTTAGAAACTTAGGTCAACTTGTCACATTAAAAAAAAAAAAAAAAAACTTCTTGGGATCTCTTGGGGCAAGTGGATTAAAAATCACTTGTTTGATTGTTTGTCATCACTCCCATCGCCCTGAGATTTCCCACCAAACTTTGCATAGTGAAGATCCAAGAATCTTAATTCTTGAATCTTTCGTCATGTGAAGTATTCTTTGAGGCAAAAATAAATAAATTGATTGCCATTCCTCTTTGCCTCATTTATTAGCAATTTGGGATCATATTTTTGGTGGGGAGACTTGGAATTGAGTTGATTCCAAACCCACCACGACCTTTCACGTGCCTAAGATTTGATCCCGAATACTTCAACCTCAACAATTTGATTTTCTTTATCTTATGGCTGAGCCTTGTGTGTGGAAAATCATTTTGGTGATTGGGAGCACTTGAATTAAAGTGCTTTGGCTCCCTTTCACACTAATCTAAAATTGACTCGTGCATCCACACATAGAAATCTCCATCTAGGGAAGCCCATTGCATTTTAGCATGCATTAACCAACTGACATTGAAGATGGGTTTGTTGGGCTTAGAAGAAAACTTATATTCTCTCAAAATCCGGAGATTGGTTGAATTGGTAATTCAGTGAAATCCTAAAATCCATACTACTTAAGGCTGAAACTCTAAAAACCATTCACTAATTAAAACTACAATTCGGGGAGATTTTCCCGTTGCATGCTTGGTTTACACACTTTATAAAATCAACCACTTGGGCATTACCCATAAATAACTCCCTTCACATTCCAGAAGCACTTGATCCTAAACCCCTAATTAAAATTGGTAGCAACTTGACCCTTATTAAGGATTGGAGGTCTAACTACCTGTGTGTAGTGCCTATGTGCTGGTGAGGGTTCTCGTGTGCTATCGAGTGTCTAAGACTAGGGCAAACAGCCTTTCAATTTGGCTTGATGGTTCCGTAGTGCTCGCATTCAGTTCCGTAGGTCGTGCTAGTAGGTAACTTAGATCTTTAGGTCTAAGGGCACACTGTAGAGGTTAGGAATTTGATTGTATTGATTTGTCATCAAGTGTACCTTTGCGGCGTCATTTCTCTCATCTCTTTTCCCTTCGTATCCCCCCAATTCTTCCTGCAGTAGTGCATGTTTGGGAGGAGGTCACAAAACCCTGAACTATGTGAATTGTCTGATAAATTTAGAAAAGAAACCGAATCATCCTCCACCCCCACAAACATGGCTGCACGCCCACCCCCAAATCCCGAGGGAGGAAACCACCCTCAAAACCCACCAGGTGGTGGAGCCTTGGACCCCATAACCCGCCTCCAAGCTCAAATGGAAATGTATAATGAACAAATTGAAGCCATTAGGGAAACATTGGAGGAAATGCAGAACCCTCCCGAACAGGAGGAGCCTAGGTCTCTTAGCTCCTACCAGAATCCCGCTGCTACAGAGACCATAGGACAAATTCGGGTCCCCATGGACGGGGACGACTTTGAATTGAAACCTAATGTATTGGTCTGATAAATTTTCACTCCATGGTCTTGCAAGTGAAGATCCTTTTCTCCACTTGGAAGACCTAACCCGATTGGCTGAAACAGTTAAACCGAGAAATATCGGGTTACCAATAGTCCTCATGAAAATGTTCCCATTTTCATTGCGGGATAAAGCATCACAGTGGTTACGCACCCTTGGGAGAACCATCCACTCTTGGGAAGAGATGCAAACAACGTTTCTCAAGAAGTTCTTCCCCATCGGGCGAACCAATGCACTTCGCCATGCTATCACATCCTTTACGCAACAAAACGGCGAACAGTTTCATGAGGCATGGGAGAGATATAATGACCTCCTCAGGAAGTGTCCACACCACGATCCGCCTAAGTGGCATATAGCCCAGATTTTCTACTATGGGCTAAATGAGACTTTGAAGCAAATTGCAGATGCTTCCTGCGGAGGGAGTTTCATGAATAAAGACGAGAATGGAGCATTCAAATTATTTGAAAATATGAGTGAAAACTCAATGAATAATGCTTCCATTATCGCCTTTAATCGTACTAGCCTGCCCCGTAATTTCCACGAAGTTGACACGGGACCCTCCCATTCATCCACAGATCTTAGCCTTATCGCACAGAAATTGGATGAAGTCTCCGTCGTGCACAAGAAGCTGGACGAGCTTCTGGCCAACCCCGCCCATTCTATGGCAAACACCCCCACCTCACCACTTCATCACAATCCCAATTCTTCCAACACCAGGCTTATCCCTAGAACCCCCGTAAGACCTTCCTTACCGAGTGTCGCGCCGAGCTATTTGATAAGCCATGTGGATCTGGCTTCTGTGAGCTAGTATTTTGACATGGAGGACCAAGCCACCGTGAGCTCAGAAGCATATTTACATGCGGACGCGTCTTCTAGCATAGAAGACACTTGCGCCCTGGGGAACAACCCGTTTCTGCCACTTATAACCCAGGGTAGCGAAATCATCCAAACTTCGCATGGTCCAGCAACCCACAGTGCCAAGACCCCACGGGTGGACTAATGCGGCTGTTCGCACCCGTCATCACAAGGGCCCAGTCTAATCCTATGGCGAATCCGCCATCGGGTCCTTGAGTACCGCAAACAGAACACGCATCAAGTCCTCTTGATAAATTGATGCGAATGATGACGAAAATGTCAAAGCGCCATGAAGAGAACATGACCACTCTTCAGCACCAATTGGTGTAGCAGAATGCTGAGATCAGTCAACTATGCATGGCGACTCGATCTCAGGGCATTCTTCCAGCCCAACCTGTTCCCAACCTACGAAATTTCGTACCCCGTGGCCCTCAACCACAGGTACGACCTTCTCAGGGACAGGTTCATCAGATTCTGCAAGCTCCAAGCATTCCACCAGGATTTCAGGCTAATACCGCTGCAGCACTGGTGGCGACCTTCCTCTATAGTTTTATTATTTCGTCGTAGTATAGTATAGAGAGGTGATTACCAGTTTAATACAATTTGTTACTCGGAAATAAAGAGTTCCCGAGGTCGAACTCAGGGAGCAAACTGTATTCTAGAGATACAAATTCTTATTACAAAAATAAAGAGAGAGAGAGAGAGAATTTGTTGGCTTTTCTTCTTTTCTCTTTGCTTCTCCTCTTCTTCCTTCTCAGATCTTCTGCTCTCTTCCTTTCTTCTTCTTCTTTATCTGCAGTGGTGATGTTCTTCTTCTTCTTTCAGCTGTTTCTGCTCATCTCTTCCTTTTTCTTCTGCAGAGCGATCCTGTTCTTCTTCTTCTTTCTTTCTTCTTCTCGTGCTCTTCTTCTTTCAGTTCTTCCCTTGGCCTCTCTGTGTTCTCCTCTGCCTCGCCTTCCTTCTCCTTCTTTGCCTTCAGGACGTCGTCTGATTGGAAAATCAGACGACTTAAACCGCCGCTGCTACAGTGCTCCTCCTTCCTTCAGCTTTCGTCGTCCTTCTTCTCTGCCTCGCTCGTCTTCTTCTTCTTCGCCTGTGCCTGCACACTTCAAAGCTCTCGTCAGCGGGCAGAAACCTATTCTACCCTTCCCCCCGCATTTCTCTCTCATAGAAGTCGCTCTTAGGAAAGCTCTCCCAGAGCTGCCGGGTAGTCGGGTACGGGTCGCGCCCGGGTCCAGGCCCACCGGCATGCATGGTGGGCGAGGAGTACAGGTCAGTCTAAGTCAGGTCGGGCCAGGTCCGTGGGGCGTGGTCGCGGACGAGGCCGGGTCGAGTGAGTGAGTGAGAGGGACCTCACCCCGTGCTCAGGAGGCAACGAGCAAAAGGCACTTTATGCCTTTATGCGGGCGCACTCCTCTGAAAGGCTACGAGGTGGGACTAAATGTCCCACCCCAATTTGGGTGCCTACGCGGAGGAAGCAGCGGCAGTCGAGGCGAAGCGCTGGGGCTTCGCGCGAGAGCTTCGCCTCAACTGCAGCCTAACGCTTTGTCGAAATGCCCCCGCACAGCCTGGGAGTGTGACCTGGGTGCGGCGCACCTGGGGCAGCAGGTGAAGAAGCTGCTTCGCTTCAACAATGGCGGCAACGAGAGCAGGTACCTGCCCACAGAGAAACGGCCTCTCGGCCCAATCAGAAATGCGGAGGCCTTCGCCGTGGCACGGCGAAGGTGGTCGGGGGGTGTGCAGGTGGCGGGGCGGAGCCTAAGGGCTGCCCTAGGTCGGACTGTGGGTCGGGAGATGGGTTTGTTTGGTGGAGTTGCAGAGGGTGATTTGGGGGAAGTGGAAGGGCGGAGGTTGATCAGGGTGAGGAGGCGGAGGTTCTGCGGTGGTCAGCGAGCCGTGTGGGTTGCTGGAGTGATGGGAGCGACTCGCCGGAGGATGGCCGGAGGCGGAGAAGGTGAGGGTGATTAGGCACGGTCGAGGGGTAATTAGATAAAAATAGCAGGGGGAAAAGAGAGAGAGAATAGAGGGAAGTAGTTCTAACCTAACTAAAGTGACGAAGGGGGCGAGGAGGTGGACGGCTGTACCTGCTGTCGCCGGAGAAGAAGGTGCCCAGTGGGGGAGGATGGCAGTGACGATGGGGCAGAGGCAGCGCGCGCCGGTATTGCGCGACGCGGGAAGAGCAGGGGAAGAAGTCTCTGCTGCTGGTATTGAGGCAGAGCGAAGAGGAGGAAGAGGAAGAACCGCCGGAGCTGGTGGGCGTCTGCCGGAGTGAGAAGAGAGGAAAGTTGGGGGTTTTCTCCGTCAGATCCGAGCTACTCAGAACGGCGGAGCGACGGGGGTATTTATAGAGGCGGAATCAGAGAGGAGGGCGGAGGGAGACGACGTGTCTCCCTCGCCGGAGGACGCCGAAGATGGAGACCCATACCGTCCGTGCGTTCGCACGGCCGGTATGGTGGGTTGCAGCGACCAGGGGAGGGCTCCTGCGACGGCTGACGACGGCTGACGCGCAAGGTCGCCGGAGCATGGTGCTGGCAGGTTTTGCAGGGAGGACCTGAACGCAAAGAACGAAGGAGAGTTAGGGGCCAAAATGCGAGGGTTCAAAAGTTGAGGGCCAAAAAGGAAATAGATGAGGACCAAAATGTAAAGTTGGTCAAGAAGGTTTCTTCTTAGGCTCAAGTTTTTATACATGACTAATTAGGACCTAAGGAATCTGATGGTGAATTTTATTTCTAGATTAAACCTTGTTTGACTGGTCAATTTACGCAAAAACCCAAATTAAGTTATTAATTGGGTATGGTTCTCAATGTAGGTCAAGATGGGTTCCTAAGGCCAAATTGAAGGTTCTAAACCGTAGAGATTATTTTTCTATGAATTTTAGAGGGTTTATTCCATTTTTGCTTTTCCTTGAACCTCTTGAATTGAAGTGGGTTTGTTTTAGGGTTACAGATTATCATTTAGTTCCTTGGAATTGCTGTAACCCTTATCAGATCATCCCACTTTCCTTCTTATTTGGTTTGTTTGACCTATGTTTGGACCTGTATGCAGATTATACTGGTAAAATCATATTTTTACCCCTTTTGACTTATTTTCTCCTTAAACTCAGAATTCTCTGAGTTAAGCCTTTCCTTAAGTTATGTAGGAGCTTTTATCCTTTGTATTAGGTCAAAATGAGCTAGTTATGGCTCATGATGAGGTTCTCATCAAGCACCTCACTCTTATGTCCCTATTGCGAACCCTCCTCTGCCTTATGATCCCACTGGACCCACATCAACCAATGCGATCACTACAAGGAGCGGTAAGCAGACCATCGATCTGCCTCGACCTGATCCTGGCCCGTCTTCTTCATCGCCCTCTCATTCAAGATGCGCACCGCATTCGCGAGAGGACGATACACCTAAATTGGTGCCAGAATCAGTCCCATTCCCTGAGGCTCTACTGAGGGAGCCAAAAGGCAAGAAGAAGGATACGCAGGCCTTTGATAACCTGCGTAATTTATTCAGGGTGTTGAAATCAAGGCACCCCTACTAGAGGCTATCGACCACATACCTACTGTCACCCGATTTTTCAAAGACTACACAACACCCAGGTGACAGTCAAAGAAAACTAAGAATCCAGTGGTTCTCTCGCCTCATGCGAGTTGTGCTATACTGTCAAATCTACCACCGAAGCAGAAAGATCCGGGCACACCACTTATTTCCTGTAGCATCCAAGGCTGCAATTTTAACCGTGGCCTGCTCGCTCTAGGATCTTCCAACAATCTTATACCAACCATCATGCTAGAAAAATTTTCCTTGGGAAATCTAAAACCCACCCCTGTCACGTTACAGTTGGTAGATCGTTTTGTCAAAATTCCAAAGGATGTGGTGGAATACGTGGTGGTTAGGGTCAACAGTCTCTGTTTTCCTATTGACTTTCTTGTTTTAGATATGGAAGGTCCTAGCTCACTTTCTGATTGTCCGATCATCCTTGGTCAACCTTTCTTGGCCACAGCCCGTGCCCATATCGACTGCGAGTCGGGATGTATTGAGATTGCCATTGGATCTGAGAAGCTCAAGCTTAACATCTTCAAGGCAGCCAGGAACTTTGATTGCGATTGCATCAAGGATGACACGTCTGACGAGGACATGGCCGTCAGTGCGTGTATCAGACTAATTGGGACTTATTCTGACTGCTGCAGACATCCATTAAACACTGATGCTTGCCTGACCGACACATATTGTGACATTCCCCCATCCCTCCCTATTCCCGTACCTTCTCCTGAACAGACTTCTGACGAGGTTTTCTCCACTTCCCATACCTTGTGGTCTGAGTCATATCCAGGCTACTCATCGCCGGTCCACACTCTTGAAGATTGGATTGCCCTTTCTTTCCCGCCAAATCAGGCGGAGTTGCAACTCCACACTGGGACCTTGAACCCACATACTACACACTGGGGCTATTCCTTTTTGGATCCATCTATCCAAGAAGCCCCTCTTCTTGGCCAATCTGAGGGCCAACTTCTTCCTCCTGACTTGTTTTCCGATCTGCCTGGGACACCTCGTCCCAAGAAATGCCAGATCTTTCACCATCCACTCCCGAGCTGAAAGAGCTACCTAGTACACTTAAGTATGTTTTCCTGGGACCAAATGAAATGCTCCCCATAATCATTAGTTCAAAATTGACCAGGGAGCAAGAGTACAAACTAATGAAGGTCCTTATGGAGCACAAGGCAGCCATTGGATGGTCTTTATCAGACTTAACTGGCATTAGCCCCTCCTACTGCACTCACCACATATATACGGAGGAGGAGGCTCGACCTTCCCGCGAGATGCAATGACGTCTCAACCCTAACATGTGGGAGGTCGTTAAGAAGGAAATGATTAAGTGGCTAGATGCAGGTATAATCTACCCAATCAGCGATAGCCCTTGGGTGAGTCCGTGCCCAAAAAGGCAGGACTCGCCATCCGTGACAATGACAGGGGCGAATCCATCCCTATATGCACTCCTACATCCTGGAGAGTATGTGTAGATTATAGGAAACTCAATGCTGCAACTAAGAAAGATCATTTTCCACTACCTTTCATTGACCAAATCCTGGAGTGGTTAGCGGGAAATAAATTTTTTTGTTTCCTGGATGGATTCTCAGGATATAACCAGGTGGCAATTGACCCCTGGGACCAAGAGAAAACCACTTTTACCTGCCCCTTCGTCACCTTTGCATTTAGAAGGATGTTGTTCGGACTTTGTAACGTGCCAGCAACTTTCCAGAGATGTATGCTGGCGATATTCCATGACATGGTGGGTGACTTTCTCGAGGTCTTCATGGATGACTTTTCGATCTTTGGATCATCTTTCGATGACTGCCTTGCCAACCTAACCCGTATCCTTAGGAGATGTATTGATGTAAACCTCGTGCTTTCCTGGGAAAAAAGTCATTTTATGGTACATGAGGGAATTGTTCTCGGACATATCATCTCCGATAGGGGTATCGAGGTTGGCAGAGTTAAGCTTGATGTAATTGCTGATTTACCTGTGCCTGGCTCTGTCAAACAAATCCGCTCCTTCCTGGGACACGTCAGTTTCTATAGGAGATTCATCAAAGATTTCTCCAAGATTTCTCGACCTTTAACTCATCTCCTATCGACCGACGTACCCTTCGATACGGGCCCCGACTGCATACGAGCATTCACGCAGCTGCATAATGCTGTCACCAAGGCCCCTGTTCTCCAGCCATCTGATTGGTCCCTCGACTTTGAACTCATGTGTGACACTTCCAACATTGCAGTCGGAGCCATCCTGGGATAAAGATGCGATAAACACCCCTTCGTGGTGTACTACGCTAGTATGACATTGGACGAGGCCCAGTGTAATTATACTACCACTGAGAAAGAACTACTGGCAGTCGTCTTTGGCCTAGAGAAATTATGCTCTTACCTTCTGGGCTCACACGCTATTGTTTTCACTGATCACGTAGCCATTCGCCATCTCATGCATAAGAAGGATGCCAAGCCTAGACTGATTCGTTGGATCCTTCTACTCCAAGAATTTGACATTGAGATCCGCGATAAGGCCGGAGCCCAGAATGTTGTGGCTGATCAACTTTCTAGACTGGACCTTGACCATATTGGACTTACTCTGCCGATTAATGATATTTTTCCCGATGAGCACCTATTGGTAATTAATGTGGCAAGTGGACCTTGGTATGCCGACATTGCCAATTACCTTGCTTCTGGATCCCTTCCACGTGGCTGGCCTAAAAACCAACGCGAGTGTCTCATGGAAGAAGCAAAGTATTATTTCTAGGATAACCCACTTCTTTTTCGAATATGTGCTGATCAAATCATCCGTCGCTGTATTCCTGACAGCGAATTCCCCAATGTGCTATCCTTCTGTCACTATCAGGCCTGCGGAGGCCATTTCTCTGGGAGGAAAACTATAGCCAAGGTGCTGCAGTGCGATTTCTTTTGGCCCTCCCTTCACCAGGATGCACACAATTATGCCAAACATTGCACTAGGTGCTAGTCGTTAGAATCAATGTCATGTCGTGACATGATGCCCTTGCAACCCATCCTAGCTGCGAAAATTTTTGACATTTGGGGAATTGATTTCATGGGTCCCTTTCCTCCTTCCAACGGCTTCGAATATATCCTCGTGGCTGTTGATTATGTTTCGAAATGGATCGAGGCTATTCCCACGCGCCGTGCTGACCATGTTATATCCACTCGATTTCTCAAAGACCACATGATTGCGTGCTTTGGGATCCCTCGAGCCATTATTTCGGATGGAGGAAGTCACTTTACCCATGCGTCTTTTCGGCCACTTCTGAGGAAATACGAAGTCCACCATCGTATCGCATCCCCGTATCATCCTCAGATGAACGGCCAGGCAAAGGTTTCGAACCGGCAAATCAAGCAAATTCTCCAGAAAACGGTTCGGCCTGACCATAAGGATTGGTCCGACAAGCTGATTGACGCACTTTGGGTGTATCAGACTGCCTTCAAGGCTCCCCTTGGTATGTCTCCTTATAGAATAGTTTAAAGGAAGCCTTGTCATTTGCCCATGGAGTTGGAACACCGTGCTTGTTGGGCGGTTCGCCAATGTAACCTCGACCCAGACCTGTGTGGTCGAGAAAGGAAACTCCAACTCCAGGAGCTAGAAGAGCTCCGTCGTGAAGCCTATGATTCTGCCTTAACTTTCAAGCAACGCACTAAGGCTTTTCACGACAACCATATTTGGCGGAAGGAATTTGAGCCATCTCAGCAAGTTTGGCTCTACAATGCCCAGCTCAAATTCTTTCATGGGAAATTGAAGTCCAAAGGGACTGGTCCTTTCCTGGTCTCGAGACCATTTCCCAACGGGGCCATTGAGATTGAAGATCCAAAATCTGGGCATAAATTTACGGTCAATGGGTTGCATTTGAAACCCTATCTTACTCATGAACCTACCGCCGTTGGAGAAACTGTTGCCCTACTGGAGGGTAACTAATGTCATGCCTCATTCTGAGTCCAGCTGGGGATGTTAAATTCAGCACTCGTTGGGAGGCACCCCAACAACACTCCGCCACTGTCACGCTCACTTCACTTTTCACTTCACCACCCACCATCCACCCACCCTACCACCCTACTGTTTACCCTGCACCTCAGCTCTCGTTACCCGATCTTTGGTCCTTCTTCTACCCTACCCTGCATGCATATGAGGGCATAGCATTGTTTGGCATGGGGGGGTGGATAGGCATCCATAGGATCTGGGTATTTTAGGGTATCATGCAGTCTCCATCTATCTATAAATATGTTAGAAAAAAAAAGGTGTTTAGTAATGATCTAAGGCTGAAACAAAAATACAATAAGTGTTTATGGATATTCAACCACTGTTTTGAAGACTTTCCTGGCCACAGAAGCTTGATTCGCTCAGGCTCGGATTAATTCACTTGAGCATTGACAAGATAGATCATAATCTCTCCTAACTAAGGACGTATTCTTGTACCTGAGACACCAGTACAGGATCCGTTGGTTTGCTTCTACTTGAGAGCCTAAGTAATCTTAGTTCACACTACACATATCAAGAAAGACCAGGTGAACATAAGATCCAACCCTAGTGTCCATTAGGGAAGGTGGAGTCCTTACCTATGCACACAGGTAGAATTTTTATCCCAGGCTTTAGTTTTGTGTTTAGGAGAGACTCTTTCCACCAAAAAGGAACTCTCCCACCAAAAGAAATGTGTGCTCCTCCAAAGAGATATACTGACACGTGTTTCAAAAAAAAAAGATGCAAATAAGTCAGTATATCTCACAAATATCTATAAAGTCTTCCCCCTACAAAAGTTCTTCAAGGCAAGTTACAAATACCCTATTTTCTTTGAGCCACAAATGTAATAAAATGGGAGTTGAGTTTTTCGTCATCTTTTTAAGGGGTCAATCCAAAGACACGAGTTGAAACTGGGACCAACCTGCACTTAAAAATTCGTGAAACCCTGGGCTTGAGTCTTAATGTTCATCTGGTCAATCTTGATCCTTCACTATGCACAAGCCATAATCTCTTGAGCTCTCGAGTATGGCAAAAACCTTCGGGTCCTGGAAATCGTACTTAAGATTTAAATATCAAGTGTCCAGGATAGTTGAGAGATGGTCTATGTCATGTAAGTCTTAAAATACTGGTAGTCTTCCCTACAATTGGTTCTCACAATATCCAACGATTAAACACACCTATGTCGCCCTGAAGAAGATCTTCAGCTTAAGATCATTTCTAAATACAATACAAAAATGTTTTGCTAGGGACTAGCAAAAGATAGGCATCGGGGTATGATTGCACAGCAAAAATGCACCAACAGTTGTGCCATCTTGTGCTATTCCCTAGCATTGCCAGTGTATATTAGGTAGCCATAGTCTCATTTGTAAAAATAAATGCATACATGCATTTAATCGAGAGGGGAGGAGAGGGAATAAATTAGCCTTGCAATTAACGTATTCTTCAAGTGCTGCCTCGCAAAATCTCCATCTTCATTTTTTATTGGCTTTGAATTTCTTCTTCTCCGTGGCTGCAGGGCATGGCTTGCTCTTCTACGTGCCATTGCTTGCTCTGCCAGTCGCATGGCTGGTCATGTGCAGCCCAGGGCGTGGCTATGCATGCTTCTCCCTCCTTTAAAAAGACAAGCCTTCTTCCTTGCACCGGAGAGCCTGGTCCAACAAAAAAAACACACAGCAGCCTTCCTTCTCCAGGACATCTCCTCCCCTCTCCCCTCCATATGCAGCCCCCTTTCCTACTGAAGAGACATGCTGCAAGCAGGAACAGCTCACAGTGGTCGACAACCACCACTGTGAGTCCCACCACCGCCCAACTCATCAAAGAGCCAGTGGGCGTGGTGGTTCACCTCTCTGTTTTCGTCATTTCAGCCCTTTCAGCCATTGCCACAGAGTCGAGCATTGAAGCTCAACCGCAGCAGCAGCAAGGCACCGGCCGCCCCACGCAGTACACAAGCCACTGCGTGCCCCTGCAGCAACCGGCGCAGCTCCTTCCGCGCGTGCAGGCTCATTCCACAGTACCCACACACGCAGAACCGGCCGCAGCCGGTCGTGCGAGCCGAGCGCGCATTGTTGCTACTGTTCACGTTAGAGAGCGCAACACTGTAGCTACAGTGCAGTGACAAGAAAGTTCCTCACTTATCCGGTCACCGCGCGCTCTCTCTCCACTCCGCAACCGCCTCCAACTCGCACCCGCATCTCGCCCCGCACTCGCTCCAGCGCCTGCGCTCACGTCTGCACCCACCCACTCCCGCATCCACATCTTCGCCCGCATCACTCCAGCCCGCAGCGCGCTGCGCTGCAATCTCCCTCACGCCTGCTTCCTCCAGTGCGTGCGAGCATCTTCGCGTGCCTGTGCCTGCGCGTGGGCCATCAGAAGACGGGCGCAACCTCTAGACAGCTTAAACGCCCGCTCCCTCTTCCTCTAGCAGATGCTCTCTCTCTCTCTCTCTCTCTCTGTCACAGACACACACCTCACTCACACACACACACCACACTTGTACACACACTCACTCACTTGTACACGACTATATACTTATATATATATATATACATACATATATATATTTATATACATATATATATACATATATCTATACATATATTATTACCTATACAACTAAGTATAAGTATATATACATATATATACACATATATTTATACATATATATATATACACATATGCATACATATATACATATATATAACTATATACATATATTACTATATATATATATATATATATACATATATAACTACATATACACCTATATAATTATAACCATATCTATATATATACATATAAATATATATTTATATATATACATATATATATATATATTTTCATATCACCTACCACACATTGTATCGTGGGAATATCTGCACCAGTTGCTGATATTCCCCGATACACGAGTACAGAAAGCATCTCCGCACACACCTTCCACCCATCCATCCTACACTCCACGTGGCACTTCATCCTGTTGGTTGCGTCTTCCT
This sequence comes from Thalassia testudinum, assembly GCA_037157565.1. Taxonomy (NCBI): domain Eukaryota; kingdom Viridiplantae; phylum Streptophyta; class Magnoliopsida; order Alismatales; family Hydrocharitaceae; genus Thalassia; species Thalassia testudinum. Next base: position 65,061,981 of record JAZHRO010000055.1, read on the forward strand.
AGACGACGATCAACTCGACACCGTGCTACACGCCATTTCCACCTCCATCCCCACCCCTATATATATATAATATATATATCTATATATATATATATACTATATTTATCTTATTTCTATTTCTCTTTCCTGCTATTAAAAAGAAAAAATATATATATAAAAGAGAAAAGATAATCCTTGACTTGTAGGTACTCAGTCTTGCAAATAGCAAGACCAGTTTTGGAACCCTAATTTGGCTCAAAGCCAAGAACCTGATTTCGAGGGTGTACCTCAAGGACAAAAATTATCAGAACAAAATCTTAAATAGAAAAAACACCAAAAACATAATAAACGAACGGAAAAGATTCGATGTAGGAAAGGCGTAGAAACTTGTTCACCTCTAATTCCGCTTCCCTGAGTTCGACCTTGGGCCTAAAAGTGACCAAGATAAAATCAAGTAGGCCAGGGTAAAAAATTTTATAAAATGATGGTTAGGCTCGATTTAGGTTAACCACTATACTCATTTCAATGATTAAATCACCATATTAACACAACCTATCCGGGTCTACACCATTATCTCGGAAATCTCAAACTCCAAAAGTACAAAAAAATTAGAAAAGAAAAAAAAAAGTATCTTCCCTTTTAAAATAAGGCGAGGACTTAGGTGGTCTGCATTCTGGTAGACACCTGGGTACTGTTGAGTTTTTGTTGTTTATGACCTTAGTTAAAATTTTCTATTATTAATAAATGACTTAGGCCTAAATGATCGAATCCTAATTCTATTTTTATACATAGCATGTAGTTTAATTTTGCTAGGGACTAGCAAAAGATATGCATGGGGGTATGATGTAGACACAACTATTGAGGGTAAAATGCTTATTCATGCATGTTCCTAGGCTTCGATTTACATTTCATGTTATAAATATTGCATAGCATGCATCATTCTGCATTTAGAGTAGTTGTATATAATTTAGGTTAATCGCATCCTTTTTGTGGCTAGGAGAGAAGGATATTTATTTCAAGGCCTCGGATTAATGATCTAACTATATGGATCTAATCAAGACAACAATCGGAATCCAACGCCTCTGAAATCACCACGATCGGAGTCCTGTAGCACCATACGCAATCCAAGATCAATGATCGAGGGACTAGGTGACGCAATCTAGAGTGTCAAATGACAAATCCGACCTCACAGATGGATTCGAGTTGATGATCGTTGCCCAAAGATGTGAAAATCGACTCAATCCGACTTCTGTAGCATCCCCTACAAGGGAAAGAAGATGGACGGCCCAGATTGCGCCATGTGGCACAATCCAGGCCGCCCATGCCCATGCACGCACCGTCGCACGTGCACAGTAGCGTGGGCATGCAGAGGCACGCACGCGCAAGCGCAGCAGCGCAGCGCCCGCGTAGAGGCATTGGCAGCAGCAACGCGTATCGCACGTGCGAGCACGACAAGGGCACATACTGCACACACCAGCGCTGCGGTAGCAGGGGTGCATGAGCGGGATCTTCAACAACGTTTGCGACGGATCTTCAGCGACATTTATGACTTTTACTAAATGCCCTTTATACGAATTTGATTCTTTCCTCCACTACAAAAGGACCCCTATCCCTCCCATTTTTCTTTATCTCTTCCTTTCTTCCTCTCACCACCTCCAAGGCTCTAGAGAGAGCTTGTCCCAAGCCCGGGATGCTCCTCTAGAGTGGAAAATTAAATAGTTTTCCCTTCCCTCATCCCCATTCGTGGAGCATCCCATGGCCGTCCTCTCACCGCCATTCAGGAAGAAGATCCTCACCACGACGCTGTCCAACCCCATCCTCCGTGCTCTGACTCCATCCCCGTTCGTCCCGCTCATCACCACCTTCCTCCAGGGGACGTCAGAGCGAGTCGTCCTTCGAGCAACTGTCAAGGGGGATTCTCTCACCTCTTTCCATCTTTCTTTTGCTTTTGTAGTGCAGATTTTCTTGCTTTCGTAGTTGTAACGAACAGTTGTTCATGAATAGATGATTGTTTCTCTCTCTCTTTCTCCCTCTCTCTCTTGTATTTTTGCAAGTAGATAAAGTTTTCATTGACCTAATCTCTTGCTTGATAAAAATGCAAAAAAAATTAGAAATGATAAAAATGTCAAAAGGAAATAAACTGGAAATGCAAATTTTTCAAAACCAAATGTTCGCCTCCCCGTATTCGACCTGGGACTCACTTTTCGAGTTTCGATTATAAATTTTATTTGATCGACGCATTTTACGAGTTACGACAATGGGTCCTCCAAACTACGAATTTTATTTCGTGAAGCGTGCCCCCATCAAGCATGCAATACACATTTTAGTATCTTTTTGATATATTTATTTGAGTGTTAAGGATAAATAGATAATCAGATCACTGGAACCCTAGCACTCAGGAAGGTAACTGGTGAAGAAGAACCTCAAACCAGCTAGGACTCAGCCTAATCCAGCTCATCATAGCTGGATACCAACTCATTTGAACTAGGGTTAGCTCATCTCAGCTAAATGGTAGCTCAAGATAGCTCATCTCAAGTCACCCTAGCTCAAGTCAGCTCAAATCCAACTCAACTTAGTTGAGTCTAGCTCATCTCAGCTCCTATCAGTTTACCGGGAGCTCTAGCTATCTCAGCTTAGTTGATTGGAGTCCACCTCAACTCAGGTCCAACTACCTCTAGCTCTACTCAACTCAAGCCAGCTGAAAATGACTTCACAATAGCTTAGGCCAACTTAAGTATAGCTCCCGGGGACTTCAGTTAGCTCAACTTAGTTGAGCTAAGCTACCTTAGCTACTCTAGGCAGCTAGGTCCTCCCTAGGAAGATCAGACCTAGCTCACCTCAGCATATCTTAGCAGAAGCCAGCTTACTTTAGCTTGGCTTAGCAGCTAACAAAGAAATAGCTAGCTAAGCCAGCTAAAGTAGCTCCTTGCCATCTTCTTCAGCGGCTGATGAACACACATGAATTCATGATAAAATGGTTATTTATGATAGTTCCTAGGCTTAACATTACATATCATGTTATAAATACTGGATAACATCCATTGCATGGCATTTAGGATAGCTATACATTAATTCTTCCATTTTACATGGCTAGGAGGTAGTGTGACATCCTTATGAGCTTCAGTTGAAGAATTCGACCGTACGGATGAATCCGAAGCGATGATCGCAGTTCATCAACACAAAAATCACCCTGATCAAAGCTCCGTAGCACCCTGAACATGAAGAAGAAGATGGACAGTCCAGATGGCACCACGTGGAGCCATTCAGACCACCCAATATGAACCGTAGCCACCCCAGCACTCACAATGGAGAGATCTCAGCCGTTGGATCTCAATCCAATGGCTATGGGGTGCCCTAACCTTGCGACAGCACCAAACCTCCACTCGACAAACCTTGGCTTTGGCGCATTGGTGAAGACACATGCTCGCAAACTGCAAGCGTGAGTTCGAGCTGCGATGGGGGGAGGCAATCTCGCGAGTGTGGGTGCAATCGAATTGTGCCCGTTGGATGTCATCAAACGGTGGAGGCATCACCACGTGGCACCACTGGATGGGCGTGGATGTAGCATGCGGATGTCGATGCACCTCAAGAAGGCGCCATCTCACACGCGATCAAGAGGTGCAATCTCTGCTCCATCTCATCCGTTCACTTCTGAATCCAACGGCCACGGCACATCCAACCTCAGCAACAGCAAGCAGGCAAGAGCGTGAGTTGGCGCAACCTTCAGCGACAGCCTAGTGGACATTTAGTGATGCTTACAACCGTCACTAATTGCTCATAGGCGCAAGGCCAGCTACATGAGTCAATGGGTGTGATTTAGCAACACCAACACTTTAGCTGGACCTACAATGGTATCCTGGAGGTCGCTATTGGCCTTATGCCTATTCTAGCCTCCTCTCATCTATTATAAAAAGACCTACACCCCCTCCCTTCCAAGGTATCTCTACCTACTCTACTCCTACTTACTCGTAAGCTCTAGCAAGCCTACTAATGCTCCATTAAAGCTTACTCTCAAGTTCCCAAGGCTCCTATTAGTGTAACGAACCTCTGCTCCACCAAATATTCCTCCATCTTCCCATCACCATTCATAGGTCGCCTCGGAGCCGTTCTCCCACCTCCACTCCGGTAGCAGATCATCTCCACCTTCGCACCTCCATTCCAGAGCCACGCTGAAGCTTTCCTCTACCTGACGTCCTCTCGCATCTCACCTCCATCGTCTTGTTTCCCAACTCCTTTCGAGCTTCCGCCAGGCGCCGTTGTCTCTCCAAACAGCCGATTCGGGAGATTCTTTCTCACCTCTCTCTTTTTTTATGCTTTCTAGAATAATGTAATAATCATTTGCGCAATATATATCGTATTTGCTTCTATCTCCATTGTGATCCATATTATTTTCTTGCTTTATAAAAGCAAATGAAGGAAAATAACAAAACCTCAAAAAATGACAAAAAGGAACAAAACGAAACATTATTTTCTAACAAAGTGAACATCGGCTCCCTGTGTTCCACCCGGGACTCCCTTAGACTTTCGGTAAAATTTTATTTGATAATGAGTTTTACGACTACAACGATGGGTTACTCTTAACCTCAATTTCAAACACGCGAAACATGTATATCATTTTGGCACCGTTGCCATGGAGGCAACAGAATTTACTTTATTGTTTTCTATGCTCCTTTGCATTTACATAGCACTAACCCCGCTTATCTCTGATCTATTGTCTTGTAGGTACCCTAGCATGGAGATCCATGTGCGGTAGATCGGTGTAAAGTGTTGGTAGAGTACTTTGTAAGTGTCCCCCACATCCCCCCCACTAGTTTGATTTCACCACACCCATAACCAAGACTTAATCTACTTAGGTGTTTGCATAAACCCTAGGATAGACTTTGTGTGTCTTGTTTGCCACCTTCATCCATTTCACCCACCACATTTTGTAAAAAGGAAAAAAATAAAAGGATACTTTCTGTGGGGTGAATCAATTTACACACTTTATATACACCCACATCGGAAGGACATAACCTGACTTGATTTTCATCTACTTAACCGAGATTCTAACCTGTGGACCCGGTACACTAATTCAACACATAAAATAGTAGAAATCATATTAGGTTAATCACCTTTTTGTGTGCCTTAATCAGTGGTGCATTTGAGCCCATTGATTGAATTGTTTGGGCCGCACCACCTAATTTAAAAGAAACTCATTTGTATCTGCCACATGGGATTCAATATTTTGGTCAAGCTAGGTACTCCATATTTTCTCGATTTATAAAGGAAAATACTTGAACAGGTGCTTTCAAAACTTGGCTTGCCTCACAAAACTTTGTTGAATACACCTAACATTTGAATCCTAAAAGCTACTAAGATTCGAACCCTAACACTCACTTCATCATTAGTAATCTTGCTTGAAACCTTCTTGGTTGTGCACATTCACACATTCTCAAAAAAATCATTAAAGGCACAACCCATTAAGGAACCATCACATTCCAGAAGCACCAATATCCCAAGTCTAACTAAAATTGAGTAGAAGTTGGCCCTAAGGACTGGTTTGCTCGTCGGGATCCGGATTGAGATTGTTCATGATTAACCTGCTTATACTAGTCAATCTGATATCTAGCTAGGGGAGTAGCATCAAACGACCGTAGCTGAGGTGTACACTAGGAACTAGAGGTGCAAACCAAAGGAAGAACCTTCTCCTTAGTCCCTCCATCTAACTGTTTGGATTGCCTGGGCATAAGTAGAGTAAATCGTTCATAATCTTAGGATAGATTCTGAGAGTCTGTAGACCTTTAGGCTACCCAACCTAAGGATAGGCTTTTATTTTTCTACTGCAGGGCTCCTCTCTTCCCCGTCCTTCTGACTTCCTTCTAGAGTATGCTTGGAAGTAGGTCATTGAACCCTAGATTGAGAGGACCTTTAGACCATTCCCGGAGGTGGAGGTTGAGCTATAGCCAAGCAGATCCCATGGCTAATCAACAACCACCTCCCCCGCCCCTGAACCAGTAGGAACTGATTCAGAGGTAGTTGAAAGAATTGCAGCAGATGCAGTAATGGTTCCAACGAATGAATGGTCAGGGTGCTCGGCCCTTAAAGGATTTCTATGATCCTTCAAACTATGGGGAACATCCCAGCATCATGATTCCCACCAGAGACATAGAAGTCAAGCCCTAATTCTTAAGTTTGATTAAGCATTTCCATGGGCTTGGCTCAGAGGACCCATTCCAGCACTTGGAGGATCTGACCACATTGGTTCAGACCACCAAACCAAGGAATGTGAATGAAGAGCAATTGATCATGAGGCTCTTTCCCCATTATCTCAAGGATAAGGCCGCACATTGGTACCAGACCATCGGAAGGCCAATAGAAACATGGGATGCTCTTAATTCTGCTTTTCTGAAGAAATTTTTCCCAATCGGATAGACCAATGCCTTGCAATGGGCGATTACCACTTTTTCCCAGTGGCTGGGGGAACCGTTTCATGGTGCTTGGGAGCGATTCCAGGAACTTTTGAGGAAGTGTCCACACCACAAGGTGTCGAAATGGCAACTCGTGCAGATTTTCTATCATGGGTTGGTTGAACAACTCTGTAATCATGTGGACACCTCCTGCAAAGGTAATTTCCTCAACAGGGATGAAGATAGTGCATACAATCTATTTGAGGAAATGAACGAGAACTCCATTAATCACGCCTCCATCGATGCATTCAATCGGTCCCAATAGCCCAGGTCAAATGCTAATGAGATATAGGATTCTCATTCATTTGACATGGAATTGATTTGTAATAAGCTTGATAAAATGGACTTGGTTGCTAAAAGAATGGAAGAATGGATGTCTAGGAATTCGGGAAACACTTCTCCACCTACTCAATCCTAGAATTCAGGATTCCATTCCTCATGAGCTCCCACGGGTCAAGAGTTCATAAACCAACTTGAATCAACTCAACCTATGAGCCAGGATTTCACGGAACCTTATGGGTTCAAAACTGGGGCCTTTGATCCCAGTTTTTCTGATCCTTCTTTCTCTCCATCCTCGTCCTATGAGGATGCGTATGAAATGCAATAGAATGTTAGGTCCACCCCATATTCCAACACTTATAACTCGAGTTGGAGGAACCACCCTAACTTTTCCTGAAAAAGTGAGGGGCAACTAACCCAAACTCGACTCAGAAACTATGCATCTCAAAGACCTATGGGTAAGAGTCAAGTATACACCCAATTGCCCCCGAGACCGATTACTCAGCCATCTTGGAATGCCCAACAATCTACAGGTGATCGCATGGGTTTCGTGTGTTTGAAATCAGGATTACGGGTAACCTGTCATCGTAGTTGCAAAACTCGTTATCAAATATAATTTATACTGAAACTCCAAGGGAGTCCCAGGTCGAACACAAGGAGGTGATGTTTACTTTGTATGAAAATCGTGCTTCAATTTGTTTCTTTTTGGTGTTTTAGCATTTTGTTATTTTTTTTGTTTTTCAAATAAAATGATAATCAATCACAAGAGAGAGAGAATTTAATCTGATATATTGCATGAATGTCAATTACAATAATATAGAAAACATAAAAAGAGAGGGAGGTGAGAAGAAATCTCCTGAAGCGGCTGTTCGGTGAGACGACAGCGCCTAGCGGAAGCTCGGATGAAGAAATTGGGAAGTAGGTCGATGAAGGTGAGAAGCGGGAGGACGTTGGGTAGAGGAAAGCTTCAGTGTAGCTACGGAATGGAGGTGAGAAGGCATAGGTGATCTGCTACTGGAATGGAGGTGAGAGGACGGATCCAAGGCAACCTATGAATGGGGATGGGAAGTTGGAGGAGTATTTGGTGGGGTAGAGGTTCACTATACTAATAGGCGCCTTGGGAGCTTGAGAACAAGCTCTAACAGAGCATTGGTAGGCTTGCTAGAGCTTGGGAGTAGGTGGGAGTAGAGTAGGTAGAGATGGCTTGGAAGGAGGGGGTGTTGGTCCTTTTATAGTGGATGAAAAGAGGCTAGAATAGGCATGGGACCATTAGTGACTTCTAAGTCGTCGCTAGAAGTGTCACTGTAGGCAGCTCACGCCCGCTCATACCCATAGCAAACCTTACTATCATGCAAATAATTAGCGACAACTGTAAGCATTGCTGTAGGTCTAGCTCAGGCGTTGCTGAAGGCTGGCACCAACAGAGCATGTGCCCGCCCCATGCGCACTACACTATCATGCCTTATGTGCACAGATTGCGCAGCGGTCCTGCCTAGCGTGTGCGCTAGCATGCGTTGGCGTGCTCATGCGCGCACACTGCTGGTATGTGTTTGCGCTGCGCATGCGCTAGCTGGATTGAGAATGGGGGCTGCGAGGATTCGAACCCGCGCCCCTCCCTTGCAAACCGACGCTCTCACCGTTGCACCATGTCTGCGGGTATGTCGCGAAGAGGAGTTGCGGCCGCATGGTGAGGGAGGGCTCTTAGTCGTTGGATTTTCATCCAACAGCTAAAATCACTTGATGGGTAGCCTTTGGAGATGTAGCAGGTAGCTTTGGGTGCTCTAGATGGTGCCACGTGGCACCAACTAGACCATCCACCCTTCATTGCTTGCAGAGGATGCCACAATTTTCGGATCGAGGTGATTTCTACATTATCAGACTGCGATCGTCGCTCCAGATCCATCCGTATAGTCAAACTTTTCATCTGAAGTCCGTAAGGACATCGCATTGCCTCCTGGCCATATAAAATGAAGGAATTAATATACAAAACATACAACCATCCTAAATGCCATGCAATGGATGTTATGCAGTATTTATAACATGATATGCAATGCTAAGCCTAGGAACTATCATAAATAAGCATTTTATCATGAATTCATGTGTGTTTATCAGTAGGGCAGTCTGATTTAAACTGCCAAATGGTGGAAATGCAAGGATCCATGCTTCAGCTTATGCAGCAAATGAAGACTTCATTGGATAACTTGCAGTTTAGGTTAATTGCTAACACCCGACGACCCAGATCTCTACCATCCCAACCTGTACCCAACCCGTGCAATGTGTAAAATCAGAGCAATAGAGCCCAAGGGTATGGGAATCAAAGGGACCCACATGCACATGCTCAGGTGGTTGAGTAGGGTCCCTCCTCTTCTTCTCCGTCTGGTTACATGACTAATCAGGGCCCTCCAATCTTCACTAACCCACCTCAAGACCTGAACCCATATGCCTCTGCAAACTCCGTTACCTTGAGAAGTGGGAAGCAAACGCAGAACCCTGAATTGCCTTCTAGAAGGAAAAACCCTAGGGAACTTAAGAGAGAGGAGATTGAAGAAGACAATAAGGCCCATGGACCAAAAATTGAAAATACCACCCATGTCCCATTCCCTGAGGCCCTATTGAAAACCAAGAAGAAGAAAGTTGTAGATAGCAACGAGGAGCTCTTGAATTTATTCAAGAGCATAGAGATCAATATTCCGCTCCTCGATGCCATTAAACACATCCCGGCTTACGCTAAATTTCTAAAAGAACTTTGTACCCAAAAGCACTCCAGGGAAGGTGATTCTCTCTGAGCAAGCAAGTTCTGCCATCTTGCATCACCTTCCTCAAAAGAAGAAAGATCCAGGTGCCCCTTAATCTCATGCATTATTGGGGAATATACTTTTGATAGGGCACTATTGGATCTAGGTGCATCCATCAACCTAATCCCGACTTCTCTTTATGAGAGGTTTGGGTTAGGCGAACTTAGGCCAACCTCAATAATGCTACAATTAGTAGACCACTCGGTTACCACACCGAAGGGCGTTATTGAGGATGTAATCGTCAAGGTCAAGGATTTCTATTCTCCTGTAGATTTTCTCATCCTTGACATGGATGTACCTAACGATTTGAGGAATGCGCCCATCATTCTGGGGTGCCCATTCCTAGCTACCGCCAAGGCCAACATAAACTGTGAAAGCTGTAGTATGGAGATCTCCTTTGGGGATAAGAAGCTAACTCTGGATATTTTTAACGAGATAAGAGGATTTGAGGATTGTGGATTCATTAAGGAGCTCGAGGATCATGATTTTGAGACTTGTGTGATGATCAGTGCACTCGAGGACTCCACCAGCTTTAGCAAACCCAACCTACAACCCTCTGTTCCAGACCAACCACATCCCGAAGAGGCTATTGATCTTATTCATTCCCAGCCTCTTCAACTAGATCGTCTTGATGAATCTTCATCAGCATCTTCCCTACCTTCTATTCTAAACCCACCTCAGCTTGAATTGAAACAATTGCCCAAAAATTTGAATATGAGTTCTTAGGACCTGAAAACACGCTCCTTGTGATTATTAGTGCTTATTTTACTAAGGAGCAAGAATCGAGGTTAATTAAGGTCCGTAAGAACAGCAAGGAGGCAAATGGTTGGACCATCCACGACCTTGGGGGGATCGAACCATCTTAATGTAATCATCGTATTTTCACGGAAGATGGATCCCGCCCTTCTCGCAAGAGGCAAAGGAGACTAAACCCAAATATGCGAAAAGTGGTCAAGAAGGAGATAATTAAGTGGCTTGATGCTAGAATTATATGCCCAATCTCAGATAGTCCATGGGTTAGCCCGTTCAGATTGTACCCAAGAAGACGAGAATAACCATTTCGACTAACGAGAAAGGGGAAACCTTCAACACTTGTTTAGCTTCTGCTTGGAGAGTCTGTATTGACTATAGGAAGCTGAACACAACCACTAAAAAGGATCACTTCCCTTTGCCATTCATCGATCAAATCCTTGAAAGGTTAGCTGGGCAAAAATACTTTTGCTTCCTGGACGATTATTTGGGATATAACCAAGTCTCTATCCATCATGAAGACCAGGAAAAGACAACCTTCACATGTCCCTATGGAACCTTTGCATTCCATAGAATGCCATTCAGTCTTTGCAATGCGCCTGTGACTTTTCAAAGGTGCATGCTGGACATCTTTTCTGACATGGTGGGATATTGTCTTGAGGTGTTCATGGATGATTTCTCCATTTTTGAAGATTCTTTTGAGTCTTACCTAGCTAACTTGGAATTGATCCTCCAGAGATGCATCAAAACATGGCTGGTCCTCAACTGGGAAAAGAGCCACTTTATGACTCAGGAAGGCATTGTCCTAGGTCATGTGGTCTCTAGTTGGGGTATTGAGGTTGATAAAGCTAAGGTGGATGCTATCTCTAGACTTCCTCCTGTACATCCGTAAAACAGATCTGCTTCTTCCTTGGGCATGTGGGTTTTTACAGAAGATTCATTAAGGACTTCTCAAAGGTTGCTCGGCCCTTGAGTAACCTTCTGGCCAAAGACATGCCATTCGAGTTAGATGAATCATGTCGTAAGGCAATTGATTTGTTAAAAATAGCAGTCACCTGTGGCCTGGTGTTGCAACCACTGGTCTAGACAGCCCCATTTGAGAATACGGCTGACGCATCTAATTATGCCTTCAGGGCTGTCTTGGGTCAAAAGATTGAGAAAAAGCCCTCTGTGATTTACTATGCTAGTAAGACTCTGGACGAGGCCTAGAGGAACTACACCATTACTAAAAAAGAATTTCTAGCTATAGTTTTTTCTTTGGAAAAATTCTGAGCTTATATTTTATGTTCTCATGTAATCATTTACACCGATCACTCGGCCTTGAAACATCCCTTGGCCAAAAAGGATGCCAAACCCCGGCTTATTCGCTGCATTCTACTGCTTCAAGAATTCGATCTTGAAATCATGGATAAAGTCGGGGCACAAAATGTAGTGGCTGATCACCTCTCGAGAATCCTAATTGTTTCTCCTCATTCGGATGTCCTGATCTGTGATAGTTTTTCAGATGAGATATCCTTACAGTCTCGGGTATTGGAACCCCCTAGTTTGTAGATATCGTCAATGATTTCACTGTTGGTCAAATCCCTTAGGATTGGCCTAAACAACAACAGGATAGGCTTGTGTCTGAGGCCAAATATCATTTTTAGGATGATACCGAGCTGTACCACATCGGTGCAGACTAGATTATTCACCGATGCATCTCAGAAATTGAGTTCCATGGCATAGTTGAGTTCTGCCACGCATCTGCGTGTGGTGGACACTTTTTGGGGAAAAAGACGATGGTAAAAATCATGCAATCCGGATTCTATTGGCCGTCATTATTTAAGGATGCCGAGGAATTCTCAAAGTCATGCACCCGATGCCAGACACTCGGGAACATGGCAAAGAGAGAATGATGCCCCTGAACCCAATACTTTCTGATCGCATGTGTTTCGCGAGTTTGAAATCAGGGGTATGAGTAACCCGTTATCGTAGTTGCAAAAAGCATGGTGAAATAAAATTTATACCAAAACTTGAAAAGTGAGTCCTGAGTCGAACATAGGGAGGCGAACATTTGATTTTATGAAATCCAAGCTTCACTTTTATTTCTTTTTTGTCATTTTTATCTTTTCTAATTTTTTTGGTATTTTTAACAAGCAAGAGATTAGGTCGATGAAAACTTTATCTACTTGCAAAAATACAAGAGAGAAAGAGAGAAATAATCATCTATTCATCAAGAACTATTTGTTACACTATGAAAGCGGGAAAAATCTACACTTTGAAAGCATAAAAAGATAGAATGGGGTGAGAGAAATCCCCCTCAATGGTTTCTCGGAGGACAAGTTGCTCTGATGTCCCCCAGAGGATGGTGGTGAGGTGCGGGATGAAGCAAGATGGACCTAGAGGATGGAGGATGGGGTAGGACGGCATCACGGCGAGGATCTTCTTCCCGAAGGGCTATGAGAGGACGACCATGGGATGCTACACAAATGGGGATGAAGGAAGGGAAAACTATTTGATTTTCTACTCTAGAGGAGCATCCCAGGCTTAGGACAAGCTCTCTCTAGAGCCTTGGTGTTGGTGAGAGGGAGAAAGGAAGAGATATAGAAAAATGGGAGGGGTAGGGGTCCTTTTATAATGGAGGAAAGAATCAAATTCGTATACAGGACATTTAGTGACGGTCATAAACGTCGCTGAAGATCCTTGGCAAACGTCATTGAAGACAGCCCACACGCCCACCCGCTGCTGCACTGGCACGCGCTCCGCACGCACACCCGCATGATCTGTCGATGCTCGTGTGCGCACGTGTACCCGTGCTACTATGCATTTGCAATGGCATGTGCGTGCGCATGGGTGGCTTGGGTTGCGCCACATGGCACGATCTGGGCCATCCATCTTCTTTCTGTCGTAGGGGCTGCTACAGAGGTCGGATTGAGTCGATTTTCACATCATTGGGTTGCGATCATCGACCCGAATCCATCCACGTGGTCAGATTTGTCATTTGAAGCTCCGAATTATGTCACCTAGTCCCTTGGCCGTTGATCTTCCTTGGACTGCATATGGTGCTACGGGACTCTGATCAACGCAATTTCGGAGGCGTTGGACTCCTGTCATCGTCCTGATCAGATCCGTAGGTCGGATCGTCAATCCGAGGCTCTGAAATAAATCTCCTCTCCTAACCACAAAAAGGATGCAATTAACCTAAAATATACACAACTACTCTAAATGTAAAATGATACATGCTATGTAATATTTATAATATGGAATGCAAATCTAAGCCTAGGAACATGCATAAATAGGCATTTTAACCTAAATAGGTGTGTCTATATCATACCCCCATGCCTATCTTTTGCTAGTCCCTAGCAAAATTAAACTACATGCTATGTATAAAATCAAAATTAGGATTAGATTGCTTAGGCCTAAGTCATTTATTAACAATAGAAAATTTCAACTAAGGTCCTACACAACGAAAACTCAATAGTACCCGAGTGCCTTCCAGAATGCAGATCACCCAAGTCCTCACCTTATTTGAAAAGGGAAGATACATTTTTTTATTTTTCTTCTTTTCTTTTTTTTTGGTACTTTTGGAGTTCGAGAGTTGCGGGATAACTTTTTACAGCTACCCGACCCGCCAAAGACTCAAAAAGGACTATAAGTTGTAAGCATCTAGTGAAAAGAGTGAAAGACTCACTAGGAGGCCGTTAAAATGGACTTCGGGTTTCTACAACCCTAGGTGACCTTGCCTAGATGTTTATCTTTTCGAACGGTAGCTTTCTCCCTACTTCTTTTATTTACAGGGTCAACACAAAGGCGAACCCAGTGTATATCTCCTCTGTTTATTCTACTTCCCCGCTTCTTCCTTAAGTGTTTTGGGAATTATTGTGCATTTTTTTGTGAGCTAGGCTCTGGACAACCGACCAATGGGCTGTTACCCACGGCAACTTGCCAACCATACTTGTGTGGTGAAGTGTGGTTTTGTTTATTTTTTTTTTTTTTTTCTCCTTTTTCTATTTTTTTCTTTTTATTTTGTTTGTTTATTTTTTTTTCTTTAACTAGGTGGCTTCCCTGATCTAAGATTTACCTAAAGAAAGTATAATGAAAATGGTCTTGTGACTGGACTCTGGACAACCGACCAATGAGCTGTTACCACCGACAACTTGCCAGCCATACCACCTTAGATAATTCATTATCAACCTAATTTTCGAAGAAATCGTTGAAAAGTGAGTTAGTGCAAAAAAATGTGTGTAGATGCTTAGGCTTAAAGCCCCCCCAAATTAGAGGGCGGGTTGATAAGTCGCATGCTTATTATCCCAATTTATTTACTAACTTAAACTGAATTTTTAATTGGTGAGGACTCGAGATTAAGTCCACATTCAAGTGGACACCTAGGCTAATTAAGCCTGAAGGCCTGAAGAGTGTAGGTGTTTAGGTCCTCTCGTATCATTTCCTAAAGTTAATAACTTCCAAATGCCTAAGTTCTCTTTTCCTAATTTCTTTCTTTTTTTATCTTTTTCAAATTTTCAAATTTTTTTTTTAATTTTACAAGAAACTAAAAGAAATTCTATGTAGTTAACATAATGATTTCGGGAATTGATTATCCACCCCCCATGCCTAAATGATGCAATGTCCTCATTGTAAAAACAAAGGCATGAAAAGGGTAGAGTAAACGAAATATCACCTAAATTTCGTGACAACTCGATCAGCTCCGTAGAGAGAAGAGAGTATACACACATGCTAAGTTTAATGCCTTTTGCTAGGCATAACATACATGCAAAGAAGAAATTAAGAATTCACAAGTGCGGGTCAGAATCAAAATAAAAATATTGATCCTTAAACCTTCCAGCAGAAGATGTTCACAGACGTGGACCGGATTATGATGTAGACCCATGCTCCAGGGTTGAGTGGTTCTCAGGTTATGGAAGAAAATAACCTAAAATCGAAGGTTGTTAAGCTTGCGGGGTCGGGACTGTGATTTTATGGTGTGCAACCCAAGACCAAAGTGTTAGACAATGGGTAAAGATGGTTCAATAGGTTCGGATGTCCACTTAACGTTCAACTCAGAAAAATAATTAGTTATTTCGAGCTTAGGTTGCATGTGAAAGATCTCATAAGGGTCCTGGTAGAAAGTAGGTGGTTTTAGGTCAATAGGCACCCTTAGATCCAAAATCGAAGTTCCCTCAGAATTAGCCTCCCAAATTTTTATTTCAACAATTCTATCCTCCAACATCAAGAACTCAGGCTCCAGGACCTCTAGCATATCATTCACCCCATATGATTCTCCCAAGTCCAGTAATCGTGGCCAAATCAAGATTGACTTAGGCACAATGATCTCAGAAGTCAGCTCTTCGGGGTGCAGATGAGAAATGGGGTTACTGATTGAATCATCAAGTAAATGAGGATTCGAATCCTCCAAGTTAGCCTCAACCGAATCAAAATCTTCAATGACTACGCTATCACATGGTTCATCATGCTCCTCGAGCCCATTTGTATCACTAAAATCATCTTCCTTAAGCTCAAGTGAAACTTCACTAAGAGATTCCTCACCCTCAGAATAAAAAAATCCATGATCCTCATTTATATGTCTCAAAATCATATGTCATTTCATGGTCCGTGGAGACATTTTTCGTCATTCCCTGGCTCTAGGATCTCGGGTGAGAAACTCGATTCATCCTCAAAGGGTTGCTCTAGTCCAACCTGGTCATCTCCAATCTCATAATATGTATCTCCCTTGACAAGTGCCTGAGCAGGTTCAGACATTGGTTCTCCTGAAGGGGGTTCATCTTGAGAATCATCCCAAGACTTGACTAGGGCAACCACAAATTTCATCCTCAACCTCGATAATTTCCCAAGAAGAAACTCACCTAGGTCCCTATCCTTAACACTTTGGAGCAAATCCAATAAAGAACTATTAAGTTCATCAATCATTTTGATTATAGGCTCCAGTGCTTCAGTGCATGGTGTTGCCTGAGCTTCTAAAGATTGTATAGTGTTCCTCAAATTAGCCAACACCCTATCCTAGATCTGGTTCACCTGAACTGACTGGTTCGATTCAGGTTTGGGTGGGTTTGGGTTAAATCTAAGGTAATCAAGATGTCGAGGTTCTTGGGTCCCTTCCTGAAAGTAGGATGTTCTAGGTTGTTCAAAGGATGGTGGCAACCTATATTCAGTGGAATACTAGGGAGGGTAGGTGTTATAATCATTTTATCCTTCCTGATTGTAGATCGGGTTGGTTTAGTCATCAAAGGATGGAGATCCATATTCATTGTAGGTTTGGGAAGGATAGCAATCATAGTCTTGCTGTCCAGGGTTAGGCCTTAGACTTTGAGGTCCATATTCGTATCCCCAATCAAAGTCATCTCGGCTAGTGGATGGGTAATTACAAGTCAAGTTAGAATAGTATTCATCTTGAGGATAAGTGGTGGTAGGAGGATAGGATAGGAAATGCGTGTAAGAAGTGGAAGGATACATTGTGGAGTAGGAGGGAAAACAGAATAGAGAAAGGTGCCATGCAGTACAATCAACCAAACTTGTCCTTATGTCGGTAGCCTAGTTTACCTACAGACTCCTAGGACCCGTCTTGAGATTATAAACGATTTAGTCTACTTTTATCCAGTCAATCCAACCAATTAGAAGGAGGGACTAGGGAGAAGGTTCTTCCTTTGGCTTGTGCCTCCGGCTCCTAGTGTACCCCTTAGCCACGGTTGTTTGACGCTACTCCCTTAGCTAGACATCAGATGGACCAGCAGAAGCAGATTAATCAAAAAAAATCTCAGTCTGAGCCCCAAAGAGTGAATCAATCCTTAAGGCCAACGTCTACTTAGTTTTAGTTAGGCTTGGGATGATCGTGCTCTTGGAATGTGATGGGCCCTTTAGATGGGTTGTGCCCTTAATAATCAGTAAAAATGTGTGTGCATGCACAACCAGGGTTCTCAAACAAGATTATTTGATGATTTGTCTTTTAGGATTTAACCTTGTTTAGTAGCTTTTAGGGTTTAATTCTTAGGTTGGTTCAATCCAGGTTTAGTAGAACACTTCAAGTTTTGAAAGTACAGGTGATGATATGTTCCTTTAAAAATAAAAAATAATGTGGAGTGCCTGGTTCAGCCCTAAGAATCAACACTAAGTGGCAAGCTACTTGATGGATCAGTTTTAGATCGAGTGGTGTGGTCCAACAACTCAATCAATTGGCCTATTGCACCACTTAGTTAAGGCACACAAAAATGTTTAACCTATTCAGATTTCTACTCACTTATGTGTATTAAGTTGAAGTGTACTGGGTCGATAGGTCAGATCCTAACTAAGTGGTAGAATCGAAGTGATTGTGCACTTTATGATGAGAAGTTGTGGGTGTTAAGTGTGTAGCTTTCAGTTAAATCCCACAAGAGAAGAATATTTTTTTATTTTTTTTATATATACAGGTGTGTGAGGTGAGTGGAGTGACAATCAGACAACCAAAATCTACCCTAGGGTTTATGCAAAGCACCTAAGTTGATTTGGGTTTGAGTAATTAGGTTATGGACAGAAAACTAAGGTGGGGGTGGTGTGGGAGACACTTACAAAACACTCTACCCGCACTTTACTCCAGTCTACTACACTTGGATCTTCATTCTAGGGTACCTGCAAGGCAATGGATCAGAGATAAGCGACGTTAGTGTTATGTAAATGCAAAGAAGCACAGAAAACAATAAAGTAAATTCTGATGCCTCCCTAGCAACGACGCCAAAATGATCGCACTTGTTTCGCAAGTTTGAAATCAGGGTTACGAGTAACCCGTCGTTGTAGTTGCAAAATGCGTGGTCAAATAAAATTTATATCAAAACTCGAAAAGTGAGTCCTGGATCAAAGACAGGGAGGCGAACATTTGGTTTTATGAAATCCGCGCTTCACTTTTATTTCTTTTTGTTCATTTTCATCTTTTCTAATTTTTTGGTATTTCTAACAAGCAAAAGATTAGGTCGATGAAAACTTTATCTACCTGTAAAAATATAAGAGAGAGAGGGAGAGAGAGAGAGAAACAATTATCTATTCATCAAGAACTATTTGTTACACTACGAAAGCGAAAAAAATTTACACTATGAAAGCATAAAAAGATAGAATGCGGTGAGAGAAATCCCCCTCGATGTTTGCTCGGAGGACGACTCGCTCTGATGTCGCTCGGAGGAAGGTGGTGAGGAGCGGGACGAAAGAGATGGAGCCGGTGGACGGGGCAGGATGGCGTCACGACGAGGATCTTCATCCCGAAGGGCGGTGAGAAGGCATCCACGGGATGCTCCATGAATGGGGATGAGGGGAGGGAAAACTATTTGATTTTCTACTTTAGAGGAGCATCCCGGGCTTGGGACAAGCTCTTTCTAGAGCCTTGGAGATGGTGAGAGGAAGAAAGGAAGAGATGAAGAAAAAGGGAGGGATAGGGGTCCTTTTATAGTGGACGAAAGAATCAAATTTGTATACAGGACATTTAGTGACGGTCATAAATGTCACTGAAGATCCGCCGCAAACGTCGTTGAAGATAGCCACACACCCACCTGCTGCTGCGTTGGCGCACGCTCCGCTCGCCTGTGTCACGCACCTCCACCCGCATGCTCGCGTGCGTGCCTCTGTGCGTGCGCGCGCACCCGCACTGCTGTGCACATGTGGTGGCGCATGCGTGCGCATGGGCAGCTTGGGTTGTGCCACATGGCCCGATCTGGGCCATCCATCTTCAGTCTATTATAGGGGCTACTATAAAGGACAGATTGAGTCAATTTTTACACCGTTGGGCTACGATCGTTGACCCGAATCCATCTAGGTGATCGGATTTGTCGTTTGAAGCTCTAAATTACATCACCTTGTCCCTTGGACATTGATCTACCTTAGACTGCATATGGTGCTACAGGACTCTAATCAAGGCGATTTTGGAGGCATTGGACTCTGGTCATCGTCCTGATCAGATCTGTACGGTCAGATCGTCAATCCGAGGCTCCGAAATAAATCTCCTCTCCTGACCACAAAAAGGACGCAATTAACCTAAAATATACACAACTACTCTAAATGTAGAATGATGCATGCTATGCAATATTTATAATATGTAATGCAAATCTAATCCTAGGAACATGCATGAATAGGAATTTTAACCTAAATAGGTGTGTCTATATCACTTTCCGTTGAAATGTTTGACATTTGGGGCATCGACTTTATGGGACCCTTCCCTCCTTCCTTTGGACACCTGTATATTCTGGTTGCTGTTGATTATGTGTCCAAATGGATTGAGGCAATTCCCACCCGAACCAATGACCACATGGTGGTCATCGATTTTGTGAAAAAAAATATCTTCAGTCGGTTTTGTGTTCCTCGGGCAATTATCAGTGATGGTGGCAGACATTTCACTCATACCCAATTTAGGAATTTACTAGGGAAATATGGGGTGAATCATCAGATTTCTACACCGTACCACGCTCAAATGAACGGACAGGCAAAAGTCTCTAATCGGGAGATCAAAAACATTTTTTAGAAAATCATTGGGCCTGGTAGGAAGGATTGGACCCAAAAGCTAGATGATGCTCTTTGGGCCTACCGTACGGTGTACAAAATGCCTATCGGTATGTCTTTGTTCCGTCTAGTGTTTGGTAAGGCGTGTCAGTTACCCGTAGAACTCGAACACCGGGCATTTTGGGCCATCAGGAAATGTAATTTTAACCCTGAGTTGGCTGGGAAAACCAGGAAACTCAAACTATCTAAGTTGGAGTAGCTTCGAAATGATGCTTATGAAAATGCCAGAATCTATAAGGCAAGGACCAAAGCTCTCCATGACCAGATGATTTCATGTAAGAGTATTGAGTCAAACTAGAAGGTCTGGCTTTTCGATTCTCAAATGAAGCTTTTCCCTGGAAAACTCAGGTCTAGGTGGGACGGATCATTCATTATTGAGAGGATTTTCCCTAACTAGGCCATCGAAATCTCTAACCCAAAGATAGGTAATTTCTTCAAGGTCAACGAACAGCTTCTCAAACCCTTTGTTGACCATGTGCTCCCTGAACCCGTCTCGGACAAGGTTGCTCTTACCTTGCCTTAACCACCATGGACCGATCATCACCTAGCTAAAGGCATTAAACTCAGCATGTGTAAAGACTATTCCGAGCTGACCTGAATCTCACGAAAACTAGGTGCTATTCTTTCACTTCTACTCTCCTACATGCTTTCATTTTAACAATCAGGACATTGCATTAGCTAAGCATGAGGGGATGGATATTTCTTATGAATCTGTTTGTTAGCCATAGAAGTAATTTCCTATTTTCCATCTTAAAAAGAAAAAGAATTAGGAGATGAAAACTTAGGCATTAGGAGTTGCAAACTTTAGGAATTGATACTTTGGGACCTGAATACTTAGACTCTTCAGGTCCTCGAGATTAATTAGCCCGAGTGTCCACTCGAATGTGGACTTAGTCTTGAGTCCTTGCCAAGTAATTCTATTTTAACTGGTCAATAAATTGGGGTGATAAATGTACAACTTATCAGTCCACCCTCTAATTTCGAGGGACTTTATACCTAAGCATCTACACACTTTTTTTTGCATTGACTCACTTTTCGACGGTTTCTTCGGAAATTGGGTAGCTAATGAACCGTCTAGGGTGGTATGGCTGGCAAGTTGTCAATGGTAATAGCTCATCGGTCGATTGTCCAGAGCCCGGCCACAAGACCATTTTCGTCGTACTATCTTTAGGTAAATCTTATATTAGGGAAGCCACCTACTTCAAAAAAAAAGAAATGAAAAAAAAATAAAGGAAAAAAATAGAAAAAGGAGAAAATAAAAAAAATAAACAAAATCACACTTCACCGCAAGAGTATGGCTGGCAAATTACCGTGGGTAACTACCCATTGGGCGGTTGTCTAGAGCCCAACTCACAAAAATGTACAATAATTTCCAAAACACTTAGGGAAGAAGCGGGGAAGTAGAATAAACCGGGGAGATATACACTAGGTTTGTCCTTATGTTGACCCCATAAATAAAAGAAGTAGGAAGAAATCTATCGTTCGAAGAGATAAAGCTCTAGGCAAGGTCACGTAGGGTCGTAGAAACTCGCAGTCCATTTTAACGGCTGCCTAGTAAGTCTTTCACTTTTTTCACTAGATGCTTAGAACTTAAAGTCATTTTCGAGTCTTGGGTGGGTCGAGTAGTCGTAAAAAGTTTTCACGAAACTCTCAAACTCCAAAAGTACAAAAAAAAAATTAGAAAAGAAGAAAAACATGAAAGAAAAATTGTGTATCTTCTCATTTCAAATAAGGTGAGGACTTGGACGATCTGCATTCTATTAGACACCTAGGCACTGTTGAGTTTTTGTAATTAGGTCTTGGGGTTGAGATTTTCTAAAGCAATCGATGAATTATGTCTAAATAATCAAATCCTGATTCTACTTTTATACATAGCATTTAGGTTAATTTTGCTAGGGACTAGCAAAGCGTAAGCATGGGGGTATGATAAACACACATGAATTCATGATAAAATGCTTATTTATGATAGTTCCTAGGCTTAGCATTGCATATCATGTTATAAATACTACATAACATCCATTGCATGGCATTTAGGATAGTTATACATTAATTCTTCCATTTTACATGGCCAAGAGGTAGTGCGACATCTTTACTGGCTTCGGATGAAGAATCCGACCATACGGATGAATCCGAAGCGACGATCATAGTTCGTCAATGTGAAAATCACCCCAATCAGAGCTCCATAGCACCCTCTACAAGAAGAAGATGGACGGTCCACATGGCGCCATGTGGCACATCTAGACCACCCAACACGAACCACAGCCACCCCAACACTCACGCATGGAGAGATCTCAGCCGTTGGATCTCAATCCAACGGTTGAGGGATGCCCTAGCCGTGTGATAGCACCAACCCTCTACTCGACAAACCATGGCTTTGGCACATTGGTGAAGACAAGCACTCATAAACTGCAAGCGCGAGTTCGAGCTGCGGTGGGGGGAGGCAATCTCACGAGTGCGGGCGCAATCGAATTGCGCCTATTGGATGTCATCAAGTGGTGAAGGCATCACCACGTGGCACCACTCGATGGGCACGGATGCAGCATGCGACCGTCGATGCGCCTTGAGAACACGCCATCTCACGTGCGATCAACAGGCGCAATCTCAGTGCCATCTCAGCCGTTCACTTTTGAATCCAATGGCCGCGGTGCATCCAACCTCAGCGACAGCAAGCAGGTAAGTGCGTGAGTTGGCATAACCTTCAGCGACAGCCTGCCAGACATTTAGTGACGCTTACAGCTGTCACTAATTGCTCGTAGGCATAAGGCCAGCTATATGTGTGAGCTAGCTATAGCAACACTTGAGCTGGACCTACAATGACGTCCTAGAGGTCGCTATTGGTCTTATGCATATTCTAGCCTCCTCTTATCCACTATATAACGACCTACACCCCCTCCCTTCCAAGGTATCTCTACCTACTCTACTCCCACCTACTACTGAGCTCTAGCAAGCCTACCAACTCTTCGTTAGAGCTTACTCTTAAGCTCCCAAGGCTCCTATTAGTGTAACGAACCTCTGTCCCACCAAATATTCCTCCATCTTCCCATCACCATTCATAGGTTGCCTTGGAGCCATCCTCCCACCTCCATTCCAGTAGCAGATCATCTCCACCTCCTCACCTCCATTCTGGAGCCACGTTGAAGTTTTCCTCTACCTGACGTCCTCCTGCATCTCACCTCCGTCGCCCCAGTTCCCAACTCCTTCCAAGCTTCCGCTAGGCGCCGTCGTCTCGTCGAACAGCTGATTTAGGAGATTCTTTCTCACCTCTCTCATTTTTTTAAGCTTTCTAGATTATTGTAATAAATATTTGTGCAATATATATCATATTTGCTTCTATCTCCATTGTGATCCATATTGTTTTCTTGCTTTATAAAAACAAACAAAAAAAAGTAACAAAACCTCAAAAAAATGACAAAAACAAACAAAACGAAGCACGATTTTCAAATAAAGTGAACATCGCCTCCCTGTGTTCGACCTGGGACTAACTTGGAGTTTTGGTAAAATTTTATTTGATAACGAGTTCTGCGACTACAATGATGGGTTACTCTTAACCCCGATTTCAAACATGCGAAACACGTACATCAGCAGCTATTAGCTCCTATGCAACTCTAGACAACTATCCTTCAGCTCTTCTTCTCAAAACCATAATTCCTCCTACCTCTCCTCTACTCACCTACTGGCTAAGCTATCTTAGCTAGCTTAACTAAGTTCTCCACTCCTTGGTCATCCACATTAGCTAACCCTAACTCCACCTACATAACCTTCCACTCCAAGTCCACCTAAGCCCCACCTAAGCTACTCCAACTTGGTGCCAACCCAAGCCACCTCTTCACCCCTCAACCACCACCAAAGGACACTAAGAGTTGGCGCCAAACCACCCGTCTAGAAACCCTCCCTTTTGCTGCCAACTTCCCCCTTCATCTCCATGATATAACTAACCTCCCAAGCCATCTCCACCATCCACCTACTCCCTTCTAGAAGCCCCCATAGTTGGTGCTAAAAACATCGCACCTCTCCATGGTTGGAGCCAAACTATGGTGCCTCTCCACCACCATAACCACCACCATCACAACCCTTAAGGTGGCGCCACCCATCATACACCTTAGGATCCCCATAACCACCACTAACCACCTACCAAACCTAATCCTAGCCCTCTACATGTCCATTCCAAACCCCCCTCTCCACCTTTATATATACCCACCATATACCACCAAAAAAATCATCCTCCCATAGTGTTAATTCTACCCTAGCCCACTTATAACCTATGGCCAAGAAGAAGGTGGAAGGAAGAAGATTAAGGAGGCTATCCCTTGCCTCCTTGGTGCCTTCTTCCTCTCCACTCTTCCTCTTGTGCCACGCAAAGAGGAGGAGGCTCTCTACATCAAGGAGGACGGCCAGGCATTGGAGGAGAAATTGGGGTGGTGCACGCCCACCCTTGGAGGAGAAACAACGATGGAATCATCCACCTTGGAGGAACCAAGGCACGCCCCTCCTAGGGCTTACCCAGAGGTGGCCACACCTTGAAGGAGCTTTTCAAGGAAAAGGAGTTCTTTTCAACTATGGGAGTAACCGTAGCTGGGGCAAGAGCTTCATCTTTTTCATCGGCATTTTCAGTTCATTAATGTTTTTCAATATTTTGTATTTTAATTTATAGTAGTAGAAGCATTCCTCTACTAGGGTTTTTTGTAAAACACTTTTTCATCAATCAAAGTTACCTTTTTCTTAATTAGTTCTTGTCGCAATTCTTGTCACTTTATCTCTAGTGCACTCTCACTCTTTCTTTCTAATTAGCCTAGGCCTCCATGTGCCTAGGGTGAGCTTAGAAAGAAATCATTTTTGTCACTTAGACATTAGCTATTAGGTGTTAGTCTTTCCAGCCACCAATTCGCATTGCCTTGTTATTCAAAAGCATAAAAATTATATATTCAAAAAAACCAAAAAGAAAGTTGATTTTCATGTTCAAGTAAGAGATTGATATTTGCAAGCATTGCCTACTTGGATGACCCTAGATACCACTACTATCTAGGATTATAAATTTTAAAAGCGAATCGATTTTTGCGCATTATAACGACTTCTAAAACCATAATTTTACAAACTACGTAAGATGTTAAGGATACCTTTTCTGATAATTATTGGATTATTGCAATGGAAGATGAATTGAATCAATTTAAAAGAAATCAAGGGAACTTGTTCCAAAACCCGACTCTCAAACCATCATAGGAACTAAATGGGTTTTTAAGAATAAACTAAATGAATCAGGAGAAGTAGTTAAGAATAAAGCTAGTATTGTGGCCTAAGGATATAATCAAGAAGAAGGAATAGATTTTGATGAAACATATGCACATGTAGCTCACCTAGAATCCATTTGAATGTTGTTAGCCTTTGTCACCCACATGGAGTTTACACTCTTTCAGATGGACATCAAAATTTCCTTTCTAAATGGGTTTATCAAGGAGGAAGTCTATGTTAAACAACCTTAAGGTTTTGATGGTGCAAACCATCTAGAATACGTATATAAACTAAATAAGGCACTAAATGGTCTAAAAGAAGCTCTGCAAGCTTGGTATGACAGATTAAAAATGTACCTATTTGAAAATGATTTTAAAATTGGAAAAATAGATTCAACTCTATTCACAAAAAGAAAAGAGAATGATCTAATAATACAAATTTATGTAGATGATAACATTTTTTATGCTACTAATGATCTTTTATGCCAAGAATTCGCAAAGGTAATGCAGGATCAGTTTGACATGAGTATGATGGGAGGACTTCGATTCTTTCTCGAACATCAAATTGACCAATTATCCTTCGCAATATTCATATATCAAACCAAGTACAGCATGGAAATCTTGAAGAAATTTTCCATGGAGAAGGTAAAAGGAAAAGAAAAACTTATGGCAACTTCTACACAGCTCAAAATTGATGAGACAGGTAAGTCTGTAGGTCAGAAGTTGTATAGAAGCATGATAGGTTCTTTAGTATATTTAACTGCTAGTAATCCTGATATTCTTTTTAGCGCTTGCTTGTGTGCTCATTTTCAAATTGACCCTAAAGAATTACACCTAAATGCAGTTAAAAGAATACATAGATACCTAAACCACACACCAAATCTCAGACTTTTCTATCCAAAGTCAGCCACATTGGATCTTTATTCCTTTTGTAATGCTGATTATGCAAGTAGCTTCACTGACTGAAGGAGTACTAGTGGAACGTGTCAATTTCTCGAAAATTCCCTAGTCTCTTGGTTCTCTAGAAAACAACACTATTTCTTTGTCAACAACATAAGCTGAATATGTAGCTGCATCTTTAGCTTGTTCACAACTATAATGGATGAAATAGACTTTAGAAGATCTTGGCCTATCCTATAGAAATAACAAAATACTTTGTGACAACACTAGTGTCATCAATCTATCTAAAAACCTATACAACATTCTAGGACTAAACATATTGTTGTTAGGAATCAATTCCTAAGGGATTATGTCCTAAAAGGTGAGAACAACTTAGAATTTATTAAAATTGAAGATCAGTTCACTGATATCTTTACAAAACCTTTACCAAAAGATAGATTTAATCTTATCTTCCAAGCACTAGGACTATCTAGGTTGAAAGGGCTTACGTGATAATTTTTATTGCATTATTTTTTTGAAAAGATTTTGATTGTAATGTTTTCAACCTTTGATCGATCAAATTTTTGAGTTAATCGACCAAACTATTTGATCAACCAAAATCTTTGGCGGGAATTTTCCCTCCAAAAATGTGAAGTTTGATCGGCCAACTTTGTTATTTGATCAACCAATCCGATTGGGTGGGAATTTTCCCTCCAAACCTTTGAACCCTGATCGACTAATGAGCTTAATTGATTTATTAGCCTCTATTTTGATCTACCAAAACATTATTTTGATCGGCCAAAACTAGGCAGATTTGCTTTTCGCATTTGCAATTCAAATCTCCTTTAATCCTACCCCTAATCACCTAAATTGAACTTAATCCTCATGATTACCTAGTCTAAGTATATTAACCTTGTTTTTTGACCCAACTTTACATAAAACACCATTTTTTACCCCTTAACCTATTTTTTTTACAACACTTATACCCCACATTTGTCCCCACACTCCTCTCCACCACCAACCAAACGATCCCGACCCCACACCTCTCCTCCTCCATCCACCATGGTCAATCAATGAGCTCTAGCACCACTGACCACCGCCGCTCAACACAAGACTGCGCCGCGCCACCCTGGATGCTGCGCATGACCTTGTCATTAATGCTACTGACCGACGATGCCAACCACCAAACTTACTGGCCATGCATCCTCCTCGCCACATGTCCTTGCCACACGCCCTCCTCGCTGCGTGTTCTCCCTCATCGGCCATGCTCGCCGTTGCCAACGACCACGTCAACACCCTCTTGATCGACCATTTTGATCGATCATGGTAACCTCTAAACTTAAATTAAATCCATTTCATTTGGATTTCTCTTAAGTATAGAAGTGCTATGACTAAATCTGATAGTATTCTTGTGTGATCTTGTGTTTGCATTCCATTTTGATAGTATTTGTGAGCTTATCCCTCATGGAAATATCATTTTTTTCTAATTTGTTCACGTTTGGTTGATCGACCAAAAGTTGATTTTTCTAGAACCCTGTCTGGTCTATTTTTTATCGAACAAACATCTTGTTTAATCGACCAATGATATTCTTCAGTACTTAAATGGCTCCGAAACGTGCACGTGCCTCCTCCTCAGGTTCTCGAGATGACACTTTCGATCATTTTTTCATTACCAAGGCTACCCGTGAGCGTTTCTCTATTCTCGCCAAGCTTTCCCCTACATTGGTAGACTAGTCAAATTTCCCTACTTTGAGTCTATCTTTCCCAGGATCCGTGAGAAAATTGCATATCACCAGATTCCTTACCTTTTTTAGTGGAATTTTTATGTGGGTTTCAAGAATAGCTACATACCTGGTGTTGACCCCGTGGCTCGTCATGTATTTTATGCTAATCTCAAGTATATAGGTGAGGGGTTAAAAATTGAGCTTACCTCGAATGTCCATGGCATTGAGGTTTTGGCTATTGCGGATGTCATCTCTAAGATTCCTGGTTGTCCGTCGGGTGGACTTACCAATCTTGAGCTTCACCAACAGACACAAACAGAGTGTATTCGAGAGACCCTACTCACTCCCAATCATTATGGCTTAGGCCGTCTTGCCAAAGTCTCCATATTTTAGTTGTCTTGCACATTTTCTTAATAGAGTTTTTCTGTGGAATTTTATGTCTAAGTCTACCTCCATTGAGAACTGCCCTGGTATGATGCTCATCACCCTCTATGGATTTCTTAAGAATAAGTAGTTCAGCTAGAACCACTTGATTATGTATTTGATGAGCAAGCAACCCACCCAGCTCCTCCAGTTTGGGACACTCCTCTCTCACATCTTCCTACATTTTAGTATTCCAAAGGATATTAACCATAAACAATTCACTACAAGAGTCTCCATATTTGATAAGCTCACTTATACCAAGATGGACAAAGCTCAGGGAGCCTATGGTGAGGATGCAGACCAGCAGCAGTAGACTCAGGAGACAGACAGACCCTCTTCTGTAGTACTGCCTCCTTTCTTGCAATATGAGCATTTCATAGTGATCTGTCCTCCTCCAGTGCGACCTACTCCATCCTACTACCAAGAGTGGGGCCTTCTTAACAGATAGCTTACAGGCAGGGACTATGTCAGTATTTAGGACATTACTGATGGTATTTCTTTGATGATGTATCAACAGCGAGAGATAGATTTGGCAATGATGAGACAAGGGCATCAGATATCTAAATACTTGAATGCTCAAGGCTAGTTTTTGGATTGACTTGGAGAGTCTATTCACTAGATTTAGCAGTAGCTTCACAAGTCTCCTCGTCCTTGCCGATCTATTATAGTGCCTCCATCATCAGCAGCACCTCCGCCACCTCCTCTTACTACAGTAGGATAGATCAACAGGTGATACCTCGTCGCTGGACATCTAACCAGACGACACCTAGATCATCAGCTCAGAGACGCCTTTATCTTGTCCGCCTTACTTCATTAGATCAATCTGACTCAATGGACCTCAAGTTAAATACAGACCTCCAGAGCACAATGGATGACTTTATGGCCTCTTTAGAGTAGTTATATTATTTCGCCTACTCAGATACAATATTCTACTATTACTTTTCATTTTTTTAGCACTATGGTTTGTAGTACTATTATATCATGTGGACTATTTTATCTTGCTTTTCATTTCTCTATATATATCAAATGCTTGGTTATCTTTTCATCAGCTACGTGTTTATTTCTATTGCATGTTATATCTATTATTGCTTTAATTACATGTTTAAGGGGGAGATAATTCAAATTGATACCTGCATTTTTACATAATTCTTTATATTTCTATCTCTCCACATAATTATAATTTTGTTGTCATCAAAAAGGGGGAGAATGTAAGTACTTCTGTTTTGATGCACCAAAATTATGTTATCTGCAAAACTAATCTTTCAGGACTTTCTCATGGATTAAGCCTAGAAGATTACTGACTTTGTTTCAGTGTCTTTTTATCTTTATCGAGTTTAGATTATTTTGTAAGGAACCTGAAAACAAGCTTCAAATGGATTTTCGTACTTCTTAGAAAAATAAGTTTTTAGGGTTATTGATCTACCAAAGAACAACATTGACTGACAAAATTCATTAATCAACCAACCAACTAAATTAATCGATCAAATTAGCCCATTTTAGGAAGTTGATAAAAACACCTTTGATCGATCATTTAGGTTAATTAATCGACTAATCATTGATCGATCAAATAACTTGTTTGACTGACCAAAACTCATTTTGATTCACCAAACTGCCTTAATTGTCAACCAATTTGATTTCCTTCTCTAGTTGATTTGCTAGTATAAATAGAGGTCGTATGCAATCTTTTCAAAATACACTCTCAAGTACAAATCCATCTAAAAGAAAGAGCTTTACGTGCTTCCCTCTAAGTGCTTCTACACTTCTACTTTCATGACTTTAAAAATATGACGATTCAAACCTCTACTAAAATCTGGTTTGACTTTGTTTGAGGTTCCGTAGGTTTATACTATTCTTATATTACTTGTTGCTTTTGATTAGGGATCCCAAGCTATTGGGAAAACTCTGTTGTCATTGTTGTGCTTCTCTTCAGGTTAGTAAGAGAAGGGATCATTGTAAGAGGTTTTGCCACCCTCATTTCAAGTGGTGAGTTAGTAGATTGACTAGCCTCGACTAGTCGAGAAAATCCTAAGCTGAGAGGCTCAGGTAGTAGTTTTCACCCGAGAAGGGTTTCCACTATAAATTAAGTGTCTTCTGTGCGTGAATGTTTGGATTGATTTGTCTCTGCAACTATGATATTTAACTTTATAAAAGAGGATACTATTCACCCTTCCTCTCTAGTATCCACTAAGGACTACAGGAACCCTCAGTAGCAGATGTTTTCGACATCAATTTTAAAGAGAATATAGAGAAATGCGAGTACAAGTGTCGATCTCAGGGAGATTGAAAATTGGATTTTGTAGTCACTTAGTTTATTGTCGTATGATGGTTTGCTTGCATGCAAAATGTCGAGAAAACAAAAGAAAGAGAGAGAGAGAGAAAGAGTGAATGTGAGATCTGTGATAATGGTGGTTATAGCAACATGGACTAGCATAAATGGAACATAATTCATAGCAACAATGATAATAAGGAAAGCTAATCTATTGCAATGGCAAAAACATTTGGCAATAATGCTAGATGAATGCTTAAAACAACATGAACATCAACTAAAGAACAATAGTAAGTGCGATAAATGAAAACATAAGGCAGCCACAGTAATGGAGAGACTTTTGTTAGCTGTTCGAAAGCTTCGAGAACACACATTGAAGCTCTATGGAGGTGGGGACGTGCTTGGAAGGTAATATCAAGAGATAGGATCAAATGGAGGTCGATAGGCCTTTCATAGGGCTTATACGAAATCATTTGGCCCAAAATCACACCCAAACACGCACCCATCTCTGGCCAACATGCGAATAGCCCTACGCCAGTGCACACATAGCACGTGATCGGATGCTAAAATAGTGTTCAAAAAGTATGATCTAAGATTGCATTGTAGTACAGAAATCGAGTGGTAAAATGCATGATCAAAAAAGATGAAAAATAAATAACCACTCACAAGGGAGCGGGTTGTCTCAACAAGGAGGCTTACACCTTTAAAACTTACACACGTTGAAAACAGATGTTCATGATTAATTTCACCAAGAAATCGAGCCAAAAACGCTTTTAGATTAAGAAAACAACAAGAGCTAATGCTGAAATCTCGTTTATGAGAAAGATGAAGGTTCTTTGCATAAACTAACCACAATAATTTAATTAATAAATCAAAAATCAAAATGTGGCGATGGCACTGAACGTAATAAGAAATGAAACACAAAATAGAGGATTTCTTTGTGGCATTGCTGCACGTGAAGGATGCGATGGTTGGTGGAGAGGTGCTTGGAGGAGAATCTCTAGATCAGGGGCTTCGCGATGGCGGTTGCGACGAAGTGTGGGGCAGCCTGAGATGGTTGGACGAAGCGATGGAGGTTGTTGGTTCCGACAGTGGCTACTGCTACTATTGGAGCTGCTCCACACATGGCTGCTAAAGAGGGGCACGCACACAAGCAGAGGTGTGCCAAGGGGAGCTGCTGGAGGTGGCTGTGGCGGTTTGCTTGAGATGGCGAGGAGGCAAATGTAACTGTGCATGTGCAAAGGAAGCTATGGGGAGAGAGGTACACATGGCGAGCTACTCGAGCAGGCGCTGCGCACGGTGAGCTACTAGTGCATGTGCACTCGTAACCGTGGCCACGCGTGGATGGTGTGGCGAGATGGTGGAGGGTGGTGCTAGTGCAGTTGGAGGTGGCGGTAGGAGGTGGTAGCTTGGGTTGTTTTTGGTGGAGGAAAACAAAATAGGGGAAGATGAATAGTTGTAAAATAAAAAGAAAGTGGTGATGGGTTTTGTTCTTCACATGAAAGATGAAGAAGATGAAGAAGAGGATGAGGTGGGGTCATGTGAATGGTGGAAGTGGTTGTGGTGGTCATTGTGATGTTGTTGGGTTGTTGGGGAACAATGAACATGGAGGTGGTGGTGAAGGTGGTCTCCTACAATGAATAAGGGGCACGGTGAGGTTGTAGTGCGAAGCTTTGCGAGGGCGGTCAGGCTATCAACCTGCATGCCCACGGTGGTGAAGCTCCATCGCGGTTGAGGCCAATGGTGATGAGAGGATGAGAGTTTGAATTCTTTGCACGGTAGTGAAAGGGGTGGGATGGTGGCCTCCTCAACTTGGTAGGGCCTCCTCCTCCTTTGTAGTTGCGGTTGTGTGGATTTGAAATGGGAGAGGCGGGAGCAAATCTGCTTCTCACAACCATTAAGGATTTCATGGTTGGAGGAGGAGGCGAGGTTGTTTCCTGCAAAGAGAAATAAAATAAAATAAAATATTAAGGTTATTTATACACAACCCCTTAACATCTATGTTAAACCCAAAATAATGCATGTAATACACCTAATTGGTTAACTAAGTCAATTCTAAATGCATATGAATGCAATGCATGAATTATGCAATCATGCTAAAAACATCAATTAATTTATTTACATCCTAATGCATGCTATCTAAATCTTAAAGATATCTTAATGTCTAGGCATTCACATACTTAAATAGCCCACAAATATGGGCTAATCAAATGCCCCCATGCCTAGTTTTTGCTAGTCCCGAGCAAATTCAAGCATGACTCAATACTCCAAGTTATCCAGGCTAACTCAATTGACCTTTTCATAGAAATTAGGTTGAACTATCTAACTCTAGATCATAAGGTACCCAAGTAGTTGCTAAGTTACAGACTAGATCAGCTAAGGACAAGTTATAGGCACAGGTTTCTTTGATTCCTAACTCTACCCTAGGGTTTATTGGTCCCGGAGATTAAAGCATCCGTGCATGTGCATTGCTCTAATTTATTTGAGGTTTGTATGTTTTCCAACCTAGAAAGAGAGTAAGAGGGATTTTGTTTTGAATATATATATGTTTTTTGTATGATTCCTTTAAGTCTAACCTTGGATTAGCTATCAGCATGGCCTATGTCGGATTCATTGTCCCATCACCGAACCTCGAGGGGTGCTTGACTTTCGATGCTTTGAGATAGCACCGTCCATAGCAACCCCAAGAACTCTTGGCAATTGACACTTCAAGATAGTATCGCCCTACATTTCTTAAGCGAATTCAAGCCTGTGGCAATTGGCACTTCGAGATAGGCTTCCCATGGTACCTAAACCGCATAATGTGCTTACATGCCCCCAATTGGATCGATATCCTAAGAGACAAGTGCTGATGAGGTGACATGTTATCATCACATCATCAAGGTGAGTATATACTCCACCTCTCATGTAGCAAGAACTCGTCCAATCAAGTTGTGTTTTCAAGCTTCTCCTACGTCATAACTAAGAGAACCAAATTTTCATCATGAAAGGAATTAAGGTGATCCCTATTTACACAAGACCAAGTGTGTGTGATGTGGATGCTTAAGTTATGAGCACCCATAAATGAAAAGGTAGAAAAAGACACCAGGTACTACCCAGCCTTTAACTCAAGCCCTAGCTTATCTTCCTTAACCTCTTGAGGAATGGTTCGCAACTAAACTCCTACTTGAGTTTTTAAGTCCGAACCCTAGAGTTCTAAAGTCAATAGTTCAACCTTAGCTCCTATAATTGGCACCTAGAGTCAGCTAAACAAACCTAAAGTCTTGGTCTAGAGCCCAGCCGATTAAGCATAACAACATGGCCTTATTATTGTTATTATTATTTATTATTTTTATTTTTTTTTAAGGAAATATGTATTTATAAATGCAAAATGTAAACATGCTATAAACAAATGCCTCAGGTCCTATCCCCTCATGCCTGGTTCAAATAATGTCCTCATTAGAAGTAAAATAGCCAAGGGAAGATGTTACCTGAGGTGGAGAATGACAAGAGCTGAGGCTCCTCGCGAGTGTCCTCGTCAACCAGATGGCAATCCAAAGTAATATACGGTTTCAACAGTGGTCATTGACGGTAAAGGGTGTTGCTGAAGAAGAGGGACTCTTGATCTCCACAGGCCCATGTGGAAACACTTTAATGATTATGTATGGCCAATCCCAACAAGATTTTAATTTCCCTGAAAAAAGCTTAAGTCTGGAATTGAAAAGCCAGACTTGTTGGTTGGGCTCAAAGGTCTTTATAAGAATATACTTATCATGCAAGACCTTAGATCTCTCTTTATAAGCTTGAGAGGTGTCATAAGCATCATTCCTCAACACCTCAAACTCACTTAATTCCAGAAGTCGTGCCTTGTCTTTTCTAAGTCCATGTTAACACTTCAGATAGCCCAAAGTACTCTATGTTCTAGCTCAACGGGTAAATGGCATGCTTTCCCGTACACTATGTGGAAGGGAGATGTATCCAAAGGGGTTTTGTAAGCCATTTGATAAGACCATAAAGCATCATCTAGCTTTTGGGACTAGTCCTTCCTATCAGGCCTAATGGTCTTTTCTAAAATGCTCTTTATCTCCCTATTCGACACCTCAACTTCGCCACTCATCTGGGGGTAGTATGGGATAGCAATCTTGTGAGTGACCCTTAGACTTTGGAGTAACCGATTGAAGTGATGATTCTGGAAATGACATCCCCCATCACTAATACTAGTCTTAGGGCAGTCGAATCCGGATATGATATTGGCCTTCACAAATTTTAATACCACTGTGGTCATTTGTGAACGTAGGAATGGCTCTATCCATTTAGAGACATAGTCAATTGCCACTAAGATATACTCATAACCTTGGGACGAAGGGAAAGGGTCCATAAATTCTATTCCCTAAACATCAAAATTTTCAACAGGTTGGATCGGGTGTTGAGGCATCTCATTCCTCTTCCCAATTATTTTAGTCCATTGACATCTAATACAGGCCTTAACAAAGTTATGAGAATCCTTAAATAAAGTAGGCCACCAAAATTTGGACTAAAGAACCTTAAAAGCTATTTTCTTAGCACCAAAGTGTCCTCCACAATGAAGTTCATGTCAAAAACTCAACACACTTTGTTGCTCCTCTTCAATCGTGCATCATCTCAGAACTTGGTCTTGTCCATTTCTAAAAAATTCAGGCTCTTCCCAATGAAAGTATCTAGCTTGTGCAAGAAATCTCTTCCTTTTCTACTCATCCCAAGAGCCAAGAGTCTCTCCAGTGACCAAGTAATTGACTGTATCAGCATACCAAGGTGAAGTCAGTGTTACAACCATAAGGGTTTCATCGGGAAATGTCTCGTAGATGTCTCTAGATGGAGAGTCATCAAGTGGGAGGTGAGACAGGTGATTAGCCACTACATTTTCCAATCCTTTTTTTTCACGAATCTTCAACTCAAACTCTTGAAGGAGTAGAATCCACCTAATAAGTCGTGGCTTAAAATCTTTCTTGGCAATGAGGTGTTTTACTGCTGCATGATCAATAAAAATGACCACCTTAGACCCAAGAAGATAAGACCTAAACCTCTACAAAGCAAATACTACGGTGAGTAACTCCTTTTCTATCACAGTGTAGTTTTGCTATCGATCAGCTAAGGTTTTGCTAGCGTAATGTAGCACATGAGGTCTTCCCTCAACCCCTTGTCCAAAGACTGCTCCCATGGCAAAATCTGAAGCATCACACATTAGCTTGAATGGGTGTGTCCAATCTGGAACACAGAGAATAGGAGCAGAGATCAAGGCCTCCTTCAGAGTGTGAAAGGCCTTGGTACACTTTGAATCAAAATAGAAGGAAGATTCCTTCACCAATAGGTCACAAACTGGCCTAGAAATTTTATTGAAATTTTTAATAAAGTGCCTATAAATGCCTGCATGGCCCAGAAAGGATCTAACCTGTTTGACATATGTGGGCATTGGGAGTTTGGAAATAGAATCAACTTTAGACTTATCTACTTCCAAGCCCCTTTTAGACACAACATGCCCAAGGACAATGCCTTTTTGTACCATGAAGTGGCTTTTCTCCCAGCTGAGGACTAAACCAATCTCCTTACATTGCTTCAGCATATTCTCTAGGTGCAAGAGACATTTGTCAAAAGACAAGCCATAAATAGAGAAGTCATCCAACTTCAACACACTCGCCAATCATGTCCGAGAAAATGGACATCATATACCACTGGAAGGTTGCCGATGCATTACATAGTCCAACGACATACGCCATAATGCAAAACTGTAAGGACTCGTGAAAGTCTTCTCCTGGTCATCAGGGAAGACTACAACCTGATCGTACCCAGAATATCCATTGAGAAAGAAATAGTACTTATTCCTTGCCAATTTTTCATGAATTTGGTCAATAAAAGGCAAAGGAAAGTGATCTTTCTAGGTAGCGGTGTTCAATTTGCTGTAATCAATGCAGATCCTCTGATGTAAACACATCTATTTAGGTTAAAATGCCTATTCATGCATGTTCCTAGGCTTAGATTTGCATTTCATGTTATGAATATTGCATAGCATGCATCATTCTGCATTTAAAGTAATTGTATATATTTTGGGTTAATTAGGTTCTTTTTATAGTCAGGAGAGAAGACTTATTTCAGGGCCTCGGATGGACGATCGAATCGTACGGATCTGATCAGGACGACAATCGAAGTCTAATGCCTCTAAAATCATCTAGATCAGAGTCCCGTAGCATCATACGAAGTCTAAGGAAGATCAACGGTCAGGGGGCAATGCGACATCCATACGGGCTTCGGATAAAAATCTGACCGTACAGATGGATCCGAAGCAACGACCACAGCTCGGCAATGCAAGAATCATCTCGACTTGAGCACCGTGGAACCCCCTACAATAGAAAGAATGGACGGCCCAGATGCACCAAGTGGTGCCATCCAAGCTGCCCAACATCAGCCAACATCATCCATGACCTTCATTCCCAGCCATTGGATCTTGATCCAACGGCAGAAAAGACTCCACACAGAACACCTCCTCGCGACTCAAGGGAGAACCCAGCGCTGCGTTTGAGCGCTCTCTACGGATTAAGGGCATGGGTTCGAGACTAGCGGACGGCCCAAATCAGAATTGGACGCACGTAGTACAATGCAAGCATGCATGCACACAGGTGCGCGCATAGCCAGCACAGCACCAGCGCACAAGCGCACGCGCGTGACTAGGGGCGTGTGATGCATGGACCAGCTGCATGCAGGCGAGTGCTTTGTTAGGGCCAACCCTCAGCGACGCCTGAGCTGGACCTACAGTGACGCTTATATCAATCGCTAATTGTTTGCAGGTGCAAAGCCAACTGCACGCACCAGCGAGCATGAGCTGGCTACAGTGACACAGTAACATCCTAGAGGTCGCTAATGGTCCCCTGCCTATTCTAGCCTCTTCTCCTCCACTATAAAAGGACCTACACCCCCTCCCTTCCAAGCCATCTCTACCTACTCTACTCCCACCTACTCCCAAGCTCTAGCGAGCCTACCAACGCTCTATTAAAGCTTGCTCTCATGCTCACATGGTGCCTATTATTGTAGCGAACGTCTGCCCCACCAAATACTCCTCCAACTTCCCATCTCCATTTATAGGTCGCCATGGGGCCATCCTCCCACCTCCATTACTATAGCAGTTCATCTTCACCTTCTCACTTCCATTCCAGAGCAACGCTAAAGCTTTCCTCTACCTGACGTCTTCCTGCATCACACCTTCGTCGTCTTGCTTCCCAACTCCTTCGTCTGAGCTTCCGCCAGGTGCCATCCTCTCGTAGAACAGTTGCTTCAGGAGATTTCTTCTCACCTCCCTCTCTTTTATGTTTCCTAGAATATTGTAATTGACATCCATGCAATATATCATATTCGATTCTATCTCTCTCTCATGATTGATTGTCATTTTAGTTCAAAAATAAAAAATATAACAAAACCCTAAAACACCAAAAAGAAATAAATAGAAGCGCGATTTTCAATTAAAGTAAACGTCGCCTCTCCATGTTCGACCTGGGACTTACTTTGAGTTTCGGTATAAATTATATTTGATTACGAGTTTTGTAACTACAACGACAGGTTACTCGTAATGTTGATTTCAAACACACAAAACCCAAGCAATCATTTTGGCACCGTT
The DNA here is from genome assembly GCA_037157565.1 of Thalassia testudinum. Lineage (NCBI taxonomy): Eukaryota > Viridiplantae > Streptophyta > Magnoliopsida > Alismatales > Hydrocharitaceae > Thalassia > Thalassia testudinum. The sequence goes on from JAZHRO010000055.1 coordinate 65,099,875, forward strand.
GCCGGGGAGGCAACGGAATTTACTTTATTGCTTTCTGTGCTTCTCTGCATTTACACAGCACTAACCCCCCTTGTCTTTGATCTACTATCTTGTAGGTACCCTAGCATGGAGATCCAAGTGCGGTAGGCTGGAGTAAAGTGCGAGTAGAGTACTTTGTAAGTGTCCCCCACATTCCCCCCACTAGTTCATTTTGCCACAAAAATAACCAAAACCTAATCTACTTAGGTGTTTGCATAAACCCAAGGGTAGACATTGTTTGTCATGTTTTTCACCTTCACCCATCTCACCCACTTTTTATAAAAAATAAAATAAAAAGATACTTTCCATGGGATGAATCAACTTACACACTTTATACACCCACATCAGAGGCACATAACCTGACTTGATTTTCATCTACTCAACCAGGATTCTAACCTATGGACCCGGTACACGAATTCAACACATAAAAGAGTAGAAACCATATTAGGTTAACCACCTTTTTGTGTGCCTTCATCGGTGGTGCATTTGATCTGATTAAATAAATTGTTTGGGTCACACCACCTAATCTAAAAGAGGTTCATTTTGTAGCTACCCCATATGATTCAATAACTAGGTCAAGCCAGACACTCCATAATTTTCTTGATTTCTAAAGGAAAATACTTGAACATGTGCTTTTAAAAAAACAAATTTGGTTTGCCTCACAAAATAGGGTTGAAAACACCTAATATTTGAATCCTAAAAGCTATTAAGCAAGATTCAAACCCTAAAACTCACCTCATCATTAATAATCTTGCTTGAAAACCTCTTGGTTGTGCACATTCACACATTCTCAAACAAATCATATAGGGCACAACCCATTAAGGGCCCATCACATTCCAGAAGCACCATTGTCCCAAGCCTAACTAAAATTGAGTAGACGTTAGCCCTAAGGAGTGGTTCACTCTACGGGATCCAGATTGAGATTATTCACGATTAACCTAATTATACTAGTCAATCTGATGTCTAGCTAGGGGAGTAGCATCAAACGACCGTGGCTAGGGGGTACACTAGGAACCAGAGCTGTAAGCCAAAGGAAGAACCTTCTCTCCAGTCCCTCCTTCTAACAGGTTGGATTGACCAAATAAAAGTAGACCAAATCGTTTATAATCTCAAGACGGGTCCTGGGAGTCTGTAGGTCTTTAGGCTACCTACATAAGGACAGGTTTGGTTGATTATACTGTAGGGCACCTTTCTCTCTTCTATTTTCCCCCCTACTCTACAATGTATCCTTCCACATCATTTACACATTTCCAGTCCTACCCTCCTACCACCACTTATCCCCAAGATGATTACTCTTTCAACTTCACTTGTAATCACCCAACCACTAGCTGGGATGATTTCAACTGGGGATATGAATATGTACCTAATGTCCAAGGCCTAACCCTGGACAACAAGATTATGATTACTATCCTTCCTAAACCTGCAATGATTATGGATCTCTATCTTTTGATGACAAAACCAACCTGATCTACAATCAGGAAGGATATGCTAATTATAGCACCTACCCTCCCCAGTATTCCATTGAAAATAGGTCATCACCATTCTTTGAAAAACCCAAGATGACCAACTATCAGGGAGGAACCCGAGAACCTTGACGTCTTAACTCCTCTAGATTTAACCCAAACCACCCAAACCTGAACCAAACTAGTCGATTCAGGTGAACTTGATCCAGGATAGGGTGTTGACTAATTTGCGGAACACTATACACTCTTTAGAAGCTCATCCAACACCATGCACTGAAGCACTGGAGCCTATGATTGATGAACTTAATAGTTCTCTATTGGATTTGCTCCAAAGTGTTAAGGATAGGGACCTGGGTGAGTTTCTTGTTGGGAAATTGTCGAGGTTGAGGAAGAATTTTGTGGTTGCCCTAGTCAAATCTTGTGATAATTCTCAAGATGAACCCCTTCAAGAGAGCCAATGTCTGAACTCGCTCAAGCACCTGTTGGGGGGGATACATATTCTGAGATTGGGGATGACCAGATTGGTCTTGAGCAACCCTTAGAGGATGAACCGATTGATTCTCCTAAGATCCCCAAGCCAGGAAATGAAGAAAAATGTGTCTCCTTGGACCATGAAATGATATATAATTTTGAGGCATATTTAAATGAGGATCATCAATTCTTTGACTCAGAGGGTGAAGAATCTTTAGGTGAAGTCTCACTTGAGTAAGAGAAAAATGATTTTAGTGAGATAAACAGGCCTGAAGAATCCGATGAACCATTTGACAGCCCGATAATTGACGGATTTGATTCGGTTGGGGTTAACTTCGAGGATCCAAATTTGGATGATTCAATCAGTGACCCCATTCCTCATCCGCATCGTGAAGTGCTAACTTCTGAGATCATTATGCCCAAGTCAATTTTGATTCAACCATAATTGTTGGACTTCGGTATTTTAGATGGGGTGTACAATGATGTGGAGGTCCCAGAAACCTTGATGTTGGAGGATAGAATTGTTGAAATAAAAATTTGGGAGGCTAATTCTGAGGGAACTTTGATTTTGGATCTAAGGGTACCTACGGACCTGAAACCACCTACTTTCTACCAGGACCCTTACGATATCTTTCACATGCAACATAAGCTCGAAATAACTGATTATTTTTCTAAACTGAATGTCCAGTGGACATCTGAACCTGTTGAACCATCCTTACCCCTTATCCGATACTTTGGTCTTGGGTTGCACACCACAAAACCTCAGCCCCGGTCCCGCAAACACAATAATCTTAGGTTCTGGGTGATTTTCATCCAAAACCTTGACCTTTGGACATGGGTTTGCACCATAATCTGGTCCACGTCTGTGGACATCTTCTGCTGGTGGGTCAGAGGATTAATCTTTTGATTTTGATTCTGACCCATACTTGTGAATTCTCCATTTCCTCCTTATATATATTTTATGCCTAGCTGAAGGCATTAAATTTAGTACATGTTTATATTTCACATTCTCTGTGGAGCTGATCGGATTTCTCACGATGTTTAGGTGATATTCTGTTTACTTCGCCCTTTTCATGTCTTTGTTTTTACAATGAGGACATTGCATCTTTTAGGCATGGGGGAGTGGATAATCAATTCTTGAGATCATTTTGTTAACTCCGTAGAATTTCTTTTAGTTTCTTATATTTTTTTTTTGAAATTTGAAAAAAGATAAAAAAAAAGAAGAATTAGGAGAAGAGAACTTAGGCATTTGGAAGTTATTAACTTTAGAAAATGATACGATAAGACCTAGACACTTAGACTCTTTAGGTTTTTGAGCTTAATTAACCCTGGTGTCCTCTCGAATGTGGACTTATTCTCGAGTCCTCGCTAATTCAAATTTATTTTAATTTGGTAAATAAAATTGGGATGATAAGTGCGACTTATCAACCTACCCTCTGATTTGGGGGGACTTTAAGCCTAAGCACCTACACACTTTTTGCACTCACTTTTCGATGGTTTCTTCAAAAATTGGGTAGCTAATGAACTATCTAGGGTGGTATGGTTGGCAAGTTGTCGGTGGTAACAGCTCATCGGCTAATTGTCCAGAGTCCAGTTACATGACCATTTTCATTGTACTGAATTTAGGTAAATCTTAGATCGGGGAAGCCACCTACTTAAAAAAAAACAAAAAAACAAAAAGAGAAAAAAAATGAAAAAGGAGGAAAAAAAAAAAACAAAATCACACTTCACCACACGAGTTTGGCTGGCAAGTTACCTTGGGTAACAACCCATTAGCCGGTTGTCTAGAGCCTAGCTCACAAAAATGCACAATAATTCCCAAAACACTTAGGGAAGAAGGGGGAAGTAGAATAAACCAGGGAGATATACAATGGGTTTGCCCTTGTGTTGACCCCATAAATAAAAGAAGTTGGGAGAAAGCTACTAATCGAAAAGATAAACATTTAGGCAAGGTCACCTAGGGTTGTAGAAACCTAAAGTCTATTTCAACGGCCGCCTAGTGAGTCTTTCACTATTTTCACAAGATGCTTAGCACTTAGAGTCCTTTTCGAGTCTTGGGCGAGTAAGGTAGCTGTAAGCAGTTATCTAATTGCACAGCAAAAATACACCAATAAATATGCCATCTTGTGTTATTTCTTAGCACTGCCATTGCATCTTATGTAGCTGTAATTGTATTTGTAAATAGACACCTGCATGCATTTATAAAGAGGGGAGGAGAGTGTGAATAATTGGCCATCTATTAATTAACATCTTCCTCAAGTGCGTCATTGCATTTTCACCACTTTCAATTTTTTTATTTACTTTGAATTTTTCTCTCCTACGCAGCTGCAGGGCATGGGGCATGCACGCCTCTTCACGCGTCTCCTCCTGCCAACAACATGGCAGGAGGTGCGTTGCCAGCAGCATGGCTATGGCATGCCCTCTCCTCTTTATAATGCCTTGCTCTCTCTCTTGTACGACCATGCACTTTCATACACCTACAAACACCTTTAGATCCACCGTCACCCTGGGCCAACCTCCTCCCCTCTCCCTCTCCATACATAGTATCTCTTCTCACTGAGAAGAGACACACTGTGGGCAGGAGAAAACCCACAGTGGTCGTAGACCACCACTGTGAGTTCCACCATTGCCCAACTCTTTTGTGAGCAGGTGGGCGTGGTGGATTCGCCTTTTGTTTTTTTCGTCGTTCTTCTTCTCCGCCATTGCCAGAGCTTTAAGCTTTCAAGCTCAGAAGCTCCAGCAGCACCGCAAGCCTGCCTGTAGCTCCGTCGGCCACCGCGTGCGCACCTGCAAGATGTGCACAGCCTTTTTCCACGTGCGCAGGTGCTCCACAGCGTGCCCGCGCATGCAGAACTGGCTGCTACCGGTCTGCAGAGGAGCAAGGGCACGGCTGCAGGCTTGATGTAGTGCGGGTGCCTGCAGGGAGGAGGGGGCGATGCCTGCAGGTTGGGCGCGAAGGCAGGCATGCGGGCGAGGCGGTCTGCAGGTGGGCGAAGTGGGCAACTGTAAGTGCGCCTGCAAAGAGGTGGAAGACGCTGGCGAGTCAGGTAGTGCCTGTGGGTGCGCCTGCAGAGAGGTGGAAGGCGCTGGCGGGTGAGGTAGCGGCTGCGGGCTTGGTGCTCTAGAGGAAGGCTAGCATGCTGAGGCGAGATGGCGCTCTGCAGGGAGCGCTGGAGAGGTTGGTTGCGGTGAGGCATGCGGGCGCGGTGCAGGCTGAAGGGAGGTAGCGCCTATGGGTGCTGGACGGTGCGGGCAAGCGATGAGATTTGAAGGTTGAGGCATGCGCAGGTGAGATAGTGCACAAAGCGGATGCCTGCAGGTGCACTTGCAGGAGCGCTTGGTGGCTTGGCGGTGTAGATGGCAGCAGCACCTGCGGGCGCTGGAGAAGGGAGTGCCTACGGGCACTTGCAGGTAGTGCAGTGCGGTGCAGAAGATGAGGTTTTTCCCCGCAAAGGGGAAGATGATCCACAGTGCAAGCTGGAGAAGATGGTGCCCGTTCTTCTCTTCCTGGATGATTCCCCCTCTCTCCCTGGATCTGCCTCTTCTTTTTAACTCCTCAGTTGCGCCTGCGAGAGTTAAGGGATTTTCAAATCCCTTAACTATTTATAGCCGGTGGCTGTTGAGGGTTACTGATAGAAAGGGAAAAGAGTAGCTGCCGGTCATTTGAAAGGGTAATTTACCCTTTCCTCCTCATTCTTTTGCCACTTATTTTTCCTGTACATAAAAAGCATATATTAAGTTATAGAGTAGATGTAAACTTAAATCAAGATGCATGCAAACATTCTATAACTTAATATAGTTATTAACAAACCTAAAAGATATAATTAAAGTTACTTAGGCATAATATTAGTCCATTAAAATGGACTCATTAAATACCCACATGCCTAAGATTTGCTAGTCCCTAGCAAAAATGAAAAATAATAAAAGTAATCAGAAGATTTCTTCTTTTCTTACTTCAAAACTTTAGAAATCTAGACAAATGTGAAGTGCTGATAGCCTAGGTAACAGATCCAAGTGAAAGAGCCAATTCACATTTGGAGTTCGTACATCACCCTTAGCAAATATTTCTGTCGAGATAGGCAACTACTTCCCTCGGGGATAAAGCAGACGATAATCTGTAATTTAACCCCGGCATTTGGCTTAGGTAGGAGATATCGAGTTGAATGGATTTGTATTTGGTGGCACACACTCATCTGGTGCTACATATAGTCTAGTACTGCAGACTCTAGATCTCTAAACTATTAGACATGTAACTCTGAGAGAGGCTACACAATTGTGCTCTCATGATGTTCCTGGGTACTCCCTCTTTTCTTTCTTGCTGAGATCACAAATCTCGCCAGAATTAAAAATTGTACTCATTATTTGGTGGCCTCACATAGCATCCACACTTCAATTAAAGTCCTAATAACTCTACAACTAAGTTAGAGTCCTCAACCAGTATTCGGGCGATCAGAAATATTAAAAGGTAGGTATGGGTCATATTTGGTGAAACGCGAAAGGTGTTCTGTTGTCTAAGAAATAATATTACATTAGAAACTTGGACTCTTCTTTTTTTTTTGTAATATAACTATTTCTTCTTTTTCTTCTTCTTTTCTCTCTTTCTTTTTTTCTTTTTTTTTATTTCTTCTTATTTTTATTTCTTTTTCAATCAACACAACACGACACGAACTTTTATTTACGAGGCATTATTAGGGATGATGATAGTCAAAAGGAAGTTGTGTGGCTTATTTGGTGGAAGTGCCTATTCTCGACGCCAAGAAGGAATGGATAGGACAGGCGTATTTCTAACCTTTGACATTATTACCCTCCTTTAGCCGAGGACTCTATGAAGGACGGTCGTAACCATCCACCATAGTTATAGCTTTATTAAGACTCAATCTCTGTGTATCTGCCTTATTTGGTGACTCTCAGGAATTCACACAAAATACGCACACAGGAACAGAGAGTGAAAACTACGCCTAACTCTAAAGTATCATCATCTAATTATCCAAAACTTTAGAGTCCTTGCACTAGACTTAGCGCACCAGTAATCTCTCTACTTCTTCTCACAAATATGAGGTGGATCTACTAGAAGATAGTATGCCTGACTCCCTATGAACTGTCCAAGGGTTCAGTGGACTACAAATGCTTATTGGTTTTCCTCAAGGATCCATTACCAAGTCCATGTGCACGTGAAATAAATGTACTGGATTCTAAACTTTAAGAAATAATTCCAGAAGAAAAACCTCCATTCAGCTCAAGAAAAGAGAATTTTTTTTATATATATATGAATATGTATGCAAATATTTATAAATGCTATAAACACTATAAACATTCTCAGGTTATGCCCCCCCATGCCTAAGACTGACAATGTCCTCATTAGAAAAATATAGACAAAGAAGAATATCACCTGAGGAGGAGAGTGGGAGGAGCTAAGGCTCCTCAAGCCGAAGTGCATCCAAAACCTAGCCATTTGAAAGAGTAATATACGGTTTAAGTCGCTGGCCATTTACTTTAAAGCTCGCACCTGAAATAGGGTTCCTAATCTCTACAGCTCCATGAGGGAAAGTATTGATAACAATGTATGGCCCATCCTAGCGGGACTTGAGCTTTCCAGGAAATAATTTAAGTCTAGAATTGAAAAGCCAGACCCACTGGTTGGGCTCAAAAGTCTTTATAATGATGTGCTTGTCATGGAAGACTTTTGTACGTTGCTTATAAGCTTGAGAAGTTTCATAAGCTTCATTACGAAGCTCCTCAAGCTCACTTAATTCTAACATACGTGCTTTTTAGTAGAATCCAATGAATTAGGCGAGGTTTGGTGTCCTTTTAGCCAGAAGATGCTTAAGGGCTGAATGATCAGTGAACACCACAACCTTGGATCCCAAAAGATAAGATTGAAACTTTTCCAAAGCAAATACTACAGCAAGTAATTCCTTTTTAGTGACCATGTAGTTTTGTTGAGGATCCGTAAGGGTCTTACTGGCATAATGCAGCACATGAGGTTTGCCATCAACCCTTTGACCTAAGACCGCTCCCACTGCAAAATCAGAAGCATCGCACATAAGCTCAAACGGGAGGGTCCAATCTGGTGCTTGGAGAATCGACGCGGTAATGAGGGCTTTCTTCAAAGCTTGGAAAGCCTCGCCACATCTATCATCAAAATCGAAGGAGACATCCTTCGCTAATAGGTCACAGAGTGGCTTAGAGATTTTACTGAAATCTCTAATGAAGCGCCTATAAAATCCAGCATGGCCAAGGAAAAATCTAACCTGACGAGCATTAGCGGGCAATGGAAGCTTAGAGATGGAATCAATTTTTGCGGTGTCCACCTCTAATCCTCTCTCGAAAACTATATGCCCTAACACGATGCCCTGCTGGACCATAAAGTGGCTTTTCTCCCAACTAAGCACCAGCTTTGCCTCTTCGTAATGGGTTAAGACTTTATCAAGGTGCGAAAGGCATAGGTCAAACGATGAGCCATAAATGGAGAAGTCATCCATGAAAATTTCAACAAACTCGTTGATCATATCAGAAAAGATAGCCATCATACAACGTTGGAAAGTGGCAAGAGCGTTACATAACCTGAATGGCATTCAGCGGAACGCAAAAGTGCCATACGGACTCGTGAAGGTGGTACACTCCTGATCATCTGGAAAAATGGCTATCTAATTGTACCCAGAGTACCCGTCAAGAAAACAAAAGTACTTGTTCCCCACCAATCGTTCCAAAATTTGATCGATAAACGTTAAGGGGAAATGGTCTTCCTGGGTAGCTGTGTTTAAACGGCGGTAATCAATGCAGACCCTCCAACCAGTTGAGGGTCTAGTGGTCACCAGTTCTCCTTGGTCATTCTCCTCCACAGTGATTCCTACCTTTTTCGGAACTACGTGAATAGGACTAACCCATTTACTATCTGAAATGGGATAGATAATCCCTGCATCTAACCATTTCAAAATCTTCGTTTTAACAACCTCTCGCATATTTGGATTGAGCCTTCTTTGCATATCTTGGAAAGGCTTCACGGACTCATCCGTGTATATATGATGCATGCAAAGAGAGGGATCAACACCCTTAATATCAGCTATTGTCCAGGCAATTGCTTCCTTGTGCCTTTGTAAACACTCAAGCAGAGCTCCTTCCTGCAATTCAGATAATGCAAACGAGATAATAATGGGGAGTGTGTTATTAGGGCCAAGGAAAGCATATTTCAATGTTCTCGGGAGGGGTTTCAACTCCAATTCATGAGCCTTTTGGATTGAGGGTTTTAGTTGAGATGTCCCCACCTCAGGCAGTGGATCTACCTTCACAGTCCAGGGTGGGGACAGAGACTCAGTGTGTACCCCCAGCAACTCTTCTAATTCGGGCATTTTCCTTTCAGTTTCTTTAATAATCGAGGGATAGTCCTGAGATCTGACCTTCTGAAGGGGATCTCTACATAAGAGTGTTGGAGTAGTCTCTTCAATTATTTCATCAACGACCTCAATCTGAGAACAATCCTCAAGTTTGGGTTGCTTGTAAGTATCAAAAACATTCAACCGGATCTTCTTGTTCCCAAAGCCCATTTTAAGTGCCCCAGATCTACAATTTATAGAGGCATTGGCTGTGGCCAAGAAGGGGCGTCCCAGAATAATGGATGGCTTAGTGGGCTTATTAGATGGGTCAATATCAAGTCCAAAAAGTCAATGGGGAAGAAGAAATCCTCCACCTCACAAGGACATCTTCCAACAATCCCCGCGGTATCTTAAGTGATCTATCTACAACCTGGAGGATTACTGGACTAGGCTTCAACTTTCCTCCTCCCAAAAGGTCATAGACAGAGCTCGGTAGAATGTTTACCTCCGCACCCAGATCGAGCAGAGCCTCATCAATGTGTTGGTTACTTATAACCACTGAAATATACGAGGCCACTAGGTCTTTCATTTTGGGGGGTGTTCCATGCTGAAAAACTGAGCTAACATGGTCATGCAGGATGACCTTGGTTTGGACCTGTTTCCTAGATCGGCGCTTCTGGGTGCACAGGTCCTTCAAAAACTTGGCATAGGATGGAATCTATTTAATCTCTTCCAATAGAGGCAAGTTAATCTGGACTTGCCTAAAGGTATCCATAATCTCTTCCGTCCTATCCTTGGCTCCAGACGAGCCAACAGAAGATTCCCCAGGAGCAGATAAGCACTCTGGATAGGGCACCCTCAGCTTCTGGGTAGAGGGGTCGTCATGGCGAGAAAGGGGTGGTGGAAGGACGACATCCTCGTTGTGGGTGATTTTGTGTGAGGGAGAGTGATGTGGCTCTTCTTTGAGTGAGATGGAAGTCGGGTCAGGTGTGGAAGGGGAATTATGAGATGTAACCGTAGGAGTGTTATTAGGCTTGTCAATCTTTTTTCCACTCCTCAACACAGTCACTGCTTGGGCGTGCTCCCTGAATACAACTCCTTTGCCCTTAGGGTTCTCCTCAGAAGAGCTAGGCAGCTTCCCCAGATCACGTTGCCTAACTACCTCAGTAAGATGACCAATTTGGGATTGCATATCAGTAATCATCTTATTCTGAGATTGTATAACCATATTCTAATGCTCTTACATTGCTTTCATCATGGCCTTCAGTTCATCCATTTCAGAGGGCTTATTCGAAGGAGGGTTTTCATAAGAAGGTTGGTATGTAGGCTGGGGAGATAAGGGTCTTGTATTCCCTGAGTTAGAAGCATCAGCTTTCTTCCAAGAGAAGTTTGGATGGTTCTGCCACCCTGGATTACAAGTGTTGGAGTAAAGGTTATTGCGAGGGGGGCAGAAACCTTGGGTCACGTTCAAGTCGGCCTGAATCAACTCAGGGAATTAGTTTTCCTGATGGCACTCCGCAGTGGCGTGTGTTGTGCTTTGGCAAATGGAGCATTCTCTTGAAGCCTAAAAAATAGAGGCTGCTTGCAGGTTCATGCCGGGGTTTGCTAAAAGCCTATCAAAGTTTTTATTCAATAGTTGAATCTAATAAGCCAAATCCTGAGACGCCCCACTTCATGGGCCTCTATCTTCCTCTGCAAGATTGATGGTTTTCTTTCTTGATAGGCAGAGGACAGATGTATGGAGTTGTCACTTAAAGTTTCAAATAATGCCCAGGCTTCATCCTCAATTCTGGTCATGAAGGTTCCTGCACAGGCTGCATCAATGGTTTGCCTATGCCTTTCAGATAATCCATTATAGAACCCTTCGACCAAGTGCCATCTTGGCACTTGATGGTGGGGGCATAACCTAAGAAGGTCATTAAAGCGGTCCCAAGTCTCATGAAATTGCTCCCCTTCCTATTGAGTAAAACCCATAATCTCTCTTCTATAATGGTTTGTTTTACTCATAGGAAAATACTTTTTTTAAAAATTCTCCCTTAAGGGTGGCCCAATCATTTACCCTTGCATCGAGGGTATGATACCAGTGCTTGGCCTTATCCTTTAGGGAGAAAGGAAATAGAGTCCTCATCAGGGCTTTATCAGTAAAGCCTTGGAGCTTCACCGTGGAACAGACCTCGATGAATTCCTCCAAATGCCGGTAGGGGTCCTCCCTAGTAGTACCATAAAAAGAGGGCAATAAAGATATGGTACTGCTCTTGATCTCATACGGATTATCCCCTGCCGGTCATCTTCGTGCTTGTGCAGGTTGGTTAGTAGGAATAAAATAGTCCCTTAGGGTCCTTTGTTGATTTGCACCTTGCTCAGCCATTCCTTCTTTTTCTTCTCCTAGGTGAGCTCTCCTAAGAATTCTCTCAGGCTTAGGATCAAACACTAGTCTATCCTCAAGAGAGCATCTACCAAGCATACAAAACACAATTCAGATCTTTTTTATTGAGTAAGTCAAACCTCCACTCCAAAGATAAGTCAAAAGATCAAGACTTATCCCTCCGTTCCCACGTAAGTGGTATAAGAGGGGTGTGGACTTGAAATCTTAACCTTCTTTATTGTGGGTGTCGAATTAGTTAATATAAATGGCCAAACAAGTTTTTCACTGCAATTACGTGTCTTAATTCAACCTTCGAGTGCCTTAGGACCTATACTTTGCTTGGATGATACTCCCAGGTGATCAAGTGAGAAGTTACTCCAAGGACGAACAAAGGGATGCAAGTAGGGTGAACCCTTCCTTTGAGGCAATGCGTATGCGGTGCCCCTTAACTACCCTTTTGTTCCTTTAAGGGGTGTCCCCCTCCGTGGAGTATCAAAACACTTGGTCAAAAGATAGTATCACCACCACCGCAAAGCACAATAGGAGGGTCTGCACCGATAAAGAGATCGGTGCCTATAGCCTTAAGGGATCGAGCCTTAGTGCGGTGCCTAATGTGCGTGCTCAATGTCAGAAGTGTGCAACACACCGCAAATCTTTGTAATTTCTTTTGAAATCGCAGACAAGTCCCTTAGAATCAGATCAAATGTGAATTGCTTTTAGGGTTGAATCTAATTATTAGTTTCGCTTTTAGTTATGTGACCAATGAATTAGTAAATTCAAACAACTTGGTGGTCTTGAATTTAAATTTGAATGCAAATGCGTGAACAGGAGCTGGATGTAAAAGTTAGAAAGATATACCTGTCTCCAGTAATCTTCGTGCTAATATGCTTGCAATGCAATAATAAGATCTAATGTGATGTTCAATCACCCCTAAATGCATGCACCTAAGGGCATGCAACTTCTAAATAGGTAGCTCGATATTTTCTTAATTGGTTTTTAAAAACAGGCAAGCAGAAAATAAATCACGCATGCACAAAAAATATTGTATGTCCTAGTAGCTAAAGAATGCGGGGACAAACCCCCAAAAATTCAGCCCCAATCACTACAAGGGCGAAAAGACAGAATTAAATTTGTGACAACGAAGAATCCTCTGCGAAAATAGGATCTAGGTCTCCTTCGTCTTTTCCTTGTGTAGCTTAACTCCTGATTGCTGTCGCCGCTCTGTTGCACCTCGTCGCCTTTCAGATTCCTCGCACAGTAAAAAAATTGATTAGATAATTTCGCAACTCAGAAGATTTAAAAACAATGAAGTAAATCTATTGCGTCTGTTGCCTCCCTGGCAACGGTGCCAATTTGAAAGATGACTTTTCACTTTGCGTTGTAGTATTTCAGTGGTGGAAAAATTGACTAATCAAAAATAATGAAAATAACCACTCGCAGAAGAGAGGGTCATGTCCACAGGGAGGCAATTATGTAATAAATTCTTAAGTATTTAATATTATTTCAGATAGTGCGAAATCCCTATTCAAATCTGACATAAAATGCAAAGGAAAGTAGATTCGCAATAACTTAAAAAGATAAGGGTATATGTGTAGTTTTCCCTCACAGAAATCTTCAATAAATTTATGATGAATTTATGCAATTTTCACGTGACATGTACTAGAGAAAATTAGTACTTAAGTTAAGCCCAAAATCAATCTTGAAATTGATGAATATCATGAATGTGCAATTATCAGAGAATATAACAGTGCATGCGCAATATCATCACAATATAATAATAATAAATAAATATCAACAATGGCAGTCAATGTAATTTTTAATGAATTTCAAAAAAGAGCTTTTTCTCTCTCTCCTCCTCGCGAGAGAGAGACCACCGGCAGGGCTTTGGAGAGGCTAGGGAGGTCGGTGAGGATGAGGGCTCTCCGATAGCGGCTGCGGCGTCGACAGAGGTGGTAGGAGGTGGTCGGTTGGTGGAGAAGACGCCGACGTGAAGGTTTTATTAAAGGATGAAGGCGCTGGCGGCAGGCGGCGTTAGGGCGTGCGCACGCTTGCGGTGAGGCGGGTCTGCAGAGGGGCGAGGGCACGGCTGCAGGCTTGATGTAGTGCGGGCGCCTGCGAGGAGGAGGGGGCGATGCCTGCAGGTTGGGTGGGAAGGCAGGCGTGCAGGCGAGGTAGTCTGCAGGTGGGCGAAGTGGGCAACTGCGGGTGCACCTGCAAAGAGGTGGAAGGCGCTAGCGAGTGAGGTAGCGCCTGTGGGTGCGCCTGCAGAGAGGTGGAAGGCGCTGGCGGGTGAGGTAACGGCTGTGGGCTTGGTGCGCTAGAGGAAGGTGAGCATGCTGAGGCGAGATGGAGCTCTGCAGGGAGCGCTAGAGAGGTTGGCTGCGGTGAGGCGTGCGGGCGCGGTGCAGGCTGAAGGGAGGTAGAGCCTATGGGTGCTGGAAGGTGCGGGCGCGCGGTGAGATTTGAAGGTTGAGGTGCGTACGGGCAAGATAGTGCGCAAGGCGGATGCCTGCAGGCGGGCTTGCAGGGGCACTTTGTGGCTTGGCGGTGTAGATGGCAGCAGCACCTGTAGGCGCTGGAGAAGGGAGTGCCTGCGAGCACTTGCAGGCAGTGCGGTGCAGTGCAGAAGATGAGGTTTTTCCCCCCAAGGGGGAAGATGATCCACAGTGCATGCTGGAGAAGATGGTGGCCGTTCTTCTCTTCCTGGATGATTCCCCCTCTCTCCCTGGATCCGCCTCTTCTTTTTAACTCCTCCTCGATTGCGCCTGCGAGAGTTATGGGATTTTCAAATCCCTTAACTATTTCTGGCCGGAGGCTATTGAGGGTTACCGATAGAAAGGGAAAAGAGCAGCCACCGATCATTTGAAAGGGTAATTTACCCTTTCCTCCTCATTCTTTTGCCACTTATTTTTCCTGCACATAAAAAGCATATATTAAGTTATAGAATAGATGTAAACCTAAATCAAGATGCATGCAAACATTCTATAACTTAATATAGTTATTAACAAACCTAAAAGATATAATTAAAGTTACTTAGGCGTAATATTAGTCCATTAAAATGGACTCATCACTACGCTCGCCCGCACCTGTCCACACACGAACAGAGCGCAAGCACTCCCCAGCGCACCGTGCACGCTCGCTCTCTTGTACCCGCACACCTGCTCCTTCAGACGTTGGGGTAGCGTAGCAGGCGGCTTATCTACTACGCTCCCCTCCTCCGCCAGCATACACATACACATACTTGTACACACACACTGGTACACTCACACATACACACACACACACACATATATATATATATCCACTCACATATATACATAAATATATATATATGTTTACATATACATCCACCTACCCATATCTATATATACACTTCACCACCCATACTCCCATGCACTAGTCCCTCCACAGTGCATCATATCGTGGGAATATCTGCACCAATTGCTGATATTCCCCGATATCCGCGCAAAGCAAGCGCTTCCACACACACTCCCACACATCCGCTCACACTTTACGCAGCACTTAATCTTGTTGGTTGAGTCTTACTAGACGTGAACCAACTTAACACTGTGCTACATTCCATTTCCACTTCCACCTCCACCCCGATATATAATATATAACTATATACATATATATATATATATTTCGTATCTACTATATATCCATACATATACTAAGCTGAGTATTTCTTTCTTTTCTAGCAACCTACCTTGTTTTCATTTATCTTTTATATCTTTCTATTAAAAAGATAAAAAAAAAGACTAAAAGAGAAAAGATAATTCTTGTCTTACAGGTACTTGTTCTTGCAAATAACAAGATCGATTTCTGAGAACCCTAAATTGGCTACAAGCCAAGAACCATTTGGCTCAAGACCGAGGACTTGATTTTGAGGGTGTACCTCAAGAACAACATTATCAACAACAAAAATCTTAAAAAATAGAAAAAACCAAAAACATAATAAATGCAAGGAAGAGATACGTTTTAGGAAAGGCGTAGAAACTTCTTGACCTTCAAATTCCTGCCTTCCTGAGATCGACCCTGGGCCTAAAAGTGACCAAGATAAAATCAAGTAGACCAGGTTAAAAATTTTGTGAAGCTGGTTAGACTCGATTTAAGTTAACTCACTACAATAACTTCAACGATAATATCACCATATTAACAAAACCTATTTGAGTCTCACCACGCTTTTTCTGGTGCCGTTGCCAAGGAGGCGCAAATTGAGGTAAGTTTCTACTCTCATTCCTTTGATTTTCTCTTCTCACATGCTTCTCTTCACGGGTGTTTTGTTTGCTTGTGTGCAGGTAAACCGGTTGCAAGGAGGAGACAAGCAGAGGAGGTCAGAAATGTGGGAAAATCCAAGGTGGGAGCGAGAGCGTGAAGTCGCCGGCGCCGCATTGGAGCTTCACCCACATTGCTGAAGAGGTAGGTATCTCCCTCTTAGTAACTTAGGTTATCTTGTCACCTAAAAAAAATACTTCTTGGAATTTCTTGGGGCAAATGGATTAAAAATCACTTGATTGATTGTTTGCTATCACCCCCACCGCCCCTTGATTTCCCGCAAAACTTCGCATAGCGAAAATCCAAGAATCTTATTCTTGGATCTTTCATTATGTGAAGCTTTTCTTTAAGGCAAGTTAAAATTGATTGATTGCCATCCCTCCTTGCCTCATTTATTCACATTTCAGGATCACTTTTTGGTGGGGAGACTTGGAATTGAGTTGATTCCAACCCCACCATGACTTTTCAATTGCCTTAGATTTGATCCCAAATATTTCAACCCCAACATTTTAATTTTCTTTACATCATTTGGTGGTTGAGGCCTATGTGAAACATCATTTTGGTGATCGGGAACACTTGAATTGAAGTGCTTTGGCTCCCTTTCACATTGACCTAAAATAGACTCATGCATCCACACAGAAATTTCCATCTAGGGAAGCCCATTGCATTTTTAGCATACATTAACTAATTCACAATGAAGAAGGGTTGGTTGGGCATAAAAGAACTTGTGTTTTCTCAAAACCCAGAGATTGGTTGAATTGGTAACTTAGTGGAATCCTAAAATCCATACTACTTAAAGCTGAAATTCTAAAAGCCATTCACCATCTAAAACTCCAATTCGAGAAGACTTCCCCATTGCATGATTGATTTACACACTCTTAAAATCAACGCACTTGGGCATTACCCATATACAACGCCCCTCACATTCCTGAAGCACTTGATCCTAAGCCTCTATATTAAAACTGGTAACAACTTGAACCCTATTAAGGATTGGAGGTCTAACTACCTACGTGTAGCACCTATGTGTTGGTGTGGGTTCCCGCGTGCTATCGAGTGTCTAAGACTGGGGCAAACGGCCTTTCAATCTAGCCCGGTGGTTCTGCAATGCTCTCATTTGGTTCCGTAGGTTGTGATAGTAGGTAACTTAGATCTTTAGGTCTAAGGGCACATTGTAGAGGTTAGGAAACTGATTGCTTTAATTTGTCATCAAGTGTACCCATTTGGCGTTATTTCTCTCATCCCCATTTCCCTTCTTATCTCCCCAATTCTTCCTGCGGTAGTGCATGTTTGGGTGAAGGTCACAAAATCTTAAATTGTTTGAATTATCTGATAATTCTAAAAGAATAGAAACTGAATCGTCATCCTCCTCCACAAATATGGCTGCAAGCCTACCCCCAAATCTCGAGGGAGGAAACCGCCCCCCTCAAATCCCACCAGGTGGTGGTGGAGCCATAGACCCCATAACCCGCCTCCAAGCCCAAATGGAAATGTATAATGAGCAGATTGAAGCCATTAGGGAAACCTTGGAGGAAATGCAGAACCCTCCCGAATGGGAGGAGCCTAGGTCTCTTAGCTCTTATCGAAATCCCACTACTACAGAGACCATTGGGAAAATTCGGGTCCCCATGGGCGGGGACGATTTTGAACTAAAACCTAATGTCATTGGCCTGATTAACTTTCACTTCCATGGTCTTGCAAGTGGAGATCCCTTTCTCCATTTGGAAGACTTAACCCAATTAGCTGAAACTATTAAACCAAGAAGCATCAGGTTATCAATTGTACTCATGAAAATGTTCCCATTTTCGTTACGGGATAAAGTGTCGCAATGGTTACGCACCCTTGGGAGAATCATCCATTCTTGGGAAGAGATGAGAACAGCATATCTCAAGAAATTCTTCCCAATCAGGCGAACCAATGCGCTTCGCCGTACTATAACTTCTTTCATGCAACAAAATAGTGAGCAGTTTCATGAGGCTTGGGAAAGGTATAATGACCTCCTCTGGAAATGTCCACAGCACGGTCTGCCTAAGTGGCATATAGCCTAGATATTCTACTATGGGCTAAATGAAACTTTGAAGCAGATTGCAGACGCTTCCTACGGAGGGAATTTCATGAATAAAGATGAGAATGGAGAATTTGAATTATTTGAGAACATGAGTGAAAATTCAATGAACAATGCCTCCATTGTCGCCTTTAATCGTACCAGCCTGCCCCGCAATGTTCACGAAGTTGACACGGGACCCTCCCATTCATCCATAGATCTTAACCTTATTGCACAAAAATTGGATGAAGTCTCTGATTGCACAACAAAAATACACCAACAATTGTGTCGTCTTATGCTATTTCCTAGCATTACCAGTGCATATTAGGTATCCATAGTTGCATTTGTAAAAATACACGCATCATGCATTTATTTGAGAGGGGAGGAGAGTGAAATAAATGGCCTTGAAATTTTCATTTTTCCTCAAGTGATGCCATGCAAAATTCACCATATTTTTATTTTTATTTTTATTTGACTTTCTTCTCCGCAGCTACATGGCTGGGCCTTCTTCCTCGCGCCATGCTCTACAAACAGCTCTCCCTGCCAGCCGCATGCACAGCCAGGGCATGGCTGTGCATGCCTTCCTCCTCTTTAAAAAGGCATGACCGTCTTCTTGCAAGGAGGAGCCTGGTCACACAAAAGAAAACACCATAGCAGCTTCTTCTCCAGGCCGTCTCCTCCCCTCTCCCTCCATACGCAGCCTCTCCTCCTCTAAGGAGCCACTAGGCAGGTAGGAGTACCTCACTGTGGTGCACAAACCACCACCGTGAGTCCACCACCGCCCATCTCATCAAAGAGCTGGTGGGCGTGGTGGTTCTCTTCCCTGTTTCGACGTTTAGCATTTCTGCCATTGCCATAGGAGCTTCAAGCTTTGAAGCTAAAGCTCCATAGCAGTAGTAGCAAGGAGCTGGCCACCACGCGCCCTATCGTAGACCTCCACCGCGCGTGCCTACAGGCCGCCCACACCTCCAGCACTTGCCTGCAGGCCGCCCTCGCCTCCAGCTTCTTCGCGTCTTCACCCGCCTCTCCGCGCAAGCCAGCAGCCAATGCAGCTTCTCCGCGCACGCGTCAACCGCTCAACACCTCCCGCACTCACAGAACCGAGCGCACCCGGTGGCGCGGCTCGACCATGCACTGTAGCCACTGTTCACGTTAGTCAGTGGAACACTGTGGCTACAGTGTGGTGACTGGAAGTTTCTCACTTATCCGGTCACCCGGCACGCTGCTACCGGCCCCAGCCCGCGTCCCTCCCCGAGCCTACTCCAGCGCCCGCCCGCGCGTCTACGTGCGCCCGCGTCTGCCAGCGCCCGCACCCGCCCGCATCTTCACCCGCTCCCTGCGCCTACGTCTGCCCGCACCCGCCTCTCCGCGCAGTGCTGTGCGCTGCAGTCTCTCTTCCCCGCACCCACTCCCTCCAGCATGCACCTCTCCGCGTGCCTACGTGCCTGCGCGTGCGCGTGCACCATCAAATGATGTCCTGCTGTGCGCGGATGACTTAACTCCAGCCTTCTTCACTCCAGCAGTCTCTCTCTCTCTCTCTCACAGCACTCTCTCACACTCTCTGCACACACATACACACACACACTCACACTCTCGCACACACACACTCACTTATACATTAATATATACTTATATATATATACATACATATTTATATATATATCTATATATTTATATACATATATATATATACTTATATCTATACATATAGTAGTACCTATATACCTAAGTATTAGTATACATACATACATACATACATACATATATATATATATATATATATCTATTTACTTATCTATATATATATATATACATATATATGTACATATATACATATATTTATATACGTATAAATATATAAATATATATATATATTATTACCTATATAACTAAGTATAAGTATATATACATATATATATCTATATATATATACACACATATATTTATACATATATACATATATACAAATATACATACATATATACATATATATCTATAACTATATATACATATATATTTATACATATCTATCTACATATATCTATATATATTACTATATATATATATACATCTATATAGTTATATATACATACATAAATATATATATATATACACACACACATACATACATCTATATATACATATATTTACATACCTATATATATATACATAGATATATATACATATATACATATATAAGTACACATATACCTATATATCTATAACCATATATATATTTACATATAGATATATATTTACAGATATATATATATTTTCATATCACCTACCATAAGTTGTGTCACAGGAATATCTGCACCAATTGCTGATATTCCTCGATACACGCGTACAGAAAGTGTATTCGCACTCATCTTCCACCCATCCACCTTACATTCCACGCGGCACTTCGTCCTGTTGGTTGCGTCTTCCTAGACGACAACCAACTTGACACTGTGCTACAAGCCATATCCACCTCCACCCCCACCCCTTTATACATATATAATATATACCTATATATATACTATATTTACTTTATTTTTTCTTCTCTTTCCTACCAGTAAAAAGATAAAAAAAAGATACAAAAGAGAAAAGATAATCCTTGACTTGTAGGTACTCAGTCTTGCGAAAAGCAAGACTAGTTTTGGAACCCTAATTTGGCTCAAAGCCAAGAACCTGATTTTGAGGGTGTACCTCAAGGACAAAAATTATCAGAAAAAAATCTTAAATAGAAAAACACCAAAAACACAATAAACGAATGGAAGATATTCGTTGTAGGAAAGGTGTAGAAAGTTCTTCTAATCCCACTTCCCTAAGTTCGACCCTGGGCCTAAAAGTGACCAAGATAAAATCAAGTAGGCCAGGTAAAAAAAAAAATTCGTAAAGAGATGGTTAGGCTCGATTTAGGTTAACCACTATATGCATTTCGACAATAAAATCACCATATTAACACAACCTATCCGAGTCCAACCACTCATCTTTTCTAGCGTCATTGCCGGGGAAGTGCGTATTCAAGTAAGTTTCTATTCCATTCCTTTAATTTTTCTCTTCTCACACCCTTCTCTTCACGGGTGTTTTTGTTTGTTGCTGCGTAGGTGAACCTGTTGCAAGGAGAAGACAGGCAGACGAAGTCGGAAACGTGGGCAGATCCACGGTGGGAACGAGAGTGTGAAGTCGCCGTCACCACACTAGAGCTTCGCACACGTTGCCGAACAAGTAGGTCTTTCTTTCTTAGCAACCTAGGTTAACTTGTAACCTTAATAAAAATTAAAAAAAAAACTAAAAAAAAAAACTAGAAAAACTTCTTGGTATCTCTTGTGGCAAGTAGATTAAAAATCACTTGTTTAATTGTCTGCCTTCACTCCCACTGCCCCAGGATTTCCCGCCAAACTTTGCATAGAGAAGATCCAAGAATCTTGATTCTTGAATCTTTCGCCGTGTGAAGTATTCTTTGAGGCAAATAAATAGATTGATTGCCATCCCTCTTTGCCCATTTATCTGCAAATTCAGGATCACATTTTTGGTGGGGAGACTTGGAATTGAGTTGATTCCAACCTCACCATGACCTTTCACGTGCCTAAGATTCGATCCTGAATACTTCAACCTCAACAATTTGATTTTCTTTATCTTATGGTTGAGCCTAGTGTGTGGAAATCATTTTGGTGATTGGGAGCACTTGAATTGAAGTGCTTTGGCTCCCTTTCACACTAATCTAAAATTGATTCATGCATCCACACATAGAAATCTCCATCTAGGGAAGCCCATTGCATTTTAGCATGCATTAACCAACTGACATTGAAGAAGGGTTTGTTGGGCTTAGAAGAAAACTTGTATTCTCTCAAAACCTGGAGATTGGTTGAATTGGTAATTCAGAGAAATCCTAAAATCCATACTACTTCAGGCTGAATTCTAAAAATCATTCACCAATTAAAACTTCAATTCGGGGAGATTTCCCCGTTGCATGCTTGGTTTACACATTTTGTAAAATCAATCACGTGGGCATTACCCGTAAATAACGCCCTTCACAGTCCAGAAGCACTTGATCTTAAGCCTCTAAATAAATTGGTGGTAACTTGACCCTTATTAAGGATTGGAGGTCTAACTACCTGCGTGTAGCGCCTACGTGCTAGTGAAGGTTCCCGCGTGCTATCGGGTGTCTAAGACTGAGGCAAACGGCCTTTCAATCTGGCCAGGTGGTTCCGTGGTGCTCGTATTCAGTTCCGTAGTTCGTGATAGTAGGTAACTTAGATCTTTAGGTTTAAGGGCACACTGTAGAGGTTAGGAATTTGATTGTATTGATTTGTCATCAAGTGTACCTTTGCGACGTCATTTCTCTCATCTCTTTTCCCTTCGTATCCCCCCAATTCTTCCTGCAGTAGTGCATGTTTGGGAGGAGGTCACAAAACCCTGAACTATGTGAATTGTCTGATAAATTTAGAAAAGAAACCGAATCATCCTCCACCTCCACAAACATGGCTGCACGCCCACCCCCAAATCCCGAGGGAGGAAACCACCCTCAAAACCCACCAGGTGGTGGAACCTTAGATCCCATAACCCACCTCCAAGCCCAAATGGAAACGTATAATGAACAAATTGAAGCCATTAGGGAAACATTGGAGGAAATGCAAAACCCTCCCGAATGGGAGGAGCCTAGGTCTCTTAGCTCCTATCAGAATCCCGCTGCTATAGAGACCATAGGACAAATTCGAGTCCTCATGGGCAGGGATGACTTTGAACTGAAACCTAGCATAATTGGCCTGATAAATTTTCACTTCCATGGTCTTGCAAGTGAAGATCCTTTTCTCCACTTGGAAGACCTAACCCGATTGGTTGAAACAGTTAAACCAAGAAATATCGGGTTACCTATAGTCCTCATGAAAATGTTCCTGTTTTCATTGCGGGATAAAGCGTTGCAGTGGTTACGCACCCTTGGGAGAACCATCCACTCTTGGGAAGAGTTGCGAACAGCATTTCTCAAAAAGTTCTTCCCAATCGGGCAAACCAATGCGCTTCACCGTGCTATCACTTCATTTACGCAACAAAACAGCGAACAGTTTCACGAGGCATGGGAGAGATATAATGACCTCCTTAGGAAGTGTCCTCACCACGGACTACCTAAGTGGCATATAGCCTAGATTTTCTACTATGGGCTAAATGAGACTTTGAAGCAGATTGTAGATGCTTCCTACGGAGGGAATTTTATGAATAAAGACGAGAATGGAGCATTCGAATTATTTGAAAATATGAGTGAAAACTCGATGAACAATGCCTCCATTGTCACCTTTAATTGTACCAGCCTGCCCCGTAATATCCACGAAGTTGACACGGGACCCTCCCATTCATCCACAAATCTCAGCCTTATCGCACAAAAATTGGATGAAGTCTCCATCGTTCATAAGAAGCTGGACGAGCTTCTGGCCAACCCCGCCCGTTCTATGGCAAACACCCCTACCTCACCACTTCATCACAATTACAATTCTTCCAATACCAGGCTTATCCCGAGAAACCCCGTAAGACCTTCCTTACTAAGTGTTGCGCCAAGCGATTCTGTAAGTCATGTGGATCTGGCCTCTGCAAGCCAGTATTTTGACACGGAGGACCAAGCCTCCGTGTGCTCGGATGCATATTTACATGCGGACGTGTCTTCTAGCATAGAAGACGCTTGCACCCTAGGGAACAACCCGTTCTCTGCCACTTATAACCCAGGGTGGCGGAATCATCCGAACGTCACTTGGTCCAACAACCCACCACGCCAAAACCCTGTGAGTGGACCAGTGCGACCATCCGCACTCGTCATCCCAAGGGCCCAATCTAAGCCTATGGTGAATCCGCCATTGGGTCCTTGCATACCGCAAACAGAACACGCATCAAGTCCTCTTGATAAATTGATGCGAATGATGATGGAAATGTCAAAGCGCCATGAAGAGACCATGACCTCTCTTCAGCACCAATTCGCGCAGCAGAATGCTAAGATCAGTCAACTACGCATGGCGACTCGATCTCAGGGCACTCTTCCCGCCCAACCTATTCCCAACCCATGAAATTTCGTACCCCGTGGTCTGCAACCACAGGTACAACCTTCTCAGTGGCAGATTCATCAAATTCTACAGGCTCCGAGCATTCCACCGGGATTTCAGGCTAATCCTGCTGCAGCACCTCACTCTTATGTCCCCATTGCAAACCCTCCTCCGCCTTATGATCCCACTGGACCCGCATCGTCCAATGCTATCACTACGAGGAGTAGTAAGCAGACTGTCGATTCGCCTCGACCTGATCTTAGCCCGTCTTCTTCATCGCCCTCTCATTCAGGATGCGCACCACATTCGCGAGAGGACGTTACACCCAAATTGGTGCCAGAATCTGTCCCATTCCCTGAGGCTCTACTAAGGGAGCCAAAAGGCAAGAAGAAGGATACGTAGGCCTTTGATAACCTACATAATTTATTCAGGGATGTAGAAATCAAGGTACCCCTGTTGGAGGCTATCAACCATATACCAACTATCGCCCGATTTTTCAAAGACTACACTGCACCCAGGCGACAGTCAAAGAAAATAAAGAATCCGGTGGTCCTCTCACCTCATGCGAGTTGTGCTATACTATCAAATCTACCACCGAAGCAGAAAGATCCGGGCACACCGCTTATTTCTTATAGCATCCAAGGCTGCAATTTTAACCGTGCTATGTTTAATCTAGGATCTTCCATCAATCTTATACCAACCATCATGCTCGAGAAATTTTCCCTAGGAAATCTGAAACCCACCCCTATCATGTTGTAATTGGCAGGTCGTTCTGTCAAAATACCAAAGGGTGTGGTGGAAGACGTGGTGGTTAGGGTCAACAGTCTTTGTTTTCCTATTGACTTTCTTGTTTTGGATATGGAAGTTCCTAGCTCACTTTATGATTGTCCGATCATCCTTGGTCGACCTTTCTTGGCCACAGCCTATGCCCATATCGACTGCGAGTCGGGCTGTATTGAAATTGCAGTGGGATCTGAAAAGCTCAAGCTTAACATCTTCAAGGCAACCAAGAAATTTGATTGCGATTGCATCGAGGATGACACGTCTGACGAGGACATGGCCGTCAGTGCGTGTATCGGACTACTTGGGACCTATTCTGACTACTGCAGATTACCTGTAAACACTGACAATTGCCTGACCTACACATATTGTGACGTTCCCCCATCCCTCCCTATTCCCGTACCTTCTCCTGACCAGACTTCTGACAAGGTTTTCTCTACTTCCCATACCTTGTGGTCTGAGTCATATCCGAGCTACTCACCGCCGGTCCACACTATTGAAGACCGGAATGCCCCTTCTTTCCCGCCAAATCAGGCGAATTTGCAAATCCACACTGGGACCTTCAGCCCACATACTTCTCACTGGGGCTATTCCTTCTTGGATCCATTTATCTAAGAAACCCCTCTTCTTGGCCAATCTGAGGGCCAACTTCTTCCTCCTGACTTGTTCTCCGATCCGCCTGGGACACTCTCGTCCCAAGAAATGCCAGACCTTTCACCATCCACTCCCAAGCTGAAAGAGTTGCCTAGTACACTTAAGTATGTTTTCTTGGGACCAAATGAAATGCTCCCTGTAATCATCAGTCCAAAATTGACCAGGGAGCAAGAGTGCAAACTAACAAAGGTGCATATGGAACACAAGGTAGCTATTGGATGGTCTTTATCAGACTTATCTGGCATTAGCCCCTCCTACTGCACTCACCGTATATAAACGGAGGAGGAAGCTCGACCTTCCCGCGAGATGCAGCGACGTCTCAACCCTAACATGCGGGAGGTCGTTAAAAAGGAAATCATTAAGTGGCTGGATGCGGGTATAATCTACCCGATCAGCAATAGCCCCTGGGTGAGTCCGATTCACGTTGTGCCCAAAAAGGTGGGACTCACCATCCGTGTCAATGACAGGGGCGAATCCATCCCTACACACACTCCTACATCTTGGATAGTGTGTGTAGATTATAGGAAATTTAATGCTGCAACTAAGAAAGATCACTTTTCGCTACCTTTCATTGACCAAATCTTGGAGCGGTTAGCGAGAAATAAATTTTTCTGTTTCCTGGATGGATTCTCAGGATATAACCAGGTGGCAATTAACCCCCGGGACCAAGAGAAAACCACTTTTACCTGCCCCTTCGGCACCTTTGCATTTAGAAGGATGCCGTTCAGACTTTGTAATGTGCCAGCAACTTTCCAGAGATGTATGCTGGTGATATTCCATGACATGGTGGGTGACTTTCTCGAGGTCTTCATGGATGACTTCTCGATCTTTGGACCATCTTTTGATGAATGTATTGCCAACCTGACCTGTATCCTTAGGAGATGTATTGATGTAAACCTCGTGCTTTCTTGGGAAAAAGGTCATTTTATGGTGCACGAGGGAATTGTTCTCGGGCATATCATCTCCGATAGGGGTATCGAGGTTGACCGAGCTAAGCTTGATGTAATTGCTGATTTGCTTGTGCTTGTCTCTGTCAAACAAATCCGCTCCTTCCTGGGACATGTCAGTTTCTATAGGAGATTTATCAAAGATTTCTCCAAGATTTCTCGACCTTTAACTCATCTCCTATTGACCGACGTACCCTTCGATATGGGCCCTGACTGCATCGAGCATTCGCGCATCTTCGTAGTGCTGTCACCAAGGCCCCTGTTCTCCAGCCACCTGATTGGTCCCTTGACTTTGAACTCATGTGTGATGCTTCCGACCTTGGAGTCGGAGCCATCCTAGGGCAAAGACGCGATAGACACCCCTTTGTGGTGTACTATGCCAGTAAGATGTTGGACGAGGCCCAGCGTAATTATACTACCACTAAAAAAGAACTACTGGCGGCCATCTTTGCGCTGGAGAAATTTTGCTCTTACCTTCTGGGCTCACATGTTATTGTTTTCACTTATCATGCGACCATTCGCCATCTCATGCACAAGAAGGATGCCAAGCCTAGACTGATTCGTTGAATCCTTCTGCTCCAAGAATTTGACATTGAGATCCGTGATAAGGCCGAAGCCCAGAATGTTGTGGCTGATCACCTTTCCAGACTAGACCCTGACCATATTGGACTTACTCTACCGATCAATGAGATTTTTCCTGATGAGCACCTATTGGCAATTATGTGGCAAGTGGACCGTGGTATGTCGACATTGCCAATTACCTTACTTCTGGATCCCTTCCACGTGGCTGGCCTAAAGACCAGCGCGAGCGTCTCATGGCAGAAGCAAAGTATTATTTTTGGGATAATCCACTTCTTTTTCAGATAGGTGTTGATCAAATCATCCATCGCTGTGTTCCTGACAGCGAATTCCCCAGTG
The DNA here is from genome assembly GCA_037157565.1 of Thalassia testudinum. Lineage (NCBI taxonomy): Eukaryota > Viridiplantae > Streptophyta > Magnoliopsida > Alismatales > Hydrocharitaceae > Thalassia > Thalassia testudinum. The sequence goes on from JAZHRO010000055.1 coordinate 65,127,134, forward strand.
TGCTATCCTTCTGCCACGATCAGGCCTGTGGAGGCCATTTCTCTGGGAGCAAAACTGCAGCCAAGGTGTTGCAGTGCGGTTTCTTTTGGCCCTCCCTTCACTAGGATGCACACTATTATGCCAAGCATTGCACTAGGTGCCAGTCGTTAGGGTCAATGTCACATCATGACATGATGCCCTTACAACCCATCCTAGCTGCGGAAACTGACATTTGGGGAATTGATTTCATGGGTCCCTTTCCTCCTTCCAACGGCTTCGAATTTATCCTCGTGGCTGTTGATTATGTTTCGAAATGGATCGAGGCTATTCCCACGCACCATGCTAACCATGTTATATCCACTCGATTTGTCAAAGACCACATTTTTGTGTGCTTTGGGATCCCTCGAGCCATTATCTCGGATGGAGGAAGCCACTTTACCCATGCTTCTTTTTGGGCACTTCTAAGGAAATACAGAGTCCACCATCGTATCGCATCCCCGTATCATCCTCAGACGAACGGCTAAGCAAAGGTGTTGAACCGGCAAATCAAGCAAATTCTCCAGAAAATGGTTCGGCCTGACCGTAAGGATTGGTCCGACAAGCTGATTGATGCACTTTGGGAATATCGGACAGCCTTCAAGGCTCCCCTTGGTATGTCTCCTTATAGAATCATTTACGGGAAGCCTTGTCATTTGCCCATGGAGTTGGAGCACCGCACTTATTGGGCGATTCACCAATGTAACCTCGACCTAGACCTGTGTGGTCGAGAAAGGAAACTCCAACTCCAGGAGCTGGAATCGTAAAGCCTATGATTCTGCTTTAACTTTCAAACAACGCACTAAGGCTTTTCACGACAATCGTATTCGGCGGAAAGAATTTGAGCCATCTCAACAAGTTTGGCTCAACAATGCCCGGCTCAAATTCTTTCCTGGGAAATTGAAGTCCAAATGGACTGGTCCTTTCCTGGTCTCGAGACCATTTCCCAACGGGGCCGTTGAAATTGAAGATCCCAAATCTGGGCATAAATTTATGGTCAATGGGCAGCGTTTGAAACCCTATCTTACTCATGAACCTGCCCCCGTTGGAGAAACTGTTGCCCTGCTGCAGGGTAACTAATTTGTGCCTCATTCTGAGTCCAGCTGGGGACGTTAAATTCAGCGCTCGTTGGGAGGCACCCCAACAACACTCACCATCCACCATCACTTTTCACACCACTGTCACACTCACTTCACTTTTCACCTCACCACCCACCATCCACCCACCCTACCACCCTGCTGTATACCCTACATCTCAGCTCTCATTACCCGATCTTTCGTCCTTCCTCTACCCTTCCCTGCATGCATATGAGAACATAGCATCGTTTGGCATGGAGGGGTGGATAGGCATCCATAAGATTTGGGTATTTTAGGGTATCATGCAGTTTCCATCTATATATATATATAAAGGTGTTTAGTAATGATCTGAAGGCTGAAACAAAATACAATAAGTGTTTATGGATATTCAACCACTGTTTTGAAGACTTTCCAGGCGACAGAAGCTTGATTCGCTCAGGCTTGGCTTAATTCACTTGAGTATTGACAAGATAGATTGGAATCCCTCCTAACTAAGGACGTGTTCTTGTACCTAAGACACCAGTACAGGATCCGTTGGTTTGCTTCTACTCGAGAGCCTAAGTAATCTTGGTTCACACTACACATATCAAGAAAGACCATGTAAACATAAGATCCAACCCTAGTGTTCATTAGGGAAGGTGGAGTCCTTACCTGTGCGTGCAGGTAGACCTTTTATCCCAGGCTTTAGTCTTGTGTTTAGGAGAGACTCTTTCCACCAAAAAGGAACTCTCCCACCAAAAAGAAAAGTGTGCTCCTCCAAATAAAGCTGTAAGAGATATACTAACATGTGTTTCGAAAAAAAAAAAGGGTACAAATAAGTCAGTATATCTCACAAATGTTTGTAAAATCGCCCTACAAAAGTTCTTCAGGGCAGGTTACAAATACCCTATTCTCTTTGAGCCACAAATGTCAGAAAATGTGAGTTGAGTTTCCGTCATCTTTTTAAGGGTCAATCCGAAGACATGAGCTAAAATTGGGACCAACGTGTACTTAAAAATTCGTGAAACCCTGGGCTTGAGTCTTAGTGTTCATCTAGTCAGCCTTGATCCTTCACTAAGCACATGCCATAATCTCTTGAGCTCTCGAGTATGGCAAAAACCTCCTGGGCCCTGGAAATCGTACTTAAGGTTTAAATATCAAGAGTCCAGGTTAGTTGAGAGATGGTCTATGTCATGTGAGACTTAAAGTACTGGTAGTTTTCTCTACAATTGGTTCTCACAATATCCAACAATAAACACACCTGTGTCGCCTCAGAAGAAAATCTTCAACTTAAAGATCGTTTCTAAATACAATACAAAAAAAAAAAAATTTTGCTAGGGACTAGCAAAAGATAGGCATGGGGGTATGATTGCACAGCAAAAATACACCAACAATTGTGTCGTCTTGTGCTATTTCCTAGCATTACCAGTGCATATTAGGTATCCATAGTCGCATTTGTAAAAATACACGCATGCATGCATTTATTTGAGAGGGGAGGAGAGTCAAATAAATGGCCTTGAAATTTACATTTTTCCTCAAGTGTTGCCTTGCAAAATTCACCATCTTTTTATTTTTATTTTTATTTGACTTTCTTCTCCATGGCTGCATGGCTGGGCCTTCTTCCTCGCACCATCCTCTGCAAACAGCTCTCCCTGCCAGCCGCATGAACAGCCAGGGCATGGCTGTGCATGCCTTCCTCCTCTTTAAAAAGGCATGGCCGTCTTCTTGCAAAGAGGAGCCTGGTCACACAAAAAAAAAACACCACAGCAGCTTCTTCTCCAGGCCGTCTCCTCCCCTTTCCCTCCATACACAACCTCTCCTCTGAGGAGCCACTAGGCGGGCAGGAGTACCTCACTGTGGTGCACAAACCACCACTATGAGTCCACCACTGCCCAGCACATCAAAGAGCCTGTGGGTGTGGTGGTTCTCTTCCCTGTTTCGACGTTTAGCATTTCTACCATTCCCACAGGAGCTTCAAGCTTTGAAGCTCAAGCTTCGCAGCAGCAGCAGCAAGGCGCCGGCCACCATGCACCCTGTCGCAGACCTCCACCATGCGCGCCTGCAGGCCACCCTCGCCTCCAACGCGTGCCTGTAGGCCGCCCTCGCCTCCCGCTTCTTCGCATCTTCACCCGCCTCTCTATGCAAGCCAGTAGCCGGCGCAGCTTCTCCACACGTGCGCCAGCTCTCCACACCTCCCACACTCACAGAACCAAGCGCACCCGGTCGCGCGGCTCGACCATGCACTGTAGCCACTGTTCATGCTAGTCAGCGGAACACTGTGGCTACAGTGCGGTGACCGATAAGTTTCTCACTTATCCGGTCACCCGGCGCGCCACTACCGCCCCCAGCTCGCGCCCGCGTCCCGCCCTGAGCCCGCTCCAGCGCCCACCCGCGCGTCTGCGTGCACCAGCGTCTGCCAACGCCTGCACCCGCCTACGTCTTCACCCGCTCCCGGCACCTGCGTCTGCCCGCACCTGCCTCTCCGCGCAGCGCCATGCGGTGCAGTCTCTCTTCCCCGCGCCCACTCCCTCCAGCGCACGCCTCTCCGCAAGCCTACGCGCCTGCGCGTGCGCGTGCACCATCAGACGATGCCCTGTTGCGCGCGGATGACTTAACTCCAGCCTTCTTCACTCCAGCAGTCTCTCTCTCTCTCTCTCACAGCACTCTCTCACACTCTCTGCACACACATACACACACACTCACACTCTCACTTATACATTTTTATATACTTATATATATATACATACATCTATATATATACTTATATCTATACATATAATAGTATCTATATACCTAAGTATTAGTATACATATACATATATATATATATATATATGTATATACTTATCTATATATATATATACATATATATGTACATATATACATATATTTATATACGTATAAATATAAATATATATATATATATTATTACCTATATAACTAAGTATAGGTATATATACATATATGTATATACATATCTATCTACATATATCTATATATATATTACTATATATATATAATATATATATATATATACATCTATATAGTTATATATACATAAATAAATATATATATATATATATACACATACATCTATCTATACATATATTTACATACCTATATATATATATACATATATATATATATACTTTTATACATATATAAGTACACATATACCTACATATTTATAACCATATATATATTTACATATAGATATATATTTACATATATATATATATTCATATCACCTACCATAAGTTATGTCGCGGGAATATCTGCACCAGTTGCTGATATTCCCCGATACACACGTACAGAAAGCGTGTTCGTACTCATCTTCCACCCATCCACCTTACATTCCATGCGGCACTTCATCCTGTTGGTTGCGTCTTCCTAGACGACGACCGACTCGACACCGTGCTACACGCCATATCCACCTCCACCCCCACCCCTTTATACATATATAATATATACCTATATGTATATACTATATTTACTTTATTTCTGCTTCTCTTTCCTGCCAATAAAAAGATGAAAAAAATATACAAAAGAGAAGATAATCCTTGACTGGCAGGTACTCAGTCTTGCAAATAGCAAGACTACTTTTGGAACCCTAATTTGGCTCAAAGCCAAGAACCTGATTTTGAGGGTGTACCTCAAGGACAAAAATTATCAGAAAAAAATCTTAAATAGAAAAACACCAAAAACACAATAAATGAACAGAAGAGATTCGTTGTAGGAAAGGCGTAGAAACTTCTTCTAATCCCACTTCCCTGAGTTCGACCCTGGGCCTAAAAGTGACTAAGATAAAATCAAGTAAGCCAAGTAAAAAAAAAATTGTAAAGATATAGTTAGGCTCGATTTAGGTTAACCACTATACGCATTTTGACGATAAAATCACCATATTCACACAACCTATCCGGGTCCGACCAGTCTCCGTCGTGCACAAGAAGCTGGACGAGCTTCTGGCCAATCCCGCTCGCTCTATGGCAAACACCTCCACCTCATCATTCCATCACAACCCTAATCCTTCCAATGGCAGGCTTATTCCCAAAAACCCTGTAAGATCGTCCTTACTGAGTGTCACGCTGAGCGATTCAGTAAGTCATGTGGACCTGGCTTCTGCAAGCCAGTATTTCGACACGGAGGACCAAGCCTCCGTGTGCTCGGGTGCATATATACATGCGAACTCGTCTTCTGGCTTAGAAGATGCTTGCGCCCTAGGGAACAATCCGTTCTCTGCTACTTATAACCCATGGTGGTGAAATCATCCTAACTTCGAATGGTCTAGTAACCCACAGTGCCAAAACCCCACAGGTGGGCCAATGCGACCATCCACACCCGTCATCCCAAGGGCCCAGTCTAATCTTGTGGCAAATCCACCATTGGGTCCTTGCATACCTCAAACCGAACACGCATCAAGTCCTCTTGATAAGCTAATGAGAATGGTGATGGAAATGTCTAAGTGCCATGAACAAAACATGACCTCTCTTCAGCACCAATTGGCGCAGCAGAATGCTGAGATCAATCAACTACACATGACGACTCGATCTCAAGGCACTCTTCCAGCCCAACCTGTTTCCAACCCGTGAAATTTTGTACCCTGTGGTCCTCAACCACAGGTATGCCCTTCTCAGGGGTAGGTTCATCAGATTCTGCAAGCTCCGAGCATTCCACCAAGATTTCAGGATAATCCCGCAACAGCACCTCACCCTTATGTCCCTATTGTAAACCCTCCTCCGCCTTATGATCCCACTAGACCCGGAGCATCCAATGCAATTACTACAAGGAGCGGTAAGCAAACCGTCAATCTGCCTCAACCTGATCCTGGCCCATCTTTTTCATCACCCTCTCATTCGAGATGCACACCGCATTCTCGTGAGGATGATACACCTAAACTAGTGCCAGAATCAGTCCCATTCCCTGAGGCTCTACTGAGGGAGCCAAAAGGCAAGAAAAAGGATACGCAGGCCTTTGATAACCTAAGGAATTTATTCAGGGATGTTGAAATCAAAGTACCCCTGTTGGAGGCTATCAACCATATACCAACTATTGCCTGATTTTCAAAGACTACATTGCACCCAGGCGACAGTCAAAGAAAATAAAGAATCTGGTGGTCCTCTCACCTCATGCGAGTTGTGCTATACTATCAAATCTATCACCGAAGCAGAAAGATCCGGGCACACCGCTTATTTCTTATAGCATCCAAGGCTGCAATTTTAACCGTGCTCTGCTTGATCTAGGATCTTCCATCAATCTTATACCAACTATCATGCTCGAGAAATTTGCCCTAGGAAATCTGAAACCCACCCCTGTCACGTTGTAATTGGCAGATCGTTCTGTCAAAATACCAAAGGGTGTGGTGGAAGACGTGGTGGTTAGGGTCAACGGTCTCTGTTTTCCTGTTGACTTTCTTGTTTTGGATATAGAAGTTCCTAGCTCACTTTCTGACTGTCCAATCATCCTTAGTCGACCTTTCTTGGCCACAGCCCGCACCCATATTGACTGTGAGTCGGGCTGCATTGAGATTGCCGTTGGCTCGAAGAAGCTCAAGCTAAACATCTTCAAGGCAGCCAAGAATTTTGATTGTGATTGCATCGAGGATGACACATATGACGACGACATGGCCGTTAGCGCGTGTATCGGACTTATAAGAACCTATTCTGACTGCTGTGGATTGCCCCTGAACACAGACCATCGCCTGACTAGCACATATGGTGACGTTCCCCCATCCCTCCCCTTACCCGTACCTTCTAACCAGACTTCTGACGAGGTCTTCTCCGATTCCCATACCTCGTGGTTTCAGTCATATTCTAGCTACTCACCGCCGGTCCACCCTCTTGAAGACAGGATTGCCCTTTCTTTCCTGCCAAATCAGACGGAAATGCCACTTCACACTGGGATCTTGAGCCCACATACTGATCACTGGGGCTATCCCTTTTTGGATCCATCAATCCAAGATGGCCCTCTTTTGGCCAATCTGAGGGCCAACTTCTTCCTCCTGCCTTTCTTTCTTCTGATCTGCTTCGGACACTCTTGTCCCAAGAAATGCTAAATCTTTCACCATCCACTCCCGAGCTGAAAGAGCTGCCTAACAAGCTTAAATATGTTTTCTTGTGACCAAATGAAATGCTCCCTATAATCATTAGTTCAAAATTGACCAGGGAGCAAGAGTGCAAACTAACAAAGGTCCTTATGGGACACAAGGAAGCCATTGGGTGGTCCTTATCTGACTTAACTAGAATTAGCCCCTCCTACTGCACTCACAGTATATATACGGAGGAGGAGGCTTGACCTTCCCGTGAGATGCAGCGACGTTTCAACCCTAACATGCGAGAGGTCGTTAAAAAGGAAATCATTAAGTGACTTGATGCGGGTATAATCTACCCGATTAGCGATAGCCCCTGGGTGAGCCCGATTCATGTCGTGCCCAAAAAGGCGAGACTCACCATCCGTATCAATGACAGGGGCGAATCCATCCCTACACACACTCCTACATCTTGGAGAGTGTGTGTAGACTATAGGAAACTGAATGCTGCAACTAAGAAAGATCACTTTCCGCTACCTTTTATTGACCAAATCCTGGAGCGGTTAGCGGGAAGTAAATTTTTCTATTTGTTAGATGGATTCTCTGGATATAACCAGGTGGCAATTGACCCCCGGGACCAAGAGAAAACCACCTTTACCTACCCCTTCGGCACCTTCGCATTTAGAAGGATGCCTTTCGGATTTTGTAACGCGCCAGCAACTTTCCAAAGATGTATGCTGGCGATATTCCATGACATGGTGGGTGACTTTCTTGAGGTCTTCATGGATGACTTTTCGATCTTCGGACCTTCATTTGATGATTGTCTTGACAACCTGACCCGTATCCTTCGGAGATGTATTGATGTGAACCTCATGCTTTCATGGGAAAAAAGTCATTTTATGGTACACGAGGGAATTGTTCTTGGGCATATCATCTCCGATAGGGGTATTGAGGTTGACAGAGCTAAGCTTCATGTGATTGCTGATTTACCTGTGCCTAGCTCTGTCAAGCAAATCCGCTCCTTCTTAAGACACTTCAGTTTCTATAGGAGATTCATCAAAGACTTCTCCAAGATTTCTAGACCTTTAACTCATCTCCTATCGACCGACGTACCCTTTGATATGGGCCCCGATTGCATACAAGCATTCACGCAGCTACATGATGCTGTCACCAAGGCCCCTGTTAACCAGCCGCCTGATTGGTCCCTCGACTTTGAACTCATGTGTGACGCTTCCAACCTTGCAGTTGGAGCCATCCTAGGACAAAGATGTGATAGACACCCCTTCGTGGTGTACTACGCCAGTAAGACGTTGGACGAGGCCCAGCATAATTATACAACCACTGAGAAAGAACTTCTAGCAATCATCTTTGGGCTGGAGAAATTCCGCTCTTACCTTCTGGGCTCACATGTTATTATATTCACTTACCACGCGGCCATTCGCCATCTCATGCACAAGAAGGATGCCAAGCCTAGACTGATTCGTTGGATCCTTCTGCTCCAAGAATTTGACCATGAGATCCGCGATAAGGCCGAAGCCCAAAATGTTGTTGCTGATCATCTCTCGAGACTGGACCCTGACCACATTGGACTTACCCTGCCGATTAATGAGGTTTTTCCCGATGAGCACCTATTGGCAATTAATGTGGCAAGTGGACCTTGGTATGCCGACATTACCAATTACCTTACTTCTGGTTCCCTTCCATGTGGCTAGCCTAAAAACCAGTGCGAGCGTCTCATCGAAAAGCAAAGTACTATTTTTGGGATAATCCACTACTTTTTCGAATAGGTGCCGACCAGATCATCCGTCGCTGTATTCCTGATAGTGAATGCCCCAGTGTGCTATCCTTCTGCCATGATCAGGCCTGCGGAGGCCATTTCTCTGGGAAGAAAACTACAACCAAGGTGTTGCAGTGCGGTTTCTTTTGGCCCTCCCTTCACTAGGATGCACACAATTATGCTAAACATTGCACTAGATGCCAGTCATTAGGGTCAATGTCACGTCATGACATGATGCCCTTGCAACCCATCCTAGCTGTCGAAATCTTTGACATTTGGGGAATCGATTTCATGGGTCCCTTTCCTCCTTCCAACGGCTTTGAGTACATCCTCGTTGCTGTTGATTATGTTTCGAAATGGATCGAGGCTATTCCCACGTCCCATGCTGACCATGTCATATCTACTCGATTTGTCAAAGACCACATTTTTGCACGCTTTGGGATCCCTCGAGTCATTATCTCTGATGGAGGAAGTCATTTTACCCATGCTTCCTTTCGGGCACTTCTGAAGAAATATGAAGTTCACCATCGTATCGCATCTCCATATATCCTCAGACGAACGGCCAGGCTGAGGTGTCAAACCGAAAAATCAAGCAAATTCTCCAGAAAATGGTTCGGGTTGACCGTAAGGATTGGTCCGACAAGCTAATTGATGCACTTTGGGCGTATCGAACCGCCTTCAAGGCTCCCCTTGGTATGTCTCCTTATAGAATTGTTTACGGGAAGCCTTGTCATTTGCCTGTGGAGCTGGAGCACCGCACTTATTGGGCAGTTCACCAATGTAACCTTGACCTAGACCTGTATGGTCAAGAAAGGAAACTCCAACTCCAGCAGCTGGAAGAGCTCCATTGTGAAGCCTATGATTCTACCTTAACTTTCAAGCAACGTACTAAGGCCTTTCACGATAGCCAAATTCGGTGGAACGAATTTGAGCCATCTCAGCAAGTTTGGCCTTACAATGCCCAACTCAAATTCTTTCCAGGGAAATTGAAATCCAAATGGACTGGTCCCTACTTGGTCTCGAGACCATTTCCCAATGGGGCCGTTGAAATTGAAGATCCCAAATCTGGGCATAAATTTACGATCAATGGGCAGCGATTAAAACCCTATCTTACTCATGAACCTGCCCCCGTTGGTGAAACTGTTGCCCTGCTGGAGGGTAACTAACTTCGTGCCTCACTCTGAGTCCAGCTGGAGACATTAAATTCAGCTCTCGTTGGGAGGCACCCCAGCAACACTCCTCCACTATCACTTACACAATTCCATGTCACTTCACTTCGCACTTCTTCACTTTTCACTTCACCACCCACCATCCACCCACCCTACAACCCTGCTATATACCTTGCACGTCAGCTCTCGTTCCCTAATCCTTGGACCTTGCTTTACCCTGCATGCATATGAGGACATAGCATCATTTGGCATAGGGGGTGGATAGGCATCCATAGGATCTGGGTATTATATGATATCATGCAGTTTCCATTATACATATCCATCTATAAATATATACATAGCCTATTTCAAAAAAAAAAAAAAAAGGCATTTAGCAATGATCTGAAGGCTGAAACAAAAATACAATAAGTGTTTATGGATATTCAACCGCTGTTTTGAAGACTTTCCAGGCCAAAGAAGCTTGATTCGCACAGGCTTGGCTTAATTCACTTGAGCATTGATAAGATAGATCGGAATCTCTCCTGACTAAGGACGTATTCTTGTACCTGAGTCACTAGTACAGGATTCGTTGGTTTGCTTCTACTTGAGAGCTAAGTAATCTTGGTTCACACTACACATATCAAGAAAGACCAGGTGAACATAAGATCCAACCCTAGTGTTCATTAGGGAAGGTGGAGTCCTTACCTGTGTGCACAGGTAGACTTTTTATCCCAGACTTTAGTCTTGTGTCTAGGAGAAACTCTTTCCACCAAAAAGGTACTCTCCCACCAAAAATGTGTGCTCCCCCAAATAAAGTTGTAAGAGATATACTGACACTTGTTTCAAAAAAAAAAAAAGAGAAAATCTTACAAATAAGTCAGTATATCTTCCAAATGTCTGTAAATTCTTCTCCCCAAAAAGTTTTTTTTAGGGCACGTTACAAATACCATATTTCTACCATATATTCATTGAGCCACAAAAGAAATAAAATGGGGGTTGAGTTTTCCATCATCTTTTTAAGGGTCAATCCGAAGACATGAGCTGAAATTGGGACCAACCTGCTCTTAAAAATTCATGAAACCCTGGGCTTGAGCCTTAATGTTCATCTGGTCAGCCTTGATCCTTCATTATGCACAAACCATAATCTCTTGAGCTTTCGAGTATGGCAAAACCCTCTGAGTCCTGGAAATCGTACTTAAGGTTTAAATATCAAGAGTCCAGGTTAGTCGAGAGATGGTCTATGTCATGTAAGACTTAAAGTACTGGTAGTCTTCTCTACAATTGGTTCTAACAATATCCAATAGATAAGCACACCCTTGTCGCCTCAGAAGAAAATCTTCAACTTAAGATCATTTCTAAATACAATACAAAATGTTTTGCTAGGGACTAGCAAAAGATAGGCATGGGGGTATGTTTGCACAGCAAAAATATACCAGTAAATATGCCATCTTATGTTATTTCCTAGCACTGCCATTGCATCTTATGTAGCCATCATTGCATTTGTAAATAGACACCTGCATGCATTTATAAAGAGGGGAGGAGAGTGTGAATACTTGGCCATCTATTAATTAACATCTTCCTCAAGTGCGGCATTGCAATTTCACCATTTTCATTTTTTTATTTACTTTGAATTTTTCTCTCTCGCACGGCTACAGGGCATGGGGCATGCGCGCCTCTTCGCGCCTCTCCTCCTGCCAACAACATGGCAGGATGTGTGCTACCAACAGCATGGTTGTGGCATGCCCTCTCCTCTTTATAATGCCGTGCTCTCTCCCTTGTGTGGGCATGCACTTTCATACACCTACAGACACCTTCAGATCCACCGTCACCCTAAGCCAACCTCCTCCCCTCTCCCTCTCCATACACAGTACCTCTTCTCACTAAGAAGAGGCACACCGTGGGTAGGAGAAAACCCACAGTGGTCTTACACCACCACTGTGAGTTCCACCACCGCCCAGCTCTTTCATGAGCAGGTAGGCATGGTGGATTCCTCTTTTGTTTTTACTGTTGTTCGTCTTCTCCGCCATTGCTAGAGCTTCAAGCTCGCAAGCTCAGAAGCTCCAGCAGCACCGCAAGCCTGCCTGCAGCTCCGCCAGCCACCGCGCGCGCGCCTGCAGGACATGCACAGCCTTCTTCCACGCGTGTAGATGCTCCACAGCGTGCCTGCGCACGCTGAACCGGCCGCTACCGGTCGCCCGCTCCTTGCAGCACCGTAGCTACTGTTCACGCCTCTCAGCGCAACACTATAGCCATCGGCTCGTTTCTCACTTAGCCGGTGGCTTCGCGCTCTCTCTTCTCACCCGCACCAACCGGTCACGCGCCCGTCCGTGCCACACCCGCCCGCAGCACTGCACTCGCCTGCAACCGTCCGCGCACGAAGAGAGCATAGGTGCTCCCCAGCACAATGCACACTCTCGCTCTCTTGCGCTCGCTCACCTGCGCCATCAGACGTCGGGGTAGCGCAGCAGACGGCTTATTTGCTGCGCTCCCCTCCTCCGCCAGCATACACACACTTGTACACACACACTCGTACACTCACACACACTGGTACACACTCACACACACCCTTATACACTCGCATACACACACACACACATACACATATATATATATCCACTCACATATATACATAAATATATATACGTACATATATATATATGTATTTGTGTATATATATATATATATCCACCTACCCATATCCATATATACACTTCACCACCCATACTCCCATGCACTAGTCCCTCCACCGCGCATCATATCGCGGGAATATCTGCACCAATTGCTGATATTCCCCGATATCCGCGTAAAGCAAGCTCTTCCACACACACTCCCACACATCCGCTCACACTTCACGTGGCACTCAATCTTGTTGGTTGCGTCTTACTAGACGTGGACCAACTTGACACTGTGCTACATTCCATTTCCACTTCCACCTCCACCCCTATATATATATTATATAACTATATACATATATATATTTTGTATCTACTATACATATACTAAGCTAAGTATTTCTTTCTTTTCTATCAACCTACCTTATTTTCATTTATCTTTTATTTCTTTCTATTAAAAAGATAAAAAAAAAAGAGTAAAAGAGAAAAGATAATTCTTGTCTTATATGTACTCGATCTTGCGAATAACAAGATTGATTTTTGGGAACCCCGAGTTGGCTACAAGCCAAGAACCACTTGGCTCAAGGCCAAGGACTTGTTTTGAGGGTGTACCTCAAGGACAACATTATCACCAACAAAAATCTTAAAAAAATAGAAAAAACCAAAAATATAATAAACGCAAGGAAGAAATACGTTTTAGGAAAGGCATAGAAACTCCTTGACCTTTAAATTCCCGCCTCCCTGAGATCGACCCTGCGCCTAAAAGTGACTAAGATAAAATCAAGTAGGCCAAGTTAAAAATTCTGTGAAGCTGGTTAGACTCGATTTAGGTTAACTCACTATACTGATTTCAACGATAATATCACCATATTAACAAAACCTATTCGAGTCGCACCAGAAACGCACAAACGTCCCCTCATGCGTAGCACCTCGTTTGTAAAAGAGAAGTCTCCTAGGTCCCTTGATAGTACTCTGTCTCGCAATGACTGCAAATACGGATTTATCATCTGCCCTGTGATGATGTGATCTATCAACTCTGGTCTCGTCTGTCGTGTCACCGTCACTGCCTCACAATACCCCTGTAACTCTAGGGGTCGCCAACTACCCAACTCCTCCATGAGTCTCCAACTTTGTGCCTATAAACTGGCCAAGTGGGCGGGCACCTTCCAGCTCAAGGCGTCAGCCACCACGTTGGCCTTCCCTGGATGGTAGGAGATGCTGTAGTCATTGTCCTTCAGGAGCTCTAACCAACGTCTCTATCTCATGTTAAGATCCTTCTAATCAAACAAATACCTGAGGCTCTTATGATCCGTGAAAATTTCAAAGGTCTACCGTAAAGGTAGTGCCTCCATGTCTTCAGCACAAAGACAATAGCTGCCAGCCCTAAGTCATGAGTAGGGTAGCTACGCTCATGGGACTTTAGTTGCCGCGAAGCATAAGCGACAACGTGACCCTGCTGCATGAGCACACCCCCTAACCCCTACAACGAAGCGTCCGTGTAGACCACAAAACTACCACAGCTATCTAGGATGGTAAGCACAGGAGCTGAAGTCAGCCTCTCCTTCAACTCCTGAAAACACGCCTCACAAGAGTCTATCCAAGCAAAGGGCACGTCCTTCCGGGTCAACTAAGTCATAGGATGAGCAATCTGCAAGAAACCCCTGATGAACCGCTGGTAGTAACCAGCCAATCCCAAGAAGCTGCGTATCTCTGTCACTGTACATGGCCTCTCCCACCTGAGCATTACCTCAACCTTGGTTGGATCCATAGCCAAGCCATCCCCTAAAATCACATGGCCCAAGAAAGTCACCTGTCTCAACCAAAACTCACACTTGCTGTATTTGGCATACAACCTATGTTGTCTCAAAGTGTCCTGAACCATCCGCAAGTGTTGTCCATGCTGTGCCTGATCCCGCGAGTAAACAAGCACGTCATCAATAAATACCACCACAAACTGATCCAGATACAGTCTTAACACCTGATTCATCAAATCCATGAAGGCAGCGGGGGCGTTGGTCAACCCAAACGGCATGACCAAAAACTCGTAGTGTCCGTACCGGGTGTGGAAATCTATCTTGGAGATGTCAGTCTCCCTAATTGTCAACTGGTGGTAACCTGATCTCAGATCTATCTTGGAGAATACTGTGGCACCTCCCAACTGGTCAGGCAGGTCATCAATCCTCGGCAATGGATACCTGTTCTTGATGGTGACCCTATTCAGCTGTCTGTAGTCAACACAAAGGCACAGGGTACCATCCTTCTTCTTCACAAATAACATAGGGGCTCCCCACAGGGATGCACTGGGCCTCACAAAATCCTTCTCCAACAGGTCCTGCAACTATGACTTGAGCTCTTATAGCTCAAGTGGTGCCATCCAGTACGGTGCCGTAGAAATGGGGCTGATCCCCGGTACCAGTGAGATCTCAAACTCGATCTCATGCTCAGGCGGCAGTCCTGGCAGCTCCTTCGGAAACATGTTGGGGTACTCTCTGACCACCGGGATGCTCTGAAAGTCTACCATGGGCTGGGCTCCGCCACCACACAAGCTAGAAAGCCCTCACACCCCTGACCCAGAATTCTCGCTGCCCAAAGCGTAGAAATGCACCTGAAACCTCCGTCCACCAGCTGTTCGTGAAACTCAAAGGAAGGCATCTCCGGTATGGAGAAGATGATCTTCCTCCCAAAATAGTCCACCAAAGCATGGTAAGCGGACAGCCAATCCATCCCCAGAATCACGCCAAAATCCTCCATCGGTATCACGATCAGGTCTACGGGGAGGCTGTGCCCCCCAATACTGACCTCACAGTCTGTGCAGACTTCCTCAGCTACAAACAGCTAACCACCCAGACCTCTGATCACAAATGGATCCTCTAACAACACGCAGTCCTATCCCAAACTGACAGCAAAACTCACAGCGACAAAAGAGTGTGTGGTGCCGAAATCAAAAAGTACGTAAACTAATCTACCAAAAACTGTAACCATACCTATCACCACTGAACCTGATTCCCTAGTGTCTCTGTGTGTCAGGGCGTTGATACGCCCCTCCTCTCTTGGTGTAGAAGAAGCAGCCACACTCTGCATCGGACGGGTAGCTGCTGGTTGGTACCCTCCCCGTGACTGCTGTCCTCCCCCACGCGCCTGGGAACCACGACCACCTGCTCGGCCTCCAACGCTCGGTGCTGGGAGCATCTGCTGCGATCCAGCCCTAGATGGGCAGTCCCTCCTGATGTGGCCCGGCTGGCCACACTGGTAGCAGAGGGGGATCGACTCCCTCCCTCGGTAGGTCCCTGCTAACGGTCGGGCAGGGGTCCAGTGCTGACAGCTGGCCCCTGTCGGGGGCCCCCAAAGGCCACTGACGGCCCCGCAAAATGAGACGGCTCTCCCACAGGTGCTGCGTGCCTCCTCTCTCGTCAGCCCTATGAGTACTCTGGTTGGTAGGGCCTCTTTCATCCGTTGGTGTCTCGTGTGGCCGAGTTGGTCTCCTCGTACGTCATAGCTGCCTCCACCACTCTTGAGAAGGTGGCCAGCTTCAGGGGCTTGACATACCCCCGAATGGAAGGTCGGAGGCCCTCAGTGAACCTCCACAGGTGCTCCTCCTCTATAGCTACAGCAGTCGTAGCAAAACGTGACAGCTCTAGGAAGCGCATGCAGTACGCGCTAACAGTCATCGTCCCTTGGCGGAGAGTGTGGAACTCTCGCCTCCTCTGGTCCTGCCAAGTCTACGGGAAGTATTGCTCGCAGAAGAGGGTCACAAACTGGTCCCACGTTTGCTCTCCCCTCTCCTGGCCTCTGACTGCCCTCCACCACCTGTGTGCTGCACTCTCTAGCTAGTATGTGGCAAAGGCCACGCGGCACTCCGCAGGGGGCGAAGGGTGTCAAACACCTTCTCAATCTACTCCAGCTAGTCCTTTGCCTCAGACGGGTCCTCATCCCCCTTAAAGGAGGGGGGCTTCAGCTTTCGGAACTGTCCGAAAAGCTCATAGTGCAGCTGCAGTGGGTGAACGGGCACGCCTCTAAGCAGGGAGGGCTCGTGCTCAGAAGTGTCAGAGTGCGGTGGGGGCGGTGGAGGAACACCCCCTCCCCCTCGTCCAGCGCTGCGTTGGTCTCTCAGCCCCATAGAGGACTCCCCCTCCACGTCCCTGGGGAGAGACACCCGTGGAAGCAAGTGGAGCTCCTCTCCTACTATCTCGAATTAGCTGAGTGAGGTCTTGGGCCTGAACGCCCGGGAGAAGTGGCGAGTCAGCTAGCACCTCGAGCCCGGCACATCCGCCCCTCCGACCTCGCCCATGGTCGCGTCCGCGGCCCACCTCAAGAACTCCATGGCGAGGCATCTCCTGCAAGGAGACGTGGAAGATAGAACAAAAAGAAGTCAACTCTAACGGACTTCAGTGAAAGAAACTCAGAGCAGATATCAAGGGGTACGTTGTGGTGGTTACTCTAGTTACATGAACGTGAATTGGTTATGCTCAGGCTAGTTGGTTCATTTCTCGGGACGACCTTGCTCCGGTACCATCTTGTTATGACTCGATTCCTGAATCCCTATAGGACCCGAGACCGGCTCGACTCGACTAATCCCAAGACCCAGTCGTCCAACAAGAAATAACCAAAAAGCAGGAAAGTAAACCACATTCACTATGCTAGGTAACTAACAGTAAAAGAGTACAAGTAGTAGAGGAAGTAAAAGCTACTAACAGTACATATCACCACCACAACAGTAAAGTAGAACAAAGTACAGAAATAGAAATGGTAACAACAGTCTAAACTCACTAGCAAAAGGAAGTACAACTATAGTAAGATCTACTGCTGGGCTCGACTGGGCCCAACGCCCTCTGCAGCCGGTAACTTGGGCTGCTCAACTACTAGACCTAAAAAGGTTATGAGTAAATGGAGTCAACGAATGCTGAGTAGAGTGGTAACCAAACTAACTAAAGTAGTAAAGGCTAACAGGTAAATTTATCTTTTCCAATTATTTTATTTTACAAGTCATTTCCTTTCACCTATTGGTTTACTTTCAGATCTCTTTCTTGATCTCGTATGTTCCTCGTGGGAACGATCTTGATTGCGGTCTTTTCCAAAGAGTAGAAGGCACACATGGTGCTCTCCTGGCCGGGAGAGTCCCCCGTGGTGATCCTACACCCAGTCAACCACCCCGAGGTCACGGACAAACGTAGCGGTGACTATGGCACGCGCGATAAGCGCACAAGTAGCTACCCCGCACTGGCACACAGTCAGTCGTTTCCGCTAGCGGGTACACCCAAAGTACAGCACGGAAAAGTATAGGGCCTAGCCCTCTCAGTAACAAGGGTCTAGCCCCTCAGAACCAAACAGGGGTCCCACCCCTCCACAGTTCGCGCACCCTCGTCTAACTACCCCGGTTTGCCCAGTGGGCCTAACAAGTCGATGTAGGGTGGCTAGCTAAACCCCGAGCCCCATGGGGTGGCTAGCTCTCTCCCTACACTAGTAGCTCTCCCCGGTACAGTGTATGCGAGGGCCAATAGAAGTAGGTGTAGAGTAGCCAATCCTAATCCCAGGTCCCAACCCAAGGGCGACTAGCTCTGCTCTACACTAAATAGGGGATAGTCGCTCTCCTTGGTACCACGTACTCAGGGGTCAGCACACTTCCCACTCACATTTCCAGATCCATTCCATTTATCCACAAGAGCTCTACTCCTAATTCCCCGTAGGGTTCATGCTCATATTCACTATGTTGTTCCATACCAAGTTTCATCATTCACATTTCCATTCTCGTATTTACACATGCAGCTCATATTTTCACAATTAACATATGCAACAAGTGATATCATAGGTACTGCTAACTAGCACAGGCATTTCATATTCCAATGGGCAGCTCATATTTATTAACAGGTAATTGTTTACAATTCTACTCATTCATTTATGACTGTAATGTCAAACATGCATACAAACAGTGCAAGTATTTCTCACCCTAGGATTCATGCCACATCCTAGGGTTCTAATTATCCAATTTCACATATTCATTCATGTCTTATAATTAAAACAGGGGGAAACCACTCTACCAGACAATCCGGGAGTACTAGGGGCTCGAACGGCAAACTCACTTACCTCAGCAAGCTCCGAACACGCAACAGATCGAAGTCATATACCAAGGAACATAACTCAACGGAATGTTCAGAACAGTATATAAGGATTTCTAACATGTAGAGGAACTCATAAGGAAACCACAGATATCTTGCTTGTGCAAAACGAACCTCAAATGGACCCTAAACGGGTCAAAAACAGTACTGCAGACCTAAGTCAGACATCTGGCACAAGGTCTAGACGTCTTAAAAGTCACTAGGGTCTCACCTTAAGTTCCTGCGTCAGCTTCAGATGTCCAAAACCCCCACTTGACCGTCTGGACTCAGCTCCAGACGCCTGACCTCTCCTCCAATCGTTTGGGAGTACTTTCGGTCATCTGGTAAGCTGCTCAGACGTTCGAAATGCAAGGGAAGGCATGCCCCGCGCCTTCCCAAAGCTGTCCCTGCGCGTGACAGACCAAATATCCCACTTTAGCCAAATAGATCAGCTTTGCAGTGCAGCCTGCATGGCCGTAACTATAAGAGGAATGTACCTTCGCGAAACTCTACTTTCAGACGTCCAGTGTCATCACCAGACATCCAACCCGTCGTCTGGACGACACGCCAGACATCTGATTCTGGGAAAAACCCAGAACCCAAGCGACCTCCTGCTCCCCTTGCCACACACAGCCGCAGCTTCTCCTCCTCATTTGTTGCTCTGGCAGTAGCAGGGTGTCGGGGATGTCTCCCCCGATGCACTCCTCCCGCACGCACCGCTCTGGCCGTGCATCCTCCAGCGAGCTCCCACGAACTCGCAAGCTCAAGCTCCTCCTCCTCTCTACACGCTGCCTCTCCTCCTCACTCCTTGCTCTCGCGTCCTCTCTCTTGCTTGTCCCTCTTGCTACAATGGAGAGGAAGGAAGGAAGGTGGTGGTGGTGGAGTGGAGAAGAGAGGAAGGGGGGAGAGGGGTTATATAGGGAGTGGGGTTAGGGTTCGGTGAGGAAGGGGAAAAGGAGAAGAGAGAGAAGGAAAGCGTTTGTGTGCAGCCAGTGCGCAAAATCGACCTTGCATACAGATTTTTCAATTTCCAGACGTCTAGGAAGGGGTCCAGACGTCTTAAAAGGCTCAAAATAGAATGGATCTTTACATTATTAATGTTTCCCATGTGAACATGACCTAGTCTTTTATGCCATAGAGTTGCTTCTTCATCAGATACTACTAGACATTCAAGACTATCGTATTTGTCAAAGCTTATTGTGTAAATATCCTTGTGTCTATTTCCTTTAAGAATAACTTGATTTGTTTCTTCATCATGAATTTTAAAACCTTTTGATGTAAACGTAATTCTGTTCCCCTTATCACATATTTGATTGACACTTAATAGATTATGTTTTAAACCTTTAACAAAGTGCACATTTTCAATAGAGGTAGAAGAATTACCAATTTGGCCAGTACCAATAATACGGCCCTTGTGGTTGTTCCCTAACGTGACCGCACCACCTTCCTGAAGCTTGAGTTGTAGGAATAGGTCTTCCTCGCCGGTCATGTGCTTGGAACAGCCGTTGTCCATAATCCATCTTCTTTCTTCTTTTCCTGTCATTCATTTGCAACTGTAAGGCTTCGATTGGTATGGAGGCTTCAATGTTCCATTGATTTGTTGAAAAGTCCACTTCTTATAATCTACTAAGACTACAAAACAAGATTGCAAAATGCTTTTTGGTACCCATTTTTGCTTGGGTCCATGGTGGTTAGTTTTCATTGCCTGTTTTGGGAAGTTACCTTTCTCTTTGTTTTGACTGGAACTAGATGCTTCATGGCTACTCTTTGGTATATAGCTTAACCCAAATTTTGTGGTGCTTTGGGTTTGTGCTCCTAACAATTTGTGTAGATTTCAACTTCCATTTGTGAATTTCATCAGGTCATTTAGTAGAACAGTAAAGTTTTCTTTCAATTTATCTATGTCTATTTCTAAGTGGTTTATTTAAGATTTTAGTGTTGTAATTTCAACAGATAACTCTTTGTTTTGATTGTCAAGTGCTTCTTTTTGTGCTCTCTTTATCTAGTATCTTTACTAGGTTTTTGTTTTCTAATTTTAATGATGTAGCTATATCATGCAATTCAAAGAATGCTTCTAATAGTTCACCTTGAGTAAAGGAGGTTACCTCATCTTCTAGCGCCATCAAATTGAGAAGAGCTTCTTCTCCTAATGTTTCTTCTTCTTCTGAACTTAAGTCTGACTCATCCCAAGCTGCAGTAAGGGCTTTCTTCTTTCCATCTTTACTGAAGTGCTTCTTCTTCTTTTGAGATTCCTTCCAAAGAAGTGGACAATCCTTCTTGATGTGTCACATTCTCTTGCAGTTGTAACAGATGACTACATCATTGTTTCTTCCTCTTTCTTCTTCCTCCAATTCTTCTTGTCCTTAAGAAACTTTCTGAATTTTCTGGATAGGAGTGCTATGTCTTCCTCTTCTTCTCCACTTGAAGTTTTTTCAGATTCTTGAATGGCTTCAAGGGCTATGGCTTTCTTCTTTACTCCTTCGCCTTCATGCTCCTTCATGTGTTGAAATTGAACTTCATAAGCCATCAAGCTTCTGATAAGATCATCTAATTTGAGGGTAGACAGATCTTTCGACTCTTGTTTTGCTGTGGTCTTGGTTTCCCAATCGCTGGTGAGAGATCGGAGTATCTTTCTCATCAGTGCCTCATTCTTGATCTCCTAATCTAGGTTCCTTAAAGAGTTTATCATGTCCATAAACCTCATGAACATTTCCTTGATTGACTCACCTTTCTTCATTCTGAAAAGCTCATAATTTTGCGTTAGTAAATTCACTTTAGTTTCATTTACCTTTGTCCTGCCTTCATGGGTCACTTTGAGGATGTTCCATATTCGTAGGTGATATAAACACATTTATTGAGGGTAAAATGCCTATTCATGAATGTTCCTAGGCTTAGATTTGCATTTCATGTTATAAACATTGCATAGCATGCATCATTCTGCATTTAGAGGAATTGTATATAATTTAGGTTAATTGCATCCTTTTTGTGGTCAGGAGAGAAGGATATTTATTTCAGAGTCTCAGATTGATGATCTGACTGTATGGATCTAATCAAGATGACGATCGGAGTCCAACGCCTCCGAAATCACCTCGATTGGAGTCCCATAGCACCATATGCAGTCTAAGGAAGATCAACGGCCAAGGGACTAGGTGACAAAATTTGGATCTTCAAATGAAAAATTCAACTGCGTGGATGGATTCGAGTCGATGATTGCAGCCTAACAGCACAAAAATTGACTCAATCCAACCTCTATAGCTGCCCCTACAACAAAAAGAAGATGGACGACCCAGATTACGCCACGTGGCGCAACCCAGGCCGCCTACGCGTACGCACGTGCCACCGCACACACGCAGCAGCGCGAGTGTGCTTGCACGTGCGTAGTTGCGCATGCACACAGTGCAGTGCCATCACGTGAAGCGTGCACACACGCGGAGAGCGCCCAGTGCAGTGCCAGTGCAGCATGCAGCGGATCTTCAGCGACAGGCTGGTAGACTTACAACTGTCGCTAATTCATCGCATGCCAGCAAAGCCAACTGTGGGCGCCAGCGGTCATGAGCTGCTTACAGCAACATTTCCAGCGACGGCCTGGATATCACTAATGGTCTCATACCTATTTTTTGCCTCTTCTCCTCCACTATAAAAGGACCTACACCCCTCCCTTTCAAGCCATCTCTACCTACTCTACTCCCACCTACTCCCAAGCTCTAGTAAGCCTACCAACACTCCATTAGAACTTGTTCTCATGCTCTCAAGGCTCCTATTAGTGTAGTGAACCTCTGCCTCACCAAATATTCATCCATCTTCCCATCCCCATTTGTAGGTCGCCTTGGAGCCATCCTCCCGCCTCTATTCTGGTAGCAGATCATCTTGATCTTCTCACCTCCATTTCGAAGCCACGCCGAAGCTTTCCTCAACCCGATGTCCTCTTTCATCTCACCTCCATTGTCCCGCTCCTCACCTCCTTTGTCCGGGCTTCTGCCAGGAGCCGTCGTCTTGCCAAACAGCTGATTCGGGAGATTTCCTCACACCCCCTCTCTTTTTATGCTTTCATAGTAGATTGTAATAGACATTGAAGTGATATCTATACCATTTTTGTTCCATCTCTATCTTGTGATTCATTTGCTCATTTTCTTCTTACAAAAATACAAAAAAAATAACAGAACCCTAAAATACCAAAAAGAAACAAATCGAAGCATGGTTTTTAGTTAAAGTAAACATTGCCTCCCTGTGTTCAACCTGGGACTCCCTTGGAGTTTCGGTATAAATTTTACCTGATCGATGTGTTTTGCAACTACGACGACGGGTTACTTGTAACCCTGATTTCTAACTCGTGAAACGCCTGCGACCATTTTGGCGCCGTTGCCGGGGAGGCAACGGAATTTACTTTATTGTTTATTATGTTTCTTTGCATTTACATAGCACTAACCCTACTTGTTTTTGATCTACTGTCTTGTAGGTACCATAGCATGGGGATCCAAGCGCGATAGACCAGAGTAAAGTGCGTGTTGAGTACTCTATAAGTGTCCCCCACATTCCCCCCCACTAGTTCATTTCGCCACACTCATAACCAAGACCTAATCTACTTAGGTGTTTGCATAAACCCTAGGATAGAATTGTTTGTCTTGTCTGCCACCTTCATCCACCTCACCCCCGCATTCAAAAAGAAAAAAAGATACTTTCTGTGGGACAAATCAATATACACACTCTATACACCCACATTTGAGGCACATAAGCAGACTTGATTTTCATCTACTCAACTGGGCTTCCGACCTATGGATCCAGTACACGAATTCAACACATAAAAGAGTAGAAATCATATTAAGTTAACCAACTTTTTGTGTGCCTTAATCGGTGGTGCATTTGAGCCAATTGATTGAATTGTTTGGACCGCACCACCTAAACTAAAAGAGGTTCATTTTCTAGCTGCCCCAATAATTAGGTCAAGCCAAGCACTCCATATTTTTCTTGATTTCTAAAGGAAGATACTTGAACACGTGTTTTCAAAAATAAATTTGATTTGCCTCACAAAACTTGGTTGAAAACACCTAATATTTGAATCCTAAAAGCTATTAAGCAAGATTCGAATCCTAAAACTCACCTCATCATTAATAATCTTGCTTGAAAACCTCTTGGTTTTGCACATTCACATATTCTCAAATAAATCATTAGGGGCACAACCCATTAAGGGCCCATCACATTCCAGAGCACCAATTTCCCAAGCCTAAATAAAATCAATTAGACATTGGCCCTAAGGATTCATTCGCTCATCAGGATCCAGACTGAGATTATTCACGATTAACCTACTTCTACTAGCCAATCTGATGCCTAGCTAGGGGAGTAGCATCAAACGACTGTGGCTGGGGATACACTAGGAATCAAAGGCGCAAGCCAAAGGAAGAATCTTCTCCCCAGTCCCTCCTTCTAACTGGTTGGATTGCCTAGACATAAGTAGAGTAAATCATCCATAATCTTAGGATGGATTTTGAGAGTCTGTAGACCTTTAGGCTACCCAACCTAAGGACAGGCATGTATTTTTTGTGTTGCAAGGTCCCTTCTCTTCCTCGTCCTTCCGACTTCCAGTGTATGCTTGGAAGGACGTCATTGAACCCTAGATTGGAAGGACCTTTAGACCATTCCCAGAGGTGGAGGTTGAGCTATAGCCAAGCAGATCCCATGGCAGATCAACAACCACCTCCCCCACTCCTAAACCAGTAAGAACTGATTCAGAGGTAGTTGGAATAATTGCAGCAGATGTAGCAATGGTTCCAATGAATGAATGGTCAGGGCGCTCAGCCCTTGAAGTATTTTTATGATCCTTCAAATTATGAGGATCGTCTCGGCGTTGTGATTCCCATCAGAGATGTTGAGATCAAGCCCCAAGTTTTGAGTCAAATTAAACACTTTCACTGGCTTGGCTCAGATGACCCATTCCAACATTTGGAGGACTTGATCACTCTGGTTTAGACCACCAAATCGTGGAATGTGGATGAAGAATAGATGCTCATGAGGCTTTTTCCCCATTCACTCAGGGATAAGGCTGCACATTGGTATCATACCATTAGAAGACTGATTGCTACCTGGACAGCTTTGAAATCAGCCTTCCTGAGGAAATTCTTCCCAATTGGGCGAACCAATGCGTTGCGACGGGCAATTACTACTTTTGCCCAGTGGCAGGGGGAACCATTTCATGAGGCCTGGGAGAGAGTCCAGGATCTATTATGGAAGTGTCCACATCATGAGGTGCCTAAATGGCAACTTGTGTAGATTTTTTATCACGGGTTGAATGATCAACTCTGTAATCATGTGGATGCTTCTTACGGAGGCAATTTCCTCAACAAGGACGCAGATAGTGCGTTTGATTTGTTTGAGAAAATGAGCAAAAATTCTTTAAACCATGCCTCCATGGAAACCTCCAACCGATCCCAACAATTAGATCAAATGCCAATGAGGTCCAAGATTCTCATACATCTGATATGGAATTGATCTGCAATAGATTAGATAAAATGGATCTAGTTACTAAACGAATGGAAGAGTGGATGTCCGGAAACTCCAATTTTTCTAGATCCACTCAATCCCAGGGATCGGGATTCCATTCTTCACAAGCTCCTACAAGACGGGAGTTTGTAAACCAACTAGAGCTGGCTTGACCTTTGAGCCAACTCTTCTCGAAATCTTATGGGTTCCAAACTGGGGCCTTTGATCCTAGTCTTTCTAATCCTTCTTCATCCTCATCTTATGAGGATATTCATGATGTACAAGAGAATGTTAGGTCCAACCCTTATTCGAATTCTTACAATTCTAGTTGGAAAGATCATCCTAACTTCTCTTGGAAAGATCAGGAGCAGCAGACCCAATATCGACCCAACAACTATGTACCGCAAAAACCAATGGGTCAGGGTCATGTATATACTTAGTGTCCTCTAAATCAGGTTAATCAGCCCATGTGGAATGCTCAACAACCCACCGAGCAGGCTGACTTGAACCTGAAAATGGTAGAAATGCAAGGGTCAATGCTCCAGCTCATGCAACAGATGAAAATTTCGCTGGATACCTTGCAATCCAGACTTAGTACAAACAATCAACAACCCAGATCTCTACCATCACAATCTATACCAAACCCAAGGAATGTACAGAACCGAGGCACTAGGCCTCACAGGTTTGGTAATGATGGGGAGTCACAAGCTTAGGCTCATGCTATCTATCAGGCTACCCCGGCCCCTCCCAGAGTGAACCAGGTTCCTACCATAATCAACCGAGAGCCTCCTATTTTGCCCAACCCTCCTCAAGTCACTAAACAACAACATTTTACCATGGCAAACACCATCACCTTGAGGAGTGGTAGTAGGCACAAGGGACCTACCCAACCCCATGTCAACCCCATTAGGCCCCGTAGCAAGAATTCCAAACTCCCAACTAAGAATGTGATAAACAAAACATCAGAGTTTGATTCAAGAGTATGTTGTTGTTTTATTGGCAAATAGAAAAAGTCGGAGGAGAAATTGGAGGAAGGGATGTCCTTACTTTACGCTTTCAAATTGACAATCATTTTACTCCTCGTGGCTATCGGATCAATCCCAGCCTACGCCATAAGTTTACTAAATGCATATAAAGAAAGGCATAGAGCAAAATCTCAAAATAATAGGAGAGTAGTTTTGTCCGATAACACAAGCACGCTGATCTTAAATAAGCTACCTCCTAAGAAGCAGGACCTGGGAGCCCCACTGATTTCCTACACAATAGGAAACATTACTTCTAATCGGGTGATGAGAACCTCATCATGAACCCTAACTAGCTTATTTCAACCTAAAAAAGAAAACAAAAGCTCCTACATAACCAAGAGAAAGGCCTAACTCAAGAGATTACTGATCTGGAAAGAATATGTGAAACAAAGGGTAAACTGCAATTTTACCAGTGCAGTTCATCAACGGGATTTTCCAAGGGCTAAATATAGTTCAATTAGACTTAATAAGAGAAAAAGTGGGATGGTTCAGTCAGCAAAGGATTTTGGTGAGATTTAAGAATTAAATGACATTCTGTAATCCTAAAATAAACCTACTTAATTCCACAAGGTTCCAATAAGGATAAAAATCAAACAAACCTTCTAAAATTCATGGAAAAATATCTCCTAGGGTTTAGAACCTTCAATTCGACCTTTTGAACCTGTTTTGACCTAGATTGGGGTCCAAGCTCAATATTTGACCTAATTTGGGTTTTTGTGCAAAATGTCCAGTCAAACGTGGTCAAACCTAAAATTCAACTTCACCAATGGATTCCTTAGGTCAAAATTAGGTTTTTACCAAAATTTGGACCTAAGGGAAGGCCATCTTGACCTACTTTGCAAAATAGTCCACCCAATTACATTTTGGCCCCTAACTTTTGAAAACCCTTCCGAAGACCCCCTCAACTTCTTCGTCACTTTTCGCATTCAGATTCCTCTTCCATTGCAGCAGAGACCCATACCTCCGATGAGGTTTTGAGGAGGATTTCTCCTCGCTTCCCCAAGGAGCTACTCCCAGATTTGAAAGGGGAGACCTCTGCGAAACTCCCTACCGCCTGAGTAGCTTCCCATGCCTTGAATCACCCCATACCTCTCGTGCGAACGCTCGAGAGGTATGGGTATCAGTTCTGGCCATACCTCCGACGAGGCTTTTTGCTTGCCACCTCTCATCTGACCCTCTACCCGTGCCTTTATAAGAAGCACCAGGTCCGGCCGAAGGGGGCAAGCTTGTCCTAGCCTGAGATACCCTCTAAATCTCCTCCGTCCTCATCTCTGGTCAGACGCCTGCAAGCTCTGGTGACCTTCTCTCCCTCGTCTCGTCGCTCTGCCACCATACCAGTGGTAGAGTCATCTCTGCATCGCTCTTCCGCATCGCACCGTACCTGCGCGAGCTTCTCCGACCTCCTCGTCGCCGTCCTCTTCATCTCAAGGACTTCATCTCCGACGACTGCACATATGAGCTGGCCGCCTCCTCCGCTCCCCCCTTCGTCTAACCACCCTCAGATAAGTCCTCTCTCTCTTCTCATCTCTTTTCTCACATTTATTTCTTAAAATCCACCTCGACGCTTACACATCACCTCCACCTTCGCCACCTCTAGCAGCCCACCAGCGAGGTGCTCCCGCCACTCCATGCATCCACCCACCTCACCAACCACCTCACAAGCTCTGCCACGTCCCACTGACCATAACCCCTCTCTCCATTCATCGCCACACTCCCCCAACACGTCCCCCGAACACACCTACATCTGCACACACAGGGTGACCTAGGCAAGCACCCCGTGTCACGCCGACCACCATCCCACCTTCACCATGTCAAGGCGAAGCTTCCTGCGTATTCTGACAGGGCCGCGAGGCCGTATTCCTGTTGATAGGTTTTCGACCTCGGCCGCCATTGAAGTAGTTGTGAAGCTTGTTGCAAGCTTCGCTCCAGGCCATTTCGCTCCAGATCCCCAACTCCAAGAGGTGCAGGTTGGACTCGTGCACTCATCCAGCCAAGTGAGTAGCCTTGAGAGGGACCACAGCAGCGGCAATTAGGCAAAGAAATCATCTACGAGCGCATGAAGAAGCGGGTGGGACTTTAGTCCCACCTCGGATACAACCAGCGCAGGTGAGTGGTTTTTATTGGTTTTGTGTTTTCTTCTCTTTGCCTCAGAACACAGGGGTAAGGTCCCTCGCCCTCACTCGCTCACACCTCGTTCGCAACCTGCCCCCGCAAATCTGGCACCCAACCCAATTACCTATCCCACGCACTCCTCGCACATCACACCCACGCCGATGCACCTAGACCTGGGTGCGCTTGACCCGACTTGATTACCCAGCTCTGGGAGAGCATTTCTAAGAGAGGAATGGAGAGAGAGCAACATGGGGGAGGGTAGGGGTAGGTTTTGCTGCGTGGTGTTGCGCAGGGAAGAAGAAGGAGGCAGAGGTAGTTGTTGAAGAAGAGGAAGAAGCTGAAGGTGCAGCAGAAGAAAGAGGAGAAGAAGAAGCACTATAGCAGAAAAACTTGAGAGAAAGAGGAGAAAAAGGGAGGGAGGCGTGGCTGAAGAAGACTGCTGCAGAGGCCAAGGAAGAAGAAAGGCTTGAAAGAAAGAGAAGAAAGAAAGGAATTAGAAGAGAAGATAGAGAAAGACTAAGAAAAAGAAGAAGACGGAAGAGAAGAAAAAAAAAGTGAGCACTGTAGTATTTACCAGTTAAGACATCTGATTCACAAAATCAGACGTCTAAGAAAGGAAAGACAGAGAAAGAAAGAAGGAAAAGGTGCGGCCAAGGAAGAAGAAAGGCTTGAAAGAAAGAGAAGAAAGAAAGGAAACAGAAGAGAAGAAGACAGAGAAAGACTAAGAAAAAGAAGAAGACAGAAGACAAGAAAAGAAAAGTGAGCACTGTAGCATTCACCAGTTAAGATGTCCGATTCACAGAATCAGACGTCTAAGAAAGGAAAGATAGAGAAAGAAAGAAGGAAAAGGTGCGGCCAAGAAGAGAAAGAAAAGGAAGAAAGAGAAGAAAGAAGAAGCCATCAAGAGAATTTCCTTTTCCATTTCCATTCACTTTTTAGTTTCCTTATAAACTCTCATTTATATTCTTGTTAAATATTATATTTTGAGATTGTGATTTTTAGTTTCTAAAATACCAATTTGCTCCCTGAGTTCAACCTCGGATACTTTAGTTTTTGACTAAAATAAATTGTTAATCATTTTTTGCGGTGATTTCAAATATACTACAATGAACGTCCTTTTTTTAAAAGCCACCATCTTGCCTCGCAAAATGATTCAACATTATATTTTTGGCGCCGTTGCCGAGGAGCAAAGGGCATTTTAGAAGCTTTGATCACAATTTCTGATTCAATACTAACTTAATTTTTCTTTTGTTGTGATTATTTCAGGGAAAGCCGAGGAAAGAAAAGTAGTCGCACAACAACCACACCAGGGAACAAGTAAACCTTTATTAGCCTTCTCTCTTAATCCCCTCAAAATCTAAAAAGGAAAAATAAAGAAAAAAAAATCAATCTAGGGCTACCTGTTTCCATATTTAGTAATTCACCAAAGTTGCCTGATTTTCATTTCAACACATTTTTTGCACATTCACTTAAGGTAACTAGGGCTAAAACCTTCTTGATTAAGCCCTAGATACTAATTTTTGAGGCAACTAAATTAGACCAAATAGATCCAACTTAAGGATTACAAGCTAGGGTTTTAGAGACACATCTTTTTCTAAGCAAAGAATCAAAAATTTCAAAAAGAGGTGTGCCTAAACCTTGTTTGAAAAGATCTATCCAAGAGAAACCCTAAGCAAATCAGGCTCTTAATCCATTTGAACCCTAAAAGAAAGGACCTAGAAGCTCTCAAAAGGAACAAAGAGGTGAAGCTGATCCTTTGGGTCAACCAACCTTAAAATTAGGTCACTTTACACTCAAAAGACCTAAAGTTCAAGTGGAACCCTAAGCACCTTGATCTTAAGTAAAAAAAGTAGACTTAAGAGGTCAAGGTCCCCATTCTGGTCTACCTAGAATCTCAGTAACAAGAGAGGTTGGGTGGGGGAAACCCTGTAACCCGTGGGGACGCTCTACCGTGTAAGGGTCTTTGCGGCACTCTCCCTCTCTGGCTGCTTAGGTATTTCTCAGGTGGATGACCTTTCTTACTAAGGGGTATCATTCACCCTGAACCTCTATAGTCACCCAACATATTTTGGGTGTCTTGATTGGGTCTAGCACATTCTGATCTCATCAAATCCTTCGGTGCATGTTTGGTAGGAGGTCCTTAAGACCCC
Organism: Thalassia testudinum; assembly: GCA_037157565.1. Classification (NCBI taxonomy): domain Eukaryota; kingdom Viridiplantae; phylum Streptophyta; class Magnoliopsida; order Alismatales; family Hydrocharitaceae; genus Thalassia; species Thalassia testudinum. The sequence continues at coordinate 65,157,618 of JAZHRO010000055.1, forward strand.
CTCTAGAAATCCACTCTTCCCGAGGCCAAGCCTCGGCACCCTTGTTTGTGCAGCAACCCCATCACATAGATCTTTCCTTTGATTCAGAACCAAGTTCTCCTTCTTCTTCCATCATGGCACAACCTGTTGAAGAAGAGAACAACCTTGAGCACCAGCTACAGCACCTAAATGATCTCTTCCAAAACTTTGTGAACCCACCGCAATGTCCTATGATGCAAGATCACTATAATGCCACTGCGATGGCAATCAAGCCTCGAGTCCGAATCCCGACTGGAGGTCCTGATTCCGAACTCAAGCCCAATATGATTCATGCCATACCAAAATTCTATGGGCTTAACTCCGAGGATCCATTCCAGCATATTAAACAGCTCAAGCATCTGGCCCAGACCTTCGGGTCAGATGCACAAAATCGAGATATTCTGCTTATGAAGATGTTTTCTTTCTCCCGCATGGATAAGGCTGCTCATTGGTATCAAACTCAGACTCATTCGATCAACACATGGGATGAACTTCAGTCTGAGTTTTTGAAGTTCTTTCCAGTTGGTCGGGCAAATGCCTTACGCCATCAGATCACTCATTTCACCCAACAAATGGGAAAACCTCTTCATGAGGCATGGGGCCGATTCTTGGATCTCATGCGAAAGTGCCCCCATCACGGAGTTCCTAAATGGGAACAAGTTCAGTCTTTTTAACAGGGACTCCGTGAGGACATTCGACTATTCGTCAATGCAACCTGCGGAGGAAACATCATGGGTCAGCATGAGGACACGGTGTGGGAGATCCTCAAGAATATGTGCGAGAACTCCATCGATAATGACTCCATGGGCTTATTCGACTGGACAAATGCCCGCACATCGACGAATCTTAGGGGAGCACATGAGACGCAGGGCCTGTCCGCATCCGTCAACTTGGAGCTGATGGCCAGTCGGTTGGACAAGGTCTCTATCATAGAGAAGAAGGTGGACGAGCTAACTCGGCATTTGTAGTGAGCCACCTCTGCGTAGAACTCTTTCGCACAGCCACCTCTCACGAGGGAAACTGTGCAAAACATCTATCACCGATCTTTTCAGGGGATGGACCCGTATCACCCCCGTCTAACTCCAGGACTGGAGGGACCTCCGATCCGCTCTATTCTAGTTGGGGGAACTCTGAAACCCCATACTCTGACTTTCCTAAGACTCCTCAAACCTGCGAGGACCTCAACGCCATCCAGAATGACCCATTTTCCAACACCTACAATCCTGGATGGCAAAATCATCCCAACTTCCAATGGGTGGGAAATTCTCATAATCAAAGACTACCTTATCAACCCCGTCCACAAGCCCCTCGTCCATATCAGTCGCCTTAGCCTCAGCCCAACCCCACCTATCAATCTGAGCCAAACCAAGATCAAATGACTCTTATCCTTCAAACACTGCCTGACATTCAGAATACAAATGCGACAATACAAAAACAACACAAGGACAAGATCACATAGGTTTGCAACCAACTCACCCAGATGGCAAATTCCCACCAACCGGGCACACTTCCTTCACAACCTCTACCGAACCCAAATAACGTGCCGACCTAGAGGCGCATTATGAACCAAAATCCAGGCCACGCACATATGATTTACCAGGCCCCTTCAGTTCGATCACTTGACGGGATGGAAGCTTCGACATCTTATGCGGGATTTCAACAACAGCCACCCATTTTACCAACCCCAAACCAGAACTAGGCAGGATTAAACTCCGTAACAACTTGTAGTGGTAAAGCAACCCAAGACCCACCTTATCCAAACCACTCCAAGCCTAGTAGTGAACCAAGCCCTAAGATAGTTATCCAGGATGTCCTTATCCTAGATCAAGAACTTAGACCTATTCTAGAGGAACCAACCAAGGTTCCATTTCCTGAGGCCTCGACCAAAGGAGAAAGGATAACCAAACTCGTGGCTCCTGAGGAGGATTTGATCAAGCTCTTTGAACAGGTCCAGATAAACATCCCCTTAATGGATGCAATCCGCCACGTACCAGCTTACGCACGATTTTTGAAAGACATGTGTACACCCAAGCGTAAGCCAGGAACCAAAAGTGGGAGTCCGATCACACTGTCAGAGCAAGCTAGCTCTGTAATCTTAAGTAAACTCCCACCCAAGGCAAAAGACTCGGACACTCCCCTGATTTCATGTAAAATTGGTGAAACCCAATTCGATAGAGCCTTGCTAGACCTAGGTCCTCCATAAACCTAATACCTACATCCCTCCTTAACCATCTTGAAGAGTCCAAGCTTAAACCGACAAAGGTGACATTGTAGTTAGCCGATCGATCCATCAAGTCACCTAAAGGAATACCCGAGTATGTCATTGTTAGGGTACAGGATTTCTATTTCCCAGTGCATTTCATAGTTCTAGATATGGATGCACCTGAGAACCCAAGGGATACACCGATTATACTAGGGAGACCTTTTCGGGCCACCGCTAAGGCCAACATAAGATGTGAGGACAGCCAAATAGAATTGAAATTTGGGAACCAAACTCTAAAGATTGACATCTTTAAGGCTCAACAAGGGATTAATTGAGGTGTTATAGAACAAATATGTGATATCAAAGCTGTGGTTGATGAACCGCATATTGAGGACAACCTGATTATCCCCGATCAACCACAAGAAGATCAAAACCTGCAAATAGAGGAGTCTGGACCTGATCTAGATACACCCATAACTCCTACCCTTGTTCCTCACACACACCTTGAACCACCCGCTGTTGCTGATAATCCCGTCTTGGAACTCAAGCCCCTTCTCGATCATCTGAAATACATCTTTTTGGGTTCCAATCAGACGTTTCCTGTGATTATAAACTCCAAACTCACATCTAACCAGGAATCCCGTCTGATTACTGTTCTCCAGCAACATTGTAGAGCCATTGGATGGACTCTCGATGATTTAACTGGTATCAGCCCCTCTTATTGCACACACCATATCTACTCCAAAGAGGACGCACGACCTTCGCGAGAAATGTAGAGACGTCTGAACCCTAATCTGCAGGAGGTCGTGAAAAAGGAGATCATTAAGTGGTTAGAAACAGGGATCATCTACCCGATCTCCAACAGTCGATGGGTGAGTCCAATCCAAGCTATGCCTAAGAAGGCAGGACTCACCACCATCACGACTGAAATCGGAGAGGTCATACCGACCCGTATAGCCAACTCGTAGAGAGTCCGAATTGATTACAGAAGACTCAATTCCTCCACAAAGAAGGATCAATTCCCACTACCGTTTATTGATCAGATCCTCGAAAAACTAGTAGGAAATAGGTTCTTCTGCTTTCATGACGGGTACTCCAGTTATAACCAAGTGGCAATCCATCCAGAGGACCAAGAGAAGACCACGTTCACCTGTCCCTTCGGGATGTACGTGTTCTGAAGGATGCCTTTCGGTCTCTGCAATGCACTTGCGACTTTTCAGCAGTGTATGCTTGCCATATTCTCTGATATGGTAGGTGATTATCTGGAAGCCTTCATGGATGACTTTTCAGTATTTGGAGCATCATTTGACGATTGCCTCCAGCACTTGGTTCAAATACTCAGGCAATGCATTGACGTGAATCTGGTTCTTTCCTGGGAAAAGAGCCACTTCATGGTGCCTGAGGGGATCATCCTGGGACATCTGATTTCAGAGAAAGGCATCCAAGTCGATCGAGCCAACGTTAACTTGATTTCCAAACTCCCTATGCCTAGCTCAATCAAGGACATCCAATCTTTCCTGAGGCATGTCGATTTTTACTGTCGATTTATCCCTGATTTTTCAAAAATCACGCACCCCCTGACCACTGTTCTCTCCAAGGATGTACCTTTCATTATCTCCAAGGAATGCACTCAAGCATTTGAGATCCTTCGTGACCGAGTTACCCAAGCCCCGATCCTACAGTCCCCTGATTGGTCTCAATCCTTTGAGATCATGTGCGATGCATCTGACTTCACTGTAGGAGCGATTTTGGGGCAGAAAATTAACAGGAAACCTATGGTCATTTACTACGCTAACAAAACACTTGACAAGGCTCAGTGTAACTACACTGTTACTGAGAAAGAGCTGCTAGCCATAGTATTTTCCCTAGAAAAATTAAGATCTTACTTCCTAGATTCCCATGTTATTATCTACTTCGATCACACAGCTATGAGGCATCTCCTTGCAAACAAGGATGCGAAACCTCGATTAATCCAATAGATCTTACTATTGCAAGAATTTGACCTCGAGATTCGTGACAAAGCAGGAAGACAGAACATGGTAGTTGACCAGTTGTCCCACCTTCCTTCTGAGATCATTGACCCTTCCGGACCCATCACGGAACATTTTCCTGATGAGCACCTCTTGACTATCGATACAGGGCTTCCATGGTTTGCTGACATAGTAAACTACTTGGCATCACATCAGATCCCATCTAATTGGCCGAAGGCCAATGATAAGTCCACTTTTGTGAACTATTATTTAGCTTAAGTACTATTTAATTATTTGTTCTTAGTTGTTAAATAATTAGGAGTTATATGGCAATTCACCTTGACCTGCATTTAATTTTATGCTTCAATTTTTACATTTAATAGCATGCTTTATGATAATATAATTGATTTGATAAATGCAGGTTAGGTGCAAGATCAGGAGTTAATTTTTACTTATATAAGACGTCCGGGACTTGAATTAGACGTCTGGAATTATTAATTACAAATCCGCGGCATTATATTTTTAAGAGGTCTGATGCTCCATATAGACGTCTGATGAAGGAACCGGCCGTACTTATCTACCGTTCCAACCACTCGCGATCGTCGCGAGTAGTTGGAGATACTTGCGGCCGAAGGAAAAGGAGGAGAGTGGGGTTCAAAAAGAAGCGGCATCCTCCAAGGATAGGGCGGATCTTCCTCCCCTGGTAGGGATCTTCTCCCTCTCACCACTGTGGAACAAATGCACTCTGTGTTTCAAGCTTGCACCGTGGTCTCTGCACCCTGCAACTTCCCTCTGCAAGCACCAGCCCACTTGCCATCTTCCAGTGCCCCTCATCACCTGCCACCCCCACCGCACCAAGTGCTTGTAGGCACCGCACCATCAGCCTGCCCACAACCCGCCCGCGCGCCTCCTTCCTGCAAGCAGACTGCAGGCGCCCGCTTGCCAGCGCCTTGCACCTTCCCACCTTTGCACCTTGCAGCATGGACAACTCAGCCACAGCGCAGGCGTCGTGCCCTTGTGGCCATGCGCAGTGCACAACTACGCCACGCACAACCCTGCAGCAAGCACAACCCGCTCGCGCGCAAGCCACCCTCGCGCAGTGCCACCAGCCACCCCACTGTTCATCTTCTTCCCCAAAAGAACCCATCGCTGGCCATCCACCTCCAAGTGCAGCCACCTCCACGTGCCACGAAGCTTCACTCCAACAGCGCCATCGACTCCGCCTTGACCTCACAAGGGTGCCCACACTCGCGGCAACCCTTCCCGCCGTCCCTTCGCATCCCGCGTGCAAGCCACCGCCGACGGCATCCAAGGCTCCGACTGGCTGCCGCCGGTCACCTCCATCGACGACACGATCACCAACACGAAGCCCACATCCCAGCCGATCGACTCCGAGCACCGCACCTCCAGCCGCGCCTTCTCCTCCGCGTGCGCACGAGGGAACAAAAACCCCTGTTTTGCTACAATGATTAGTCCATTAATATTTACCTTAAATGCCATTGCGGAAGTTCCTATTCATTTATTTTATGCATTACATTATTGCGGTGAAATTTCATAGTCCTCCTTCTACTTCACCTAAATTATTTGCACATATATATATCACATGAATGATTGAATGCATGGATTATGGAGAACAAGTTATGTTTTAGAAATTAATATTTACGGTGCTTACCAGTATAGAGATCACTATTTTACATGTTATTATATTATGGTGAATTTGCATTATAGCACCTACATTCTTGATTAATTGGTTAAAACAAGCATTTAGGTGAGAAAAAGAAAAGCACGAAGTAGCAAGCATATCTATTGAGTTTCCTGAATAAACGAGACACTATTTATTAATTTAAATAGTCTAATTCCTCCCTGTGGAGACGACCTAACTATTTGTGATTAGATTTCAAAAATTTAAATGTTTTGAAAAGCGATTTTCTACCACGCGATTAAATACAACGACACATCATTTTATGATAAAGTTTTCAACGAAAATGAAGATCGCTCTTTCAAATTGGCATCGTTGCCGGGGAGGAAAAATGCCTATTAATTTTTTGGGAATTTTATGTTATTTTTATGCTATTTTAAAAGCTTTTCTGAACTACTAACTGTGGATTTTCTTATGTGCAAAAACAAGCGGCGAATGCGACAAACGCATATGGCGGAGATGATCTTTTCCGTGGACCTTGAAGCCACCTAGAAGATGGCAATAGGAACACGTGGGCCTTGATCCCACGCACATAGGCTTACGGAGAAGCCTATTTCTGATTTAGGCAGTAGGTCTTAGTAGATTTAGTTAGATAGACATTAGAATTTAAATTACTGCCTTTTGGGCCCTTGTTGGGTATTTTTTGGAACGTATTCCTATTTATTTAGATTATAGGATTATTTGAACTATTTTAAACTGTATTTCAGTTAGTTAGTTAGATTAGGTCTGTTTGTCATTATTATTTTAAATATATATATATATTCGAATTACCTACTAGAAGCTGCATATCTGTAAGACGATCATCTAGGACTGAATGAGCAGCATCTAGTTTATTTTTTATTGCACCGCATTCATCACTGCACGAAGAAAGCTGGAGTAAGGTACGTCTTCTCTTGAGCATTAATTACTTGTCATGAATATGCATTAAACCTAAATCTAAGACCACAAAAGTGCGTGAATCAAATTAATTTAGTGGTCACTTTAAACAAATTGGGACTGTTAAGAGGTTGGACTTTAAAATCTGTGACTGAAAATTATGTGCAAAAGGATTCTATTTGTGAAATTTCAAAAAATCAAAACACGATCGTATGCTTGCACACTTGAGACACTGTGCACCTCACACATAAGGTCACTCGATAAATTTCTACCTCTCCTCTTTTGCACCACAAGGGAAGTTAGTCGGAAATCAACAAGCCTATCCACCAAGTTACTTCGGTTCCTCGTGTGTGGGCTCGATTCGAGACTTCCATCCCTTGCAAGTAGGTTATAGGCACCAACGAAGGTTGGCCTAGGAAGCATAATTTTTGCAAAACTTGTTTGGACACCAACTAAACATATAACTCTAAGACCTACAATCTACTAAAAACAGATCTCGTTGAATTTGTGTTTGCTTTGACATTAGAACTCTCTAGGAAGTTTTGTGCTGAATTTTGCTAAAGCCTAAGAGAGTTAAAATTGTTTTGCTTAAAGAAATGGATTATTCTTACTCCTATCATTCAAATTATCAGAGTCAATACTTCCCATCTTTTAATCAGGATCCCATGCTCCGAGCGTATCCATCCTTTGATGGGTACATTGATAATTCATGGGATCATTCTCATTCTTACCCTGGGAGTACTGGCTTGATAACTCCCACTTTTGAGCAGAGCCTAGGAGCGGGATTTTCCAATCCTGAAATCCCTACTTCCATGCAAACACCCTACCCATCCGATCATGATCATGAAAATAATTCTGAGGTACTTAATGACAATAGGGATCCAATTTCATGTAGCGATCACTTAGACTCTCCCAATGAGACGTGGCCACTAGAGGACAACAATCATAGTGATTATCCACTTGAACTATATTGGAGTCAAAAGCAAGAGAAGATTATTGTTCCTATCACTTCCCCTCTTGATTATTTGGTAGAATCCCATTCTACTCTTAGTGAGCCTACTTCTGACCCTCTACTTAGGGAATCAACACCTATCATTCAATATCCTGAGGATTTAAATGCACCTAATGAAGGTGACCCTAAGGGAATGGAGGATGATCAATTCTGGTCTCAGGGATATGAAGAGTCTAATTCAGAGGATGAGGATGCCCCAACAGAGGAACATGGACTGAAAATCTGGAGTAAATCACAGCAAAATTATTTATCATTTGAGGATTTAGCTCCAGAGGATAGAAATAATATGATTAAATCTAGATTCCTCTTTTCTTTTGAGAGCCATCCTCCATCAAAACAGGAGTTGATATTAGAGGAGGACAAACAAAATAATGAGAAGTCTATGGGAGACTCTCAGGAACAAAACATGTCAATTGAGGATTTATACCCCGAGAAGAATGACGAATTCAATGATATAGGCTTCCTCCAAAATATTAAAACTGATCCTCCCTTAGAAATAATTGAGGATACTGATCCAACTCCTAAGGAATCACAAATACACCCAGACAAATATTCCAGTGAACCAAATGAATCTTGGGATGAGCTGAATGATAATGATTCTTACATTTTCACCCTGCCATCAAAAAGTTGTAGTTTGGAGTCTACCCTTGATTCAAATATGACTCCGATCATTAATGCTAGGCAGGATAACTTGAAGTTGTCTACTACTGTTAGGGACTGTACACAATTTGAATCATTGTTGGAATTGGACCTAACACCTACTAAGCCCTCATTGGACTTAACCATTACTTTCCAACATTACAAACAACCCTTATACGCCCTAACTGATCCTTGGCTTAGATCTCTGCTCATGTACATTCTTTCTGGAGAATATATCAGGCCAGTACATCTTAGGGTAGAATGGCGAGTATGAATTGATGCTTGTACTTTTACTCTCTCCATTCAAGGGTTTGAACTAATTATGTGTATATCTTTTAAAACACATCCTGCTTTGGAGGATCCTTGTTATCCTCCACTTATTCTATTTCGGGAGGCCTCTTTTCATATTCCATCTCTTATTCCTAGACCTCCCAAGGTAGCCAATGAGATTTTCTATTTTCATTTCTTCAGGTGAGCATTTGGATTACATTGCATCATCAGCTCGCCAACATCTGTGGTTACCTGTTTTCTAGGCCTGTGTTGTTACGCATATTCTTAGGACTTAACCTTTTCTGTTTGGAACCTGACTTACAGGTTCCTTATAAGTCTAGCTGCTGACAGAAAATGCAGCGCTTGTTGGGAGGCAACCCAGCAAATTGTGTCAGGTGATTTCTTTCCTTTTTCCTCCTGTTTTAATTTTACAATGGGGACATTGTAGGATTTAGTCATGGGGGAGTGCATTTGCATTTTAGGTGCATTCATGCATTTAGGTTAGCATATAAAAAAAAAATGCTTTTCTTGAGCTGATTGGGTTAGTCCCTAGCAGAATACCTTTTTCATTGGAGGTTTTTCTTCTTGAATTATTTCTTAAGTTTAGAATCCAGTACATTTATTTCACATGCACGTAGACTTGGTAATGGATCCTTGAGGAAAACCAATGAGCATTTGTAGTCTACTGAACCCTTGGACAGTTCATAGAGAGTCAGGCATACTATCTTCTAGTAAATCCACCTCATATTTGTGAGAAGAAGTAGAGAGATTACTAGTGCGCTAAGTCTAGTGCAAGGACTCTTAAGTTCTGGATAATTAGATGATGATACTTCAGAGTTAGGCGTAGTTTTCACTCTCTGTTCCTGGGTGCATACTTTGAGTGAATTCTTAAGAGTTACCAAATAAGGCAGATACACAGAGATTGAGTCTTAATAAAGCTATAACTATGGTGGATGGTTACGACCGTCCTTCATAGAGTCCTCAGCTGAAGGAGGGTAATAGTGTTAAAGGTCAGAAATACGCCTATCCTATCCATTTCTTCCCGGTGCCGAGAATAGGCACTTCCACCAAATAAGCCACACAACTTCCTTTTGACCATCATCATCCCTAATAATGCCTCGTAAATAAAAGTCTGTATCGTGTTGTGTTGATTGAAAAAGAAACAAAAACAAGAAGAAAAAATATATATATATATAAAAAGAAGAGAAGAAAAGAGAAAAGAAGTAGAAAAAGAAGAAAAAAAGGTTATATTAAAAGAAAAAAAAAGTCCAAGTGTATGATGTAACACTGTTTCTGAGGCAGCAAACACCTATCGCGTTCCACCAAATATGACCCATACCTACCTTCTAGTATTTCTGATCGCCTGAATACTGGTTGAGGACTCTAACTAGTTATAGAGTTATTAGGACTTTAATTGAAGTGTGGATGCCATGTGAGGCCACCAAATAGTGAGTACAGTTTCTAAATCTGGCAAGATTTGTGATCTCAGAAAGAAAAAGAAGAGGGAGTGCCCAGGAACATCAAGAGAGTACAGTTGTGTAGCCTCTCTTTGAGTTGACTTGTCTAATAGTCTAGAGATCTAGAGTCTGTAGTACTAGACTATATGTAGCACCAGTTGAGTGTGTGCCACCAAATACAAATCCTTTCAACTTGATATCTCCTACCTAAGCCAAACGCCGGGGTCAAATTACAAATTATCGTCTGCTTTATCCCCAAGGGAAGTAGTTGCCTATCTCAACAGAAATTTTTGCCAAGGGTGATGTATGAACTCCCAATGCGAATCGGCTCTTTCACTTGGATCTGTCACCTAGGTTATCAGCACTTCACATTTGTCTGGATTTCTAAAGTTTTGAAATAAGAAAAGAAGTCTTCTAATTATTTCTATTATTCATTTTTGCTAAGGACTAACAAAACTTAGGCATGGGGGCAGCCAAGAAGGACAAATTGTGTTCTGATGCCAAGTATTACTTTTGGGAAGACCCGTATTTATTCCGCATTGGTGCTGATCAAATTATCCAACGATGTGTCACGAAAGCAGAAATCAAAGACATACTCTCTTTCTGCCATGACCAAGCATGCGATGGACATTTTTCTAGACACAAAACCGCATCAAAAGTCCTCCAGTGTGGCTTTTACTGACCCACAATTTTTAAGGATGCAACAATCACTGTAAGGCATGTAACCGTTGCCAGACCTTGGGCAACATGAACCATCGAGACATGATGCCTTTACAGCCGATTCTGGTATGTGAGATTTTTGACATTTGGGGGATTGATTTTATGAGACCCTTCCCTATCTCAAACGGCTTTGAATACATTTTACTCGCTATTGACTATGTGTCCAAATGGATCGAAGCCATTCTGACCCAAACCAATGATCACAAAGTCGTTATCAAGTTCATTCACCAAAACATCTTCTCACGATTTGGGATTCCACGTGCGATTATTTCTGATAGAGGGACCCATTCACAAATGCTCAGTTCAGGTCACTGATGACCAAATATGGGGTGTTACACCGAATCTCTACTCCTTACCACCCCCAAACTAATGGTCTAGCTGAGCTATTGAACCGGGAGATCAAGAAAATCCTCCAGGTTACTGTTCGACCTGACAGGAAGGATTGGTCATTCCGGCTTCCAGAACCTTTGTGGGCTTATAGGACCGCCCACAAGACCCAAATAGGCATGTCTCCTTTCAGACTGGTGTACGGGAAAGTGTGTCACCTCTCTGTTGAATTGGAGCATAAAGCTTATTGGGCAGTACGGAACTACCACCTAGATCTTTCTAAGGCTGGAACCCATAGAAAGCTTCAGATGAGCGAGATTGATGAATTACACCACGATACGTATGAAAACTCGTGAATCTACAAAGAGTGAGTTAAAGCCTTTCACGGCAAGCACATATCTAGAAAGATCATTTTAAATATTTAAAGATTCTTTTCAATGCAGACATATGAGATTCTTTAGGTGAATTTTGAAAGCGAGCACAAAGACAAGTAGCAAACATTATATTATGTCAACTTGTAGAAAGATAAAGCAGAGATCCTATCATACCTCTGTATATCTTTTCATCAACTTGCTTACCATTTTTGTCCAAGTTGAGATTTATGTTTGTGGCCATCGGTGTGGTTTTACCCTTCACATTTTCCATTCCAAATTTCTTCAATGTGTCATTAGTATACTTTGGTTGACATATGAAGATTCCTTTATCCAATTGTGTGATTTGAAGTCCAAGGAAGAATTTTAATTCTCCCATGAGACTCATCTCAAATTCATCCTCCATAATCTTTGAAAACTCTTTACACAAATTTTCATTAATAGAACCAAAGATAATATCTACACAAATTTGAATAACTATTAAATCATTAAGTTGATTCTTGATAAAAAGAGTTGGATCTACTTTTCCCATTATAAAACCTAATTTAATGAGATAATTTCTTAATCTCTTATACCATGCCCTAGGTGCTTGCTTGAGACCATAAAGAGCCTTTTTAAGCTTATACACATGATCAGGAAATTCAGAATTTATAAACTCAGGTGGCTGGGCTACATAAACTTCTTTTTTAATGTATCCATTTAAAAAGGCTGATTTTACATCCATTTGATATAATTTAATACTTAGATGCGATGCAAATGCAAGAAGCATTCGAATCGATTCATGTCAAGAGCATAAGTTTCTTCATAATCTATACCCCTCTTGTTGATTATAACCTTGTGCAACAAGTCTGGCCTTATTTCTTATTACTTGACCTTCTTCATTAGTTTTATTTCTAAAAATCCATTTGGTTCTTATAATAGAATTATCACTTGGTTTAGGAACTAATTACCATACTAGATTCCTTTCAAACTGATTTAGTTCTTCTTGCATAACAAGTATCCATGAGGAATCTAAACAAGCTTGATCAACATTTTTGGGTTCAAATTGAGAGACAAAAGCATTTGGAACAAAATTAACTTGAGATATAGTTTTGACTTTGTCATTAATCTCACCTATAATTTGTTCTTTTGGATGATCTTTATGAAAGCTCCATTCTTTTGGAAGATTATGTGAATGTTGATCTTTAATGTGAGATAACAATGCCATCCCTCACCATAAAATGGCTTTTCTCCTATGAAAGTACTAGGTTAAATTCTATGCACCTCCTTAGGATCTTTGTGAGGTTATCAAGACAAGATGAGAAATCATCTCCAAAAATGGAGAAGCCATCCATAAATACTTCTACATAGTCCTCAATCATATCAGAGAAAATGGCCATCATACAATGCTGAAATGTTGCTGGTGCGTTAAAGAGGCCAAAGGGCATCCGCTTAAAAGCAAATGTGCCAAAGGGGCATGTAAAAGTTGTCTTGTCCTCCTGATCCTCCAGGTTGATCACAACTTGATTATACCTTGAGTATCCATCCAGAAAACAAAAGAAACTGTGCTCGGCTAACCTTTCTAAGATTTGATCAATAAAAGGTAAAGGAAAATGATCCCTTTTGGTAGCCGTGTTTAGTTTCCTTGAATCGATGCAAACCTGCCACGAAGTCGTGGTTCAGGTCGGGATGGATTCGCCATTTCCATTTTTTATTATGGTGAGTCCTGCTTTCTTGGGCACAATTTGAATGGGACTCACCCACTGGCTGTCGGAAATAGGATAAATAATGTCCACATCCAACCATTTAATGATCTCTTTCTTGACAACCTCCAGCATATTTGGATTCAGTCACCTCTGAGGTTGTGATGATAACATCATCATCAACTATATCTAGCTTTAATTAGTCATATTCAATAGATTAATGCTCCTACATAACTGCCAAAGAGTCATAATTCACTACAAATCCATTTTGAGAGAAATAAGAAAACAGGGGTAAATCTGCAATTTTAACAGAATATCCTAATTGCAGAATAATCACGGGGTTTCCCAGGGGTAATTAAAGGTCAAATTATCATAAATGTCTAATAAATGGGCTCATGCACAAAGAAACGGATTTTCACGCATTTCAAGAATAATGGACATCTGAAATCCTACAAACAAACCTGCTTAATTAACAGAGGTTCTGGTCAGGATAAAATTCACCTAAACCTTCTAAAAATCATAGAAAATATTCCTTAAGGTTTGGTATGCTTACTTTGACCATTATAACCCAATTTGACCAAAAATAGAGTCCCAAACAGATAGTTGCCTTAATTTGAGTTTCTATGCAAATTACCTAGTTAAACTTGGTCAAAACGAAAATCTGACTTCACCATCAGATTTCTTGGGTCCAAATTAGGTTTGAACCAAAATTTAAGCCCAATCAGAGGTCATCTTGACCTAGTTTGCATTTTAATCCTATTCTAACTCTTTTTCTTACAAAGAGCCCCTCATATTTCGAATTCTTTGCAAGGACCCCCCCAACTTCTTCATCTTCTTCAGAAATAGGTCCCCTCCACCTTCAGACTCCTAAGTTTTACTCTGGCAACCGTTGATTAGAGAGTCCTCCCTGATTGATTGACGAATCTCTCCCAAAATAGAAAGGGAAATTCTTGAGGATGTTGCCTTCCATTTGAGCCATGTTTGAGGCTCTAAATCCTACTCCAAAGCTTGTGCGAACCTTTTGAAGGTTTAGGTCTCCTAAAATCGTGGAGCTTGAAAGCTTTCAAGCTTGGCTTCCAAGCTTGAAACTCCTCCTTAGGGCCTATAAAAGCATGCCTTACCTCCTTAGCTTGTTTTTAGCCGAAAAATCTCCTTCTTCCCTCCTCTCCAGTCGAATGCTCCATGAGCTCCGGCAACCTCCATTGACCACCTTCCTCATTCGCTCTCACAGACCATAGCAAGCAGATTCTTCTTCCTTGACTTCCTCCGTGCATCGCAATACCAGCGACCATCGCCTATCTTCCCTCATTGTCACCGCTTCTCCCACCAGAGGTTTCATCTTCCCCATGTCTGGCGTACCACCGGTGTAGGAAAATCCCCCCTTTCATCCAATTAAATTAGGGTATTTTAGTTCCCTTAGGTTATTAGGTTTTATCTTTCTATCCAAAACCCAAAAACAAACCCCGACACCACCAGCTCTGGCCACTTCTCTGACAAGGTCATCCACTCACTACATCCGTCCATCCACCTCGCTAACACTCCCAAAAGCATTGCCATCCTTCCACCAACCAAATCCCTCTCCAAATTTCACCTTTCGCTCACCCTAGCTCCCCATTGACCAACCCATCTTCACATCACCTTCCCCGAGGCTGTCCGGTCACCACATACTGCCACTCACCATAGACGCACCGCCTCTACACTCCAACCATCTAGCGATGCTCGTGAGCTATTTTAATGTGGCTGAGAGGTCGTGTTCTTGATTCTCAGGTACTCGCCATTTGCAGCCTTCGTCATCATCAACGTTGCCATGTTCTTCGAGCTCCAGGCTATGAACGCCACAGGTTGCACCTCCAGTAGTGCAGAATCAGCCCAGCACCAGTCCCTGGTGGTCAATTGAAGAACACACCACCTGCTCTACTTCAATCGAGGACACCTTCATCCGCAGCTGACATGAGAAAGAGCTATGCAAGATAGCCCCACATCGTGGGATTAGGAGTGAGTGAAGCCGCATAAAGGATTTTTGTGATAGTGCCTTATCGCCTCAAACACATGGGGTAAAGTCCCCTTCACACCCACACATCTGACTCAACTAGCTCTTCACTCCTCGACTATGACCCCATGCCCGCAACCCTGGACCCAGTTACGCATACCCGTATACCCGATTACTTGACTATTTGAGAAAAAGAAAGGAGGAAGGAAAGAGGGAGAGAGAGAGAGCAGGGGAGGGGTGGGTTTTGCTTCTGAAGGCTTTAAGTGACACTTAGTCGCTAAGAAAGGGAGAAGACCTTGAGAAGGATCTGTGAAGAGAAGAAGGGGCCATGCCAAAGAAGAAAAGGAAAGGCAGAAGGAGAAGAAGATAAGGTAGAGAAGAAAAGAAGAAAAGCCGTGCCTAAGAGAAGAAGCAGAACAAGGAGAAAGGAAGAGAAGAGGAGAAGAACTTAAGAGAAGAAGAAGAAAGAGAAAAGAGTAGAAGAAAGCTTTGAAGAGTATTGTAGCAGGCGACAGTTAAGTCGTATGATTCTCAAATTAGACATGAATATGATTGAGTAATTAATATACATGTGCTTAGGCTAATAATTGGTGATCTAAATCACCATTATTTTGTCTTAGTTATCATTTTATCATCTTTAACTCATGAAATACATTAAGCATCATTGAATATCTAATGTGACAAATTAATATTCATTGAATATCATTATTATGCTTGTTTCTGTACTCATTTATTAAAGATTAGTGTGTGAATTCCTATTTTCTCCATGTGTTCGACCTCAGACTTCATTTCTAGATTTCGAGTAATAAATTGTATTTGTTGATAAGTGATTTCGACTATACTGCAATGCAACGATTTTAAAAACATCGATTTCGCACATAAATTGGTTGTCGAGAAGATTTCACCCCCTCAGACATATAAATATAATGAGTGCAATACAAGGGGTGAATCCCACAGAGATCAGCAATGCTCCACCCGATAGCAGCCCTATCTGCTTGTAATACAAATATCAATTGATGCTCTTGTTTTGGGGTCAAGTGAGCACTAATAATCACCGAGTATGTTTCACTATCACCCAAAAACACATACTTGAGTGAATTAGGTAAGGGCCTTGATGCGAGATTTGCACAATTTGATAAATGGGGGTTTTAATGTCGTTGCAATAGGCAAAATCGATCAGCTTTTAAATTTATATTCCTAGATAGTGGTGATATCTAGGGTCGTCCAAGGAGGCCAATTTATTAGTCAAATAAGTGATTCTCTCTCTCGCCTCTCAAATCAACACTTCTCTTTTTTATTTTGATTTTTGTAAATTTTTATGTTTGGAAATAAGCGGGATACAAATGTGAAGATAGAACTATGCTAAAGAAACTACGCCTAACAACTAGAACCTAAGTGACAAAAGAAGTCTTCTCGCCTAATCTCACCCTAAGCAACTGTGCCTAGGGTATTTAGAAGAGAGATGTGATGCACTAAAATAAATAAAGTTGCTACTTGAAATTGAAAATTCAAGAATGAAGAAAGGAACTTTGTTATTAAGAAGAAATATTTACAAAGTACCTAGGGAGTTCAACTAAGCAAAGGTTCCACTTAGTTAATCCCTAGATAGATGAATGCTTAACAAGAATTAAAATGCAACAAAATAAAAGATAGAAAATTCTCCCCTATAGCTAAGGCAGCCTTCGCTCCAAGAATGGTGGCTCCCAGACTTGAAGAAGACTTCCTTCTAGCTGCTTGAGTTTCTCCTCTCAAAGGTAGACATCCCCCACCCTTCTTTCCTCCTGCCTGATCGTCCTCCCTAGATGAAAGCTTGCTCCTTGGTGTGTCACAAGGAAGGAGAGAGCAAAGGAAGAAGGCACCAAGGGAGTAGGCAGGTAACCGTTTAATCTTCTTCTCTCCTTTCTTGGGCGTGGGATGTATGGTGGCTATAGGTGTTTGATAGGAAGAATTGTTGCTTCCAAGGATCATTTGAAGGTAGGATGGGGGGTCATTTTATAGGCTAGTGTGGATGGTGGTTAGGAAGCTTCCTTTCACATGGTGCTAAGGAGGGTGGCTTGGATGGTGGTTAGGAAGCTTCCTTGGAACCATGTGAAAGGGTGACAAGGAGGGTGGGTAGGAAGCTTCCTTGGAACCATGTGAAAGAGTGCCAAGGAGGGTGGTTAGGAAGCTTCCTTGGCACCATGTGAAAGGGTGCCAAGGAGAATGGTTAGGAAGCTTCCTTGGTGCCATGTGAAAGGGTGCCAAGGAGTGTATTTTAGGCACCAATGGTTGGTGGTTTTAATGTAGGTGGACAACCATTAAAGTGGAGAGGGAGTAGGGTAGGAGCTGGATTTGAGTTGGATCCAGCTGAGTTAAGCTAGGGTCCAACTGTTTCACAAATGTTTCAAGTGCCTTCCATATGCCAGGGTTTCTCTGATTTCCAATGCATTCATCCCTGGAAATCAAATGAAAACTACATGAGATAATGTGAAATGAATGCTAATGTATGCTCTAAACCCTAAATTTACATGCATGCTAAATGCAACGATATAATGCAATGCAGTTGACAAAATCTTAGGAACTAGATGCGAATGGATGCTAAGGATGATGATAAATTGGCATTTATCACACCCCTATGCTTATCTTTTTACTAGTCCCTTGTCAAAAATTGTGATTGCACCACATTATTTCTCAAGAAACCATCTTTTTGTGTTTTGGGGAAAAAGTTCAAGATAGGACCTTGGTTGATTTTTGGTTAAGGTAGGTATGAGGTTTATTAAGGAAAAAACATCTGGACTTAGCTTTGGATTCAAAGATTAGACAAATCAGGACCACTATATCCTTTGAGAATTCACTACTTAACTCCTTTTTAGTTCAAATATCCCGAAACCATTTTTACTGTTAGGATTTCCCTGGCTCGTAAACTCGATCTGTAACTCGCAAGTTGATGAAAATTCAGGTGTCAGTGCTTTGTGATATGTCAACATTATTGGGATAAGGTCATGTTATTGAAACTTTTTTTTCATTTATTTCCCCCATGCTTAGCCTTAGCTTAGTCCTACTACAGATGTGTCAGGATCATCATTCCCATTACCAATCCTCGAGGGGGCTCTGGCGCTAGCACTTCGCGATAGTACCATCCAAGACACACCTGATGGGAACACCATCATGAGCCCTAACTTGCTCATTTTGACCTAAAAAAGAGAATAAAAGCTCCTACATAACCAACTGGAGGTCCTAACTCAAGGAAAAACCCTTTTGAAAGAAAAGTAAGAAACAAGGGGTAAAATGTAATTTTACCATTGCAGTGCAACAATGGGATTTCTCATGGGCTAAACATAGATCAAATGGTCTTAACAAGATAAAAAGTGGGTTGGTTCAAAAAGAAAGGGTTCATGAGAAATCTGGAAATTAAATGACTTCTTGTAACCTTAAAACAGACCCACTTAATTTAACAAGGTTTTGGTCAATATAAAATTCACCTAAATCCTCTAAAAATCATGGAAAATATCCTTTAGGGTTTATAACCTTCAAATTGACCCTTATAACCTATTTTGACCTAAATAGGGGTCCTAGTTAAATGTTTGCCCTAAATTGGGTTTTTGTGTAAATTGCCTAGTCAAACATGGTTAAACCTAAAATCTAACTTCACCATTGGATTCCTTAGGTCCAAATTAGGTTTGTACCAAAATTTGGACTTAAGGGGAATTCACCTTGACCTACTTTACAAACAAGTCCAGCCAATTACATTTATACCCTTAACTTTTGAAAGCTCTTGCAGACACCCCCCAAGCCTCCTCATCGTTCTTTGCAATTAGGTCCCTCCGCCATTACAGTAGAGGAAATCTTACTCCGGTGAGGATTCAAGGGAAAGAACTCCCTGATTCCTCAGAGAATCCCTCTCAAATTTGAAAGGGAGATTCTCTGAGAAATCCCCGTTCATGTGAACCTAATTTGGAGCTCCAATTTCTACCTAATCTCTCATGCGAACGCATGAGAGATTTGGGTCATTTCAACCTTCCATCTCCAACGAAGGTTGCCGTGCTTGGAAGCTTGTCTTCCAAGCACAAGGCCCTTTGCCAAGGGCTATAAAAGGGTCCCCAGATCCTTCCGCTCCTCCCAAGCTTGAATTGGCCTGAGATACCCCCCAATTTCCTCTCTTCCCCTCCGGCCAACCTCTTAGCAAACTCTGATGACTCCTATCTCCTCTCGTCACTCTGCCATAATACCAGTGGCAAAGTTACCTTTGTCTCCTTCGTCCGCGTCGCATCGCTCCAGCCGACGCCCCTGCCACCTTCTCGTCGTCGTCCTCCTCCTCTCACTGGGCTTTCATCTCTGACGACGGCACATATGCACCAGCCGCTTCCTCCGCATCCCCCTTCGTCTAACTACCCTTAGATAAGTCCTCTCTCTCTACTCATCATTTTTCCCTCATTTATTTCTTCTATTACAACTCGACTCTCACACATCACCTCCATCTTCTCCACCTCCAGCAGACCATCGGCAAGGTGCTCCCACCGCTCCACACATCCACCCACCTCGCCAACCACCTCACAAGCTCTTCCACGTCTCACTAACCATAACCCCTCTCTCCATTCATCGCCACATTCCCCCCCACATCGACACGCACAGGGCGACCTAGGCAAGTACGCTCAGGCCACCCCGCGCCACGCCGACCACCGTCCAACCTTCGCCATGTCCAGGCGAAGCTCCCTGCGTATTTTGACAAGGTCGCAAGGCCGTTTTCTTGTGGACAGGGTTTAGGCCTCCACTGCCATTGAAGTAGGCACGAAGAAGCTCGAAAGCTTGCTCCAAGACCCCAGGCTCCAAACTCCAGGTCCCAGACTGTGCGGGTCTCTTTCACTCACACTATCAGCCCAGCTATTGGATTCCAAGTCCCACACAGCTGTTGCAATTCATGAAGACTTCTGCTACGGGGGCACCTGGAGGAAGGTGGGACATTTAGTCCCACCTCAGAAGATCAGGAGCGGAAGCGATGATATAAGTTGAAAAAGTCGCATAGGCTTACCGCCTCCTAACCATGGGGTGAGGTCCCACTCACCCACCGCCTCGTCCGCGACCCACGCCATGCAGACCTGGTTCTGACCCAGATACCCAACTACCCATGCACTCCTCGCCCACCACCGCACGCCGGTGGGCCTGGTCTTGGGCGCGTTAACCCAACCTTATAACCCAAGAAGGCTCTAGGAGAGCGAGCCTAAGAGAGAAGAAAGAAGAGAGATAGTGGGGAGGGTAGGGGTAGGTTTCACTCTCAGGGGAAAAAGAGGCAGAGGAAGCTAAGGTAGAGGAAGCCAAAGATAGAAGAAGGAGAGGGTAGCAGCCTGAGCAGCTAAGGAAGGAGAAGGCAAGGCCCGGCTGAAAAGAAGGTAAGGCTGAAGAGGAGCTGAAGTCAGAAACAAAAGGAGAAAGAAGAAAGAAGAAGATCTAAGAGTCAGAGAAGAAGAAAGAGCAAAGAAGGAAGATGGCCATCTGAGGTAGAGAATAGAGGAAAGAAGAGAAAGAAGAAGAAGGAGATCAGCCAAAGAAATCAAAGAAGCATTGTAGCAAATATACATTTAAGACATCTAATTTCCAAAATCAGATGTAGATATTTTTTTTGCTTCTATACAGATTTGATATCTTGTGGATCTATTTACATTGCTTGCATTATAACTTTGATTCTTCATTGCATATTTTATCAAATTTGAAAGTTGTGTTCTTGGTTTTTGAACCTCAATTTGCTCCCTGTGTTCGACCTCGGATTTACATTCTTTTTTTAGTAATAAAATTCATTTGTTTTCAAAGCAATTTTTGGCTATACTACAACGCATTTATTTTAGAACTCGATTTTGCTTCGATAAAACATTTTGACGCCGTTGCCCAGGACCAATGGGCGACTTAGAAATCTTGACCACAATTTCTTATTCCATACTAACTTGATCTATCTCTTTTATTGTGATTGTTTCAGGAGAGAAGATTCAAAAGAAAATAGCCACACAACAACCACACCTGGGGCAGGTAATCTCTGATTACTCCTTTCTCTTAAATCCCCTCATTTTGAAAAGGAAACAACAAAGAAAACATCAATTTAAGGCTACCTGCTTTCCATATCTAGCTAATTCACCAAAGTTGCCTGATTTTGATTTCAACGAATTTTGAATTGTGCATCCATTTAAGGTAACTAGGGTTACCACCTTCTTGATTGAGCCCTGGATACCATATTTGTTTCAACTAAATTGGATCAATTAGAGCCAAATTAAGGATTCCAATCTAGGGTTTTAGTGACACATCTTTTCTAAGCAAGAATCAATTTTTCAAAAAGAGGTGTGCCTAAGCCTTGATTGACAAGACTTATTCAAGAGAAACCCTAAAAATCAAGCTCTTAAGTTCACTTGAACCCTAAAAGAAAGGACCTAAAGCTTTAAAAGGACAAAAAGGTGAAGTTGACCCCTTGTTGGGTCAACCAACCTTGAAATTAGGTCACTTTTGCACTCAAAACATCTAAAGTTCAAGTGGAACCCTAAGCACCTTTGATCTTAATTAAAAGTGATAGACTTAAGAGGTCAAGGTCCTCATTTTGGTCTACCTGGAATCTCAGTGACAAGAGATGTCGGGTGGGGGAAACCCTGTAACTCGTGGGGACGCTCTATCATGTAGGGGTCTTTGCGGGACTCTCCCTCTCTAACTACTGATGAGAAGCTCATCATGGTCTCTAATTACCTCTAATTAACTAGTCTTCCTAGTTAATTAGCTAGAAATATGTAAATATATGGGTTAATTATTAAGTAAGGCATAAATATTAAAGGACCTTAAAATAAGTTAAAAATGTTACATTATCATCCAATTAGTATTATTAATAATTTAATTAATAATTAGACTCGAGATATTATTAGTAATTTATCTAATTAATGTGTTAACTAGCTTAAGTATAATATATACCTAAGTATGTAATAACTTAAGTAACATTACTTAATTAAATAAATTAATCTAAAAAGGTCAAAAATGTAAATTCAAGGTCTAAATATAATAATTGTCTTATTTATAATCATATATAGAAAGTTGAAAAAGATTTAAATTAAAATAAACCTTGAAAACCTGAGTTTACATTTTAGTTTTTATATTTTATTTCAATCAGGTCCTTATTCTTCATTTAGGTCCTCAACTTTCATTATGATTAAGTCCCTGAAACTTCTTCCTCTTCTTTCCTTCTTCAGTCTCCTCGACGGCTGACGATAGGAGGTGCTTCCACCGTCTGACCACCACATATCCGACGCCATTCCTTCCTCTTCAAGCTCCTGGAACTTGTGCTCACCATCTCCTTTTCATCCACCGATCTGGATGAAGTTGTAATCCCATTTTAGGGTTGGAGATAGCCTCACCAGCATCGGAGAAGACACCGGTGGTTACTTCACTCCTAGCCTCTTGTCCGTCCAGGTTCAACCTCCATTTCAGCCGCTGCCACCTATAAATACCCCTCCACACCCTCGATTTTCACCAAGTTAGCTCCCTTCCCCCTTCTTCACTGAGCTGACCGATAGGTTATTCTCTCCAAACTCTGGGGACCTTCCTCTGCTTCATCCATCTTCCTCCATCCATCTTTGATCGCTCTGGATCTCCGCCGACATCAGCCAAGTCTTCTGATGCAGTGCTGACTAGGAGCTCCTCTACTTCACTTCACAAACGCCTGCTAGACTTCTTCCTTCAACCCTCTGATTTCCTCCTCTGTTAAGGACCATCAACGGAGATCTTCTACCTCCTTCGTCCAGGTAACAATAGATTAGGTAAGTAGATTAGTTAGGTTAATTAGTTAGGTAGATTAGATAGTTGTAATGCTAGTTTCGCATTCATCTTCCTTAGCTCCGGCGAGCTCGTTAAGCTTGTCAGGAGCAAATCTTTTGTCTTTTTAAGTCACAGATCACCTTTTTAAACCTTTCATGAACATTTCTGTCACTTTTAATCACTAAATTGATCATCTATTCGTCTAAATCACCTTCACCTCCATCAACTGCTCCTGCTGTCCATGGTAGTAGTGGTTGAGCTTACTCCACCTCCACTGGGGTCCTCCACCACCTAACCATCACTTAAGGGTCCCATCCTCACTTTAATTTAAGTAATTACCAACTATAATTAAAATGCCAAATTTAATTTAATCTCCTGAGCTCGCTGTCAATGGCGACTCAGGAGGAGTTCAAATCATTAATTATCCACCTATAAGCCATCGCAACTTCATTTTGATTTGTTTTCTCCACTCAATTGAGTGGGAAAATAGGTCCTGAGCCTAATCAAGTTCAAATCTTGTTTACTGACAATTCACTGCTTAACTTTCATTTTAATGGATAATTGAAGGAATTAAGGTGTTCCTAAGGTTCCTTGTGACCTCAAGAAGCTTTTTAGATCATTGATGGCATGTTTTAACATCTATACATTATAGCCTTTTTCTGGACTCACCAGAGCTCCGGCGAGCTCCGGCATGTCAAGCAAGCTCTTCAGCCTATAGAACTCAGTGTGAAGCTCTAGATCATTGATTTGAAGTTCACTGATTATGCTGAGGCAGTTTATTTGAGGTTTTAGTGTTTGGAGCTTCTGTTAGATCTTCATCTTCCCTAACTCCACCAGAGTTGGAGATGTCTGATAGTTAGAAAGTCTAAAAGCATTAGTAACTTACCCTGAGACTATTTCCATGAATCAATCACTATCAATGACTTTGGTTTGTTCTGTCGAACAAACCCCTCTACAAGCTCAGGTGATAGGCCTGGAACCCTAGGAATCTTAACTGAATCAACCTTCTAAGGGTCTGAATCCGTTTCTGAAGTTAAAGAGAAGATGATTAAGGCTTTAATTTCATCTAAAATGGTTAAATTTGGAAAGTCAAAATTCGAGGCTTCATGGTCAACCTAAAGTCTGATTTATGGAATTTGGATTCAAATAGACAAATTAAAGAGTCTAATCTATTGCTGAGATGCTTGTAAATGATTCAGATGAGATTTGGATGAGCTCTGATGGATTCTATAGAGGAAATTGAATTCCGTTCAGTTTGGGTTATTTTTGAACCCAAACTGATGACAGTAAATTTTTGGTGAGATTTAAGTGGAGAATCTGCCTAGATTGATTCTTAACAACCTCTAAAGGTTGTTTGAATTGATTAAATAGGCCTTTAGCTGTCTGTAGGACCTTTCAGAACTTGAATTACAATTTTAAAGCTCTTTAGAGAAGCTTTTTAGCTTATGTTCCTTCCTGAAGCTCCTTAGAGCTCATTTCCTTCACCAACAGCTACGGAATCACCCTCTGAACCTCTTCAACACCTCATCTGGAGGTCAAAAGACCTTCTGTAGGATCTTAGAGCCAAAAACCCATTTTGTAGGCCAAGTTAGCCGCAGTGAACCCAGGTCCTTTGCCCTTCATTTTAAAGAGCTAAACCTCCCCTGAGTATCAAATTGATACTCCAATCGTGTAGAACAACTTAAGAGCTTTCCAGCAAGCTTTCATTTGCTTGGAACGGAGCTCTCAGCTGGCTGGAATCATCATCTGAAGTTCGGACTGGGAGGGGGAAACATAGTCCCACATCGGTGGAACTGGAGCAGCCGCATGGGTATCAAACTAATTTGTGTTTAAGTCTTCTCAGTGGACAGCGTAGGGTGCAAGAAAGGAACATGACCATATGGGTGTGTGTGTGGGCTCGTGCGGTGCGCGTGCCCAGGTGTGTGTGAACCTATGGGCGTGCAAGTGTGGGCCCGTAAGGGCGTGTGCATGGGGCCTAGGAGGTTGTGAGCCGGATGGACTCGAGACTATGCGAACTAGAAATAAATTGAACTAAATAAAAACCAGGCTTGGACCTACTAGGGTCTGGTCCCACCCTGAGAGGGGTGTTGTGTATCCCCAACCGATCCAAGCCACCAATTAAAAACCTAATTTTTGGTTCAAAGAGTTAGACTGGTTCGGTTCAGAAGGATTTCAAAGGTTTAGAAGAGAAGGAGAAGAAGCAAAGGAAAGGAAGAGAAGGAGAAGAAAGGGAGAGCTCGTAAAGAAAAGAAAGGTTGAACAGGCACAAGGGCTAAAGAGAAATAACAGGCAGAGTAAGAAAGAAAGAAAAGAAAGAGAAGATGTGTATAAGAGAAGAGCTCGAGAAAGACTAAGAAGAAGAAATAAGTAAAGAGAAAAGAGAAAGAGAGAGAGAGAGAGAAAGGTAAAAGAAGAAGAGAAAGAAAGAGGCTAAAAACAAAGAAGAAAAATTAATGGTTTAATTTCTTGCATTTTATTAATTCCTTTTGAGCTTAATGTTGTAATAAGGCATATTTTCATTAAAATTACTTTCTCTTGCCTTAATCTCTTGTGAATAAAAAGAAATAAAAAGAAATAAACATGTTTACTTGTTTGTAAAAGAAAATCATTTGTGTAAATGTGTTTTCTTATGGAATTTTGCATATTCTTTTAATTTGAAATCCTTAAGCAAAATTCATGTTCTTAAAGTAAATTTAATTATACTTTCCATAAGTAGCTTAGATTTAATGGTGAATTCTAATTAAGTTATGCCTCCCAGTGAACGACCTGGACTCAACCAATTAAAAGAAATAAAATCTAAAATGTTAGGTTAACTTGACCCTATACTACTTAATCGATATAAATTCAAGTTGATCTAAGTTACTTTCTTCTGCACATAATTAAGCACAATTAACTTAATTAACTGTGTTGAGAAAGATAACCACCAGCTACCCAGGTATTTCTCAGGTGGATAACTTTTTCTGACTAAGGGGTATCATCCACCCCAAACCTCTATAGTCATCCAAATTTTTTGGGTGTCTCAATTGAGTCCAGCACATTCTAATCTCGTCTAATCCATCAGTGCATGTTTGGTAGGAGATCCTTAAGACCTCCTTTAGAAATCCACTCCCGCTGAGGCCAAGCCTCGACATTCGTGTTTGTGCAGCAACCCCACCACATAGACCTCTCCTCTGATTCATCATAACCAAATTCTCCTTCTTCCATCATGGCACAACCAATTGAAGAAGAGAACAACCTTAAACACCAACTCCAGCATTTGAATGATCTATTTCAAAACTTTGTAAACCTGCCGCAACGTCCTATGATGCGAGATCACTATAATCCCGCTGTGGTGGCAATCGAACCTCGAGTCCAAATCTCGGTTGGAGGTCCTAATTCTGATCTCAAGCCCAACATGATTCATGCTATCCCAAAGTTCCATGGGCTTAACTCCGAGGATCCCTTCCAGCACATCAAACAACTCAAACATCTGGCCCAGACCTTCGGGTCAGATGTACAAAATCGAAATATTCTACTTATGAAGATGTTTTCCTTCTCCCTCATGGACAAGGCATCTCATTGGTATCAGACTCAGACACGTCCAATCAACACGTGGGTTGAACTCCAGTGTGAATTTTGGAAAAAGTTCTTCCCCGTTGATTGGACGAATGCCTTGCGCCACCAGATCACTCACTTCACTCAACAATCTGGAGAACCTCTTCATGAGGCATGGGACCAATTCTTGGATCCCATGCAAAAGTGCCCCTATCACGGAGTTCTTAAATGGGAACAAGTCCAATCTTTTTACCAGGGACTCCGGGAAGACATTCGCTTATTCATCAATGCAACCTACGAAGGACATATCATGGGTCAACACAAAGACATCGTATGGGAGATTCCCGAGAATATGTGTGAGAACTCCATCAATAATGACTCCATGGGCTTATTCGACCGGACGAATGCCCGCGCATCGACGAATCCAAGGGGAGCACACGAGATGCATGGCCTATCCGCATCCATCGACTTGGAACTGATGACTAGTCGATTGGACAAGGTCTCTATCATAGAGAAGAAGGTGGACGAGCTGACTCGACATCTACAGCGAGCCACCTCTGTGCAAAACCCGTTTACACAACCACCTCTTGGGAGGGAAACTATGCAGAACATCTATCACCGATCTTCTCAGGGGATGGACCCATATCCACCCCCGTCTGACTCCATGATCGGAGGAAACTCTGATCCAATCTACTCTAGTTGGGGGAACTCTGAACCCTCGTACACTGATTTTCCTGAGGTTCCTCAAACCTGCAAGGACCTCAACGCCATTCAGAATGACCCATTCTCTAATACCTATAACCCTGGATGGCGGAATCATCCCAACTTCCTATGGGCTAGAAATACTCAGAATCAAATACCACCTTATCAACCCTGTCCACAAGCTCCTCCTCCATATCAGCTACCTCAGCCTCAGCCCAACCCCACCTATCAATCTGGGCCAACCTAAGCAGATCAAATGACTCTTATCCTTCAGACTCTGGCTGACATTCAGAAGACGAATGCGGCAATGCAGAAACAGCATAAGGATGAGATCACAGAGGTTCGCAATCAACTCGCCCAGATGGCGAATTCCCGCCAACCTGTCACACTCCCTTCGCAACCTCTGCCAAATCCAAATAACTTGCCGACCCAGAGGCGCATTATGAACCCAAATCCAGGCCACGCCCACATGATTTATCAGGCCCCTTCTGTTCCATCACCAGACGGGATGGAAGCTTCAACATCTTATGCAGGATTTCAATAGCAGCCACCTATTTTACCAACCCCAAACCAAAACCAGGCAAGACTAAACTCCGTAACAACCCGTAGTGGTAAAACAACTCAAGACCCACCTTATCCAAGCCACTCCAAGCTTGGTAGTAACCCAAGCCCTAGGATAGTTATCTAGGACACCCCTATCCCAGATCAAGAACCTGGACCTATTCTAGAGGAACCAACCAAGGTTCCATTTCCCGAGGCCTTGACCAAGGGAAAGAGGATAACCAAACCCGTGGCTCCTGAGGAGGATCTGGTCAAGCTCTTTGAACAGATCCATATAAACATCCCCTTGATGGATGCAATCTGCCACGTACCGGCTTACGCACGATTTCTAAAGGACATGTGTACACCAAAATGTAAGCCGGAAAGTGGGAGTCCGATCATACTATCAGAGCAAGCCAACTCTATAATTTTGAGCAAACTCCCACCTAAGGCAAAGACCCAGGTACTCTGATTTCATGTACCATTGGTGATACCCAATTCGACAGAGCCTTATTAGATTTAGGTTCCTCCATAAACCTAATACCTACATCTCTCCTTGACCACCTTGAAGAATCTAAGCTTAAACTGACAGAGGTGACATTGCAGTTAGCTAATCGATCCATTAAGTCACCTAAAGGAGTACTCGAGGATGTCATCGTTAGGGTGTGGGATTTCTATTTCCCGGTGGATTTTATAGTCTTGGACATGGATGCACCTGAAAACCCAAGGGATACACCAATTATACTAGGGAGACCCTTTCTGGTCACTGCTAGGGCAAATATAACTGTGAGGAGGGCCAAATTGAACTGAAATTCGGGAACCAAACACTGAAAATTGACATCTTTAAGACCCAACAAGGGATTAATTGCAAAGTTATAGAACAAATATGTGATATCAAGGCCATGGTTGATAAACCATATATCGAGGACAACCTGATTACTCCCGATCAACCACAAGAAGATCAAAACCCGCAAACAGAGGAGTTCGACCCTGATCTAGGTACACCCATAACTCCTTCCCTTGCTCCTGACACACACCCTGAACCACCCGCTATTGCTGATAACCCTGTTCTGGAACTCAAGCCTCTTCCCAACCATCTGAAATACCCCTTTTTGGGTTCCAATCAGATGTTTCCTGTGATTATCAACTCCAGACTCACACCTGACCAGGAATCCCGTCTGATTACTATTCTCCAGCAACATCGTAGAGCCATTGGATGGACTCTCGATGACTTGATTGGTATCAGCCCCTCTTACTGCACACCGTATCTACACTGAAGAGGGCACACGACCTTCTCATGAAATGCAAAGACGTTTAAATCCCAATCTGCAGGAGGTCGTGAAAAAGGAGATCATTAAGTGGTTAGATGCAAGGATCATCTACCTGATCTCCGACAGTCGGTGGGTGAGTCCAATCCAGGTTGTGCCTAAGAAGGCAAGACTCGCCATTATCATGACTGAAACTGGAGAAGTCATACTGACCGGTGTGGCAAACTCGTGGAGAGTTTGCATTAATTACAGAAGACTCAATTCCTCCATGAAGAAGGATCATTTCCCACTACCGTTTATTGATCAGATCCTTGAGAAACTAGCGGGAAATAGGTTCTTCTACTTTTTGGATAGGACTCTGGTTATAACCAGGTGGCAATCCATCCTGAGGACCAAGAAAAGACCACTTTCACCTGCCCCTTTGGAACATACACGTTCCGAAGGATGCCGTTCGATCTCTGCAATGCACCTGCTACTTTTCAGTGATGCATGCTTGCCATATTCTCAAATATGGTAGGTGATTATCTGGAGGTATCCATGGATGACTTTTCAATTTTTGGAGAATCATTTGACGATTGTCTCCTGCACTTGGTCCAAATCCTCAGGCAGTGCATTGACGTGAATCTGGTTCTTTCCTGGGAAAAGAGCCATTTCATGGTGCCTGAAGGAATTGTCCTCAGACATCTTATTTCCAAAAAAGGCATCCAAGTCGATCGAGCCAAGGTGAACTTGATTTCCAAGCTCCCTATGCCTAGCTCGATCAAGGACATCTGATCTTTTCTGGGGCACGTTGATTTCTATCGTCGATTTATTCCTGATTTCTCAAAAATCTCATGCCCCCTAACCTCTCTACTCTCTAAGGATGTACCTTTCGAAATCTCCAAGGAATACACTCAAGCATTTGAAATCCTCCATGACCGAGTTACCCAAGCCCCAATCCTACAATCCCCTGATTGGTCTCAACCCTTTGAGATCATGTGCAATGCATCTGATTTCGTTGTAGGAGCGGTATTAGGGCAGAAAATTGATGAGAAACCCATGGTCATCTACTACGCTAGCATGACACTTGACAAGGCTCAACGTAACTACACAATTACTGAGAAAGAGCTACTAGCCATAGTATTTGCCCTGGAAAAGTTTAGATCTTATCTCCTGGGTTCCCGTGTTATCATTTACTCGGATCACACAGCTGTGAGGCATCTCCTTGCAAAGAAGGACATGAAACCTTGATTAATCCGCTAGATCTTGCTATTGCAAGAATTTAACCTCGAGATTCATGACAAAGCAGGAAAATAGAACGTGGTAGCTGATCACTTGTCCCAACTTCCTTATGAGATCATCGACCCTTCTGGATCCATCATGGAACATTTTCTTGATGAGCACCTTTTGACTATCAATACAAGCCCTCCATGGTTTGCTGATATAGTAAACTACCTGGCATCACATCAGATCCTATCTGATTGGCCGAAGGCCAAGAAGGACAAATTGCTCTCCGATGCTAAGTATTACTTCTGGGAAGACCAATATCTTTTCTACATCAGTGCTAATCAGATAATTCGACGATGTGTCACGGAAGTGGAAACTCAAGACATATTATCTTTCTGCCATGACCAGGCATGCGGTGGACATTTTTCAGGTCATAAAATCGCAGCGAAAGTCCTCCAGTGCAGCTTCTATCGGCCCACAATTTTCAAAGACACATACAATCACTGTAAGGCATGTACTCGTTGCCAGACCTTGGGCAACATGAGCCATCGAGACATGATGCCTTTACAGCCGATTCTGGTATGCGAGATTTTCGACATTTGGGGGATTGATTTTATGGGACCCTTCCCTATCTCAGATGGCTTCGAATACATTTTACTCGCTGTTGACTATGTGTCCAAATGGATCGAAGCCATTCCGACCCGAACCAATGATCACAAAGTCATTATCAAGTTCATTCACCAAAACATCTTCTCATGGTTCGGGATTCCACATGCGATCATTTCTGATGGAGGGACCCATTTCACAAATGCTCAGTTCTGGTCACTGATGACCAAATATGGGGTGTTACACCGAATCTCTACTCCTTACCACCCCCAAACTAATGGTCTAGCTGAGCTATCAAATCGGGAGATCAAGAAAATTCTCCAGGTTACTGTTCGACCTGACAGGAAGGACTGGTCATCCCAGCTTTCGGAAGCTTTGTGGGCATATAGGACCGCCCACAAAACCCAATTAGGTATGTCTCCCTTCAAATTGGTGTATGGGAAGGCATGTCACCTCCCCGTCGAGTTGGAGCACAAAGCCTATTGGGCAGTACAGAACTGCAACCTAGATCTTTCTAAGGCAGGAACCCGTAGAAAGCTTCAAATGAGTGAGATCGATGAATTACGCCATGACACGTATGAGAACTCACGAATTTACAAAGAGCGGGTTAAGGCCATCCATGACAAGCACATATCTAGAAAGATCTTCCATCCTGATCAAAAGGTCCTACTTTCAATGCCAAACTTAAACTGTTCCCAGGAAAGCTATGATCAAAATGGATCGAACCCTACCTAGTCCGACGAATCTTTGGAAATGGAGCCATTGAGATCAGTCCACTCAGCACGATTCCGAACCTTTCGTCATGAACGGTCAGAGACTCAAACCGTTCATTAATGTGACCAATACAAATTTGGCTGAGATATCATTTACCCTCCATTCTCCCTAACCTCATTGTGCCCAGTCGATGGCGTAAAACTCAACGCTTAACGGGAGGCAGCCCGTCATTTTTGAAAAACCTGAAACCTTTTTTTGACATTCCTATGTTGAATTCATATTGCACTTTAAGGATCATCCATTAGAATAGCCGACCCTACCTCAGGTACCCGTATTCTAGAAATCGTTTGCAATAGTCACCTTGACCTGTTCGCCCACCCAAAACCTGTTCTAATGAATGATCTAAGCTAAATTCGAACCCACCTAATTTACAATGGGGAAATTGCAAATCGTAAGCATGGGGGGTATGAAAGTGCAAAGCACCATGAAAACTAATCTCACAAGAAAAGGTTTCAACAAAAAAATCACATATCACCCAAAAAAACACCAAAAAAAAATGAAAAAATCTTGAAAAAGAACAAAAAAATTGAGGGGAGTGAAAATTTTGAGGCCATACAAATCATGAGGAGAAAATGAGGAGGAAAAGAGCAAAATATGAAAAAGAAAAGAGAGAGAAAACTCTTCAAACAAATAAATCCTCTGTCTCTCTCTGACAAAAAACTCACTGTAAACTGAATTGAGGCTAAAATGCATTACAAGCATGGGTGCTTTAACCACAAAGTCCAACGAACCTTAGGATAGTTCCTACGAGCCTTAAAAACCTTCGCGGAGGATCGAGGCTAGAGCTAGTTAGGTCCGGATATTGGTTGGTACTTGAGTACCTTTAGGCCTACTATCGTCATTCTAACCTAATAAAAAAGAAAAGGCCCTCATCATAATTTGTGAACATCAAAGGAATTCATGGTCTAAAATAGAAGTTAAAACCCTAAAATTTTGCTAAGGGACTAGCAAAAGCTAGGCATGGAGGTATGATGGGAACACCATCATGAGCCCTAACTAGCTCATTTTGACCTAAAAAAGAGAACAAAAGCTCCTACATAACCAACTGGAGGTCCTAACTCAAGGAAAAACCCTTCTAAAAGAAAAGCAAGAAATAAGGGGCAAAACTGTAATTTTACCATTGCAGTGCAACAACGAGATTTCTCATGGGCTAAACATAGATAAAATGGTCTGAATAAGATAAAAAGTGAGTTGGTTCAAATAGAAAAGGGTTGATGAGAAATTTGGGAATTAAATGACTTCTTGTAACCCTAAAACAGACCCACTTAATTTAACAAGGTTATGGTCAAGATAAAATTCACTTAAACCCTCTAAAAATCATTTAAAAATATTCCCTATGGTTTATAACCTTCAAATTGACCCTTAGAACCTATTTTGACCTAAATAGGGGCCCCAGTCAAATGTTTGCCCTAAATTGGGTTTTTGTGTAAATTTTCCAATCAAACGTGATCAAACCTAAAATCCAACTTCACCATTGGATTTCTTAGGTCCAAATTAGGTTTGTACCAAAATTTAGACCTAAGGGGAATTCACCTTGACCTACTTTGCAAATAAGTCCAGCCTAATTACATTTATACCCCTAACTTTTGAAAACTCTTGCAGAAACCCCCCTATCTTCCTCATCATTCTTTGCAATTAGGTCCCTTCACCATTACAGCGGAGGAAATCCTACTTCGGCAAGGATTCAAGGGAAAGAACTCCCTGATTCCTCAGAGAATCCCTGTCAAATTTGAAAGGGAGATTCTCTGAGAAATCCCTGTTCATGTGAACCAAATTTGGACCTCCAATTTCTACCCAATCTCTCATGAGAACGCATGAGAGATTTGGATCTTTTAGACCTTCCATCTCTGACGAAGGTTGCCGTGCTTGGAAGCTTGGCTTCCAAGCACAAGGCCCTCTGCCAGGGGCTATAAAAGGGTCCCCAGATCCTTCCGCTCCTCCCAAGCTTGAATTGGCCTGAGATAGCCCCCAATTTCCTCTCTTCCCCTCTGGCCAACCTCCCAGCATGCTCCAGCGACTCCTATCTCCTTTTCTCATCACTCTGCCACAATACCAGTGTCAAAGTTACCTTTGTCTCCTTTGTCCGCGTCGCACCGCTCCAGCCGACGCGCCTGCCACCTTCTCGTCGTCGCCGTCCTCTCACTAGGCTTTCGTCTTCAGTGAAGGCACATATGCACCGGCTGCTTCCTCCGCACCCCCCTTCATCTAACTACCCTTAGATAAGTCCTCTCTCTCTTCTCATCATTTTTCCCTCATTTATTTCTGCTATTACGACTCGACGCTCACACATCACCACCAACTTCACCTCCAACAGACCACTGATGAGGTGCTCCCACCGCTCCATGCATACACCCACCTCACCAACCACCTCACAAGCTCCACCACGTCTCACTGACCATAACCCTTCTCTCCATTCATCGCCACATGCCCCCAACACGTCCCTGAACACACCCACATCCGCACGTAGAGGGTGACCTAGGCAAGCACTCTCAGGCCACCTCGTGCCACGTCAGCCACCGTCCCACCTTCGCCGTGCCTAGGCGAAGTTCCCTACATATTTTGACGAGGCCGCAAGGCTGTATGCTTGTGGACAGGGTTTAAACCTCCACCGCCATTGAAGCAGGCACGAAGAAGCTCGAAAGCTTGCTCCAGGACCCCAGGCTCCAGGCTCCTAGTCCCAGACTGTGCGAGTCTCTTCCGCGCACACTATCAGCCCAGCTATTGGAGTCCAAGTCCCACACAACTGTTGCAATTCGTGGACTTCTACTGTGGGGGCGCCTGAGAGGAAGGTGGGACATTTAGTCCCACCTCAAAAGATCAGGAGCGAAAGCGATGATATAAGTTGAAAAAGTTGCATAGGCTTATCGCCTCCTGACCACGGGGTGAGGTCCCACTCACCCATCGCCTCGTCCGCAACCCATGCTACGCAGACCTGGTTCTGACCCGGATACCCTACTACCCGTGCACTCCTCTCCCACCACTACACGCCGATGGGCCTGGTTCCGGGCACGCTAACCTGACCCGATAACCCGAGAAGGCTCTGGGAGAGCGAGCCTAGGAGAGAAGAAAGAAGAGAGATCGTGAGGAGGGTAGGGGTAGGTTTTTCTCTCAGGGGAAAAACAGGCAGAGGAAGCTAAGGAAGAGGAAGCCAAAGAAAGAAGAAGGAGAGGGCAGCAGCCTGAGCAGCTAAGGAGAAGGCAAGGCCCGACTGAAAAGAAGGCAAGGCTGAAGAGGAGCTGAAGTCAGAAACAAAAGGAGAAAGAAGAAAGAAGAGCTAAGAGTCAGAGAAGAAGAAAGAGACAAGAAGGAAGACGGCCATCTAAGGCAGAGAGCAGAGGAAAGAAGAGAAAGAAGAAGAAGGAGATCAGCCAAAGAAATCAAAGAAGCACTGTAGCAAATATACATTTAAGATGTCTGATTTCCAAAATCAGACGTCCATTTTTTTTTTGCTTCTATATAGATTTGATATCTTGTGGATCTATTTACATTGCTTGCATTATAACTTTGATTCTTCATTGCATATTTTATCAAATTTGAAAGTTATGTTCTTGGTTTTTGAACCCCAATTTGCTCCTTGTGTTCGACCTCAGATTTACATTTTTTTTTCAAGTAATAAAATTCATTTGTTTTCAAAGCGATTTTGTCTATACTACGACACATTTATTTCAAAACCCGATTTCGCTTCGACAAAACAACACCCCAAGAGCTCACAACCACAAAGCACAATACGATATAAAGGGCGCTCCAAGCAAACTTAAGCTCTTGCTCTGACACTATGGGTAGAGCACCGTCCAAGACACCTGAGCTGCAAAATGCACCTTAATGCTCTGTCTAAAGATATGAAATATAGATATAAAGCAGCGTCGAGGTGGTAACATGTTGACATCGCATCCTCAAAGGAAGTATTTTTCCTTCTCGGCGATTGGAACTCAAACCAATCATCTGTCTCGATCTTTTACTAAGATTTTGCAAGAGCTTTTTAATTATTTAGATGTTTTTGGGCTTAGGTAGTGTTGGCTTTGTGTGTGAAATGTTTGACGCTAGGTTTTCAAAAGAAAAGCAAATTTTTGGATTGAGAGCTAAGTAAAGTACTATCCAGGTCACTAAACAAAGTCGGGTTACTTGAATCATCAAGTGTTAGGATGGAATTCTTTACAGGATAATCTAGTCTAGGTTTCTAAACCTGAAATGTCTAAAAATGAATCCGCAGCTTCATCATTAGTTTGTTAATTATTAAACCCCAGGTGTACCTTGTTTGAATTAAAGTTCAACCATTGGTCCTTTCTTTCACTAAAAATTCTCAAAATATTTTTTTAGAAGTTATGCAAATAGAGTACATATGCAAATGCAGATGATGCGGATGCAAAATATTTTAATGCTTTTAGGTTATGAAAAATAATGAAATGCATAACAAAATTGAAATACCCCCCCATGCTTAAGGTTTGCAAGTCCCTTGCAGAAAGAAAAGACTAGGAGAAGATACCACCTGAGAAAAGAAGTCAGGATAAAGGTGAAGTTTTGCAGAACCTGAAAAAGAAAATGAAAGCGAAAAGGAAAATGTTGCTGGGTTACCTCCCAACTAGTGTTGTCTTTAATGCCATTTAGTCAGGCGTAAAGTGATGCACGGAAATGGTCAATCATGAAGATAGTTAGACATGTGAATGCCCTGTAAAATGCAATCTTCCTCTTGGTCCCTTGAAAAGAAAATGGTGCAAGTAGGGTGACTAAAATGAGTGTGAAGAATGGAAGAAATACCGAAGTCTGGCCAAGGTTTCAGTTCAGGAAGAAGGCCATGCTCGGGGGGATCAAATGGTAGGTCCCGGGGAAAGGGACTGAGGGAAAAGTTAGCAAGATGAAGGGTGGGTGAAGTTAGGGTGGGAGGATGAATTGAAGTTAGAGTGGCGAGTAAGGTGAAATTAGAGTAAGCGGGTCTGGCGAATAGTCAGGAAGAGATTTTGAGTGAATACAAGGCTCCAATCTTTAATGTCGCCGATTGATTAGAGATTCGAGTACCTCAAGTCAAGGACTAGAAAATCTATGGGGAAGACACAATTATGAACCTTAACAAGGACATCCTCAACAAACCCTCGAGGTTTGATCGCAGATCGGTCAGCTAATTGTAAGGTAACCTCGACAGTCTTGAGATCACCAATCTTAAATTCCTCGAATAGAACGTGGGGATGATATTGACTGAGGCACCAAGATCGAGAAGGGCGTGGTTAAATGTAGTATCATCAATAATCACAGAAATCTAAGGCGCGCCTAGGTCTTTCATCTTAGGAGCCAACTTGCTTTGTATGACAGAGGTTACTGTCCTCAAAAGATGCACTCTTCCTAGGTTTTTATTCTGCTTTTTTGGAGTACAAAGATCCTTAAAAAACTTAGCATAGGAAGGGATATATTTGATTGCGTCTAGGAGAGGGATGTTGATCTTAATTTGCTGAAATAATTCCATGAGTTCCTCATTTGTGGGCTCAGATTTTTTTCTTCTATTGGTGGTGGAGTGAAGAGCTTGGAGAAAAGGGATAGGAGTCGTGTCGTGATAATCAATTTCTTTTTCTCCCTAAGTGATTGTGTTAAGAGAGCGAACTTGCACTAGGGTAGTGTGGGTTTCATCAAGTTGGTGTGAAGGCTTAGGATTGGTGATTATTTTCCCATTCCTCAAAGTAACTGCATTGGTAGTTGGGTTGTTCCTAAGAGGGGGTTGGTGGGCCTGATGTTGCGGGAAACCTAGTGAGTGTTGTGATGCTAGGTTGATTGGAGGCTGATTAGTATGGTTCTGATTTGAGTGCTCGCCCTGGTAGTGGTTCCTCTGATTGATAGGTTTGGGTATGGACTGGGAAGGCAAATGTCCTGTAGGTCTCTGGGTCAAAGTAACCAATCTGATTATGGAGATTTGTAACAACATAGGTTACCTCCGACATCTAATTTTGCATCCCTTGCAGGGTTTTCATAACCTAGGCATTAATGTCTTCTTGGGATGGCCTAAGTTGATAGAAAGTCTAGTTCTACTTGTACCCTCCAATGGAGCTTTCCAAACTTTCTCTCAATATGGGGGTGGATGGGCATTCAGAAGACATCTTTTTTTTCTCAAAAAAATGAACTTTTTTGCTTCGTTTCTTTTTTTTGTAATGTTTGGCTTTGTGATTTTTTTTGTATTTGATGAGTACGACGATAGATTAACAGAACCACGAGCTAACTAAGCTAAGCAAAAAATGAGCA
Source organism: Thalassia testudinum (assembly GCA_037157565.1). Classification (NCBI taxonomy): domain Eukaryota; kingdom Viridiplantae; phylum Streptophyta; class Magnoliopsida; order Alismatales; family Hydrocharitaceae; genus Thalassia; species Thalassia testudinum. Next base: position 65,195,462 of record JAZHRO010000055.1, read on the forward strand.
AAGAGAGAAAGTAGAGAACTAAGGGAGAAATAATATATTGGAATCAAATGAAGTTTATTACAATTACACTAAGAATAAGTATATTAAACAAGCTAAAGGAAATGGAGGTGAGAAGAAATCTCCCAAAATGGATGTCTAGCAAGACGACGACGCTTGGCGGTAGCTTAGACAGAGGAGGGGAGGTGTTGGACATCGAAGATAAGGTGCAGGAAGAATCCGAGTAGAGGAAAGCTTCGCCAAGCTGGTAGAAATGGTGATGAGGAGGTGGAGGTGATCGTCCACCTGAATGGAGGTTAGGAGACAGCTCTGAGGTTCCCTATGAAGGTGATGTGCTGTGGGAGGAATATTTGGCGGAGGGATAGGGCTCTACACTAATAGGGAGCCTGTAGAGCTTGGGAATAGAGCTTTTGAGAGCTTGGTAGGCTTCTTTAGCTCTTGGGTAGGTGCGAATAGCATAGGTAGAGATGATGGCAAATGGGGAGGTGTAGGTGGGTTTATATAGGTGTAGGGAAGTGGTCCTCTATGTCCATGCATCAATTGGGTGCGCAAGACACGCGCCGCACGCACACCGCCCACACAAAGCTGTGCACAGTGCAACGCACACACATGTGCTTAGCACTGGCGTCTCCACACAACATAGCTGGAAGGTGCTAGAGCAACTGTGGGTCGCTTGGTGATCGTTGGATCGCGGGTGGATGATGCAGATCGCCTGGAGGTCATGCGATTAAGATCGCGCACATCGTGCATGCGAGGCTGGATTGAACCATAGCCGTTCGATCGTGAGGCGCATTGTGCGCTTACACTTGAATTGTGCATGCTCGTTGGTAGGAGAGAACGTCAACCACTCGATCGTTGATGAAGCGCTAGGATCGCTCTTCAAAGTGCACTCGGTTGTTGTGTGCAACTGTGCATATCACGTGAGCGCCATCTGTGCATGCAAATCCTGACCACTAGATTTCGATCGACCAATCCAATTTCGCTGGCGTCGAAGAGGTTGCGACGAATCACCGCTTGAACCCATGCCTCTTCTTTGAGAGGCAGGCATGCTACCACTGTGGCAAGGCGCTAGTTTGTCACACCGAAAAGCTGCTGCATCCTCAGTCTTGACTGTTGGATGAAGATTCAACAGTCGAGATCTCATCAGAGCCTTCTCCTTTGGAGTTAAGCGGCATGCAGCGATGAATCTCAGTAGTTGGATTAAGATCCAATGGCTAGGATCTCTTCTTGAGGTAAGGCAGAAGCTACGACCAATGTTGGGCGACCTGGATGGCACCACGTGGCGCCATCTGGGCCATCCAGCTTTATTCTTTTGTTGGGACTGTTACAGATGTTGGATTGAGGTGATTTCTACGTTGTCGGACTACAGTCATCATTCCGAATCCATCCATACGATCGAATTTTTCATCTTAAACCTGTAAAGATGTCATATTATCCCTTGGCCACACAGAATGTAAAGATTATACCAATTATACAAATCATCCTAAATGCGGTGTAATGAACGTTATGCATTATTCAAAATGCTACATGCAACGTTAAGCTTAGGAACTATCATAAGTCAACATTTTATCATGAATACATGCGTATTTATCTTACCCCCATGCTTATCTCTTGCTAGTCCCTAGCAAATTAACCTAAATGCTATGTATAAAATAGAATCAAGATTTGATCACTTAGGCAAGATTTGTTGATCACATTAGAAAATTTCAACTAAGGAGCTAATTACAAAAACTCAACAATGCCTGGGTGTCTACCAAAATGCAAACCACCCCAGTCCTTGCCTTATTTTGAAAAAGGAAGATACACATTTTTTTTTCTTCTTCTTTTCTAATTTTTTTGAATTTTGGAGTTGAGAGTTTCAAGATAACTTTTTACGGCTACCTAACCCGCCCAAGACTCAAAAAGGACTCTAAGTGCTAAGCATCTTATTGTAAAAATTATGATAGACTCACTTAATGACAATTAAAATAGATTTCGGTTTCTACGTCCCTAAGTGACCTTGAAAAAAAAAATGTTGCTTAAAGGTGTATTTATCTGATCAGTAGCTTTCTCCCTACTTTTATTTTTTATAGGGTCAACACAAAGGCGAACCCAGTGTATATCTCCCTGATTTATTCTACTTCCCCGCCTCTTCCCTAAGTGTTTTGGGAATTATTTGTGCATTTTTGTGAGCTGGCTCTGGACAACTGGCCAATGAGTTGTTACCCACTACAACTTTCCAACCAAACTCCCCATACTCGTGCGGTGGAGTGTGGCATATTTTTCTTTTTTTCTCCTTTTTTTATTTTTCTCTTTTATCTCTTCTTCTTTTTTTTTAAAGTAGGTGGCTTCCGTAATCTAAGATTTACCTAAAGGCAATAGTGCAAGAGAATAGTCCTGTGACTAGGCTCTAGACAACAGACCAATGGGCTGTTACCCACGACAACTTGCCAGCCATACCACCATAGAAGGTTCATTAGCTACCCTATTTCTGTTAAAACCACCGAGGAGCGAGTCAGTGCAGAACATGTGTAGATGCTTAGACTATAAGTCCCCCCAAATTAGAGGGCATGTTGATAAGTCGTGTACTTATCACCCCAATTTATTGACCAAATTAAAATAAAATTAACTTAGCGAGGACTCGAGACCAAGTCCACATTTTAGTGGACACCTAGGCTGATTACGCCCAAAGACCTGAAGAGTCTAAGTGTTCAAGTCCCAATGTATCATTTCCTAAAGTTAACAACTCCTAATGCCTAAGTTCTCTTCTCCTAATTCTAATTTCTTTTCTTATTTTTTGTAATAACAGAAAATTAATGTTATGGAACTAAAAAAATAATCAAATCATAAAGTATCCACCTCCCATGCCTAGCTAATGCAATGTCCTCATTGTAGAATAAAAGAATAAAGGAGGGCAGAATATGAAAGATATCACCTATATTCCGTGAAAAATCAGTCAGCTCCAAAATTATACACGTGCTAAGTTTATTACCTGCAGTTAGGTGATTGATGTAAACACATTTACACTACTTAAAATATCTATTTATGCATGTTCTTAAGCATAGGATTGCATTTCATGATATAAATATTGCATAACATGCATCATCTCGCATTTAGAGTAGTTTGAATAAAATGGAGGTTAATTGTCTCCTTTTATGTGCTTGGACAGGATAAACATTTTATCGGGGCCTTGGATCAAAGATCCAACCGTATGGATATGATCAGGGCGACGATTAGAGTTCAACGACTCCAAGATCGCCCTAATCAGGCATCCGTAGCATCAGATAGAGATCGGGGAACCCTAGAAGATCAAGGGCCAGGATGGTGTAAATCCACACTTCAGATGACAAATCCGACCGCATGGATGAATTCGGATCGACGATCGCAGCCCAACGACACAAAAATCGAGTCAATCCGACATCCGTGGCACCATCTACAACTTCCAGAAGATGGACGGCCAAGATGGCATCACGTGGCGCCATCTCAGCTGCCCAAACGGCCGCTGGCATTTTGTGAAGGCCCCCGCCCGATCGCTCTCCGCCGTCAGATGGAGATCCAACGGCTGTGGCAGCCCGGCGCTTAAAACATGCGCTCAACCATCCGCGCCCCGCAGTGCAGCGGTCGAGCGCGCTTACGCGAGCGCGGGGCGTGGGTTCGAGCCGCGGCGAGGGGATTGGAGGCGTGGGTAATTGAGGCGCGTGGAGCGTCGGATGGAGATCGTGCGGTCGCGGGCGCCCGATAGCGCCGATGCGCGATTGGACGCCCCGCGTAACGCGCGATCGCACACGCAGTCGGGCGGGTTGCAGCGGGCGCGGACGCGATTTAAGCCGTCCGATCTCGCGATCAGACGGCTGAAAAGCACTGGACGTGCGTGAGCGTTGAGGAGCGGGCAGCCGAGGAGGCGCGCGTGGGCGCGGCGGCGACGGCCACGTCGGGGCTTTAGTGACGGATTTATCCGTCACTAAAGACCCCTTATTTATTATTTTGAAGATGTAATGTCCATTTTGCTCCCACTCCTTGCAACTATAAAAGGAGACCCCCTCCATACGAAATTCTCATCCCTTCTTTCTCTTCTCTACCCCTCCAAAGCTCAAGAGAAGCTTGTCCCACACCCGGGATGCTTCTCGCGAGATAAAGTCCAATTTTTGTTCCCCTTCGGAAGTGGATCCCGCAACGACGACGGCGTGCTGCTTCGTTCCCGTTCTTCTGATTCATCCTCCTTCGTCCTGCTTCGTTCTCCTTCGTCCAGGCGTCATCCCGTCCGACTCGTCCTCCAAGCAACCGTCGAGGAGGATTTCTCTCTCCCTATTCTTTTTACCGCTTTCTAGTATAGATTTACTGCTTTCTAGAGGACATTTCTCCCTCCATTCTTTTTATGCTTTCTAGAGTAAATTTATTACTTTCTAGAGTAATTGTTTTATGCTTTCTAGTTGTAATGAACAATCTCTTCAATGAAAAATTCCTTGTTTATTGTACATCTCATTTTGATTTCTCTGTGTAATATTCTCTTTCTATCTTACCCTCTCTCTCTCTTCTATTTATTGTAAATAATTAGATAGGTCTAAATTGAATTATTCTGTAACAAATAAAAAGAAACGCGTAGTTTTTAAATTAAACGTCCGCCTCCCTGTGTTCGACCCGGAATTTTAATTTCGATATAAATTTTATTTGTTGAACACGAATTCTTCGCTTTCGAACTACAACGACAGGTTTTCCAAAATCGAACACGTTAGCGTAGGTTCGTAAACGTTCAACAGTGATATCTGGCCAAAAGAGATTAGGTTAAGGTGAGAACAACCTTGTTTGAGATAGGTTCAGGGAGAGCATGGTCAGCATATGGTTTGAGACATTGCCCGTTGACCTTAAAGGAATTACCCATCTTTGGGTCAAATATTTGAACGGCTCCATTAGAAAAAATCCTATCAATAATGAACAGGTCATTCCACTTAGACCTAAGCTTGCCGGGAAAGAGCTTAAGTCAAGAATCAAAGAGCCAGACCCTCTGGTTCGGCTCAAAGCTCTTTTGGAAAATCATCTAATCATGAACACCTTTGGTCCTTACCTTATAGATTCTGGCATTCTCGTAGGCATCATTTCTAAGCTCCTCAAACTCAATTAGTTGGAGTTTCCTGTTCTTCCCGACAAACTCTAGGTCAAAATTACATTTCTTGATGGCCCAAAATGCCCAATGTTCTAATTGTATGGGTAAGTGATAGCCTTTCCAAACACCAGACAGAATGAAGACATACCGATAAGCGTTTTGTATGCCATATGGTAAGCCCAAAGAGCATTGTCAAGCTTTTGGGTCCAATCCTTCCTATCAGGCCTAACCATTTTTTGTAGTATGTTCTTGATCTCCCAATTGGAGACCTCGACCTGTCTATTCGTCTAGGGGTGGTAAGGTGTGGAAATCCGATGATTCACCCCATATTTTGCCAACAGATTCCTAAACTGGGCATGAGTGAAATGCGTGCCACCATCACTGATAATGGTTTGAGGAATCTCAAACTGACTAAAGATATTTTTCTTCACAAACTTGATGACCACCTTGTGGTCATTGGTCCAGGTAGGAATTGCCTCAATCCATTTGGACATGTAATCCACAACAACTAGAATATACTGGTGTCCAAATGAAAGAGGAAAGGGTCCCATGAAATCGATGTCCCAAACATTGAAGATTTCAATAGGAAGTATCGGGTTTAGGGGCATCATGTCTCTTTTGGCCATGTTCCTGAGTGTCTAGCATCGGAAGCATGACCTTGAGAATTCCTGGGCATCCTTAAATAATGACGGTCAATAGAATTCGGATTGTAAAATTTTCGCTGCTGTCTTTTTCCCGAAAAAATGTCCACCACACGCAGATGCATGGCAGAACTCAAGTATGCTATGGAACTCATTTTCCGGGATGCATCGATGAATAATCTAGTCAGTGCCAATGCGATACAGCACGAGATCTTCCCAAAAATAATATTTAGCCTTAGACATAAGTCTATCCCATTGTTTCTTGGTCCAATATGGAGGGATTTGACCAAAGACCAAATAATTGACGATATCCGCAAACCAGGGGGTTCGAATACCCAAGACTGTAATGATAGTCTCATCCGAAAAAGTGTCTGAAATTGGGATATTTGGATAAGGAGAATCAATTAGGATTCTCGAAAGATGATCCGCCACTATGTTTTATGCTCCGAATTTGTCTTTAATTTCAAGATCAAATTCTTGAAGTAAAAGAATCCAGTGAAGAAGCCGAGCTTGGCATCCTTTTTGGCCAAGAGATGTTTCAAGGCCGAGTAGTCGGTGTAGATAATGACACGAGAACCTAAAAGATAAGCCCTAAATTTTTCCAAAGTGAAAACTATAGCTAGCAACTCTTTTTCAATAACGATGTAGTTCCTCTAGGCCTCGTCCAGAGTCTTGCTAGCGTAGTAGATAATAGAGGGCCTTTTATCTATCTTCTGACCCAAGACAGCCCCAACCGCATACAAACGCATCAGCCATAATCTTAAAAGGGGTTGTCTAGACCGGTGGTTGCAACATCAGAGCGCAGATGACTACCATTTTTAATAAAATCAAATACCTTACGGCACGATTCATCAAACTTGAATGGCGTTTCTTTGGCCAGAAGGTTACTCAAGGGTCAAGCAACCTTCAAGAAGTCCTTAATGAATCTCCGATAAAAACCCACATAACCAAGGAATGATCGGATTTATTTCACAGATGTAGGTGGAGGAAGTTTAGAGATGGCATCCACCTTAGCCTTACCAACCTCAATACCCCGATTAGAGACCACGTGATCCAAGACAATGCCTTCTTAAATCATGAAGTGGCTCTTTTCCCAACTAAGGACCAGCCATGTCTTGATGCATCTCTTGAGGATCAATTCCAAGTTAGCTAGGCATGACTAGAAGGAATCTCCGAAGATAGAGAAATCATCCACGAATATCTCAAGACAATCTCCCACCATGTCAAAAAAGATGACAAGCATGCACCTTTGAAAAGTCGTGGGTGCACTACAAAGCCCAAACGACATCCTAAGGAATGCAAAGGTTTTGTAGGGACATGTGAAAGTTGTCTTCTCCTTGTCTTCGGGATGGATAGGGACTTGGTTATATCCCAAATAACCGTCTAGGAAGCAAAAGTACTTTTGCCTAGCTAACCTTTCTAGGATTTGATCAATGAATGGTAAAGGGAAATGGTCCTTTTTGGTGGTTGTGTTCAGCTTACTATAAATGATACAAACTCTCCAAGCGAAAGATGAACGGGTCATGAAGGATTCCCCTTTCTCATTAGTCATTACAGTTATTCCCGCCTTGTTGGGCATAATCTGAACAGGGCTAACTCAAGGACTATCTGAGATCGGGTAAATAATGCTTGCATCGAGCCACTTGATTATTTCCTTCTTGGCCACTTCTCGCATATTAGGGTTTAGTCTCCTTTGCATTTTGCGAGAAGGGCAAGATCCATCTTCCATAAAAATACAATGATTACAGTAAGGCTCGATCCCCCTAAGGTCGTGGATGGTCCAACCAATTGCCTCTTTATTATTCTTAAGGACCTTAATCAATCTCAGTTCTAGCTCCTTAGTCAAATCAGCACTAAAAATTACAGGGAGCATATTCTTAGGTCCTAAGAACTCGTATTTTAAATTCTTAGGCAATGGTTTCAGTTCAAGCTGGGGCAGGTTCAAGATGGAGGGTAAAGAGGATGCTGATGAAGATTCATCAAGACGGTCCAATGGAAGAGGTTGGGACTGAATAAAATCAGCAACCTGTTCAAAGTGTTGCAAGCCTGCCACAGGGGCTTGTGGGTTAGGTTCATTTGTGGTGGTAGAGTCCTCGAGTACATTGATCGACATACATGTCTCAACATTGAAATCATGATCCTCAAGCTCCTCGATAAATCCACAATCCTCAAATCTTTTATCGCTTTGCAGATATCAAGTGTTAGTTTCCTGTTTCCAAAGGCAATCTCCATACTACTGCTCGCACAACTGATGTTGGCCTTGGCAATAGCTAGGAACAAGTGCTGTAGAATGATGGGCATGTTCCTTAAATCTTCAGGTACATCCATGTCAAGCACTGGGAAATCTACGGGAAAATAGAAATCCTTGACCTTGACAATAACGTCCTCAATAATGCCTTTTGGTGTGGTGACTAAACGGTCCACTAACTGTAGCATTACTGAGGTTGGCCTGAGTTCATCTAACCCAAACCTTTCATAGAGAGAGGTCGGGATTAGGTTGATGGATGCACCTAGATCCAATAATGCCCTATCAAAAGTATAATACCTAATGACACATGAAATCAAGGGGTCACCAAGATCTCTCTTATTCTAAGGAAGGTGGTGCAGGATAACAGAACTAGCTTGCTTAGAGAGTATCACCTTCCTTAGGGTGGGTTCTTTTGGCTTATGCTTTTGAGTACATAAATCTTTCAAGAACTTAGAGTAATCTGAGATGTGCTTAATAGCATCGAGGAGCGGGATATTGATCTCTACACTCTTGAATAAATTCAAGAGCACCTCGTTGCTGTCTAGGGTTTTCTTCCTCTTGGTTTTTAATAAGGCCTCAGGGAACAGGATGTGGGTGGTGTCCTCAATTTTAGGTTCTTAAGCCTTGTTTTCTTCTTCAACTTTCTCCTTTCCTTCCTCAGGCTCACCAGGATCTTGGTTGCTAGAAGAAGGTAGTTCAAGGTCCTGGGTTTGCTTCCTGCTCCTCAAGGTGATAGAGTTTGCAGAGGCATGTGGGTTCGAATCTTGGGGAGGGTTAGGAAAGATTGGAAGGGCTTGACTAGCCAGATATCTAAGCATATGCATGTGTATCCCTCTAATTCCCTTACCTTGGGGCTCTATGGCCTTGATTTTGTACATTGCAGGGATTGGGTACGGGTTGAGATGGTAGAGATCTGGGCTGACGGGTATTAGCAATAAGCTCGAATTGCAAGTTGTCCAACGAAGTTTTCATTTGCTGCATAAGCTAGAGCATAGATCCTTGCATTTCCACCATCTGCTGGTTTAAATCAGCCTGCCCTACGGGTTGTTGGGTCAAGATGGCTGAGTAACCAGTCTCGGAGGCAACTGGTGTATACTTGACCCTGACCCATAGGTCTTTGAGGTGCATAGTTGCTGGGTCGTATTTGGGTCCGTTGCCCCTAATTTTTCCAGGAGAAGTTAGGGCAGTTCCTCCAACCCAGGTTATAAGTGTTGGAATACAGGTTGGACCTAGCATTCTCTTGTATAGCATACACATCCTCATAGGGCAAGGATGGAGAAAAGGAATGATCAAAAAAACTGGGATCAAAGGCCCCAATTTGGAACCCATAAGGTTCCAAGAAATTTTGGCTCGTAGGTTGAGACGATTTAACTTGGTTCACGAACTCCCTCCCCATGGAAGCTCATGAAGGATGGAATCCCAAATTCTGGGATTGAGTGGGTGTAGAACTGTTTCCTGAATTTCCATCCATCCACTCTTCTATCCTTTTTGTAACCAGGTCCACCTTATTTAATTTATTGCAAATCAATTCCATGTCAAATGAATGAGAGTTCTGAATCTCATTAGCACTTGACACGGGTTGTTGGGACCGGTTGGAAGTTTCCATGGAGGCATGATTTATCGAATTTTCGCTCATTTCTTCAAACAGGTCATATACGCTATCTGCATCCCTGTTGAGGAAATTGCCTCCACAGGAGGCATCCTCATGATTACGGAGTTGTTCTACCAACCCATGGTAAAATATCTGCACGAATTGCCATTTTGGCACCTCATGGTGTGAACACCTTTGCAAAAGATCCTAGAATCGAACCCAGGCACCATGAAATGATTTCCTCGGCCATTGGGCAAAAGTGGTAATCGCCCATCGCAAAGCATTGGTCCATCCAATTGGGAAGAATTTCTTCAGGAAAGCCAACTTAAGAGCAGCCCATGTTTCTATTGGTCTTCCAATGGTCTAGTACCAATCTGAAGCCTTATTCCTGAGAGAATGGGGAAAAAGCCTCATGGCCATTTGCTCCTCGTTCACATTCCTAGCTTTGGTGGTCTGAACCAAAGTGGTCAGATCCTCCAAGTGATGGAATGGGTCCTCAGAGCCAAGCCCATGGAAATCTTTAATCACGCTTAAAACCTAGGGCTTGATTTCTAAGTCTTCGACAGGAATCATGACTCCAGGACATTCCCCATAATTTGAAGGATCATAGAAATCCTTCAAGGGTCGAGCACCCTGACCATTCATCTATTGGAACCATTGCTGCATCTACTACAGCTCTTCCAACTACCCCTAAATCAGCTCTTGCTGGTTCGGGGGCAGGGGAGGTGGTTGTTGATCAGCCATGGGATCTACTTGGCTATAACTCAACCTCTGCCTCCAAGAATGATCTAAAGGTCCTTCCAAGCGAGGATTCAATGACCTCCTTCCAAACATGCACTAGAAGGAAGTTGGAAGGACGGGGAAAATGGAACCCTGTAGCACAAAAAATACAAGCCTGCCCTTAAATTGGGTAGCTTAAGGACCTATGCTTCAGAAATAAACTCTAACCACACAATGAATTTGGTGTTGTCCTTACTCTCAAAGGTGGTAAAGTTGGGCTGGCAAAGTAGGGGGAGCGTGTCCCGAGGGCCGCTAATTATGCTAAACCCCTACTTAAGTCGTTTGACAATCGAACCCCCCAACTTAGCACCTTTTGGAGCAAGCAAATGTCACCGATTCGAGATATGTTCAAGGGAGTCCAAAAACAAACTCTATGAATCCTAGGGCCAACTTCTACTCAATTTTAATTAAGGCCTAGGATAATAGTGCTTTTGGAATGTGATGGGCCTTTTTAATGGGTTGTGCCCTTAATGATCAATTAGCAAGTGTGAATGTGCACAACCAATGGCTTTTCAAGCAAGATTAATTTTTTGGTGAGGTGAATTTTAAGGTTTGAATCTTGCTTAGTAACTTTTAGGATTCAGTTATTAGGTGTATTCAACATAGTTTTGTGAGGCAAACCAAGTTTGAAAGTACAAGTTCAAGTAATTTCCTTTAAAAGTCAAAAGAATATGGAGTGTCTAGTTTTGACCTAGATATTTGAATCCTATGGGGTAGCTACAAAATGAATCAATTTTAGATTAGGTGGTGCACCACCAACTAAGTAACTCAACTAACTGGTCCTGATGCACCACCAACTAAGGCACACAAAGATGATTAACCTAATCTGATTTCTACTCTTTTATGTGTGTTGATGCATGTACCACTAGTTCCACAAGTCAGAATCTGATGGGAACACCATAATAGGCCCTAACTAGCCTCTTTTAGTCAGGTTTGATGGATAAATACTCCTACATAATCATCTAAGGGTCATAATTCCATGATATTCTGATTTGAGAGGAAAATAGGAAACCAGGGTTAATTTTGTAATTTTTACAGGACATCTTGAACACAGATTAACAATGGGGTTTGTCAAGGGTTAATTAAAGTTCAAATGAGCATTAAAGTCCAATGAGTGGGTCCACACAGACAAAAATGGGATTTCATGCATTTCGAGAACCGCAAAAGAACACAAAACCCTAATTTTATACCCACTTAAATTAAAGAAGTTTTGATCAGGATAAAATTCATCTAAACCTCCTAAAATTAATAAAAAAATATTATGAGAGGTTTGGTACCCTTGGTTTAACCATTTGATCCTATTTTGACCTTGAATAGAGTCGTAGATAGAATTCCGCCCTAATTTAGGTTTCTATGCAAATTTCCCAATCAAACGTTGTCAAAATTGAAATCCAACTTCACCATTAGATTTTTTGGGTCTAAATTAGGTTTTTACCAAAATTTAGGCCCAGTCAAAGTCCATCTTGACCTATTTTGCAATTTAGCCCTTCAAAATTCTATTTCTTACATTTAGCCCCTCAAGTTTCGAATTCCTTGCATCTAGCCACCTAGCTTTTCATCATTTTCTTCAAATGGGTCCCTACCACTATTAACGTCTGAACGCATCTGCAGTCGACCTTCAAACAAGGAAATCTCCTTGATTCTTCAACCAAATCCTCCTAAAATTGGAAGGAACAATCTTCAGGAGATCTTTTGATTGAACCACTTCATGGTCTCTGATTTGCATTGTAGGGCTCGTGCAAACTCTATGAAATCAAGGATTCCTCTCCCTGATGTCTCGACCCAATCAAGCTCTTTTCCTCATCTTGAGCTTGATCTAAAGCTCTATAAAAGCTCTCCTACGATCAGCCATCCTCTCTAGCTCAGAAAAGGCAAAGACCCACCTCTTCTTCTCTCCTCCGATCAACATCTCTTCAAGCTCCGACGAGCTTCTCCGTCCCTCTTGTCAAGCTAATCAACGGTCAAATTGACCAGCTCATCATCTTCAACTCTTCATCGTGACCGCATCCAACCAAAGACCGCCTCCATCCTCTCCTGCCTCGTCACTCCCTCGCTGTCACCTTCACCTTCTCTGGCACCACCCATCATAGTAGGCCACCCTCACTCACTCTGCCTCTCTCCAAATCTCCCTCTTCTCTTTCTCACACCCTCCTGATCCTCTCCAACCCCTTAGCTTCTAGGTTCGATCACCGTATCGCCTTAACACACTCCATCTTCCTCGTCACTAGCACAAGCTCTGGTGAGCTCATGCCAGCACATCCGTCCACCAAACTTTGCACCACCAGCTCCAAAACTTTTGCCATGATGCCATGACCAAAAGCCCCAACCTACTTGGAGCTATTGGGTTCCCAATCACCTCACCCCACAAAACCGTCCATGGTCATCGTGTCTGAGTTCACCACTCTGCCACACTCATGCTCGTGCCAAATCACGGCCACTACCACACTCGCCTCAATATGGCGAAGCTTCTGAACGCATTTGATTGGACCACAAGGCCGTCTTTCTTGTTTCAAGTCCCCCACCAAAGCTTCGTTGCTACAATCGTCTTCTCCGACCTCGCCCGCAATTCTCCGACCATCTCCAACCACGCTGCAACCTCCATGACCTGTGGAAGACCATCACAACTCACTCCAAATCCTCAATTGAGTTGCTTCCAGCTGCTGCAGCGTGCACTCAAGGGAACTCCTCAACACAGCTTCACGCGAAGGAAGCAGGAGAGGATAGTCCCACAACGTGTGGGACAAAATCCTGACCGCACATAAATTGAATTTTCACCATTAGGTGCTTGCCTCAGCATGCACCGGGCATGAGGTCCCTACTCACGCACGTGCCAATGTATGCCCTCACCTGCAGTTCATGCCACATGGGTCTGGGCTTGGGTCCGATTACTGGGATCCATCTTGATTCTAAGGAAGGAAAATCTGAAGGAGGAAGGGGGAGGGTTTTGCACCTAGGGATTCGTGCCCCTTTCTCCTATGCTTGTGAGGCCCTTGTGCCTCTGTGCTATTGTTGTGCCCTAGGTTCTCTGAGGCCTTCAAGTTAAGGCGTCTGACCTCTCCTCTCGACATCTAAGGCCTTGTGCTGATTTTGATCCGATGCTATTGTGGAGTTATTTACGTGGATATTTGATTGAAACAACTATTAAAATATTTAAGATAATTGCATAGCTTAAACATTAGGGTTAATTTGGTGATTCAAATCACCATTTTAACCCCATCGTTTTGCACTCTCATCCTTTGTTTTATTGAAATATTATTCTGATTATATTGAGCATTCTTGCATATCTTTCTTCATATTGTGGTTAGTGATTGAATTGCCAATTTGCTCCCTGCGAACGACCTCGGACTCCCTTGTGTTTTCAAGCTTTATAAATTTAAATGTTGTTGCATTTTCGTTGACTATACTACGACGCATACATTTCTTAACTCGATGATTTGCGCACCAGCAGAGTCTCGGTTGAGTAGATAAAATCAAAAGAGATTATGTGGGTGTTTGTTAATTTTGTCCCACAATCAAAAAAAAATTGTTTTTATTTTTTTTTTATATGCGGGAGTGAGATGAGTGGAGGTGGTAAGAAAGACACACAACTTCTATCCTAGGGTTTATGCAAACACCTAAGTACATTAAGTCTTGGTTATTTATGCAGTGAAATGTGAAACTAGTGGGGGGGAAATGTGGGGGCACTTACAAACCACTTTACCTGAACTTTACTCCAGTCTACTACACTTTGATTTCCCTGCTAGGATACTTGCAAGAGAGAAAATTAAAGGCAAGGAGGTTAGTTAATAAGTAAATGCAAAGAAACACAGAAAAAGAAAGCAAATTCTGTTGCCTCCCCAGCAACGATGCCAAAATGATGAGAGTGATTTCGTGATGAAAAGTTAGGGTTTCAGAAAACTAGTCGTCATAATCTCAAAACTTGCTACCAAATAAAATTTACCGAAACACAAAAGGGAGTCTCGGGTCGAACACAGGGAGGCGACGTTTCGTTTCTTAAAATCTGTGTTTCGCCTCGTTTCTTTTTTTTGTAATGTTTGGCTTTGTGATTTTTTTTGTATTTGATGAGTACAACGATAGAATAACAAAACCACAAGCTAACTAAGCTAAGCAAAAAATGAGCAAAGAGAGAAAGTAGAGAACTAAGGGAAAACTAATATATTGGAATCAAATGAAGTTTATTACAATTAAACTAGGCATAAATATATTAAACAAGCTAAAGGAAATGGAGGTGAGAAGAAATCTCCCAAAATGGATGTTTGGCAAGACGATGGTGCTTGGCGGCAGCTTGGATGGAGGAGGGGAGATGCTGGACGTCAAAGATGAGGTGCAAGAAGAATCCGGGTAGAGGAAAGGTTCACCAAGCTGGTAGGAATGGTTTTGAGGAGGTGGAGGTGATCGTCTACCTGAATGGAAGTGAGGAGACAGCTTTAAGGTTCCCTATGAAGGTGATGTGAAGTGGGAGGAATATTTGGTGAAGGGATAGGTCTCTACACTAATAGGGAGCCTTTAGAGCTTAGGAATAGAGATTTTAAGAGCTTGGTAGGCTTCTTGAGCCTTGGGAGGTGGAAATAGCATGGCAAATGGGGAGCTGTAGGTGGGTTTATATAGGTGTACGGAAGGGGTCCTCCACGGCCATGCATCAACCGCCACACGCAAGACATGCACCGCCAGCATACAGCTGCGCACAACGCAGCACATGCGTGCGCACATCGCATGCTTAGCACTGGCATCTCTACGCAGCGCAATTGGAAGTTGCTGGAGCAGCTGCGAGTCACTTGGTGATCGTTGGATCACGGGTGGATGGCACGGATCACCTGGAGGTCACGCGATTGGGGTCGCGCACATCACGCATGCAAGGATTGATTGAACCTCAATCATTCGATCATGAGGCACATCGCACTTACACTTGAATTGTGCGCGCTAGCTGGCGGGAGAGAACTTCAATCGCTCGATCATGGATGAAGCATTGGGATCACTCTTCAAAGCGCGTCCAGTTGTCGCGTGCAATTGCGCATATCACACGAGAGTCCATCTGCACGTGCAAATCCTGACCACTCATTTGCGATTGAGCGATCCAATTTTGCTAGCGTCAAAGAGGTTGCAGCGAATCGTCGCTTGAACCCACACCTCTTCTTTGAGAAGAGGGCGCTCTACCATTGTGGCAAGGTGCTGGCTTGTCACGCCAAAGAGCTGCTGCATCATCTGTCTCGACTGTTGGATGAAGATCCAACAGTTGAGATCTCATCAAAGCCTTCTCATGTAGAGTTGAGCGACATGCAACAATGAATCTCAGCCGTTGGATTGAGATCCAATGGCTGGGATCTCTTCTTGAGGTAAGGCAAGAGCTGCGGCCAATGTTGGGCGGCCTGGATGGCACCATGTGGTGCCATCTATGCTATCCATCTTTGTTCCTTTGTTGGGACTACTACAGATGTTGGATCGAGGTGATTTCTGCGTTGTCAGACTGTGATCATCGTTTCGAATCCATCCGTACGGTCAGATTTTTCATCTAAAACTCGTAAAGATGTCACATTATCCCCTGGCCATAGATAATGTAAAGATTACTATACCAATTATACAAATCATTCTAAATGCGATGTAATGAATGTTATGCATTATCCACAATGCTACATGCAATGTTAAGCTTAGGAACTATCATAAGTCAGCATTTTATCATGAATACATGCATATTTATCAGCTAGCGCCAACAAGGATTATACATCTCTGAATACAGGTTATTACTCCCGTAACCTTGGATAGCGTTAACATCTTCGTAGGATGAAGATGTCTGAGATACATATTCATCAAAGGAATATGCACTAGAATCATTATGGGGTACGTAACCCTAATTGTATGGTGCCAGATCTAGATTATTCACGGATTCCTGATATGCAGGATCCCGTGAAGATGGAGAAGATACATCCCAAGTGCGTAGATGTACTCGAGCAAGAGGGGCTCGGGATGTGAAAGAAGAGTAGGATGCAATTGAATTGCCAGGAAATCAAGGTCTAGCTTGAATCAATTTGTCAAGCTTCTTGTCGAGTAGATCCACCTTATCCAACTTCTTGGTGATAATGTTCATATCATCTCAGGCAAATTCAGCTTGAGCTTCATGGACACTAACTCGTTGCTGTCCAAGTCGCTAGAATTGGTTCATAGATGTGGCATTCATTGAGTTCTCTGCTAAGGACTCAAATAGTTCGAATACATTGTTATCATCCTTTGCGAGAAAATTCCCACCACTAGATGCATCGGCTAGGTACCGATGTGTGTCATCCTGCCCATGGTAAAAGACTTGTGCTAGGTGCCATCTAGGTACACCATGGTACGAGCATTTCCTGAGAAGGTCATGAAATCAATCCCAGGCATCATGCAATTTCTCCCCCGATCCTTGGGAGAAAATTGTAATTGCATGCCTCATCACATTTGTTCGACCAATCAGGAAGAGCTTTTAGAGGAATTCACAATGTAATTCCACCCAGGTTCCAATCGGCCTCCCGATGGCCTTGAACCAATAAGAAGCTTTATCCTTAAGAGAGAATGGAAAAAGCTTCATGAGAACAATACCTATATCAATATTTCTCGATCAAACTAATTCTATGATTCGACTCAGATCCTAAATGTGCTGGAAGGGATCCTCACTCGAGTTTCCATGAAAGTGACTCTGAATCATACGTATTATGTTTAGCTTCAGCTTGAATGCATCTCCACCTGCAGGAATCCAGATTTAAGGAGCCACAATCGTAGCCATCGGATCATAGAAGTCCCACAATTGTTCTCCACGTGGTGGATGCTGCATCCTATCCAGTGTGGTGAGAATCATGTCCATACTCTACTCATATCTCTGTTCTGATTCCTTGACACTAGCTTCCAGACAAGCCATTGGGTCTAGATTTTTGAGGCCTTAACCAAGTCTAGGACCAAGATCAGCCATCTCAACTAATCAAGAGGAAGATGAGGGTTGGGAAGAAGAGTCAGACGAAAGTCCCCTTCACCGCCTCAGGTTTGGCTCCCAAGGTCTTAAAGACCTTCTTTCTTGCATACACCAACAACAAGGGTTGGTGTAGCCAAGCCAAACAAGGCTAAGGTCTTGTTAATCAAAATGGTTCTTTAGAATCAAATGACCAAATATTTCATTTAGGTTTAAATTGTTAAAGAAAATTCATCGAGAAATCGATTGAAAATGATCCCTTCCTCTTAAGCTAACCTAGCCAGTCTGTTTATGAGGGGACTAAGAGGAAGGTTCTTCCTTCAACTTTCGCCTCTGGTTCCTTTATATCCCATAGACACGATCATTTGACACTACCCCACAGGCTTGGACACCAGGCTTGTCAAAAGAGGTTGAGACCATCCAGCAGTTAAAAGACGAATATAGGTTATTAAGATATTCTTTACGATTTTTTTTTAACCTCTTCTTCAATTTAGGTATGTGGTGAGTAATCCACAAGGTGACTCGACTCACTGACTAGTCACTGGACTCGATTGAATCCCGGCTAGTCCAATGTGGTCTCTAAATATGACCCTAAAGATTAAACCTAGGGTTCATGCAATTGACTAAGCAGATCACAGTTAGACTCAAAATACTCTCTATGATATAATTAGAATCCAAATGATGTAAAATTGGCAGGAAGATTCCTTTTTCAATAAAATTTTCAAAGAATATTTTTTCAGAATTTTTACTTTCTCAAATAAATATTGATGAGATTTAACTAACAAGGGGTCAGATCTAAGATTTTGACCCTGAGTTGGTTTTCTTTTTGAAACAGTATCAAATGTGATCCAAAAATTTGGAAAAAATATCAAAATGAAAGCTAACTTGATTATCTTTCAAACCCCATCATTTTTTAGTTAATCAAATTCGTGTGTTGTTCGGAATTGATTTTTGAAATTTAGAAAAATATGGATTTTAGACTATCTGACCCCATGCACTCCGCGAATTTTTAAAAATTCCAAAAATTGAATTTTTTCAATGGAATGGTGGTGTTGGAAAGAAAATTTGAAAATCTAGCACTGGCAAATGAATTTCAAAATTTTTGGACAACTAGAAATACTGCAAATGAATTTTCAAATACATATCAAATTTCTAGATGTGTTTCTAAAACTAGTACTAAGCAATTTTTTTTCAATCCTATTCTTTTTATGCAAAGCAAATCCTAACAACCTAACAAATAAAATCCTAATATATTTGTTTTTCAAATAACTCCTATCCTAATATGAAATCAAATCCTAATCTAAATTCCTACTGATGTGCACCTGATTATCTTCACCTGCACTCGATTCGTGCGTAGATCCATGTTTCATACTTGCACATCAAAGAAAATACACTAAATCAGATATTAAATCAAGAATCACCATGCCTCCCCTGCAACGGTGCCAATTTGCACTAACGTAAAATCGTGTTTTAAGATAATTAAGTTATAGTATAGCGCAAAAATGCGTCAAAACAAATAAAATATAACGAGATGGTAAGTCCCAGTCGAACTCAAGGAGGCGGTAGAATGACTTGATTGTAATATTGATTTAGAACTAACTAAAACTAGAACAATCAGATATATATATGAAGCACATTTGTTCAGATAATAATCAAGTTGCTCAGACAGAAGAATAATAAGAACTATATATATGGAGTTGGCACTAATGGAACCTGCTCTGGTGGAGGATGGGGCAGCAACTCAACCTTTGTCAGATGTAGTGGAAGAGAGGATCCTGCAAGAGATTTCAAATACTTCTAGGCAACCCCAATCCAAGTCAAATGCAATGGAAGGTTTGAAATTTGGAGTTGGGACAAATACCAAAGGAGGTGTGGGTAGATCTCCTTATAAATTTAGACAGAGAAGACTAACCACGACTGTGAAAATTGATGAAAACTCGGTGGTTCCTATTATGAAGATGGGCAGGGCCCAGGATGCAAATAGGGGGGATTCCCTTGGAGGACGATGAGAGTCCTCACATGGAACGTGATCGTTAACTTTCTCAACAAAGTTAATTAAGTTAATTGTGCTTAATTATGTGCAAAAGAAAGTAACTTAGGTCAACTTGAATTTATGTCGATTAAGTAGTATAGGGTCAAGTTAACCTAACATTTTAGAATTTATTTCTTTTAACTAGTTGAGTCCAGGTCGTTCGCTAGGAGGCATAACTTAATTAAAATTCACCATTAAATCTAAGCACTTATAGGAAGTATAAATAAATTTACTTTAGGAATATGAACTTTACTTAAGGATTTCTAATTAAAGGAATATGCAAAATTCCATAAAGAAACACATTTACACATATGATTTACTTTTACAAACAAGTAAACATGTTTATTTCTTTTAATTTCTTTTATTTACAAGAGATTAAGGCAAGAAAAAGTAATTCTAATGAAACTATACCTCATTACAACATTAAGCTCAAAAAGGAATTAATAAAATGCAAGAAATTAAACCACAATTTTTCTTCTTTGTCTTCAGCCTCTTTCTTTCTTCTCTTATTTTCTTTTACCTTTCTCTCTCTCTCTCTTTTTCTCTTTTTACTTTTCTTTCTTCTTTTTACTTTACTCTTATTTCTTCTCCTTAATCTTTCTCGAGCTCTTCTCTTACACATGTCTTCTTCTCTTTCTTTTCTTTCTTCTTACTCTTTGTTCTGCCTGTTATCTTTCTTTAGCTCTTGTGCCTATTCAACCTCTCTTTAATCCTTACAAGCTCTCCCCTTCTTCTCCTTCTCTTCCTTTACATCCTTGCTTCTTCACCTTCTCTTCCTTTGCAGCCCTTGTCTTCTGAACCTTTGCAGATCTTCTGAACCGAACCGGTTTGACCCTTCAAACCAAAAATTAGGTTTAAGGTTGGTGTCTTGGACCGGTCGGGGATACACAGCACCTCTCTCAGGGTGGGACCAGACCCTACTAGGTCCAAGCCTAGTTTTTATTTAGTTCGGTTTAATTCTGGTTCAGCATAGTCTCGAGTCCATCTGGCTTACGGCCTCCCAGGCCCACATGCACATGCCCTCACGGGCCCACACTTGCACGCCCACAGGCACACACACACCTGGGCACGCGCACCGCATGCACCCACACACACACACATATGCTCATACTCTTTCATGCACCCTGCGCTGATGACTAAAGGGCCTTAAACACAAATTACTTTTATTTATACCAAGGCGGCTGCTTCAATTCCACTGATGTGGGACTATGTTATCCCCTCCCAATCCAAACTTCACTTGATCATTCCAGTCAGTGTAGAGCTCCAATCCGAGCAAATGAAGGCTTGCTGGAAAGCTCTAAGGTTGATCTACATGATTGTAGTATCAATTTGATACTCAGGGAAGGTTTAGCTCTTCGATTTAAAGGGTGAAGGAACTTGGTTTGCTACGGCCATCTTGCCTGCAGAATGGAGTTTTGGCTCTAAGGTTCTACAAAAGGACATTTGACCTCCAGATGAGGTGTTGAATAGGTTCAGAGGGTGTTTCCACGGCTGTTGGTGAAGGTGAGAACCTCTGATAAGCTTCAGGAAAGTGCAGAAGCTAAAAAGCTTCTCTGAAGAGCTTCAGAACTTCAATTCAAGTTCTGATAGGTCCAACAGATGGCTAAAGACCTATTTAATCAAATCAAACACCCTCTAGAGGTTGTTAAGAAACTATCTGGATAGATTATCCACTTGAATCTCATCACAAACTCACTATCGTCAGTTTGGGTTCAAAAATAACCCAAACTGAACAAAAATCAATTTCTACCATAAAATTGATCAAAGCTCATCCAAATTGCATTTGAATCATTTACAAACATCCCAGAAATAGATTGGATTCCTCAATTCCTCTAATTGAATCCCAAGCACATGAATCAGACTTAAGGTTGACCATGAAGCCTCGAAACTTGACTTTCTAAATTTAATCATTTCATAGGAAATTAATGCCTTAGTTATCTTCTCTTTAACCTCAGAAACGAATTTAGGACCTCAGAAGGCTGATTCAGTTAAGATTCCTAGGCTTCCAGGTCTATCGCCTGAGGTTCTAGATGAGTTTGTTCGACAAAACAAACCAAGGTCTATCATAGAGATTGACACATTGGAATGGTCTCAGGGCAAGTTACTAATGCTTTTAGACCTTTTAAATGAGACTTAACCCTAACTATCAGTTGTCTCCAACTCTGTCGGAGTTGGAGAAGACAAAGATCTAACAGAAACTCCAGGCATTTAAACCTCAAATAAACTACTTCAGCATGATTAGTGACCTTCAAATCAGTGATCTAGAGCTTCACACTAAGTTTTATAGGCTGAAGAGCTCATTTGACTCATCAGAGCTTGCCGAAGCTCCAGTGAGTCCAAAAAAAGGATAAAATGTACAAATATCATGAAAATGTGCCATTGATGATCTAAAAAGCTTCCTGGAGTCACAAGGAACCTCAGAAACCCATTAATTCCTTCAATTATCCATTAAAGTGAAAATTATGCAATGAATTCGTAGTGAACAAATTTTGAATGTGATTAGGCTCAGAACATGTTTTCCTGCTCAATTGAGTGGAGAAAACAAGTCAAAAGGAAGTTGCGATGGATTATAGGTGGATAATTAATGATCTAAACTCTTCCTGAGCCACCATTAACAGCAAGCTCAGGAGATTAAATTAGATTAGGCATTTAAGTTATAGATGGTAATTACTTAAATTTAAGTGAGGATAGGGGCCCTTAAGTGATGGTTAGGTGATGGAGGGCCCTAGTGGAGGTGGAGTAAGCTCAACCACTTCTGCCATGGACAATGGAAGTAGTGGTGAAGGTGGAGGTGGTTTAGGCAAATAGATGATCAATTCAGTGATTAAAAGTGATAGAAATTTTCATGAAAGGTTAAAGAATGTGATTGATGATTTAAAAAGACAAGAGATTGCTCCTGACAAGCTCAACGAGCTCACCAAAGCTGAAGAAGATGAATGGAAATCTAGCATTACACCTATCTAATCTACCTAACTAACTATTCTAACTAATCTACTTACCTATCCTACTGTTACCTAGACGAAGGAGGTAGAAGATCTCCGTCGATGGTCCTTAATGGAGGAAGAAATCAGAGGATCAGGGAAGAAGTCCAGCAGGCGTATGTGGAGTGAAGTAGAGGAACTCTTAGTGTCAGCGCTGCGTTAGGAGACTTGGCTGACGTCGATGGAGATCCAGAGCGATCAAAGATGGATGGAGGAAGATGGAGGAAGCGGAGGAAAGTCGCCGGAGTTTGGAAAGAATAGCCTATCGGTTAGCTCAGTGAAGAAGAGGGAAGGGAGCTAACTTAGTGAAAATCGAGGGTGTGGAGGGGTATTTATTGGTGGCAACGGCTGAGAAGGAGAGTGTATCTGGACGGAGAAGAGGCTAGGAGTGGAGTAACCACCCGCATCTTCTCCGACGCTGGAGAGGTTATTCACAACCCTAAAATAGGATCGTAGCTTCATCCAGACCGATAGATGAAAAGGAGATGGTGAGCACAAGCTCCAGGAACTTGGAGAGGAAGGTATGACGTCGAATATGCGGTGATCAGAAGGTGGAAGCACCTCCTATCATCAGTCGTCGAGGAGGCTGAAGAAGGAAAGAAGAAGAAGAAGAAGTTTCAGGGACTTATTCGTAACGAAAGCTGAGGACCTAAGTGAAGAATCAGGACTCGATTGAAATAAAACATAAGGACTAAAATGTAAACTAAGGTTTTCAAGGTTTATTTTAATTTAAATCTTTTTCCACTTTTTATATATGATTATAAATAAGACAATTATTATATTTAGACCTTGAATTTACATTTTTGACCTTTTTAGCTTAATTTATTTAATTAAGTAATGTTACTTAAGTTATTACATACTTAGGTATAAATAATACTTAAGCTAGTTAACCACATTAATTAGATAAATTACTGATAATATTTCGAGTCTAATTATTAATTACATTATTAATAATATTATTTGGATAATAATATAGCATTTTTAACTTATTTTAAGGTCCTTTACTATTTATCCCTTATTTAATAATTAACCCATATATTTACATATTCCTACCTAATTAACTAGGAAGACTAGTTAATTAGGGGTAATTAGAGACCATGATGAGCTTCTCATCATATGCGTGGGTTGCACGACAAGAGTCGGAGGGCTTCCCTCTCAAGGTATCTGAGAGAGTGGGAGATTGATTGTGCCATAATTCAAGAAACAAACATTGAGAACGAAGAGGACAAGGCCTGGACTGACTTAAAGAATGCGAGGATGGTTGAATGTGTGTCTATCAATGCTCAAGGCAGATCAGGTGGGATTGCTCTATGGTGGAGAAAGACTTCTCTTCAGTTGCTGGAGGTGCATAAAGCTCGACATTTGGTGACATGTAAGTTCAAAAGATGTCAGGGGGAAGATGTGTATTTCATCACTGGTGTATATGGGCCATGTCTTATGTCGATGAGGTAGGAATTATGGGATGATTGGGTTGCAACTGCAGAACTTATACAAGGGGCTGCTTGGTTGGTGGGGGGGGGGGGGGGATTTTAACTGTGTGTTAATAGAAAGAGACAGGCCAAATGGTGTAGTGGATACTACATCCCTTGGATTTCAATTTTTAGTCCAAAGTTTGGGTTTAAGTGAATACCCATCTTCTGGTGTTGAGTTTACTTGGAGAAATGGTAGCGGCCTTATGTCAAAGATTGACAGATTTTTTGGAAATGCCAATCTCCTTGAAATGTACCATCTATCAATAGTTTCTGGGCTGGAACGCCCTTTTTCAGACCACACCCCCTGGTTTGGGATAGTGGGGAACAAATTCAGGCTGGCTCTTATTTCAAGTTTAAAAGGTCATGGATGCGTGAACCAGGTTTTGTTGAGATGATTGAGATGTGGTGGAGGGCCAAACGAGTGGAAGGATCAGCTACTGTCAAGTTTGCTTCTAAACTGGGGAACAAATTCAGGCTGGCTCTTATTTCAAATTTAAAAGGTCATGGATGCATGAACCAGGTTTTGTTGAGATGATTGAGACGTGGTGGAGGGCCAAATGAGTGGAAGGATCAGCTACTGTCAAGTTTGCTTCTAAACTGGCTGATTTACGCAAAATGCTTAAAGAATATGGGGTTGTGATATCTATGTTGAGACAACAAAGATGTTTGGAAGCTTTGGAGAAGATCAAGAGATTGGATATAAAAGAGGTAGCAGGACCTCTATCTGACCAAGAACTTGCTGATAGAAGAATGTGGCAAGGAGTGGTGGCGGAGGAAGATTTGAAATAGGAGATGGATTTGAGGGAGAGATCAAGACAACTTTGGCTGAAGGAGGGTGATGTCAACACTAAATATTTTCATCTCGTAGCCAGTTCTCGCAGAAGGACAAACATAATCTCTTTCATAGTCAAGAATGGTCAAAGAATCTCCTCTATGCAAGAGATTAGATTAGAAGCCATCAGATACTACAGGGATGCTTCGCGGGCTGCAGCTAGAGGCATGTGGACGATGATGGTGAGTGATGCACCTAAACTTTCTGAGGAACAAGTTTCCAGATTGATGGATGCCATAACTGAGAAAGAAACTATGAATGCCATACAAGAGCTAAACAATGAGGGCTCCCTTGGACCTGATGGCATCCAAGTCTTCTTTTATAAGGAATTATGGAGCTTAGTCGGCAATAAAGTGATGGAGGTCATCAAGGAATTTGAGAGAGGGAATTTGGGCTTTGATAAGATCAATCGGTCCTTTCTTTTTTTGCTATCGAAGGTCCAAGGAGCAGAGAGTTTCTCTGATTTCAGGCCTATTTCACTCTCAAACTCAATTTATTTGGTGGTGAGCAAAATACTGGAAAATAGGTTGAGGTCGATCTTGCAGAATCTAATTCATCCTGTCCAATTAGCATTCCTCTCTAATAGATCCTTGCAGGAATCGTTTATTATGGCTCAGGAGATGGTGTATGGGTGGCATGGAAGGAAATGTAAAGCTTTTATGTAGGAAGTCGATTTTCGAAAGGCTTATGACTCTATTTCATGGTCATATCTGATGAGAGGCTCATCATAGCTTCTAATTACCCCTAATTAACTAGCCTTCCAAGTTAATTAGCTAAGAATATGTAAATATATGGGTTAATTATAAAATAAGGGATAAAATATTAAAGGACCTTAAAATAAGTTTAAAATGCTATATTATCATCTAATTAATATTATTAATAATTTAATTAATAAATGGACTCAAAATATCATCAATAATTTACCTAATTAATGTGTTAACTAACTTAAGTATAACTTATACCTAAGCATGTAATAACTTAAGTAACTTTACTTAATTAAATAAATTAAGCTAAAAAGGTCAAAAATGTAAATGCAAGGTTTAAATATATTATTTGTCTAATTTATAATCATATATAAAAAGTTGAAAAAGATTTAAATTGAAATAAACCTTGAAAACCTTAGTTTACGGTTTAGTCCCTAAGTTTTATTTCAATCGAGTCCTTATTCTTCACTTAGGTCCTTAGCTTTCATTATAGACAGGTCCCTGTAAACATCTTCTTCTTCCTCTTCATTTCTTCTTCAGCCTCTTCGACGGTTGACGACAGGAAGTTTCCATACTCGCCGATCACTATCCATCCAACGTCCGCCCTTCCCTTCCAAGCTCCTGGAGCTTGTGCTCATCGTCCTCTTTTCATCCATCGATCTGGATGAAGCTCAAATCCTATTTAGGGCTTGAAGTTAACCACACCGACATCGGAGAAAACGCCGGTGGTTACTTCACTCCTAGACCTCTTTCCGTCCAGATTCACCCTCCTCCTCAACTGCCGCAACCTATAAATACCCCTCCACCTCTTCGATTTCAAGAGGTTAGCTCCCTTCCCTCTTCTCCCCACTGAGCTAGCAGATAGGTTATTTGCTCCAATTCCAGCGACCTTCCTCTGCTTCCTCCGTTCGGCTTCGCTTGCTCCTAATCTCCACCATCATCCACTGAGTCATCTGATGCAGTGCTGATGTCGAGCTTCACTTCTACAGTTCGCCTACAT
Organism: Thalassia testudinum; assembly: GCA_037157565.1. Classification (NCBI taxonomy): domain Eukaryota; kingdom Viridiplantae; phylum Streptophyta; class Magnoliopsida; order Alismatales; family Hydrocharitaceae; genus Thalassia; species Thalassia testudinum. The sequence continues at coordinate 65,221,751 of JAZHRO010000055.1, forward strand.
TCGCCGGACTTCTTCCTCCGCCTTCTGATTTCCTCCTCCATTAAGGACCTTTGACGGAGACTCCTCTGCCCCCTTCATCCAGGTAACAGTAGGTTAGGTAAGTAGTTTAATTAGAGTAGCTAATTAGGTAGGTTAGTGAGATTTAATGCTACTTTTCCTATCATCTTCCTCAGCTTCGGCGAGCTCTTTGAGCTCAACTGGAGCAATCTTTTATCTTTTAATTTCATCGATCATCTTCCTTAATCCTCCATGATCACTTCTAACACTTTAATTCTCTAATTTGAACACCTAATCACCTAATCCATCTCCACCTTCACCGGCTGCTTCCACTATCCATGGCGGAAGTAAACGAGGGAAATTCACCTCCACTGGGGCCCTCCATCACTTAATCATCATCTTAGGGCCCAATCCTCACTTTAATTTGACTTAAAATCACCTATATCTAAAATGCCTAAAATTCACTCAACCTCCTGAACTCGCTGTCAATGGCATCTCAGGAGGAGTTCCTTAACCTAATTGATCACCTGAACACTATCACTACACCTCATTGATTAGTTCTCTCTACTCAATTGAGTGAGAGAACTTGATCTAAGTTCCAGCGAACTCAAAGCACATTCTCTGTGAATTCATTTCTTACTTTTTTGTTTAATCATTAATTGAAGGAATTATTGAGTTCCTGAGGTTCCTTGTAACCTCAGGAGACTTTTCAGACTTTCAATGGCCTATTTTTATAGCTTTTACACACTTTTAGCTATTATCTGAACTCACCGGAGCTCCAGCGAGCTCCGATGAATCAAGATGTACTCTTCAACCTATGAAATTCCCTCAAAAGCTCCAGATCATTTATTTGAGGCTCACTGGTCATTCTACAATATTTTGTTTGAAGTTTTAAGACCTGGAGAAAGATTTAGACCTTTGTCTTCTCCAACTCCGATAGAGTTGGAGAAGTCTGTTCAATAGGGATAATCCTAATTTTAAAGGTTTAGAAGCACCAGATGGATGTCCTGAGATCAAATTTGAAGACCTTTCATTCCGTTAGGCCTCAGTTTGTTCTATCGAACAAACTACTTTTAGAGCCTAGGCAACAGACCTGAAACCCTAGGTTTATAGGTCAAAACTTCTTTCTGAGACCCTGAACATGTTCCTGAGATCAAATAGAGATGATTTGAAGTGTTAATTGCATCTGAGAATGCTTAAGGATGAAAGTCAAATGTCAAGGTTCAGTGGTCAAAATTAGGTCTGATCTGATGATTTAGGTTTCAATTCAAGAAATTAATGAGTTCAAATTACTTCTGGGATGATTTTAGATAGATTTAATTAAAGTTTTAGAAGAATCCAACTGTGCTCAGTTTGAGTTCATTTGAACCCGATACTGACTTCAGTGCCTTTTTTATGAATTTAAAATGCAAACACTGCCCAGATAGACTCTTAACAACCTTCAGAGGTTGTTGAATTAGATGCATCTGATGTTATGCTGTCTGTGAAGCTTTTCAGAGTTCAATTTGGAACTTTGAAGCTTCTACTTGAAGCTTTTAAGCTTCTTCGCCTTCTTGAAGCTTCTTAGCACCTCTTCCCTTCACCTTTAGGAGCGGAATCATCTTCTGAGATGATTCAGGACCTCATCTGAGGTCAAAAAGGATCACTGCAAGTCCTTAGACATGTATAACACTTCTGTATGCTTAATTAGCCATGAAAACCTCCAACTTTCACCCTTCAAATCGAAGGGTAGATTTTGTTTTTAGCATCAAATTGATGCTACAATCTTGTAGTACACCCTGAGAGCTTTCCAACGAGCCCTTGTTTGCTCGATTTGGAGCTCTGAGCTGGCCTATGCCTCCAGCCAAAGTTCGGCCTAGAGGGGACTAACTTAGTCCCACTTCGGTAGAGCGTGAGCGCGTGCCTTAGGATAAATGGAAAAAGTGCCTAGGGTTGTTCGGTCATCAGCATTGGGCACACAATGAGCATATGTGTGTGTGTGGGTGTGTGCGGTGCACATGCTCGGGTGTGTATGCGTCTGTGGCCGTGCGAGCATGGGCATGTGGGCCTGGGAGGCCGGAGACTGTGCATGATGAGAATTGAACCAGAAACAAACCTAATGCAAACTAGGCTTGGACACAGTAGGGTCTGGTCCTACCCTGAGAGGGGTGCTGTGTATCCCCGACCGGTTCAATCTACCAACCATAAAACCAAATTTTTGGTTCGATTCAAATTCGGTTCAAATACAGTTCAAGTGCATAGTTAAAGAGTTGAAAAGAAATGGAAAAGAAAGAGGATTGAGAGACTTAAGAGAAATGTGAAGAAGAGCTTAGAGGAAAGAGATTAAAGAAAAGATGAAATTAAAGAAGAGCTCAAAACAAAGAGGTAAAGAGAAAGGCAAAGAAAGAGAGAGAGAGAAAGAGAGAGAGAGAGAGAGAGAGAGAAGGTAAAAGAAGAAGAGAAGAACAATTGAGGCTGAAGATTAAAGAAGAAGGAAATGGAAATTAAAGAGTGTCAGATGTCTGATTTTGTAATATTTACTTAAATACAATTTCTTTTTGAGCTTAATTGATGTAATAAGGCACTTGTATTCATTTGAATTTATTTTTCTTGCCTTAATCTTTTGTAAATGAGATGAAATTAGTGGAATAAACATGTTTACTTGCTTTTAATAACAATTCACATGTGTAAATATATTTTTCTTTATGGAATTTTGCATCATATCATTTAATTGAATATCCTTTATGCAAGATTCATATTCTTAAAGTAATCTAATTATAATTCCAATTGATTAAGTAATTAGTAATTTATGCGTCGGATTTAATGGTGAATTAAATTAAGTTATGCCTCCCAGTAAACGACCTGAACTCAACCAGTTAAAAAAGAATTAAAATCTAAAATGTTAGGTTAGCTTGACCTTATACTACTCAATCGACATTAATTCAAGTTAACCTAAGTTACTTTCTCTTACACATAATTAAGCCTAATTAACTTAATTAACTGTGTTGAGAAAATAAACAAACATTTTAATGGCGTCGTTGCCGGGAGGTAATTGTAGATTATATTTGCCATTACTATTTTTGTTTATTTATTTTATTTTGTACTAATTAGTTTTATTTTGTTCTGTTTTCTATCTTCTTTTCAAGATTACCTCTACGAGTATTCTCAGGAGAGGAGGTGGGTTTTCTTTTTTCTATTCTATATTTTTCTAGCCATTATAAATATCATTGTGAGTATTTCTTAGTCTCTAGTGTAGTTTGTATTTTTTCATTTAGTTAGTTAAAAATTTTAAAAAATATAAAAATACGCATGCTTTCTGACTAGCAGTAACATGTTTGAGGCATACATTCATAGGAGTGCATATACCTGCTAGTTCTGTTGCGATCTGACTTAGGAAAAGTTTTCTACTGTTTTTCTCGCATCAGCGGGAAAACATGCAAAAATCTACGTAGATCCCTGTCTTGGAGATAATAAGCATGACCATATTTTTGTTGAAAATATTTTAAAAAGTGGTCACTTTACTTCTTTCTATCATATTTTTGAAAAAGCTTAAGTAAAAAGAGGATAATAAAATTTGTGACTTAAATCTGTTTGCAGAAGGCATGCGGGTTTTTTTTTCCACTATCGTCTGTTGCATGCTTTCACGCACATAGCGCGATCACTAGAGTCACACGAGTCTGAATTTTCTACCTCTCCTCTTTGCACCTCTTAGGGCTTTGATAGAAGATCAACAAGTCTATCTCACTACTAGAGCCCCAGGAAGCCTGTAGTGAGCGGTCTCGATCCTAGACCTTAGACCTTTAATCTTTAAGGATACGCACTTGCATAGATATGGGTTTAGGATGCGTATTTTGATACTGATATTATACTTGTTTGCATCCAAATTATTTTGCGTATTCTAGGACTATCTTCTTTTCTTTGAAAGAAGACAAAAACCCATTTTTTTCATGTTGTTTTGCGGGTCTTGTTTGCCGTTGTTTTAGTAGCATAAGTGTGCCTTTACACATATTTTTTGGTTTATGCATGGGAGGCAATCCCTGAAATTGCCTCTCGTATCTCCATTGACAGGTATACCTAGACCGATTGCACCTAAGCAACCAATTAATTTTTTGTCTAATTCAAATACTTTTTCTGCATTTGATCCTATGGACCAATTGCAGAACCAAAATCCCGTGAACCCTTCTTCTTCTGGTCAGGGGGAGATGCTGCCTTTTGATGTTCATGAGGCACTCCTGAACCAAAATCTTCAAATGCTCGAGCAGAACCGATAAATTAATTTGTTGACGGCTGCTCTCCATAATTTGCAAAATTTGCAAGCCCGTCCTCCACCTCAACCTGAGGCGGGTTTTGATATCCCTGATTTACCAATCCCCCATCCTAGGCCTCTACTCCGAGATTATTATAATCTATCTAATGCACAAGTAGAGCCTAATGTTAGGATTCCCATTGGGGAAAATGACCCAGAATTAAAGCCAAACATTATAGGTCTAATCCCACATTTCCATGGATTTGCATCCGAGGATCCATTTCAACATATTAAAGATCTTAAAAATCTATCTCAAACTCTTAGACCTCAAAATCAAAATAGGGAAATCCTACTAATGAAAATGTTCTCTTTTAGCCTTAAGGATAAAGCTACATATTGGTATAGAACTATTGCAAGACCAATCTCAACTTGGGCTGAACTCGAATCTGCATTTTTGAAGAAATTCTTCCCTATTGGTCGCACTAATGCTTTAAGTCGAGCTATCACGACTTTTACTCAAAACCAAGGAGAACCAATTCATGAAGCATGGGAACGCTTTCAGGAATCACAAAGGAAAAATGCCCACATCATGACATCCCTCATTGGCAACTAATGCACATCTTTTATTATGGATTGCAAGAGGGCATTCGCAATCTAGTCGATGCCTCTTGTGGAGGGAATTTTCTAAATCGCAACGCAAAATCAGCCCCAGAACTGTTTGAAGGGATGGCGGAAAACTCGATCAATAACGCATCTATGTCGCAATGCACGCGGGGCACTAATACAACACATCAAAATCCACATAAGGGCATTCATGAGATTAGAAATTCGTCCAGTTCCAAGGATTTAGAGATTATTGCAGAAAAACTAGACAAAGTTGACATCGTAGCAAAGCATCTCGACAAGGTCTGAAACACAATGAAAACTCTTACACCTCTATTTGCTACGCAAAATCCAGTGCATTTACCTATTTTGCAAATTCCCACGGGGAGGGAATTTGTAAATAATCTAGATTCTAGAGATCCATCTTCCTTGGGTTTTCTATCTACTCCTGCACCAACCCAAGGAGGGACCTTTATCCCACAATCTTTCCCACCTCTTTCCCTACTTCCTGTTTTTGTGGAAAACACGCCTTATCCTTCAGATTTAAATGCTATTCAAGGATATGCACCAAGATCAAACCCATATTCTAATTCCTATAATCCTGGATTTCTCTTGGTCTGACCATTCACAAAGACCTGCACATCCGACTCAGACCAGGCAAAACCCGCCTACATTGCCGTTTCAGCAACCTAACGCGAGGCCATTTTACGTGGGTTCGCAGAACTTTGCCGGGCCAAATAGAGATTCGCAGCTCAACCAAATTTTGTGAGCTATGACTAAGAGCCAGCAACAAAATGTTGAGGCTCTTGCTGAAGTCCAACGGCAATGTTCGGCAAAATTGGTTGATCTTAGGGGCCAAATCACGCAGTTAGCTGAATCTTGTCAGCTAGGGGCCCTTCCATCCCAGCCAATTCCAAACCCTAGGAATATCCAGCAGAGACCACACCCGGGAGTTCAAAATCCGAATCAGGGACATGTCCATTTCCTTAATCAATTACCCCTGAATCCAAATCTAAATCAAAATCCAAATCAGAATCCACCCTCTGCTAATCATGATTACGAGTATCTTAATCAACAACAATCATTTTTAAATCAAGGAAATCAACCTTTAATTTCTAATCCATCTTTCCAGCATCAACAAGCATCTTCTTCTTCATCAGCTTCCTCTTCACATGCAGGATTAACACTATTACGACCCACTGTGGAACTTCCATTAGGGATCCAGTTTATCCAAGGAACCTATCCCAAGACCCTAGTACATCTAAAATAACCCCTGTTTCTACACCTATAAGAGGAGCAGATCTGAGAAATACCTCAGTAGAACAGGAAATCCAAGTCCCATCTCCTGAAGCTTTGAAGAAGACTAGGAAACGAAAATAACCTGTTATATTAGATGAGGATTTAATTAAAATTTTTGAACAGGTACACATTAATATTCCACTCCTAGATGCTATCAAACACATTCTGACTTACGCGAGATTTCTTAAGGAGTTGTGTACTCCTAAGCGTAAGCCTAAGAAAGGAAACACTGTGGTACTTTCTAAGCATGTGAGCTCTATCATTTCAAGTACGCTTCCTTTGAAAAAGAAAGATCTAGGATCTCCATTTATTTCCTATATAATTGGGGACCAGTGTCTTGATAGAGTCCTCCTAGATTTAGGAGCATCTGTTAACCTCATTCCTTCATCTTTGGTAAAACATTTCCAAATAGAAAATCTTAAGTCTACCAATGTGACTTTACAATTAGCTGATAGATCTATTAAGTCATCTAAGGGAATGTTGGAGGATATAATTGTGAGAGTTCGGGACTTTTATTTCCCAGTGGATTTTATTGTACTTGATATGGAAGTACCCAAACACATTAGAGATACCCCAATTACTTTAGGGAGACCCTTTTTGGCCACTGCAAAGGCCAACATAGATTGTGAATCTGGAAAGATTGAGTTGAAATTTGGCGAGAAGACAATTAAATTGGATATATTTAGAGCTTCTAGAGGATTGGATTGAAATTGGATTGAGGAAATTAGATCTATTTCAGCTTTTTAGGAAGACCTTAGTTCCTTAGAACTAGAGAACACATCTTTTGATATCTTATACCCTCAAAACGAAAACCCATTATCAGGATCTATACTCGATCCTGATAATGAACCTCACAACTCATTTAATTCACTCTTTGCAGTCAAAAATCCCTCCCCAAATCCTATTGTTGATTCTACTCCTGCATTAGAATTGAAACCATTGCCTGATAATCTTAAATATGTTTATCTAGAATCTGATCAAACATATCCTATAATCATTAACTCTCACCTTTCTGAATCACAAGAATCAAAATTGATCAAGGTTTTACGAGATCACAAGAAGGCAATTGGGTGGACTTTACATGATCTCACCGGGATTAGCCCTAATTTTTGTACTTATCGCATCTATATTGAAGATGGTGCACGACCTTCAAGAGAAGCTCAAAGACGTCTAAATCCGAATTTAAAGGTCATAAAGAAAGAAATAATCAAGTGGCTAGATGCTGACATTATTTACCCTATATCTGATAGCCCTTGGGTGAGTCCAATTCAAGTGGTACCTAAAAAGGTAGGACTCACCATAATTAAGACTGAATCTAGAGAAACCATTCCCACACGAATTGCGAATTCTTGGCAGGTTTGTATTGACTATCGCAAGTTTAACACAGTTACAAGGAAGGATAACTTTCCTTTGCCATTCATTTATTAGATTCTTGAGAGATTAGTTAGTAATAGGTTCTTCTGCTTTTTGGATGGTTACTCTGGATATAATCAAGTAACAATTTATCCCGAAGATCAAGAGAAAATGACTTTCACCTACCCCTTCAGAACCTTTGCTTTCCAAAGAATGCCATTTGGGCTTTGCAATGCAACCGCAACTTTTCAGCGTTGCATGTTAGCCATTTTTACTGAAATGGTGGGTGAGAATATATGGAGGTTTTTATGGATGATTTTTCAGTCTTCAGGGAAACATTTGATATCTGTCTGGATAATTTGTCAAAGATTCTCAAGAGATGTATAGAAGTGAATCTTGTCCTCAATTGGGAGAAGAGCCATTTTATGATTCCTGAGAGCATTGTACTTGGCCACCTTGTGTCTGAGCAAGGTATCCAAGTAGATCAAGCTAAGATCAATCAAATTGCAAATCTTCCAATTCCTGACTCGATCAAAGACATTAGATCATTTCTCAGGCATGTAGGATTTTAGAGAAGATTTATACTTGAATTTTCAAAAATTGCCTGACCACTCACAAACCTCCTCATTTTAAACATTGAGAGACAGAGTTACATAGGCTCCGATCTTGCAACCACCTAATTGGGATTTACCATTTGAGATCATGTGTGATACATCAGATTATGCAATAGGAGCTGTTTTGGGATAGAAAATTGAGAAGAATCTGGTAGTAATTTACTATGCTAGTAAAACTTTGAATGAGGCACAAAGGAATTACACAGTTACGGAAAAGGAATTACTAGCAATAGTATTTGGATTAGAAAAATTCAAATCTTATATACTCGGATCTCAAATCATTGTGTATTCTGATCACTCAGCTATTCGACACCTATCCAAAAAGGACACGAAACCTAGGTTGATTAGATAGATCTTGCTTTTGCAAGAATTTGACCTAGAAATTCGTGATAAGGTAGGATGACAGAATGTTGTTGCTGACCACCTTTCCCGCCTTCCTTTTGATACTATTGAATCATCTCCTCCAAAACTAAACACTTTCCTGATGAACATCTTTTGACTATATCCTCAAATCGTCCTTGGTACGCAGATATTGTTAACTATTTGGTTACACATCAATTCCCGCCAGACTGGGACGGGAATCGCAAATCATGACTCAAATCAAAAGCCAAATACTATTTCTGGGAAGATCCGTATCTTTTCCGACTCTGTAATGATCAAATCATCAGGCGTTGTGTTACTTCTTCTGAGATTTATTCTATCCTTTCGTTTTGTCATGACCAGGCTTGTGGTGGTCATTTTTCTAGTCGAAAGACCGCTGCAAAAGTTCTACAATGTGGGTTTTATTGGCCCACTTTATTTGCAGATTCACAGACATATTGTAAATCATGTAGTCGCTGCCAAACTCTTGGTAGAATGTCCCGAAAAGACGTGATGCCTTTGAATCCGATTGTTGTCTGTGAAATCTTTGATATTGGAGCATAGACTGTATGGCTTCGTTTCCATCTTCTTTTGGTTTCGAATATATTTTACTTACTACTGGTTATGTTTCTCGTTGGATTGAAGCCATACTCACACGTACAAATGATCATTGAGTTGTCATTCCTTTTACTTAGAGTCATATTATCGCTCGTTTTCGGGTACCTCGTGCTATCATTTCTGACAGCGGTTCCCATTTTAATAATGCCCAGTTTAGAAATTTACTTAGAAAATATGGGGTTACACATTGTATTTCTACAACTTATCATCCCCAAACCAATGGGCAAACTGAGGTCTCTAATCAAGAGATCAAAAAGATCCTTCAAATGATAATTTGACCTGATAGAAAGGATTGATCTTCCCATTTAGATGAGGCTTTGAGGGCTTATAGGACTGCCCACAAAACACCAATAGGCATGTCACCATACAGACTTGTTTACGGGAAACCTTGTCATCTTCCCGTAGAAATTGAACACAAGGCCTATTGGGCAATTAAAGCCTGTAATTTAGACCTCGCGAAGGCTGATGATAATCGTAGGTTGCAGCTTAGTGAACTTGAGGAATTGCGTCACGATAGACACATTTCCCACAAATCTTTTACACCTGGTCAGAAGGTGTTGCTTTTTTATGCCCGTTTGAAGCTCTTCCCTGGGAAACTTAGGTCTAAATGGCAAGGACCATTTATTGTTGTTAGAGTCTTCAACAATGGAGCTATCGAAATCACCGAACCCAACAAGGATCAACCCTTCAAAGTTAATGGTCAATGTTTAAAACCTTTCTTGGAATCACATGCTTTGAGTCTTGTTGGAGATTGTTACACGCTCCATTAGGGTTTGTCATCTTTCCATCCACACCTTGTATATAACTGTTTCCTGTTTTCTACACTTTCCTCTTCCTATACACTTGAATCTGTATCTAATTTTTCACTTCATTCTACACTGATTACCTTCACTAGTTCGACTGTCTACTCTAACCTTTGGTTAGAATAGAAATCGTCCACACAGAGATCTTTGATCTCTTCTATCCGATTCCTTCCGTCACCCTACACTAAGTGAAGTGTAATATCTTTTTCACCCTTCTTACAATGACATTGTAAAATCTTGTCTTAGGGGGGTGTGAAGTGGAATTTTCACTTCAAGTGTATTTGTAGAGAAAATATAAAAAAAAAACACATAAAAATTAAATATCCACGAAATTTTAAAAAATGGAAATATCAAAAATTTTAAAAAATTTAAAAAAATAAAAAATACCATAAAAATTAAAAAAAAAATGAAAATTTCATAAATTGGAAAATTTTATAAAACATAAAAATAAAAATATACAAATATAAAAATTTGAAAATTGTAAAATTATAAAAATAATAAAGAAAAGAAGAAGATATAAAAAATATTTATACTTATTTATATTAGTAATTAAGAGCTTAACTTTTCTATTAGGTCAAAACCAAAAATAAAAATAAAAATATATATTGTAAAAAATATTTTATAAGAGCTTTAAATCCTTATTTAGATTTTTACTTATAACATTTTTCAGAACACACTTTTGTTTGCAAAATTTTAAACAGGTTTTTATTTAAGTTAGAATCTTTAAACCTTAAGGATTTGTTTTTCTATTCTTTACCCTGAAATAAAGTAACTAAGGTGTATTAAGTTTAAAACTTAAGTTTTGGAATTAAATTATAACTTTTTAATCAATTAGACTAAGTAATCCTTTTACTTTTTGAATATTTGTTTTTATCATCATGTTAAGTAAAAAGGCCAGATATTCAGAGTTAATTAAGTAAAGAGTTGGTAGAATCTTAGTCTTTAAGTCTATCAGGCTATAGTTAGCTTAATCAACTAAGGGAATTCGGCTAGACATGAGGCTATAGTTAGCTTAATCCATTTGGAAACTGTTGGATTTGATGCGAAAGAAATTCTTTTGGAGAGGTGCGCGACATGAGGGTAAGTTCATGCAACCACTGAAATGGGCGCATTTGTGTCACCACAAGGAAGAAGGTGGACTGGGGATTAAAGCACTTAAAGAGTTTAATGAAGCCTTATTGATTAAATGGGCTATCAAAATTCTAAATGGGGAGGAAAGGTTATGGACTGAACTTTTTAATGATGGCTATGGCTGCTCCAATAGTGCTCTGAACAGATTATACCCCTCCAAACCCTCCCCATTTTGGCAATCTGTCACTCAAGCTATCAGAGATAGTTGGCACTTATTGCAGCCTGTTCTGGGAGGTGGCAGGCACTTCAGTTTCTGGAAAGAACAGTGGACGACATTGGGCGCCCTACAGGAGGTTTATCCAAGGGTCTACTCAGCTTCTACTGATAAGGATGGGGTGGGAAATAACTTTTGGTCTGAATCTGGCAGATGTTGGCAGCTGGCTGAATCGGAGGCATGCAGGGAGGGGACCAAATTATGGGAAGAATAGCAGCGCCTGATTTCAAACCTGCAAACCAGCTATCCAAGACCCAGTGTGGAGGATACTTATGCATGGGATGGCATCTATACGACTCAACGAGCCTATGGAAAAATTAGGAGTTCCAACAGTGGTATGGGAGGTGATTATATTGATAAGAAACTATGGCTGTTGAAGGTCCCTCTCAAGGTACAAATATTTCTCTAGTTATGTAGAAGGGATGGTCTGATAACTGGAGACCTTAAGCACAGGAGGATGGGGACAGCTCTGCATGACTGCCATCTCTGTGGGATGCACACTGACAGTTTGAATCATTTGTTTTCCTCTTGTTTGGTCACTGACACGATTTGGAGAAAAACGTGCAACGAGCCTCTTCCATCATGGGAATCTTTATGGCATGGTTTTGGGATAACTGGGAAGCCACATTTACGCATGGCAGTGACTCTCTGGTGCGTGTGGAGAGTGAGGATTGAGAGACTATTTCAGGAGAGACCAGTTTGCTGTGTACAAATAGTAAATGAGTGTTAGTCCCTCATACATAGATGGGGATCTAATTTGTAGATCTCTCTATATTTCTTATTATTAATAAACTGCTCTCCCGGATTGCTATCGTAGTATGATAGCTTTCCTTTCAATTTCAAAAAAAAAAGAATAACAAGAACTAGAAGAATCACTAGAAAAACTACTATAACTACTAGAAATAAAACAACGATCTATCTACTAGAATAAGGGCACCAAGGGTGGTCCTTGGTGGCCTTTGGAGAGATTGGGGAGAGCAGAAGCGGTGCACCAAGGGTGGCCTTGGTGGTTGTCAGAGGAAGAGGGAGCAGGAGATGCTTGGAGATGTCCAAAGGGAGAGATGGAGGAAGAGCTACCTTCAAATGGTAGCTCTAGGGTCCTTTTTATAGAAAAGATGAGACGAAAAGCAGGTATTTGGGCCCCCAACTCGTGCAACAATCAATCAAATCTGTCGATCAGGAGATCAACGAATCACATCACACCTTCAAAAAGCCTCCCACGTGCCTTCAATGCGTGCACCACCTCTAATTGAGCCACGTGGTGCTCTCACTGCCCTCTGATCTCAACTACGTGGCTGAGAGCCTACACCTTGCTACCACCTCTGTTGAAACTGCACATGCACGCACATTTAATTCCAGTCGTCTGATCTAATGATCGGTGGCTTAAACGCACACTTGAGACTGCCTTTGAGTGCTCGCATGTAGCGGGGCATCCAACTAAGCATCATCGCATGCGTATGCCTACCACCTAATCAAACGCCTCTCCGTGCGCCATGCAACTTGATGGTAACACCATCATCCACCGTAACTAGCTTGAATTAGTTGAAATCAAGAGATAAATTCTCCTAAATGAGCACTATAGGACAATAATTCCACTCATATCCCTTTTGAGGAGAGAGCAATAAAATAGGGATAATCTGTTGTTTTAACATCACGCAATGAATGTAGAGTAACCACGAGATCACCCAGGAGTTAATTAAAGGTAAATTGAGCATTACAGACCAAGAAGTGGATCCACACTTACAGAAACAGGGTGTCATGCATATTGAGAATTGAATCAATATATAAAACCCTAATTCTCAACCCCACTTAAATTGAAGAGGTTATGGTTAGGATAAAAATCATCTAAACATCCTAAAATTCATATAAAACTATTCTGAGATTTGGTACCTTTCATTTGACCATCTGAACCTATTTTGACCTAGAATAGAGTCTCAGACGGGATTTTACCCTAATTTAGGCTTATGTGCAATTTACCAAGTCAAACATGGTCAAAATTCAAATCCAAGTTCACCATTAGATTCTGTGGGTTCAAATTAGGTTAAGAACAAAATTTGGGCCCAATCAGAGTCCATCTTGACCTAGTTTGCACTTCAGTCCCTAAAACCTCTATTTCCTACACTCAGACCCCTAACTTTCAAAATTCCTTGCAAATAGGGCCCTAGGTTTCTCATCTTCTTCATGTTTAGGTCCTTTCTTCCATTGATGTGTCAATCAACCTACACAACCCTTTGACCAAGCCTAAAACCCCATCAAACCTACACCAAATCCCATCAAATTTGGTGGGATTGATGTTCACACTCTAGGGAATCATTTACTGTGATTGCAAGTACTCTTCCGAGGTGGGCCAAAGTGGTTAGATCGGAGAAAAGTGCGGATGAAGGTTTTGTAAATTTATCCCCACCACCCCCACCCACTAGTTCATTTCACCACACTAATAACTCAAACCCAAATCAACTTAGGTGCTTTTTATAAACCCTAGGATAGATTTGGTTGTTTGTTTGCCACCTCCACTCATCTCACCCCTGCATGCATAACCAAAAAAAAAAAAACTCTTCTCTTGTGGGATTTTCTGAAAGCTACACACTTAACACCCACAACTTCCCACCCTAAGGCGCATAATCACATCGATTCTACCACTTAATCGGGATCTGACCTGTGAACCCGGTACACCTAATTCAACACACAAATAAGTGAGTAGAAATATGAATAAGTCAAACATTCTTGTGTGCCTTAACTAAGTGGTGCAATAGGCCAATTGATTGAACTGTTTGGGCCGCACCACTTAAGATAAAAGTGATTCATCAAGTAGCTTGCCACTTAGGGTTGATTCTTAGGGCTGAACCAGGCACTCCACATTATTTTTTTATTTTTAAAGGAACATATCTACACCCATGCTTTCAAAACTAGGAGTGTTCTCCTAAACTTGATTGAATATACCTAAGAGTAAACCCTAAAAGCTACTAAATAAAGTTAAACCCTAAAAGACACATCAACAAATAACCTTATTTGCAAACCCTGGTTGTGCACGCACACACATTTTAACTGATCATTAAGGGCACAACCCATCTAAAGGGCCCATCACATTCCAAGAGCACGATCATCCCAAGCCTAATTAAAACTGAGTAGATGTTGGCCTTAAAGATTGATTCGCTCTTCGGGGCTCAGACTGAGATTTTTTTCGATTAATCTGCTTCTGCTGGTCCATCGGATGTCTAGCTAGAAGAGTAGCATCAAACTACTGCGGCTAGGGCATACACTAGGAATTGGAGGCGCAAGCCAAAGGAAGAACCTTCTCCCTAGTCCCTCCTTCTAACTGGTTGGATTGATCGGATAAAACTAGACTAAATTGTTTATAATCTCAAGACGGGTTCTGGGAGTCTGTAGTCTTTAGGCTACCCACATAAGGACAGGGTTGATTGATTGTACTGTGATGTAAACACATTTACACTACCTAAGATGTCTATTTATGCATGTTCTTAAGCATAGGATTGCATTTCATGACATAAATATTACATAACATGCATCATCTTGCATTTAGAGTAGTTTGAATAAAATGGAGGCTAATTGTCTCTTTTTATGTGCTTGGACAGGGTAAACATTTTATCGGGGCCTCGGATCGAAGATCCAACCGTATGGATGTGATCAGGGCGACAATTGGAGTTCAACGACTCCAAGATTACCCTAATCAGGCATCCGTAGCATCAGATAGAGACTGGGAAACCCTAGAAGATCAAGGGCCAGGATGGTGTAAATCCACACTTCAAATGACAAATCCGACTGCACGGATGAATTCGAATCGACGATTACAGTCCAACAACGCAAAAATCGAGTCAATCCGACATCCGTGGCACCATTTACAACATCCAGAAGATGGACAGCCAAGATAGCACCATGTGGCGCCATCTCGGCTGCCCAAACGGCCGCACACAATATCTGAAGTCCCCGCACCCGCTCCCTCTCCGCCGTTGGATCTCGATCCAACGGCTGTGGACAGCCGCGCCTAAAAGCGCCCTCTCGACCATCCGCGCCTCGTAGCCCAACGGTCGAAGGCGCTATCGCGAGCTGAGGACGCGCGTTCAAGCCACAGTGAGGAGGCGAAGGGCGCGGGCGAGCAAGCGCGGGCATGCGTCAGATCTTGATCGGACGGTCGTTTACGCTCAATAGCGACGATGCCCTATTGCACGCCCGCGCCTCACGCAGCATCGTACGTGCTGGGGTGGGCGCGCAGCGAGCGGGTCAGGCGCGTCTCAAGCCGGACGGCTGAGATTTGATGAACATGGGCATATGCGTTGAGCGCGGGCAGCTGAGGAGGCATGCGTGGGTGGCAGGCACTACGCCCACGTTGGGGCTTTAGTGACGATTTTATCCGTCACTAAAGACCCCTCATTTATTGTTTTAAAGATGTAATGACCAATTTGCCCCCACTCCTTGCAACTATAAAAGGAGACCCCCTCCATACGAAATTCTCATCCCTTCCTTCTCTTCTCTACCTCTCCAAAGCTCAAGAGAAGCTTGTCCCACACCCGGGATGCTCCTTGCGAGATAAAGTCCAAATTTTCATCCTCCTTCGGAAGTGGATCCCACGACAACGACTGCGTGCTGCTCTGTTCCCGTTCTTCTGCTTCGTCCTCCTTCGTCTTGCTCCATCGTCCTTCGTCCAGGCGTTGTCTCGTCCGGCTCGTCCTCCAAGCAATCGTCGAGGAGGATAACTTCTCTCTCCCATTCTTCTTTACAGCTTTTCTAGTGTAGAATTTTCCTGCTTTATAGTGTAGCTGATTTCCCACTTTCTAGTGTAACTTTTATTTAGTTTGATTGTATAAATAGTTTGAAATATTGAATGCATGTTCTCTCTCTCTCTCTTTTAGTCTGATAGCTCCATTGTAATTATATCGCCTCGCTTTTCAAAAATTCTAAAAAAAAATATAATTACGAATATAGATCAATGTAGCCTCCCTGTGTTCGACCCGGAATTATTTTCGGCATAAATTTTATTTGTTGAACATGAATTCTTCGCTTTCAAGCTACAACGACAGGTTTTCCAAAACCAAACACATTAGTGTAGCAATTCGAGCATTCAACATTTTGGCGCCGTTACTAGGGAGGCAACGCTCTTTGATTTCTCTTCACGTTTTGTAACTTACAAATCATTTGCCTCACTTCTCTCCTTTCTTATTGTGTTTGCAGGTACTCTTTCGAGACAAGCAACAGCGGTAGATCGAAGAAAAATGCTGTGGAAAGTTCTGTGAGTTATCCCCCATCCATTAGATTTCATTCCACAACATAATAATTCAAACATCAATCAACCTAGATGTTTTTATAAACTCTAAGGTTAGATTGTTTGTTGTTTGACACCCATACTCACCCCAACCCCCACATTAAAAAAGAAAAATTAAAAAAAAATCTCACAGAGGTACACAACCTCATCTGATTTTTAAACTCAACCGGTAAACCGATCTTTGGAGCCGGTACACACATTCAAACACATAATTGAGTAGAAATCAGATTAGGTAATCATTTGTGTGCCTAATTAAGTGATGCATCAGGCCAATTGTTTGAGTTGATTGGGCCACACCACTTCAAATAAAATCAACTCATTAAGTAGCTGCCAATTAGGTTCGACTCTTAGGGATTTACCAGGCACTTCACATTCTTTTTAAGCTTCAAAGGAAAACATTTTCACCCGTGCTTTCAAAACCTGGTGTGCCAATGAAACTTGTTTGAAAACACCTAAAGTTGAATCCTAAAAGCTACTAAGCAAGATTTGAACCTTAAAATTCACCACATCAAAAATAATCTTGCTTGAAAACCATTGGTTGTGCACGCACACACAAATCAATCAATCATTAAGGGCACAACCCATTTAAAGGGCCCATCACATTCCAAAGCACATTCAAACCTAGCCCTAAATAAAACAAAGTAGACGTTGGCCTTAAGGATTGGACTCGCTCTTCAGAACCCAGAACGAGATTATTTTCGATTAGTCTGTTTCTACTGTTCAATCTAATGTCTAGCTAGGGGAGCAGAATCAAACAATCGCGGCTGGGGGGTACACTAGGAACCGGAGGTGCAAGCCGAAGGAAGAACCTTCTCCCCAGTCCCTCCTTCTAACTGGTTGGATTAAACAGACAAAAGTAGATCAAATCGTTCCTTTATCTCAAGATGGGTTTTGAGAGTTTGTAGGTCTGTAGGCTAACCCACTTAAGGTCAGGTTTGATTGTTTGTATTGCAGGGCGCCTTTCTTCCTCCCGTGTCTCATGAATCCTTCCACATATTTCACGCATTCCCACTCTTTCCCTCCTGTTGTGAATTATCCTCAACATGACGATTATCCCAACTCGTACTGTAATCGACCATTAGTTAGTTGGGATAATTCGGATTGGGGATACAGCTCCGGACCTCCGTGTTTAGGGTTTAACCTTGAACACTTTGATTCTGATTTATATCCTTCTCAGAGCTACATCGATTATAGATCATCTTCCTTTCATGAACAACCTAATACGATCTACAATCAAGAAGGATACACCGACCTTTACCCATCCTCTGATTTCACTGCCTTTACGTCATCACCATCTTTTGAACAATTTGAAATGACCTATTATCAGGAAGGGTATAACGAATCTCAATTCGTTAATTCCTCTACATTGATGTCAAACACGCCCAACCCTGAACCAACTCATTTGGTTCAGGTTAACCAGGCTCAAGATAAGGTTCTGGCTAACTTGAGGAATATCATTTAATCTTTAGAAGTTCAGCCAACGCCTTGCATTGAGAGATTGGAGCCCCTGATTGAAATGATTGATGATTTAAACAAATCTTTGTTGGATTGGCTCCAGGATGTTAAGGATAAGAACCCTGGTGAGTTTCTACTTGGGAAATTAGCGAAATTGAGGATGAGATTCGTGGTTGCTTTAATTCAATCATGGGGTGATTCCCAGGATGAACCCTCTTCAGGAAAGCCAATGACAGAACCCGCTCGGCACCTGTTGGGGGGACACGTGTTATGAGGCTGACCAGATTGAATTAAAGCAACTAATTAAGGATGATCTGATTTCTTCACCTAAGATCCCTAAGCCGGGTTACGAGGAAACGTATGTCTCCTTGGAACAGAAAGTGACAAATGATTTTGGGACATACATTGATACGGATCCTGATTTCTTTGATGGTGAAGATTCAAGTTGCGAAGTCTCACGCGAGTTTTCTGAACACGATTTCTATGAGATGATTGGGCCTAAGGAATCTGATAGATCATTTGATAGCCCAATAACTGAGGAAACTGATCTTATTAGGGCACACATTATGGATCCAGAATCGCATTTTCTGGAGGAATCAATTCAATGCCCTGATTATCAGTTACACCCCGTTGAGCTTATCGATAATTTTGTTTCTGAGATAATTAGACCCAAGTCAATTCTGATTCTGCCACATCATTTAGACTTGGAGATTTTAGACGGGGTGATTACTATACAAGAGGTCCTAGAATTTGATATGCTGAATGAGGAGGATAGGAGCTGGGAAGTTCTGATTTGGGAAGTTAATTTTGGAGGAAATGGAAGAGTGAGTCGAAGGGTTCCTTTTAAGATGAAACCATCAAATCAGAACCCTTACAACATTTGTTTCGAGGATGTCAAACTCAAGCACACATTCAACGATTATCATTTTGAGCTTCAATTCTCTATAACCCGACTTTTTGGTCTTGGGTTGCATCCTCATAAATCACAGGCCCGACCCCGCTTGCATTCTGATTTTAGGTTTTGGGTAATTTTTATCCAGAACCTAAGATATTCTCGATTATGGGGGATGGGTCTGCACCACAATCTGGTCCACATCTGTGGACCTCTGTTGATAGGTCAGAGGATTCTTCTGTTTATTCTGATTTTGACCTGCACTTGTGAATTCTTCATTTCTTTTCTTTGTATAGTGTGCCTAGCTGAAGGCACTAAACTCAGCACATATATAATTCTTTTTAGTTTTCATCTCGGAGCGGACTTGACATTCACGCAATTCAGGTGCTTTCTACGCTTTTCCACTCTGTTTTATGTTTTTTTAATACAATGAGGACATTGCATTAGATAGGCATGGGGGGGTGGATATTCATCTCTGAATTCATTCGTCAGCTCCGTAGATTTATTTTATTTTCTTTTATTAAAAAAAATTCAGAATTAGGAAAGAGAATTTGGGTTTAAGAAAATTTTCAATCTTAGGAAATACTACATTATGATTTGAACACAAAGACCCTTCAGGTCTTTGGATTTAATCAGCTCATGTATCCACTAAAATGTGGATTTGTTTTTCGAGTTCTCGCCAACCTGAATTTTATTTTAATTGGAGTAAATAAGTTTGGGTGATAAGTACATGACTTATCAACCCGCCCTCTGGTTTGAGGGAATTTTGAGTTTCTAGCATCTACACACTATCTTGTCACTGACTTGTTGTTCGTCGATTTTAACAAAAATTGGGTAGCTAATGAACCTTTTGGGGTGATATGGCAGGCAAGTTATCGTGGGTTACAGCCCATAGGTAGGTTGTCTAGAGCCCAGTCACTAGACCTTTCTCTTTTTTCCTGCCTTTAGGTAAATCTTAGACCAGGGAAGCCACCTACTTAAAAAAGAAAAGAAAAAAAAAATTAAAAAGAAAAGGAGAAAAGAAAAAAAAAGAAATAAGCCACACTTCACCGCACGAGTATGGCTGGCAAGTTGTCTGTGGTAACAGCTCATCGACCGGTTGTCCAGAACCCAGCTCAATAAATGCACTAAAAATTCCCAAAACACTTAGGAAGAAGCAGAGAAGTAGAATAAACCGGGGAGATATACACTGGATTCACCCTTGTGTTGACCTCGTAAAAAAAATAAAATTAGGGAGAAAGCTACCGGCTGTAAAGATACACCTTTAGGTAGAATTCTTTTTAGGTCACCTAGAGGCGTAGAAATTCGAAGTCCGTTTTAATTGCCGGTCAACAAGTCTATCACAATCACAATAAGATGCTTAAAACTTAGGGTTCTCATCAAATCTTGGGTGAGTTGAATGATCGTAGAAAGCCACTCTTAAACCCTAAAATTTGAAAATCCAAAAAAATTAGAAAAAAAAGAAAAGAAAAAGAGAAAAAGAAATTTTTATTTGAATAAGGCAAGGGCTTGAGGCGGTCTGCATTTTGGCTGATATTCGGGCGCTGTTGTGTCTTTGAAAGTTCAGTTCCTAAGTACACAATTTCTTAATGATTGAAAATAATTCAGGCCCAAATAATCGAACCTAATTCTTTCATAAATAGCATATAGTTTTTGCTAGGGACTAGCAAAAGATAGGCATGGGGGTATGATGTAAACACATTTACACTACTTAAGATGTCTATTTATGCATGTTCTTAAGCATAGGATTGCATTTCATGATATAAATATTGCATAACATGCATCATCTTGCATTTAGAGTAGTTTGAATAAAATGGAGGTTAATTATCTCCTTTTATGTGCTTGGATAGGGCAAACATTTTATCGGGGCCTCGGATCGAAGATCCATCCATATGGATGTGATCAGGGCGACAATTGGAGTTCAACGACTCCAAGATCGCCCTAATCAGGCATCCGTAGCATCAGATAGCAACTGGGGAACCCTAGAAGATTAAGGGCCAGGATGGTGTAAATCCACACTTCAAATGACAAATCCGACTGCACGGATGAATTCGGATCAACGATCGCAGCCCAACGACGCAAAAATCGAGTCAATCCGACATCTGTGGCACCATTTACAACGTCCAGAAGATGGACGGCCAAGATGGCACCACGTGGTGCCATCTCGACCGCCCAAACGGCCGCATACAATATCTGAAGTCCCCGCACCTACTCCCTCTCCGCTGTTGGATCTCGATCCAACGGCTGTGGACAGCCGCGCCTAAAAGCGTCCGCTCGACCATCCGCGAATCGTAGCCCAGCAGTCGAAGGCGCTATCGCGAGCTGAGGATGCACGTTCGAGCCGCAGCAAGGAGGCGAAGGGCGCGGGCGAGCGGGCGTGGGCATGCATCGGATCTTGATCGGACAGTCGTCTGCGCTCAATAGCTATGACGCCCTATTGCACACCCGCGCCTCACACGGCATCGTACGTGCTGGGGCGGGCGCGCAGCGAGCGGGTCAGGCGCGTCTCAAGCCGTCCGATCTCGCAATCGGATGGCTGAGATTTGATGAACGTGGGCGTATGCGTTGAGCACGGGCAGCTGAGGAGGCGCGCGTGGGTGGCAGGCACTACACCCATGTTGGGGCTTTAGTAACGGTTTTATCCGTCACTAAAGACCCCTCATTTATTGTTTTAAAGATGTAATGACCAATTTGCCCCCACTCCTTGCAACTATAAAAGGAGACCCCCTCCATACGAAATTCTCATCCCTTCCTTCTCTTCTCTACCTCTCCAAAGCTCAAGAGAAGCTTGTCCCACACCCGGGATGCTCCTCGCGAGATAAAGTCCAAATTTTCATCCTCCTTCGGAAGTGGATCCCACGACGACGACTGCGTGCTGCTCTGTTCCCGTTCTTCTGCTTCGTCCTCCTTCGTCTTGCTCCATCGTCCTTCGTCCAGGCGTCGTCTCGTCCGGCTCGTCCTCCAAGCAATCGTCGAGGCGGATAACTTCTCTCTCCTATTCTTCTTTACAGCTTTTCTAGTGTAGAATTTTCCTGCTTTATAGTGTAGCTGATTTCCCGCTTTCTAGTGTAACTTTTATTTAGTTTGATTGTATAAACAGTTTGAAATATTGAATGCATGTTCTCTCTCTCTCTCTTTTAGTCTGATAGCTCCATTGTAATTATATCGCCTCTCTTTTCAAAAATTCTAAAAAAAAATATAATTGCGAATATAGATCAACGTAGCCTCCCTGTATTCGACTCGGAATTCTTTTCAGTATAAATTTTATTTGTTGAACACGAATTCTTCGCTTTCAAGCTACAACAACAGGTTTTCCAAAACCAAACATGTTAGCGTAGCAATTCGAGCGTTCAACATACTGCAAGGCACCTTTCTCTCTTCTGATTTCCCTCCTTACTTCACCATGTATCCTTCCACTTCTTACACGCATTTCCTATCCTATCCTCCTACCACCACTTATCCCCAAGATGATTACTATTCCGACTTGACTTGTAATTACCCATCCACTAGCCAGGATGACTTTGATTGGGGATACGAATCTGGACCTCAGTGTCCAGGGTCTAACCCTGGACAACAAGACTATAATTACTATCCTTCCCAGAGCTACAATGATTATAGATCACCACCCTTTGATGATCAACCTAACCAAATCGACAACCATGAAGAATAGCTGATTATAACACTTACCCTCCCCAGAATTATGCTGAATATAGGTCACCACCATTCTTTGAACAACCCGAGATGACATACTATCAGGGAGGAACCCGAGAACCTTAATATCTTGACTCCCCTAGTATGAACCCAAACCCACCCAACCCTGAATCGAACCAGTTGGTTCAGGTGAACCAGATCCAAGACAAGGTGTTGGGTAACTTGAGAAGCACCATACAATCTTTAGAAGCCCAGCCAACACCATGCACTGAAGCATTGGAGCCTATGATAAAAATGATCGATGAGCTAAATAGCTCTTTATTGGATTTGCTCCAAAGTGTTAGGGATAGGGACCTAAGTGAGTTTCTTCTTGGGAAATTGTCGAGGTTGAGGATGAAATTTGTGGTTGCTCTAGTCAAATCTTGGGATGATCCTCAAGATGAACCCTCTTCAGGAGAGCCAATGTCTGAACCCGCTCAGGCTCATATCGGGGGGGATACATATTCTGAGATTGGAGATGACCAGGTTGGTCTAGAGAAACCCTTTGAGGATGAACCGAGTTTCTCACCCGAGATCCCCAAGCCAGGGAGCAAGGAAAAATATGTCTCTTTGAACCAGAAAATGACAATTGATTTTGAGACATATATAAATGAGGATCATGGATTCTTTGATTCTGAGGGTAAGGAATCTCTTAGTGAAGTCTCACTTGAGCTTAAGGAAGATGATTTTAGTGAGACGAATGGGCTCGAGGAGCATGACAAACCATTTGATAGCCCAGTCATTGAAGATTTTGATTCAGTTGGGGCTAACGTGGAGGATTTGAATCCTCATTTACTTGATGATTCAATCAGTGACCCCATTCCTCATCTGCACCCTGAAAGGCCGACTTCTGATATCGTTGTGCCCAAGTCAATCTTGATTCAGCTACGATTTCTGGACTTAGGAGAATCACATGAGGTGAATGATATGCTAGAGGTCCCAAAGCCTGAGCCCTTGATGTTGGAAGATAGAATTGTTGAAATAGACATTTGGGAGGCTAATTCTGAGGGTACTTTGATTTTGGATTTAAGGGTACCTATTGACCTGAAACCACCTACTTTCTACCAAGACCCTTACGATATCTTTCACGTGCAACCCAAGCTTGAAATAAATGACTATTTTTCTGAGCTAGATGTTAAGTGGACAACCTCACGTATTGAACCACTCGACAATTTGGTCTTGGGTTGCACACCACTAAATCGCAGGCCTGACCCCGCAAACACAACAACCTTAGATTCTGGGTGATTTTCTTCTAGAACCTAAGAACCACTCGACCCTAGGGCATAGGTCTACACCATAATTTGGTCCATATCTGTGGAATCTTCTACAGATGGGTGATTTGACGTTGTAGGATCAAAGTAGTGGAAAACCACTTAACAAAATAATTAAAATAAAAATTAAACTACTCGCAGAAGAGTGGGTCGTGTCCATAGAGAGGCAATGATGCAATAAAATCATGAATATTTTTTCTCGTGTTCATTCAATCAAGTGCAAAATCCATAGTCAAATCTGACATGAAATGCAACGAAAAAAAGATGCATAATAACTCGAAAATGTAAGGGTAGATGTGCAATTTTTCCTCACTAAAATATTCAATAAATATGTGATGAATCTATGTAATTTCCAATTGACATGCATTACAAAAAAGTTGTGCACATCTTAATCCAAAACCAATGTTAAAAGATGTGAATCACAAAAGCCACACAATTTTAAGAAAGCTTGAGTATGAAGTCATAATTTCACCTAATATATCACATATTAAAATAAAAATGAGACTTTGGCAATGGCATTGAAATGTAATAACTAATTGCTAGTTTCCTATAGCAAAACAGGGGAGAACTCTCCTTGGCGTGCACGAGAAGAGGAAGGATCAGCTGGAGGCGTGGTCGCGCAAGAAGGTCATCAGTGGTGAGGGCTATGCGTGGAGGTCATGGTGTAGTCGTTGGTGGTCGGTGGCGGCCCGCCGAAGGAGATGAAGCAGCGGCGACAGTGGCTGTTATTGCTACTCTTACGTGCGCTACGGCTGGAGGTGGAGGCACGCGGGTGCTGCGGGCAGCATGGGCTAAGGCGCAGACGCATGTAGGGAGGTGCACGCGGGCTGAAGTGGCTGCAGAAAGGCGTGCGGGCATGGTTTGATGGCGCCGACTGCAGGTGCTGCAGGGAGGCACGTGGAAGGGTTGAAGCAGGGGTGCTGGGGTGTGCTGAAGGCACTGCTGGAGGGTGCTCTGCAGACGCAAAGGTGTGCGGGCGTGCTTGCTGCTACGAGCGGGAGGCGCTGAGGAATGCGAGCTGTGCATGAGCGAAGGTGGCGGAAGTGTAGGGGCACTGGAGGTTCTGGTGAAGGAGAGGAGGCATGGGCGTTGGCTAAGGTGAGGGCGTTGGGGTGAGAGCGCGCGGTGCGCAGGTGGCTAGTGAGGGCGCTGGAGCTGCTGGTGATGAAGTGAGGGCATGCAGTGGTGCAGGTGCTGGTGCGTGAGCAGATTGGAGATGAAGGCGTGCAGGGGTAGGCATGTGCGCTAGAGGTGGATGCGCTGGAGGTGGGATGCGCAGAGGCTGGCGTGAGTTGCTGGCTGAGGTGAGGAGGAGTTGCAGAGACTCTTGGCGGTGTGGGTTGTCACCCCACACACCCACGGTGTTGGAGTCGTACTACCGCAGTGGGAGGCCAGTGGTATGGAATGGAAGAAGAGCAAGGTCATCTAAGCACAGTGAGGAACAAAGGGGTGGTGGCCTGCCCTTGCATGGTCGTCTCCTCCTCCCTTTGTAGTTGAATTTGAACTCCAAAGAGGCGAGCTCAGATGCTCTTCATGGCCAATGAATGCTTGGAGCTGTGCGTGAACGGTTGCGCAAGGAGAAGAAGCAGTCGTTACCTATGGAGGAAGAAAATAACAACAAATATTATGGTTATTTATGCATTAACCCTTAACTTCTATGTTAAATTAAAACAATGTAAGTAATTCACCTAATTGATTAGCTAATCAAATGCATACAATTCTAAGTTAATTCTAAATGCATGCAATGAATGAATTATGCAATTAAGCTAAAAATATGAATTAATTTATTTACATCCTAATGTATGCTATCTAAATGTTAAAATTAACTTAATGTGTCGACATTTAAATAATTAAATAGCCCACAAATATGGGCTAATCAAATACCCCCATGCCTAATTTTTTGCTAGTCCCTAGCAAATCCAAGCAAAACCTAGCACTCCAAGTAGACTAGCCAACCAAACGGTCTTCCTTTAGAAACATGTTAAGTTCAGACTTTAGACCTAAGGTTCCCAAGTAGTTGCTAAGTTATAGACTAGGTCGGCTAAAGATGAGTTGCAAGTACAAGTTTCCCTGATTTCTGACTCTACCCTAAGGTTTATTGATCCCTGAGATTAAAGCATCCGTGCATGTGCATTGGTCTGAGTTATTTGAGGTTGGTATGATTGCCAAACTAGAAAGGAAAAGGGATTTTTTTTTAATTAATATATATTTTTTTTTGTTTGATTCCTCTAAGTCTAACCTCGGATCAGCTATCAACACGGTCTGTGTCGAATTCATTGTCCCCATTACCATACCTCGAAAGGTGCCTGGCTTTTGATACTTCGAGATAGCACCGCCCATAGCGACCCCAAGAACTCCTGGCAATCGACACTTCGAGATAGTATTGCCCATGGATTTCTTAAGCGAATTCAGGCCTGTGGCAATCGGCACTTCGAGATAGGGCCGCCCATGGTACCTGAACCGCACAATGCGCTTACATGCCCCCAGTAGGATAGATATCCTAAGAGACAAGCGTCGAGGAGGTAAATGTTATCATCACATCCTCAAGGTGAGTATATACTCCACCTCTCCTGTGGCGGGAACTCTTCCAATCAAATTGTGTTTTCAAGCCTCTCCTAAGTCAAAACTAAGAGAACCAAATTTCTTTTAAGAAAGGAATTAAGGTGATCACTTACTTACACAATACCAAGTGTGTGAAATTTGGATGCTTGGGTTACAAGGACCCGTAAATCAAAAGGTAGAAAAAGACACCAGGTACTACCCCACCTTTTAACTCAATCACTAACTTTCCTTCCTCAACCTCTTGAGGAATGGTCTGCAACTTAACTCCTACTTAAGTTTTTAAGTCCACAAAGGACCCTAAAGGTCTAAAGCTAGTAGCTCACTTAGCTTCTAAAGTTCGACCCTAGAACCAACTTAGTCTCACCTAGAGTTCTGATTTGCTTAAGAATCCAAGACCTAGCCAGTTAAGCTCAAAAATTTTTTATATATTTTTTTTTCTTTTTTTAAAATGTAATATGCATGAATGAATGCAAAATGTAGACATGCTATAAATAAAATGCCTCAGGTCCTCTCCCCCATGCTTGGTTCAAACAATGTCCTCATTGGAAACAAAAATAGTTAAAGAAGATATTACCTGAGGCGGAGAATGGTAGGAGTTAAGGCTCCTCAAGAGTGACCTCGTCAACCAGATGGCCATCCAAAGTAATGTATGGTTTTAACTGTTGACCGTTGATGATAAAGGGAGTTGCTGAAGAGGAAGGGCTTTTAATCTCCACAGCTCCATGCGGAAACACTTTAGTGATTATGTAAGGCCCATCCCAACGAGATTTTAACTTCCCAGGAAAAAGCTTAAGTCTGGAATTGAAAAGCCAGACTTGTTGGATGGGCTCAAAGGTCTTTCGAAGTATATACTTATCATGCAAGACCTTAGTTCTTTCTTTATAAGCTTGAGAGGTGTCATAAGCATCATTCCTTAGCTCCTCAAGCTCACTTAATTCTAGAAGTCGTGCCTTACCCGCCTTCTCTAAATCCATGTTAACACTTCGAATAACCCAAAGTGCCCTATGTTCCAACTCAACAGGTAAATGGCATGCTTTCCCATATACAATTTCTAAAGGGAGAAAAGTACCTAAAGGGGTCTTATAGGCCATTCGATACACCCACAAAGCATCATCGAGCTTTTGGGACCAGTCTTTCCTATCAAGTCTAACAGTCTTTTCTAAAATATTTTTTATCTCACTATTCGACACTTCAACCTGGCCACTCATCTGAGGATGGTAAGGGGTAGCGACCTTGTGAGTCACTCCCAGACTCCTGATTAGCTGATTGAAGTGGTGGTTTCGGAAATGAAGTCCCTCATCACTTATAATGGTCTTGGGGTAGCCAAAACGAGATATGATATTGGCCTTCACAAATTTCAAAACCACAGAGTGGTCATTTATGCACGTAGGAATGGCCTCTATCCATTTAGAGACATAATCAACTGCCACCAAGATATATTCATAACCATGGGACGAAGGAAAGGGGCCCATAAAGTCAATTCCCCACACATCAAAAATTTCAACAGATTGAATAGGGTGTTGAGGCATTTCATTCCTCTTCCCAATCGTTCCAGTCTGTTGACATCTAATACAGGCCTTAACAAAATTATGAGAATCCTTAAATAACGAAGGCCACCAAAAATCGGACTGGAGAACCTTAAAAGCAGTTTTCTTAGCACCAAAGTGTCCTCCACAATGAAGTTCATGGCAAAAACTCAGCACACTTTGTTGTTCCTCTTCAGGTACACAACGTCTCAATACTTGGTCTTGTCCAATTCTAAATAATTCAGGCTCTTCCCAATGAAAATATCTTGTTTGGGAAATGAATCTCTTTCTTTTCTGCTCATTCCAAGAGCCAAGAGTTTGTCTAGTGACCCAGTAATTTACAGTATCAGCATACCAAGGTAAAGTTGGTGTTACCACCATCAGAGTTTCATCAGGAAATGTCTTGCGGATGTCTCCAGAAAGAGAGTCATTAAGTGGAAGGCAAGACAGGTGGTCAGCCACAACATTTTCTACTCCTTTCTTTTCATGTATCTCCAAGTCAAATTCTTGAAGGAGTAGGATCCACCTAATCAGACGTGGCTTAGAATCTTTCTTAGCAATGAGATGTTTCACTGCCGCATGATCAGTGAAAATAACCACCTTAGACCCAAGCAGATAAGACCTAAACTTCTCCAGAGCAAAAACTACAGCAAGTAATTCTTTTTCAGTGACGGTGTAGTTTTGCTGAGGTTCGGTTAAAGTCTTGCTGGCATAATGCAACACATGAGGTCTTCCCACAACCCTTTGTCCAAGGACTGCTCCCACTACATAATCTGAAGCATCGCACATCAACTCAAATGGGAGTGTCCAATCAAGAGCTTGGAGAATAGGCATAGAGATCAAGGCCTCCTTCAGAGTTTGAAAAGCCTCGGCACACTTTGAATCAAAATTGAAGGAAGATTCCTTCGCCAACAAGTCACAAAGTGGCCTAGAAATTTTACTAAAATTTTTAATAAAGCGCCTAGAAAAGCCAGCATGGCCCAGAAAGGATCTAATCTGTTTGACATTCGTGGGCAATGGGAGTTTGGAGATAGAATCAATCTTGGCTTTATCTACTTCCAAACCTCGCTTAGACACAACATGCCCAAGTACAATTCCTTTCTGTACCATGAAATGACTTTTCTCCCACCTGAGGACTAAACCAATCTCCTTACATCGCTTCAACACATTCTCCAGAAGCAGGAGACACTGGTCGAAAGACGAGCCATAAATGGAGAAGTCATCCATAAACACTTCAACACACTCGTCAATCATGTCCGAAAAAATAGACATCATACACCGTTGGAAGGTTGCAGGGGCATTACATAATCCAAATGACATATGCCTGAATGCAAAAGTACCGTAAGGACTCGTGAATGTCGTCTTCTCCTGGTCATCAGGGAAGACTGCAACCTGGTTGTACCCAGAATATCCATCGAGAAAGCAATAGTACTTATTCCCTACAAATTTCTTGAGAATTTGATCAATAAAAGGCAAGGGAAAGTGATCCTTCTGGGTAGCGGTGTTCAGCCTACAGTAATCAATACAAACACTCCATCCAGTTGAGGGTCTAGTGACAACTTGTTCACCTTGGTCGTTGAATTCCATAGTAAAGCCTGCTTTGGCACCACATGAATAGGACTTACCCATTTACTATCTGCAATGGGATATATGATCCCAGAGTCCAACCACTTCAAGATTTCCTTTTTAACGACCTCCCTCATATTAGGGTTCAAAAGTCTCTGCATGTCCCTAAATGGCTTGATAGAATCATCAGTATAAATGTGGTGCATGCAGAGTGTCTAGTCTATACCCTTAATGTTAGCAATGCTCCAAGCAATAGCTTCCTTGTGCCTATACAAGCATGCAATTAGGGCTCCCTCATATGCCTCAGATAGCACAGCCAAAATGATAACGGGGAGCGTATCATTGGCACCTAGGAAGACGTACTTGAGAGTGTCAGGGAGGGGTTTCAACTCAAGGTCGGGGGCTTGTATGGTTGAGGGTTTCATAATAGATGTCCCCATCTCAGGTAGCAGATCTACCTTAGGCAGAGATGATGGGGGAAGAGACTCAGTAGAAACACCCAGCAACTCCTCAAGTTCAAGTATATCCCCTTCACATTCCTCCAAGAGATGGGAATGCTCATTTAGCATGACATGCTAAAGGGGGTCAACACATAACATTGCAAGGGTTGCCTCTTCAATCAGGTCATCTATCACCTCAACTTGAGAACAATCCACAAGTCCGACTTGTTTGTAAGCATTAAACACATTAAGCTGGATTTTCCTGTTCCTAAAGCCCATTTTCAATGCCCCAGTATTGCAATTGATTGAAGCATGCGAAGTTGCAAGGAAGGGGCGGCCCAAAATGATGGAGGGTATTGTTGGCTTATTGGTAGGGTCAGTGTCCAAAACTAAGAAGTCAACGGGAAAGAAGAAATCCTCCACTCTTATGAGGACATCTTCCAAAATTCCCCACGGTGTCTTAAGTGCTTGACCTGCAACTTGAAGGATTACAGGGCTAGGCTTCAGATAGCCTCCCCCAAGTTGTTCATACACGTAGCTCAAAAGGATGTTCACCCCCACACCCAGATCAAGTAGAGCCTCATCAATCTGTAAGTCACCAATAACCACTGAGATGTATGGGGCTCCTGGGTCCTTAAGTTTCGCTGGTGTGCCATGTTGAACAATTGAGCTAACAGAATCAGGCAGGATAACTTTTGATTGGACCTGTTTCCTAGATTGTCGCTTTTTCGTGCACAGGTCCTTTAAGAAGTGGGCATAAGACGGAATCTGCCTAATAGCTTCAAGCAAAGGTAGGTCAATCTACACTTGCTTGAAAGTTTCCATGATCTCATCAGTCTTATCTTTGGCTTTAGATGAGCCAGCAGAAGTCTACCCAGAGGTGGATAAGCACTCTGGAAAGGGCACTCTCGATCTCTGGGTGGAAGGGTTGTCATGTCGAGTAAGGGGTGGAACAGGGGTAACTTCTTCCGGTGGGGCAATTTCAAGCAGAGAAGATTTGGGCAAGTATTTTCCGGTGGGGGTGAAAGTCAGGGTGGATGGTTTTTTAGGGGGTGAGACTATAGGAGCATCGGGTTTGGAATTTTCTTTCCCACTCCTCAGAATAGTCACCACCTGAGCATGCTCCCTAAAGATAATCCATTTTCCTTTAGGATTCTCCTCAGTAGCATTGGGGAGCTTCCCAGTTTCCCTCTGTCTAACGGCCTCAACAAGGTGTCCTATTTGCGATTTCATCTCATGTATAGCCTTGTCATGAGATTGGATGATGCCACTTTGACTTTCTTGCATAGTTTTCAACATTGACTTCAATTCATCTATCTCAGAGGTCTTAGGTTGGGCAAAGGTCTGAGGTTGGTTCATTTGATGGTTTTGAAGGATTGTGGTTTATAATTCCCTGAATTTGAGACATTTTCGTGTCTCCATGAAAAGTTTAGGTGGTTCCTCCATCCCTCATTATAAGTGTTGGAAAAAGGGTCATTACGAGGTCTAGGATGGAACCCTTGAGCGGCATTCAGATCCGCTTGTACAAGCTCAGGGAATTGGGAGGCCAAGTGGCAATCCACAGTGGACTTGAGCATTCAGAAGCTTGGGATGTGGAGGTGTTAGATACAAATGGACTCGGGTTCGACATAAGCCTTTCCATGTTTTGATTCAATAATTGAATCTGATAGGCTAAATTCTGGGTGTCCCTTGCCTCATTCGCCTCCAACTTTCTTTGCATGAGAGCGGGTTTTCTATCCATGTAGGCAAAATTTAAGTGAATAGAATTCTCACTCAAAGTATCAAAAAGGTTCCAAGCTTTTCATCCTTAGTCTTAGATAGAAAGGTTCCTGCACAGGCACCATCCACAGTTTGCCTATGCGAATCATTAAGTCTGGTATAGAACCTTTCAACCAGTTGCCACTTAGGCACCTGGTGATGTGGGAAAAGTCTCAGCAAGTCATTAAAGCACTCCCACGCATCATGGAAAGCTTCCCCATCCTTTTGAACAAAACTCATAATTTCCCTCCTAAAGTGATTGGTTTTGCTCATGGGGAAGTACTTCTTCAAAAACTCCTTCTTCAAGCCATCCCAAGTGTTAATATCATCAAGGGTGTGATACCAATACTTGGCTTTGTCCTTAAGGGAGAAGGGAAAGAGGGTCTGCATTTGAGCATCATCAGTAACGCCCTGCAGCTTCACTATGGAACAGACCTCGGTGAATTCCTCTATATGCCTGTAAGGGTCTTCCCTAGCAGTACCATAAAAGGAGGGTAGCAAGGATATGGTACTGCTTTTGATCTCATAAGGATTGTCCCCTCCAGGTCTACGTAGTGCAGGGCCAGCTTGATTGGTTGGAATGAAATATTCCTTAAGGCTCCTTTGACCGTCCATTTCTACCCTTGGAAGGTTTCTTTTTAAGATTCTTTCAGGTTCAGGACAAACACAAGTTGTCTCCTAAGAGAACGCCTACCAAGCATGCACTACAAACACAATTCAAAAGGACTTGTTCAGTCTTTACAAATTTAGGCTTTTGACTTTAGTTCAAATTGTAGGTGACAAAGCAAGTTGCCCAATCAATTACGCGCCTATTGTCAACCTTCAAAATGCCTAAAAAGACCTAGTTGGAACTTAGGTGTTTTTCCCTAAATCTCAAATGGTAGAGCAAATCCAAAGATGGAAGATCGAGGGATGCAAGTAGGCCTAAGCCTTCCTTTAAAGCTGTGCTTTCGCGGTGCTTCTCAACTACCCCCAAAAATCCGTGACAGGGTATCCCCTTCTTTGGATTTACAAAACCTTTGATCTCAAGTTCCGAACACTTCAGAATCCAACGGTAGGAGGGCTCTTGTCCTAGTCATTCTAAGACTTAGGAGTGTCTAAATGCGTGCCGTGGTGCAAAATATATAAGTGTGCATACACCACAAAAAGATTTTGAATTTTGAATCACACGCCACGTTTGAAAATCAAGTCCTTGATTCTTAAATGTCCCTCCTTTAATTAGTCCTTTTTCAAGAATATATGTGACCACTTGTTAGATCGCTTCAAGACAAATTATGTGGTCTAAAAATTAATTCAAATGCATTGCATGATAGGTAGAAATGTGAAGTTAGAAATGCATACCTGATTCTAGCATTCTTCATGCAATATGCAAGATAGGAAATTAGATCTAGATGCTGCTCATTCAGTCCTAAATGATTCGACCTAAGGGCAGGCAGCTTCTAGTAGGTAGCTCATGTTTTCTTTTTTTTTTAGTTTTTTTTTTTTAGCTACTTATGCACAAGCAAATTAATGGTAAACAATCCACAAAAAAAATTAAAAACCTAAATCTAAAGAAAAGGGAACAGGCTCCCAAAAATCAGCCCCAATTACTACAAGGGTGAGAAAACAAAATTAAAACTTATGACACGGAGAATCTCCTATGGAGGAGGGATCCAGGTCTCCTTCATCTTCCCTGCATGTAAGCATCGCTCAAGGTCGACGTCTTCTCCCAGATGTGCCTGTCACCTCTCTCAATTTCCTCACTCAAATTCCTCGCACAGAAAAAATAATAAATGGTCAGATCACTATGCAATGAGAAATAATCAGAAATAAAATCAAGTGAAACTATTGCATATGTTGCCTCCCCGGCAACGGTGCCATTTGATAGGACGATTTTTGCTTTCGAATAATGTATTAAGATGATTTGTCGTTGTAGGATCAAAGTGGTGGAAAATCGCTTAACAAAATAATTAAAATAAAAATTAAACCACTCGCAGAAGAACGGGTCGTGTCCATAGGGAAGCAATGATGCAATAAAATCATGAATATTTTTTTCTCGTATTCGTTCAATCAAGTGCAAAATCCATAGTCAAATCTGACATGAAATGCGACAAAAAGAAGATGCACAATAACTCGAAAATGTAAGGGGTAGATGTGTAATTTTTCCTCACTGAAATATTCAATAAATATGTGATGAATCTATGTAATTTCCAATTGACATGCATTAAAGAAAATTTATTCACATCTTAATCCAAAACCAATGTCAAAAGATGTGAATCACAAAAGCCACGTAATTTTAAGAAAGCTTGAGTATGAAATCGCAATTTCACCCAATATATCACATATTAAAATAAAAATGTGACTTTGGCAATGGCATTGAAATGTAATAACTAATTGCAAGTTTCCTGTAGCAAAACAGGGGAGAACTCTCCTTGGCGTACGTGAGAAGAGGAAGGATTGGCTGAAGGCATGGTCGCGCAAGAAGGTCGTCAGTGGTGAGGGCTGCACATGGAGGTTGTGGCGTGGTCGTTGGTGGTCGATGGTGGCTCGCCGGAGGAGATGAAGAGACAGCGACAGTGGCTGTTATTGCTGCTCTTGCGCACGCTACGGTTGGAGGTGGAGGCGCGCGGATGCTACGGGCAGCAGGGGCGGAGGTGCAGAGGCACGCAGGGAGGTGCGGCATGCTGAAGTGGCTGCAGGAAGGCGTGCGAGAGTGGTCTGATGGCGCCGGATGCAAGCGCTGTAGGGAGGTGTGTGGAAGGGCTGAAGCAAGGGCATTGGGGTGTCCTAAAGGCGCTGCTGGAGGGTGCTCTGCAGACGCAAAGGCGCGCGGGCATGTTGGCTACTGCGGACGGGAGGTGCTGAGGAACGCGCATAGTGTGCGAGCGGAGGTGATGGAAGTGTAGGGGCGCTGGAGGTTCTAGTGAAGGCAAGGAGGCGCGGGTGTTGGCTGAGTTGAGGGCTCTTGGGTGAGAGAGCACGGTGCGCAGGTGGCTGGTGAGGGCACTGGTGCTGCTGGTGATGAAGTGAGGGCATGCGGTGGTGTAGGTGCGTGAGCGGATTGGAGATGAAGGTGCACAGGGGTAGGCGTGTGCGCTAGAGGTGGGTGCACTGGAGGTGGGATGCGCAAAGGCTGGCGTGAGTTGTTGGCTGAGGTGAGGAGTTGCAGAGACTCTTGGCAGTGTGGGCTGTCACCCCACACGCCCACGGTGTTGGAGTCATACTACCGCGGTGGGAGGCCGGTGGTATGGAATGGAAGAAGAGCAAGGTCCTCTAAGCACAATGAGGAACAAAGGGGTGGTGGCCTGCCCTTGCATGGTCATCTCCTCCTCCCTTTGTAGTTGAATTTGAAATCCAAAGAGGCAGGCTTAGATCCTCTTCATGGCCAATGAATGCTTGGAGCTGTGCGTGAACGGTTGCACAAGGAGAAGAAGCAACCGTTACCTGTGGAGGAAGAAAATAACAATAAATATTATGGTTATTTATGCATAAACCCTTAACTTCTATGTTAAATTAAAACAATGTAAGTAATTCACCTAATTGATTAACTAATCAAATGTATGCAATTCTAAGTTAATTCTAAATGCATGCAATGAATGAATTATGCAATTAAGCTGAAAGTATGAATTAATTTATTTGCATCCTAATGTATGCTATCTAAATGTTAAAAATAACTTAATGTGTAGACATTTAAATACTTAAATAGCCCACAAATATGGGCTAATCAACGGGTTTCAGGATCAACCTTTTGATTTTGATTCTAACCCACACTTGTGAATTCCCAACTTCTTCTTTGTATGTATATTATGCCTAGCTAAAGGCATTAAACTTAGCGCTTGTGTATACTCCCTTCTCTCTATGAAGCTGACCGGGTTGTCATGAAATTCAAGTGATATTCTGTTTACTCTGTCCTTTTCATGTCTTTGTTTTTACAATGAGGACATTGCATCATTTAGGCATGGGGGGTAGATAATCAATTCCTGAAATCATTATGTTAACTCCGTAGAATTTCTTTTAGTTTCTTATAAAATTAAAAAAAAAATTGAACATTTGAAAAAGATATATAAAGAAGAATTAAGAGAAGAAAACTTAGGCATTTGAAAGTTATTAACTTTAGGAAATGATACGATAGGACCTGAATACTTAAACTCTTCAAGTCTTTGGGCTTAATTAGCCTGGGTGTCCACTCGAATGTGGACTTAGTCTCGAGTCTTCGCCAAGTCAATCTTATTTTAATTCGGTAAATAAATTGGGGTGATAAGTATTCGACTTATCAACCCGCCCTCTGATTTGAGGGGACTTTAAGCCTAAGCATCTACACACTTTTTGCACTAACTCACTTTTCGACGGTTTCTTTGGAAATTGGGTACCTAATGAACTATCTAGGGTGGTATGGCTGGCAAGTTATTGGTGGTAACAGCTCATCGGTCGGTTGTCTAGAGCCCAGTCACAAGACCATTTTCATTGTACTGCCTTTAGGTAAATCTTAGATCAGGGAAGCAACCTACTTAAAGAAAAAAAAACAAACAAACAAAAAGAAAAAGAAAAAAATTAGAAAAAGGAGAAAAAATAAAAAAACCATACTTCACCACACGAGTATAGCTGGCAAGTTACCGTGGGTAACAGCCCATTGGCCGGTTGTCCAGAACCCAGCTCACAAAAAAATGCACAATAATTCCCAAAACACTTAGGGAAGAAGCAGGGAAGTAGAATAAACTGGAAAGATATACACTGGGTTTGCCCTTGTGCTGACCCCATAAATAAAAGTAGGGATAAAGCTACCAGTTGAAAAGATAAACCTTTAGGCAAGGTCACCTAGGGTCGTAGAAACCCGAAGTCTGTTTTAGCAGCCGTCCAGTAAGTCTTTCACTATTTTCACAAGATGCTTAGCACTTAGAGTCCTTTTCGAGTCTTGGGCGGGTCAGGTAGCCGTAAAAAGTTATCCCGAAACTCTCAAACTCCAAAAGTATAAAAAAATTAGAAAAGAAAAAAAATAAAAAAAATGTATTTTTCCTTTTCAAATAAAGCGAGGACTTAAGCGATCTGCATTCTGGCAGGCACCCGGGTATTATTGAGTTTTCGTTGTTTAGGACCTTAGTTGAAATTTTCTGTTGTTAATAAACGACTTAAGCCTAAGCGATCTAATCCTAATTCTGCTTTTATACAGAGCATATAGTTTAATTTTGCTAGGGACTAGCAAAAGATAGGCATGGGGGTATGATATAGACACATCTATTTAGGTTAAAATGCCTATTCATGCATGTTCCAAGGCCTAGATTTGCATTTCATGTTATAAATATTGCATAGCATGCATCATTATGCATTTAGAGTAGTTGTATATGTTTTAGGTTAATTAAGTCTTTTTTATGGTCAGGAGGGAAGAAGACTTATTTCAAGGCCTCGAAGGGATGATCGGACTGTATGAATTGATTAGGATGACGATCGGAGTCTAACACCTCTAAAATCGTCTAGATCGGAGAATCGTAGCATCATACGAAGTCCGAGGAAGATCAACGGCCAGAGGGCAATGAGACATCCATACAGGTTTCGGATGGAAAATCTAACCGTACAGATGGATCCAGAGCAACAATCGCAGTCCAGCAGCATGGGAATCATCTCAATCTGAGCACCGTGGCACCCTCTACAAAAGAAAGAAGAATGGATGGCCCAAATGGTGCCACGTGGTACCATCCAGGCCGCCCAATGTAGGCCAGCAGCAGCGCACGCGCACAGCCGTAGCAGCGCGCACAGCCACAACCACGCACAGCTCATCGCACATAGCTGCAACCGCGTGCAACA
Source organism: Thalassia testudinum (assembly GCA_037157565.1). Classification (NCBI taxonomy): domain Eukaryota; kingdom Viridiplantae; phylum Streptophyta; class Magnoliopsida; order Alismatales; family Hydrocharitaceae; genus Thalassia; species Thalassia testudinum. Next base: position 65,259,184 of record JAZHRO010000055.1, read on the forward strand.
GCAGTGCAGCTCATGCCACGTGTGCGCGTGCACGGCACTGGGAGCACAGGCACGTGAAGCGCGCAGCGCGTGATGCGTGCACCAGCGAAGTGGGTGCCAGAGGGACGGGCATTGATCTTCAGCGACGTGGGCCTTTAGTGACGCTTGCAGCTGTCACTAATGGTCTGTGGGTGCCAAAAGGAGGAATTGAAGGGTGGATCTTCAGTTACAGCTGCAGCGACGTTTATGGAAGTCAGTAATGATGTAGATGCGAATTTGTTCTTCCTCCTCCACTATAAAAGGACCTACCCACCACCATTCCAAACCATCTCTTCCTTTCTTCCTCTCACCACCTCCAAGGCTTTAGAGAGAGCTTATCCTAACCCAGGATGCTCCTCTAGAGTAGAAAACCAAATAGTTTTCCCTCCCCTCATCCCCATTCGTGGAGCATCTCGTGGTCGTCCCCTCACCGCCCTTCGGGAAGAAGATCCTCGCCACGACACCATCCTGCCTCATCCTCCGTCCTCCTTCGTTCTGCTCCTCACCACCTTCCTTCAAGCGGCGTTAAAGCGAGTCGTCCTCCGAGCAACCGTCGAGGGAGATTTCTCTCACCACTTTCTATCTTTTTATGCTTTCGTAGTGTAGATTTCCTGCTTTTGTAGTTGTAACAAACAATTCTTCATGAGTAGATGATTGTTTCTCTCTCTCTCATCTTTTTGCAAGTAGATAAAGTTTTCATCGATCAAATCTCTTGCTTGCTAAAAATACTAAAAAAATTAGAAAATATAAAAATGAAATAAATAAATAAAAAGAGAAACGCATATTTTTATAAAACCAAACGTTCGCCTCCCTGTGCTCAACTCGGGACTCACTTTTCGAGTTTCAGTATAAATTTTATTTGACCATGCATTTTGCAACTACGACGACAGGTTACTCGTAACCCTGATTTCAAACTTGCAAAACATGTGCGATCAACTACCCTCATTGTAAAGTAGTGTAATTTGTAATTGAAGTTGTATCACCCTCGACTTAAAGTGATAGGTTAGTAGATTTGATCTACTCGGTAGATCGGGAAATCCTATGTCGAGAGGACTTAGGTGGTGGTTTTTGCTTGGGTTGAGTTTTCACTTAAAAATTCTTGTGCTACTTGTGGTGAATGCTTTTGTGGGATTGATTGAATTTTTCTTCGTATCTATTTTTATTCCACATTATTCACCCCTCCTCTAGTGGAATTTCACCTATTAGATGATGAACTAAAATCTAAGTGATGAATCTAAAATTTGTGCAAAGAAAAATCATTTAGGGTTTCCAAAAAGAGAAACCTATGTCGTCGTAATCGAAAAATTTCAACTTCAAAATAAAATTTATAAGCAGGATGGTAAGTCCCAAGTCGAACACAAGTAGGGTACGTTTAATCAAAAATCGCATTCAGATTTTATTTCTTTTTGGTGTTTTTTGCCTTTTGTAATTTTTTTGCTATTTTCTAAAGGTAGGATAACAAGTTGAAATTATCTAAGCTAAGCTAACCAATCTACTAAGCAAATAATTAAAGAGAGGAGAGAAAGAAAGAGAGAGAGAAAAAACAAATATATATATCAAATCTCAACCATTGTTTACTACAAAATTAATGCGGAAAATCTACACTACGAAAGTAGTAAAGAGAAAGCGAGAGAGAATCCCCCTCGACGACTGCTTGGGGGACGAGCGACGCTCGGACAAAGCTGGTGAGGAGCTGGAAGCAAGAGGATGGAGCTGGACGAAGAGGAGGTGAGGCAAGACAGCAATGGGTTGATCCGCATTCTCGAATGGGTGTGAGAGGACAGCAGGTTGAAGCTCCATGAATTGGGGTGAGAAGATGGGAAGAAAATTTTTTTTTATACCCTAGTAGAGCATCTCAGGGCTTGGGACACAAATATATGAGATTAGGAAGGTTTTCCAAGCTTTAGAGGGGGAGAGGAAAGCATAGCATGGGATGGAGAGAAAGAGGAGGGGTCATGGCTATTTATAATGCCTTGGAAATGGCTTTGCCAAATCATTTGGCACATAGGGGCTTTAAAGCCGTGCGTACAACATGCTTCCACTTGTAGCGCACCCGCAAGTGCCCATGCATCGCACGAGTAGTGCACAGCGTGTGTTGGCGAGTAGGAGAAGCATCTGTAGCTGTTAAATGTGCATCCAATGGTCCAAGATTGCATGTGCATCGCTCACTGAGATTGCACGTAAAACGTGAGTATGATCTCACATGTGCGCTCCGCTGCATCTACTGCCTCGCATGGCAAGATCAGCGCCACTCATCACGCATCGCATGACCCTCATCACCCAGAATCGCGTGTTTAGCATGAGAGGCGGGCACCCCTTAGGCTGGCGTGGCCTCATCTCCTCCATCCTCTCACCATCAAACGAACTTGATTATAATAGATCCGCGCTGAGGGGAGGTGGCGGATTGGGAATCGATCCCATGCCCTTTGCTTGAGAGTGGTGCGTCCTCACCACTGCACTATGCTCTCCTCACGCGTGTTCACAACCGTTGGATGGAGATCCAATAGTCAACATCTTGAGTGAGCCCCCTTTCAATCTCTAAAGCTCATGGGTTGCAGGTGACATGGTGAACTCTCAACTGTTGGTTGAAGATCCAACAGCCCAAATCAATGGTTATGGGCAAGGAGTGTGTGTGTGGGAGCTTGGGAAGGTTGTGATGGCACCATGTGGCACAATCATGGTCATCCATCTTCAATTGCTCATAATAGATGCTACAGAGCTCCGATCGAGGTGATTTTTGCATCGATGGACTATAATCGTCACTCTGAGTCCATCCATATAGTTGGATTTGCCATTTGATGCCTAGATTAGTGTCATCATGCCCCCCAGCCATTGATCTTCTTTGGCTTGTAGAGGATGCTACGGAAGCTTGATCAGGGCGATTTTAGAGGCGTTAGACTCCAATTGTTGCCCTAATCACATCCATACGATTCAATCTTCCATCTGTGGCCCAAAAATGTGTTGTCCTATGATAGAGAGAGTTTCACTTAATTAAAACAACAATAGAATGATTTATCGTTGTAATTTATGTGGTGGAAATCTCTCAATCAAAGATTAAAATAGATATTAATTTAAACCATAGTAAAAAGGTCGTATCCACAGGGAGGATCGAGCCAAATAAATTCACGAATAAAGAGCCATCATGTTCACAGACACATTCGTAAAATCAATTTGATGAATTTTCTGCTCTAAATGTCACTTTGAATTTCATAAGAAGTTCAAGGCTATTTATGTAATTTTCACATCAGGAATCAAGCTTCCAAAAATATGTAGATGATGCATGTGTAGTGGCATATCATGTAATTTCTAATTGCATGCAACTCTGAACCCAATTTCAATGACAAACGATGTGCGTAATAGAAGTCAATCAAATACGTAAAAAAGATAAGTGCATTGTCATAATTTCACCATAATAATTTAATCAAAAATAAAGAAATAGCATAGTTGGCAATGGCATTGGGTGTAATTTTTAATTGACACTTTCCCTATAGCAAAACTGGGGAAGAGTTCCCCTTGCTTGCACGTAGAGGAGAAGGTGCGGCTAGAGGCGTGAAGCTCTGAGGAGGTCGAGGAAGGCGAGGCCGTTCCAACGAAGGTCGCGACAACAGGAACGATAGTCGGAGCTCTCGCCAGCGACGAGGAGGGGCGGCGGCGATGGCTGCGGCTCGCCGGTGCGTGGGTTGTCGACGGCGGTAGTCGTGGACGTGAGTGGCCTCGTGAGAGTGAGGAGAGTTCAACAGTGTCGATGGAGAAAAGATTGGAGGCCTTTGGACGTGGCTACGTGGAGGTGGTTGGATGCCACTTTGGGTTCCTTTCTGTTGGCCGAGAAGAAGAAGATGAAGACACGGCTGTGCACGTGGTGACTGGTGCATGCTCGGGGACGCGGAAGGTGCTGTGCACACGCAGTGGCAGGTGCGCTTGCAAGCGATCGCAAAGCTGCTGCGTGTGAGCGGGAAGTGGTGACGACGCACAGAGAAGATATTGCTGCTGGCGGCACTCACATGCATGCGCACGCGAGGAGCGTGGGTGGCTGCTGTGCAAAGGTTCCTCGGCTGAAGGGGGTTTTGGCGGTGATGTGTGTGTCTGCGGCGAGGAGATGTTGGGCTCTTCTGGGGGAAGAAGAAAGTGAATAGGAGAGGAAGGTGTTGGGGGAATGACGTCAAGGCTGGCGATGGTGGTGCTGTTTAAAGGTGGAGAAGTGGCGCGCACGCACTGTCACTGCGTGCACAGGCTGAGGGGCAATGTTGAAGCTCTCTTTTGATGGCCACAGTGCACACATGTTGCACGGTGTAAGCTTTTTTTTCCACGGTGAAGAAGATGGAGAGGGAGTCCCCACCAGGGGAAGATGATTGATCCCTGAGGAAGATGCCAGCTTTCATTTTAAACATCCCTGGATTATTTTTCTTTGGCCGTCGATTTCTCCAACCACTCAGCGAAGATCGTGAATGGTTGGGGTGGTTGAAGAGATGAGGCATAGTTGGCAGAGGAAAGGCGACTGCAGTTTGAACATCATCAGACGTCCAGAATAAGTTTTGGACGTCTTAAAAGTTGACAGTACTACAATCCCTGCTCATCAAATGTCCAAACTCAATTCAGGATGTCTTATAGAAGCAACAATGGATGTCTGACTCTCGTACCTAGCTTGCATTCATCAAATAGATCATATCATATGCTATTAAATATAAAATTAGCGCATAAATTTAAATGCAGGCCAAGGTGAATTGCTATATAACTCCTAATTAATTAACAACTAAGAATAAATAATTAAATAGTACTTAGGCTAAATGATAGTCCACAAAAGTGGACTTATCATCCTATTCCCTAGCCATTAATATAAGAAAATCAATATATAATTTATACAAATTAATCTGAATGCAATATAATAGATGTTATGCATTGTTTACAATGCTAAATGCTTCTAAATAGCTTAGGTACCTGCATAATAGGCATTTTATCTTGAAATATTGTAGATTTATCACATCCCCATGGCTATCTTTTGCAAGTCCCTAGCAAAACTAAACTAAATGTTATGTATAAAAATAGAATGAGAGTTTGATTACTAAAGCATTAGTTGTTTATTGACAGTAAGAAATTTATACTAAGGACCTAAACTCCAAAGACTCAACAATACCTAAGTGCTTGCCAAAACATAGATCGCCCAAGTCCTCACCTTATTTCGTACATAAAAGAGAAAAAAAAAATTATTTTTCTTCTTTTCTAATTTTTTTTGGACTTTTTTCATATTAGAGTTTCAGGGTAGCTTTCTACAGCTACCCAACCCACCCAAGACTCGAAGGAACCAGAAGTTCTAAGAATCTTTATTGTGTGAAGGTGGTTGACTCACTAAACAGCGACCAGAGTAGACCTTAGGCATCCACAAAACCTAAGTAACCCTAAGTGAAAAATTTCTACCGAAAGGTTTATCTTTCTGATCGGTAACTTTCTCCATACTCTTACTTTTGCAGGGTTAACACAAGGGCCAACCCAGTGTATATCTCTCTAAGTTTATTCTACTTCCCTGCTACTCCCTAAATTTTGGTATTATTTATGCATTTTTTAGGGCTAGGTTCTAGACAAATGGCAAATGAAGATTACCCACAACAACTTGTCAGCCATACCGTGTGGTGAAGTATGATTGCACAGCAATCATAGGGCCTAATTTGACTAAATTAAGCTAAAAACCAAGCATACATTTTGTGAATATTGCATCCATTACATGCATTGCATGCATAATTGCATTTGTATATCCTTAACCCTAATTCTACCATTTTATGGTCTATTAACTAACAATGCCAATTTATCCATGTAGGATCATAACCTATGAGCAAAAATTGGAAATAATTAATGCGGAGAAGATGCCTCTACAGTCTAAAGACAAGGAAGCTAGCAAGAAAGCGGGGGACAAGCACATGCAAATTTAGATAAGCCCTAAATCAGCTAGGACAACCACATTAAGACTCATCTAAACCCTATTCACGTCCAATTAACCTACCTACCTACACCATGCACACACCCACCCACCCACCTCAACACACATACACTCACATAAATTGCTATTTCATGTGTACACATCACTATTTATACACACACATGAATATTATTGGTGCACATTTACAATACCATACATATTTTTCCTATTTTTATTTACACCTATGTGGACCTAGTAGTAACCTACTATATGGTATTATTTTCTATTTTCTTGATGGTAACACCATCATCTTCCATAACTGCCCTAATTTAGCCAAATTCTAGGGATAAATGCTCCTTACTAATCAGAAAAAGGGCATAACTCAAATCTGCTTTGAATTTGAGAAGAAAAAGGGAAATTAAGTTAATTCTGTAGTTTTAAGGAATATTCACAAATGCAGATTAACTAAGGAGTGAGCCTGTACTTAATAAAAGTTCAAATGAACTTAAATTTCCAAGAAGTATGCTTGAACTGATTGAATCAGCATTTTTTGAGAATTAAAGGTCAATTTATGAATAAAAACTCTATTTACAGTCCCACTTAATTGAAAGGGTTCTGGTGGAAATAAATGTGATCTAAACCTCCTAAACATCATTAAAAAATTCTACAAGGTTTGGAACATTCACTTTTACAAAATGAACCCATTTTAGACAAAAATAGAGACCATGGTGGGAAATTGATACATTTTTGGTTAAAGTGTAAATTACCCACTCAAACTTCATCAAAACCTAACTTTTATGTCACCATTAGATTCCTTTGATACAAATTAGGTTACCCCTAAATTTTGAGCCCAATCAAAGTCCATCTTGACCAAGTTTGCATTTTAACCCATTATCTCTTATTATAATATAAACCACCCCTACATTTCAAAATCCTTTGCACCTAGGTCCTAGCTGGCATCACGATGACATCAGCCATCTTCTTCCCCTTCGTAATCGAGCAACAGGCAGGAAGAGCAACCCATTAGTTGTCGAATTTCAAGTGATGATTCAATCGAGCAAATCAACACCAGATCCCACCAAACTTGGTGGGATTGATCTTGAGATCAAGGCCAATCCTACAAGCCACATCACGAGCCCCAATTTGAAGCGTATCTCCACCAATTTGGCCGAATTTTGTAAGTCCAAAAATGGCCAAATCGCAAGCAAATCTTGATATTTGTGGTTCAATTGTTGTGGAACTCTCTTCTATATAAGTGTTTGGCCTAGATTTCCCCTCTCCTTCTTCCTCCTCGCCTCACCGTCAAGCACCTCGAAGCAAGCTCATCCCACATCCTCGCCCTCTGCCATGAACAATAGGCAGAGGATTTTCCTTCCTTTTCCACCCATGAAGCTTCATGGTCCAATTCCCTCTCTTCCACTCCAACGAACCCCCCTTCTTCTTCATCTCCAGCACACCACCAGCGAGCTCCTCTCCTCTTCCTTTCCTCAAATTACCTTAGGGCTTTGACTCCTCTCCCCTCTAATTACATTTCTAGATCTCTAAAGCTCCATCCATCACCTCTACCACCTTCTTCGACCTCCGTCATCGACAACCACTGCCACCTTCATCGTCTCATCTCCTCTGCCTTCCCCACACCCAATTAACTTGGGCAAAAAATCATCCTCACCCTCAACAAGCTTTTGCCCAAGCTAATTGAACCCTACATTTCCTCCATCACCGTCAATGAATCTTCTTCGAAGCTTCTCCATCATAGGCCTCCATCCACTCTCACTCCCACTAGCCATAGGGCTTTACTCCCACGTCCTTGACTAGAACTTTTGGTGGCTTTAATTGGGGCCGAAAGGCCGTATTTGTCGTGTGCACGTGTGGCCAGAGTTGTCTTCTTTTCCAATGACGTTAGGAGCATCCAGTGGGTTAACGACAAGGACACCATCTTCATCAACTGCGAGAGCTTTGTACCTCCTCACCCATACCGTAGATTCAAGATCCCACGGCTAATTGACATCCAATTGCTCCAATCACCAACAGTTCATGGTCGAAGGAAGAGAAGAATGAAGGTGCGACCTTTAGGCCCACCTCATGAAGAAGTCCTATGACTTGCTACAAAAGGAAACCCGACCCCATATGCATTGCTGAAGACTCAGGGGGTCGCATCCCCATCCACTCATACGTGCACTCACGCTCGCACACACGTGGGCAGGTCCAAGTCCTAACCTTGTTTTGGATCCAATTAGTCTAAGGCTTTGGCTAAGAAGCTTTGGGCCAGCTTGTGGGTGAGAGTGGGACGATTTTTGACTAAGTGTGGGCTGAGGCATGGTTTGAATCTAAACACTTTTTTTTCTGCCTTAGTATTCACTTATTTAGAGTTTGATTGTGACAATTAATTGAGTTATTACTTTCTTTTTGCATAAAACTCCTGTGCTTCATTTTCTGTTCACTTGATTAGTGGTAATTTATGATTTTTTGCTCCTTGAGATGACCTCGGAACTCACATTTCGAGATTCTAAATTTTAAATGTTTCAGTCGCTCTAGTCGCTATATTACAACGCATATTTTACCCTTGACGAAACGAACGACATTTTGGCGTCGTTGCTAGGGAGAAATGCACATTTACCACTATTCATTTCATCTTCTTCTGACTTGATTTCTAACTTGCCTTTGTTTTGATTATTTTGAGGTGAACCAAGCACAAGGCAGCACTCAAGTTCACCGGCTCGGATCAACCACACCAAAGGCAGGTTAGCCTTCTTTCCTTTCTTCCCTAATTCCCCTCTTTCCTGGTGGAGTTAAAAGAAGGAAAAAACAAAAAAATTAGGAAGCCAGCCTTGCCTTATTTTCCTAGAAGTATCATTCAAGGAAAGAAATTCTTGAGTTTCTCAATTTGATTGCGATCGATCAGATTTGATTTGATTTGATTAGAAATACCCAATCCTTGCTTTCTGTGCCTACTAGGGACTTGCAACACCTTGGACTACTCACCTTCTTGTTTGAGTCTAAGGTGCCATATTTGGAATCAAATTGGACTTAGAATAGAGATAATTAGGATTTGCACATTAGGGTTTGAAGTGCTAGTACACACGTGACAATTATAAAAGAAAAAAATCTCCCAGCATTGATGTGCTACCTAAGCCCTTGGTTGAATTGATCTAATCATCAAATCCTAAAATCAAGGCTCTAATATCACTTGAATCATAAAAATTGAGACCTAATAACCTGTTTGAGAACCAAAACAAGGTGGTTCAGGTGACTTGACTAGGATTTCATCCTAAACCATAGGGCAGGTCAAGTGAAGTTGGTTCACTTTATGAATCAACCAACCTAAAATTAGATCCCAATTTGAATCATCTTATAAACCAAGTGATAATTCAAGACACAAATAGGCCTGAAATTGGTAGACTTAGGGCTCAATTCACACATTCCAGTCTACTTAGAACCGTAGTGACAAGGAAGGTCGAGCAGGGCAAACCCTGTAACCCATGGGGATGCTCTACCGTGTAGGGGTCTTTGAGGGGTTCTCCCTTCCTAATTGCCCAAGTAATTCTCAAGTGGGTGAATTTTTGATCCAGAGGTTCATCTACCTCAAACCAGCCATAGTCATCCAATTATTTTAGGTGCCTTGATTGGGTCCAGAACATCTCTAATCCCTCATCTGATTCTATAGTGCATGTACAAGAGGAGGTCCTTGAGACCAGTCTTCAGACCTCCATTAGCGAGTCACACTCATCGGGTCAAGCCATGACCCGCATATTTGGGTTCTCTTCTTAGCCACTCAATATCTCTTCTAATCCATCTACATCTAAACCCAGTTCTCCATCCTCTGCTTCTATGGAGAACTCAGATCAAGATGGGGGTGATATTCAACACCTACAAAACTAGTTGAAGATTCTCACTAACTTGATTCATGCACTGCCAACCCCCGACCACGTCCACTGATGCAAGATCACTATAATCCCGCAGCTATGGCTATCGAACCCAAGGTGCAAATTCCGACTAGGGGACCTAATACAGAGTTAAAGTTGAATATTATTAACTTGATCCCCCACTTTCATGGATTGGACTCTGATGACCCTTTCCAACATATTTAGGAATTGAAACATCTGGCCCAGACTCTTGGGCCAAATGTTTAGAACTGGAATGCCCTGCTCATGAAAATGTTCCCCTTCTCATTGAAGGATAAGGCTACCCACTAGTATCAGCCTCTGAATCGACCAATCAATACTTGAGAGGAGTTATAGGCTAAATTTCTCAAGAAATTCTTCCCAATAGGGTGCACTAATGCCCTAAGGTACAAAATCATGCATTTCACGTCAAATGTGAGGGAGCCTCTTCATGAGGCATGGGATCACTTTCGTGATCTCACGCGGAAATGCCCTTATCACGGAGTTCCTAAATGGGAACAGGTCTAGTCTTTTTATCAGGGACTCCGTGAGGATATCAGACTATTTGTTAATGTAGCCTGTGAAGATAACTTCATGGGTAAAGTTGAAGACACCGTTTGGGAGATTCTCAAGAACATGTTCAAGAACTCCATAAACAATGAGTCTCTTGGTATGTTCAACCAGACGACTACCTGTGCATTGACAAACTCATAAGGGACACACGAAACACGTGACCTATCCACTTCCTTCGATCTGGAGTTAGTGGCTAGTCGATTGGATGAGGTCTCTATCATTGAGAAGAAGTTAGGCGATTTGACTCACTAACTACAAAGGGTCACTTCTTCTCAACAAAGAACGTATGCATGGCTACCCATAGGGAGGGAGTTCATGCATAATGTTCACCATCACCACTCTTATCCGGAGATGGATGCTTATCCACCCTCATCTGATCTAGGTTTCGAAGGAAACTCCAAACCTTCTTACTCTAGTTGGGGGATCTCTGAACCCCCATATCTTGTTTACTCTAAAGCTACTCAACCCTGTGAGGAGCTTCATGCCATTCAGAATGATCTTTTCTCTAGCTCCTATAACCCTAGATAGCGTAATCATCCGAATTTCTCCTGATTAGGGAATACTCAGAACTCCATACCTTAATTCCAACCCCGACCACCAAATCTGCACCCATATCAACTTGCTTATCCTAGGCCCAACCCGAATTTTCAAACTAGGCCTAGCAAGGAAGATCAGATGAGCCTGATTCTACAAACCCTGGCTGATATGCAGAAGACCAATGCTACTATGCGAAGGCAGTATGATGCGAAGATTACAGAGGTTCGTAATCAACTTATACAAATGGCTGAGACTTGCTAGCCCGGTGCACTTCCTTCCCAACCTCTGCCCAACTTGAACAACGTACCGAACCAAAGGCACATTGTGAACCCAAACCAAGGCCAAGCACACTACATTTATCAGGCCCCTTCTACACCTCCACCTGATGGGTCGAAGGCTTCTACTTCATACACAGGATATCAGTAGCAACCTCCTATCTTGCCAACTCTAAATCCAAACCATGCAGGACTCAATTCCGTCACCACTCATAGTGGCAAAACTACTCAAGACCGACCTTACCCTAGTCAACCTAATCTGAGTAGTTCAAAACCTAAACCCAAGGTGGATATCAAGGACAAACCTACTCTAGACCCAAAACCTGAACCAATCCTGAAGAAGCCTAAAGATGTTTCGTTTCCGGAGACCTTAACCAAAGAAAATAAGAAACCCAAACCCGTGGCACCTGAGGAAGACCTGGTCAAGCTCTTTGAGCAAGTCTGGATAAGCATTCCTTTGATGGATGCGATTCACCACATACCGGCTTACACATGATTTCTGAAGGATTTATGTACACCAAAGTGTAAGCTGCAAAGTAAAGATGGGAGTCCAATTCTATTGTCAGAGCAAGTTAGCTCTATAATTCTAAGTAAACCCCCACAGAAAGTGAAGGATACTAGCACTCCTTTGATCTTAGGTAAGATAGGAAATCTAGAGTTTAATCAAGCTTTATTGGATTTAGGGGCATCCATAAACCTGATTCCCACCTCCCTACTAGACCACTTTGAGGAAACTGAGCTTAAATTGACTGAGGTGACACTGCAATTGGCTAATAGATCGATTAAGTCACTAAGAGGAATTCTCAAGGATGTACTCATTAGGGTGCAAGATTTCTATTTCCTGGTGGATTTCATTATTTTGAATATGGATACTCCTGAGAATCTGAAAGACAGACCGATCATCATAGGGAGACCACTCCTAGTAACTGCTAAGGCAAATATTAATTGCGAAGAAGGCCAGATAGAGTTGAAATTTGGGGATAAAATGTTAAAGATTGATATTTTTAAGGCCCAGAAAGTAATAACTATGGGGTAATTGAGAAAGTATGTGATATAGGTTCTTTTGTTGAGGACCCGATTCCTAAGGTTAACCCAATTTTCCAAGGGCCTCAATCACAAGAAGATCTTGACCCACAGACTAGGGAGACTGAATCTGATTTAGACTCATCCCTAGTTTCCACCCTGTCCTCTGAGGCCAACCCCAAACCTTCACCTGTTGCTAATAACCAAGTCCTGGAAGTGAAACCACTCCCGGATCATCTGAAGTATGTATTTTTATGTTCAAATCAAACATTTCCAGTTATTATTAATTCTCGACTCACTCCTGATCAAAAAACGAAGCTTATTTCTATCCTCCAGCAACATTGTAGAGACATTGGTTGGACTCTAGATGACTTGACTGGAATAAGTCCCTCATATTGTACTCATCAAATATATGTTGAAGAAGGCTCACGACCTTCTCGTGAGATGCAGAGAAGACTTAACCCAAATCTCCAGAAGGTCATGAAAAAGGAGATCATCAAGTGGCTCGATGCGAGTATCATCTACACCATCTCTGATAGCCGTTGGGTGAGTCCCATTCAAGTTGTGCCTAAGAAGGCTAGACTCACCGTTATCACTACTAAATCTGGAGAAACCATCCCTACTTGGATTGTAAACTCGTGGAGTCTGTATAGACTATCGGAAACTGAATACCTCCACAAAGAAAGACCATTTCCCCCTCCCATTTATTAATAAGATCCTTAAGAACCTAGCAGGGATTGATTTTTCTGCTTTTTGGATGGATACTTAGGATATAACCAAGCGGCAATTCATCGTGAAGATCAGGAGAAGACCACCTTTACCTACCCCTACGGGACTTATGTGTTCCGTAGGATGCCATTTGGGCTGCAATGCTCCTGCCACCTTTCAACGGTGCATGCTAGCCATATTTTCATATATGGTGGGTAAGTACCTTGAAGTTTTCATGGATGACTTCTTGATTTTCGGTCAAACATTAGATGATTGCCTTCTACACTTGGTTCAAATTCTCCGACAATGCATTGAAGTTAACCTGGTTCTCTCTTGGGAGAAGAGCCACTTCATGGTTCTTGAGGGCATCATACTTGGACACCTTGTTTCTAAGAAAGGTATCCAAGTCAATCGAGCAAAGGTGAATCTCATTTCCAAACTTCCTTTGCCTTCCTTGGTCAAAGACATTTGATTTATTCTAGGGCATGTAGATTTTTATCGATGTTTTATATCTGACTCTTCTAAGGTTCACACCCCTTGACTAATCTTCTCTCAAAGGACACTCCCTCTGAGATAACAAGTGAGTGTGTTCGCACATTCAAAATCCTGCTCGACCAAGTAACCCAGTCTCCAATCCTACAATCTCCTAACTAGTCTCAACCATTCGAGTCATGTGTGATGCATCTAACTACATGGTAGGACCGGTATTGGGCAAAAGATTGATGGGAAACTAGTGGTACTATATTATGCCACTAAGACATTGGATGAGACTCAGCATAATTACACAATTACAGAGAAAGAGCTGCTAACTGTAGTATTGGGTCTGGAGAATGAAGATCATACCTCTTAGGATCCCATGTCATTATCTACTCGGATCACACAGCTGTGACAAACTTACTTACAAAGAAGGATGCTAAATCGAGATTGATTTGATGGATCTTACTCTTGCAAGAATTTAACCTCGAGATACACGATAAGGTGAGAAAATAGAATGTGGTTGTTGACCATTCATCCTGTCTTCCTTCTTTGATCATTGACCCTTCCAAACCTATTACTGAACATTTTCCGGATGAGAATCTGCTAAGCATTAATGTTGGACTTCCTTAGTATGTCAATATTGTTAATTATTTAACATCGAACCAGATCGCATCTGATTGGCCAAAAGCCAAGAAAGACAAATTGATTTCAGATGCCAAGTATTATGTCTGGGAAGATCCATATCTCTTCCACATTGGTGTTGTTCAAATCATCTGAAGATGCATTCCCAATTCTGAGGTCAATGATATACTCTCTTTCTGCCATGACTAGGACTGCAGTGGCTATTTCTCTGGGCACAAAATCACAACAAAAATTCTCTAGTGTGACTTTTATTAGCTCACACTCTTCAAGGACGCACACAATTACCAGAGGGCATGCGCTTGTTGCTAGACCTTAGGCAACATGAGCCATCGCGATATGTTGCCCTTGAACCCTATTCTCGTGTGCGAGATTTTTGACATTTGGGGGATTGATTTCATGGGCCCATTCTTGAATTCAAATGGTTTCGAATATATCCTTCTGGTTGTGGACTACGTTTCCAAATGTATAAAAGTCATTCCGACCGGAACCAATGATCACAAAGTGGTCATCAAATTTATTCATGAGCACATCTTTTCTCGATTCGATGTCCCACATGCAATCATCTCTTATGGAGGGACCCATTTGTGAATGTGCACTTCCAATCCCTATTGAAGAAATATGGGGTGTCACATTGAATTTTGACTCCACATCATCCCCAGACTAATGAATTAGCTTGGCTCTCCAATTGGGAGATCAAGAAAATTCTTCAGGTCACTGTCCGACCTAATAGAAAAGATTGTCAAACTGACTTCTGAAAGCATTATGGGCCTATAGGACCGCCCATAAAACCCAGCTAGGGATGTCTCTGTTCGATCTAGTTTACAAGAAGGCATGTCACCTTCCTATTGAAATGGAGCACAAGGCCAACTGGGCAGTACGGAAATGCAATTTGGATCTCGGGAAGGCCGGAATCCACCATCATTTCCAAATGAGAGAGATTGATGAACTACGCAATGACGCATACAAGAACTCACATATCTACAAGGAGCAGATTAAAGTTCTTCATGGCAAGCACATTTCACAAAAGACTTTCTATCCTAGTTAAAAAGTGCTTCTTTTTGATGCCCGACTCAAACTCTTCTCAGGCAAGCTAAGATCAAAGTGGAACAAACCTTTTCTAATATAGAGGATCTTTAGAAATGGAGCTGTCAAAATCAGTGAACTTAGTCAAAACTTGAACCCTTTTGTAGTGAATGGGAAAAGACTAAAACCATTCCTTTAGTTGACCGATTTGAACTTGGCTAAAGAATCTTTTGATCTCTATTCCGCTTAAGCTACATTGTGCCCAACTGATGGTGGTAAACTTAGCGCTTAACGAGAGGCAACCTGTCATTTGAAACCCGAGACCTTTCTTATCCTTCTTGAACTGCATTCCTACTACACTTCAGGGTTCATACTTTAGAACAGTCACTCCACCTCCAATATTTGTATTGGAGCTTGAAATCGTTCACAACAACCATTCTGACCTGACCACTCACCCTTTTAAACATGTTTCAAAACATGAACTATGCTGAATTTGAACCCATCCTATTGCAATGAGGGCATTCCAAAACTTAGGCATGGGCAGGTATTAAAGTGCAAAATGCCTGAAAATTCAATTTTCTTTTAAAGGGTTCTCACACAAAAAAAAAAAAAAATCAGATGAAAGGTGAGGAAATTTGTTGAACTGAATTGCAAATCTGTGAAGGAGGAAAAGGAGAAGACATAGAAAGGAAAAGAAGCAAAAAAAAAAAAAATTGTCTTAGTCCCAGCAGTTGATTATGCAATAGTTTACCTAAGTTATAGACTGGATCAAATGATGAATTAAGACTTGAAGTGCTAAACCTTAGGAGATAAGCAAAAGATACTAACTTTAGGCCTCTAAGGCCTGCTTGAGCTTAAAAAATCAAGTATTTGTTAAGCTATGGGTTTTTCCTTAAGAGGTTGAAGAAGTTGAGAAGCTGATGTATTAAGTCTAAGGCTTAAGGAGTATCTGGCCTCTTTGTCTACCCTTTGGTTTGTGAGACTTGGTAACCTAAGCATCCACATCCCAAACACTAGTCAGGTTTAGTGAACTTAATGAAGAATAATGCTAAAAAAGTCCTCTGTTCTAAAACTAAAATGGTTTCTCAAAAATCTGACTTAGGAATAGCTCAAAAACACAAGTTGATTAGAGGAGTTCTTGAATGAGAGGAGTAAATACTCCCCTTGAGGACACATTATAACATATCATCACCTCGGTGCTTGTTTATTAGGATATGTAAATATCCTACCAAGGGCATGTAAGTGCATTGTGCTATTCAGGTGTCATAGGTGGCATTATCTTGAAATGTCAATTGCTAAGTCCTGGATTAGTTACAGAATGCCATGGGCAGCCCTATCAGAAAGCGTCAATTTCCAGGGATTTGGGGGTTGCCATGGACGACGCTATCCAAAAGCATCGATTTCCAGGGACCCTTCGAGGATCAATAATGGGAACAAGGATCTGACACAGACTGTGTTGAGGACCAATCTGATGTTGGATTTAGAGGAGTCATAAAAAAATTACAAAAAGAGAAAAATCTCAAAAATATCTCCCTCTCTATTTTGAAAAAAATGCACTAGCAAGTTGAACCTAGACCATTTTGTATGAATGCATGGGTGCTTTAATAGCTGGGGTTAGCGAAACCTTAGGCAAGCTCAGAGGCCTTAGAAACCTTTGTTGTAGACCCAAGGCTGAAGCCAATCAGGTCTGTATCTTGGCCAGTACTTGAGTACCTTAAGGAATAGGGTTGGTATTTCAAACTAGTCTTTAGAGGTGTGGAACGATAAGGCATCTTGACGACAAATTCTGGTCTAGAGATCTAGTTCTGGTCCATAGTATTTTGCAAGGGACTAGCAAAAGTTAGGCATGGGGGTATGATGGTAACACCATCATCTTCCATAACTGGCCTAATTTAGCCAAATTTCAGGGCTAAATGCTCCTTACTAATCAGAAAAAGGGCATAATTCAGTTCTACTTTGAATTGGAGAAGGGAAATTAAGTTAATTCTTTCATTTTAATGAACATTCACAAATGCAAATTAACTAAGGGGTGACCCTGTACTTAATGAAAGGTCAAATTAACTTAAATTCATAAGAAGTAGGCTTGAACTAATTGAAGTAGGTGATGGGTCGGCCCGGATAGGTTGTTAATATGATGTTTTTATCGTTGAAATATGTATAGTGGTTAACCTAATTCAGACCTAACCATCTCTTTACAAAATTTTTAACCTGGCCTAATTGATTTTATCTTGTCACTTTTAGGCCCAGGGTCGAACTCAGGGAAGTGGGGTTGAAGTCGAGTTTCTACGTTTTCCTTAAAACGCGTCTCTTCCGTTCGTTTATTATGTTTTTAGTGTTTTTCTTATTTAGATTTTTTTCTGGTAATCCTTGTCCTTGAGGCACACCCTCAAAATTGTGTCCTTGACTTTTAGCCAAAACAGAGTTCCAAAACAAGTCTTGCTACTCGCAAGACGGGGTACCTGAAAGTCAAAGATTATCTTTTCTCTTTTATATACTTTTTTTTATCTTTTTACCAAGAGAGGAGCAAACAGACAGAAAGTAAATATAGTATGTATATATATATATAATATATATAAAGGGGTGGGGGTGGAGGTGACGATGGAGTGTAGCACTATGTCAAGTCAGTCGACGTCTAGAGAGACGCAACCAACACGACTGGGTGCCGCGTGGAGTGTGGATGGATGATGGATGATGTATGGGTCCACGCGTTTTGTACGTGTGTATCAGGGAATATCAACAACTGGTGCAGATATTCCCGCAATACAGCGTATAGCAAATAACGTGAAAATATATATATGTGTATGTATATAAGTAAATATATCTATATATATATATATAAATGTATAGGTATATATGTATAGATATATATAGATATATATATATATGTGTATATATATATATAGGTGTATATGTATATATGTATATATGTATGTATATAGCTATATATGTATATATGTATATATATATATATATAATACTATATAGATGTATATATATATGTATATAAGTATATGTATCTAGATATATATGTATATATATATATATATGTATATAAGTATGTGTATATATATATATAAGTATATGTGTAAGTATATAGATATATATATATATACATATATATATATATATTATATGTGTATGTATGTATACATAACTATATAGATATACTATGTATATATATATATATGTTACTATATATATGTATACGAATAGATATATATTACGTGACAGAGAGCGGGAGTGGGAGAGATCGGCAGAGAGAGAGAGAGCGGGCGAGCGAGAGATCGCGGATGCGCGAGTTAAGACGTCTGCCGCCTCCGGCAGACGTCTGACGCCGCGTCGTCTGAAGGCGGAGGCAGACGTCTGAAGACGGCGGGTGCGGGCGCGGCTTCGCGTAGGGTTCCTGCAGGCGTGCGCAAAGGCGACGGGCGGGCGAAGGCGTGGAGGAGCAAGCGTGGAGGAGGTCTGCAGGTGGTCGCGGAGGGTCGCGGAGGGTCGCGGAGGAGGGCAGGGGTCGGCGCGAGGCCATAGCTGGCCGCTGCAGTGCGCACGGCGGCGGCTACGGGTGCAACTGCGAGGCGGACAGAACGGAGACGGAGGCAGGGAACGCCCTGCAGACGCACGCGGAGGCGATGAGCGACTGCGGGGACGGTCGCGGAGGAGCGGGGAGGACCTGCTGCTGCTGCGTGGCTGCTGCTGCCGCGGCTTCAAGCTTCGAAGCTTGGAGCGGCGGCAATGGCGTTAAAGAGAGAAAAAAATGAAACGAGGACGACACCACGCCCACCGGCTCGTCGAAGAGCTGGGCGGTGGTGTCCCCACTGTGGTGGTGTGCACCACAGTGGGTACTCCTGCTCGTCGGGTGCCTCCTCGACGGAGGGCCGATGTATGGGAGGGGAAGACGGTGGAGAAGATGGCTACGGGTTTGTTTCGTTGCTGCCGCAGCCTCCCTTGCAAGGAAGAAGCTGCAGCTTCTTATAGAGGAGGAGAGAGAGGCGTGCCGGCTGCAGCAGGGAGAGGGTGCGCGAGTTGCAGCTATAGGGAGCGGCGTTGGCAGGGAGAAGTGACGTGGAGTAAATGCATGCAGCTGCTGCGGGAAGAAGTGCAGCCGCGGGAAGAAGAAAAGAAGAAATCAAGAGAGAAAAAAATGAAAAGAGGTGGAATTTGCAAGGAGGCACTTGAGATAAAATGTAACTATGCAAGCCATTGTTTCACTCCTCTTCCTCTCTTGATTAAATGCATGCATGCAAGCGTTTTTACAAATGCGATTACAGGATCCTATTATGCAATGTTAATGCTAGAAAATAGCACAAGAAGGCATTATTACAGGCGTGTTTTGAGGTGCAAACAGTAGGGTTTTCTGAGAATTGAAGATCAATTTATGATAAAAATCCTATTATAGTCTCACTTCAATTGAAAGAGTTCTAGTGGAAATAAATGTAATCTAAACCTTCTAAAAATCATTGAAAAATATTCTACAAGGTTTGAAACTTTCACTTTTACAAAATGAACCCATTTTAACCAAAAATAAAGACCATGGCGGGAAATTGATATATTTTTTGTTAAAGTGTAAATTACCTAGCCAAACTTCATCAAAATCCAAATTTTAGGTCACCATTAGATTCCTTGTGTCAAAATTAGGTTACCCCTAAATTTTGAGCCCAATCAGAGTCCAACTTAACCAAGTTTGCATTTTAACCCATTAGTCTCTGATTACTACATAAATGCCCCCTACATTTCAAAATGCTTTGCACCTAGGTTCTTGGCTTACGTCAACCTTCTTCTTCCCCTTCCTAATCGAGCAACAAGCAGGAAGAGCAACCCATTAGTTGTCAAATTTCAAGAGATGATTCGATCGAGCAAATCAACACCAGATCCCACCAAACTTGGTGGGATTGATCTTGAGATCAAAGCCAATCTAGCAAGCCACATCACAAGCCCCAAGTTGGAGTGCATCTCCTTCGATTTGGATGAATTTCACAAGTCCAAAAATGGCCATAATCGCAAGCATATCTTGCGATTTATGGTTTAATTATTGTGGAACTCTCTTCTATATAAGTGGTTGGAGCTTTCCAAGCACATTTTCGTGTGAAATTGGCCCAAATTTCCCCTCTCCTTCCTCCTCGCCGGCACCGTCGAGCACCTCAAAGCAAGCTCATCCCACGTCCTCACCCTCTGCCACGTATAATAAGCAAGGGTTTTCCTTCCTCTTCCTCCCACAAAGCTTCGTGGTCCAATTCCCTCTCTTTCGCTCCAACAAACACCCTTTCTTCTTCCTCTCTGATGCACCACCGACGAGCTCCTCTCGTCTTCCTTTCCTCAAATTACCTTAAGGCTTTCATTCCTCTCCCATCCAATTAGGTTTCTAGAGCTCTAGAGCTCCATCCATCACCTCTACCAAATTCTCCAACCCCCGTCATCGACAACCACCGCCACCTTCACCGTCTCATCTCCTCCACCTTCCCTCACCCAATTAACTTGGGCAAAAGCTCCTCCTCACCCTGGCCAAGCTTTTGCCCAAGCTAATTCAACCCTACATTCCCTCCATCACCATTCACCATCACTACCTATGGAGCTTCTTCGAAACTTCTTCATCACCGCCC
Organism: Thalassia testudinum; assembly: GCA_037157565.1. Taxonomy (NCBI): domain Eukaryota; kingdom Viridiplantae; phylum Streptophyta; class Magnoliopsida; order Alismatales; family Hydrocharitaceae; genus Thalassia; species Thalassia testudinum. The sequence goes on from JAZHRO010000055.1 coordinate 65,279,849, forward strand.
TCCATCCACTCCCGCTCCCAATAGCCATAAGGCTTTACTCCAACATCCTCCATCGGAGCTTTTGGTGGCTTTACTTAGGGTCGAAAGGCCTTATTTGTCGTATGCAGATGTGGCCGGAGTTGTCTTCTTCTCCGGTGACGTTGGGAGCATCCAGTGGGTTAACAATGAGGACACCACCTTCATCAACTGCGGAAGCTTCGTGCTTCTTCATCCAGGTCGTGGATTCAAGATCCCACGGCCAATTGAAATCCAATTGCTCCACCAATCAGTAGTAGTTCGTGGTCGAAGGAAGTGAAGAAGGTGCAACATTTAGTCCCACCTTATGAAGGAGAAGGCTCATGACTTGCTACAAAAGGAAACTCAACCCCATAAGCACCGCTCAAGACTCAGGGGGTCCAGTCCCCATCCACTCACATGCACACTCACGCCCACACACACATGGGCTGGTCCGAGTCCTGACCTGGTTTTGGATCAATTAGTTTGAGGCTTTGGCTAAGAAGCTTTGGGCCAACTTGTGGGCAAGATTAGGCTAATTTTTGGCTATGTGTTGGCTGAGGCATTGGTTGAATCTAAACACCCTTCCTAATTACCCCCCACATAACCTAATCCCTACTTATCTCTATGCCAACCTAAGCCACCACTAAACCCACCTAAGCCAACCCACTAAGCCTAACCCATATCCTACAACAACCCCTCTCCCTTATCCACCATTTGACCACCCTTGACTTGCACCCTCACCTTAGGTTGTTCACCCCACCTAGAACCTTCTACCTTTAGGATGTACCCTAAAGTAGAGCCCTTAACCTATGCCTTAGGACCACCATACCTAGTTCCAACACCTATAAAAAGACACCCCCATGGGTGCCGACCACCCTCCCATCCCCATTCTCTTTGCACACCACCATCTCCTCCACCATTGCTCCCATGAGCTTCCACCTTGAGAGCTCCTTCTCCAAGACCAATGGCTCAGGTGCCTACTGGGTCTTGGTGCTCTAGGTGAAGAGGAGGTAGGCTTCAAGTCAAGGATCCTCCTCCCCTCCCAATAGGCCTAGTGCCCACATTGGAGAGGACACCTACTTCACCACCTCATTCTCTTTTGATTTGTTTAGTAGTTTAGTTGTCTCTATTACTTGCTTTTTAAATAATTTTCTCTTACTTGCTTAGTAGAATAGATTTTTCTCTTCAAGCACTTTTTTATATTTACTTTTTGTATTGCTTTCTAGTTGCTAAACACCATCACATACACTCTCACACATTCACTTATCCACGCCACCATCACCACCACATACACTCACTCTACTCCATTAGTACATGCCCACCTTCACTACACTCTCCATTCACACATGCCCACTCTGACTCACTTGAGCACACACTCACCTACTCACCATCCCTAACCCAACCACCACCATTAGAACCCTAGGTCCATGGCCGTCCCATCTCCCTACCATAGAGCTCACCAAGTAGATTCCATTGAAAATAGCACACTAAAGCAAACACTAGTCACCCACCCCTACATATAGGATATTCATCTCCATTTCCCTAACCTCCGTTATAGTCATAACCACCAACATTAGGGACTTTGAGCACTTCATCCTATCCTAGATGGCCTTCTACCTAATCCTAATCACTCCCATCATCACCACCACCACTACCACAACCTTCATCCCATCACCTACATGGATCCCATTCCTACAAGAAGCACCCCGCCAAGCTAATCACCAAGTCACCCTTGTCATCTCTACTTACTTGGAGAGTGAGTGAAGAGTGTGTCTTTGTAAATACTTTTTTAAGCTTTGTATAAGTGGTTTACACCACCTTAGTGTAATGAAGCATTGTAGTTTGCTTTCCAAGTTGTATGTTTTTCCCTTGTTGTAATAAAAGCTTAGTTTAATCCTTGCCATTTTGTTAATTTAGTGTTATTCAAAAGCCAAAAAAAATCACAAAATGGAAATGATAAAAATACTTCTCTCGCTTTTTTAGTTGGCACTTGTAGATATACTTCTTGTTTTTCTTCGCAAAATCCAAAAGCAAAAAAATATAAAAAGGAAAACATTAAAAGAAAACTTAGTTAGTCACTTTCCCTTCCGCTTTGTCATTAACAAAAAGCACAAAAAAAGATAACAGTTTAGTTTTGTTTTAGGTTAGTTTCGATTTTGCAGGAAAAGAAAACAAAATGAAAATGACAAAAATTGCAAAAATAGAATAAGGAACTCACTTAAGGCACTTAAGGCCCTGTAGATCAACTAGGCCTCCCTTGACTTAGTCCACTTCGAGTTATGTAATAAATTTTAAATGCACAAGTGCTAACGGTGAATTAAAGTACAACGACAGGTTTTTGAACTTGTAACTTCACTAATTTAGCGTATTACACTCAGCCCCAGCAAATGCCTTGCAAAGTGTGGCTTATTATTTTTTTCTCCTTTTTCTAGTTTTCATTCTTTTCTTTTTGGGTGTTTTTCTATTTTTTTCTTTTTCTAAGCAAGTAGATTCCCTGATCTAAGATTTACCCAGAGGCAATAGCCAAAGAAATTAGGTCTCATGGCTGGGCTCTGGACGCTTGATTATAAGCAGTTACTCACAGCAACATGTCAACCATACCACCCTAGTACGTTTATTAATTAGCTACCTAATTTCTGTTAAGATCACCCGAAAAGTGAGTCAGTGCAAATGGTGACTAGGTGCTTAAACTTCAAGTCCCCTCAAATCAGAGGGTGAGTTGATAAGTCGTGTACTTATCATCCCAACTTATTTAACCAATTAAAGAGAATTCTAGATTGGTAAGGACTCGAGACATAGGTCCACATTTTAGTAGACACCCAGGTTAATTAAACTCGTAGACCTAAAGAGTCTAAGTGTTCAGATCATACTATATTATTTCTTAAAGTTGAAAAACTTCTAATGCCTAAGTCCTTATTTCTTAATTTTAATTTTTTTTAAATAAAGAGAAAATAAATAGAAAAATTCTTTGGAGTTGACAAAATAATTCAGAAATAACTGTATCCACCACCCATGCCTAGCTAATGCAAAGTCCTCATTATATAATAAAGGCATGAAAAGGAGCAAAATAAAGAGGATAACACCTGAATTCTATGATGAACCTAGTCAACTCCAAGTAAAAATAGACTATACAATGTGTCGAGTTTAGTACCATCAACTAGGCACAATCCTCAAATATGAATTACAGACATTGAGGCTATAACAATCGAGTTTTTGGGCCCCAAGATATGGGTCCCAAAGGGTAAGAGTGAGCTTGCCAAAGAGATGATCAAGGAAAGTGCAGGGAGAGCCCAAATGGTCTCCAATAGGTGTTTTCCTAGATAAGCATATAGGACTTTAGGGTGGGTGCAGGAATTTTGTAATGGTTAGGAGGAAGAGGATTATAAAGCTTCTGTGAGGTATTGGGGTTTTTTAATAGTGTTGTGTGTGCATGCTTTAGGATGCTTATGTTGATGCCCATATTAGACTAGGCTTCCTAAGAGTTTCTCCCCAAATCTCAATTTCATCCTCAATATCTAGATCCAACCATTTTGATCTTCATGTTTTTCACCCACTAATTGAACCTCAAACTCTAAAAATTTAGGACAAGGGTCTTGTTGGATTTTTGATTGATCAAGTAAATCCTCCAACAAGCTTTCAGGTTCATGAATATCTTCCTTGTAAATAAAATCCTCATCCCAATAATTCAAAGTTGGTTGCAAATTGTTATTATCCTCAATCATGCTTGCAACCTCATGATTTTCTTCCTAAGTATGGGTTGAGTTGGCCATTAGGGGGTTTTCTATGGTGTGTATGGCCATTACCTCCTCTATTCTGCTGAGCTCTTCAATCAAACTACACTTAATTTGATTCTTTTTTGATGCCTCAAAAATATTAAAGTGATATGTTTGATTCCCAAAGGAAATATCTATATCTCCCGATTCACAATCAATCCTTACCTTGGCAATGGCCAATGATAAACACTAGTTTATCATCATTCTTATGCCCTAAAATCGATCTAGCTCTTAGGGTTTTAACTCTGCAAATAGGTTTTTGGGTTGCATTTAGGCATTACTTAGGTTAGGTGTGCACTGCATAATTTTAATGCTTTTAACATGTTTACTTGAGTGTTAGGGATAAGCAGATAGCCAAACCCCTAAAACCCTAGCACTCAAGAAGGCAGAAGGTAAAGAGGAAGATCAATTCAGCTGAACCCTAGCTGAATCCAGCTCATCATAGCTAGATATCAGCTCAACTAGGTTGGGTTTAGCTCATCCCAACTCCATTTAGCTCATCTCAACTGGATGGTAGCTTAAGGTAGTTCAACTCTACTCAGATCCAGCTCAACTTAGTTGAGTCTAACTTTTTCTAGCTCCAATCAATTCAGTGGGAGCTCTAGCTAGCTCAACTTCGTTGACAGGAGTTCACCCCATCTCAAGTCCATCTCATCCCAGCTCTACTTAGCTCATGGTAGCTGAACTCCCTCTAGTTTAGCTACTACCTATCAACTTAGCAACTAATCTAGCTCGGAAGTTCCCAACAGAAGCAGGTCCAGCTCAACCCAGTTTCAGACAAGTTGAAACCAGCTTAACTTAGCTCTACTACTCAAGCTTAGCTGCTAACAGAAGAATTAGCTAGCTAAGCTGAGTAACTGGGCTCCTAAGAAGACCTCTTCAACCACCATCAGCTCCGGGAAGAATTCTTCAGCTCTAGACTACCTCCAATGAGCTCCACATCACTTCACCTCAATTCCTCCACTACTACCTGATTCATGTGTTTTGCATGTTTGAAATCGAGGTTAAGAGTAACCCGTTGTTATAGTCACAAAACTCGTTTATCAAATAAAATTTTACTGAAACTTCAAGGGAGTCCCAGGTCGAACATAGGGAGGCGACCTTTACTTAATTCGAAAACCACTCTTCGTTTTGTTTGTTTTTGGTGTTTTAGTTTTTGTTTTTTTTTGTGTTTTTGAAATAAGAAGACAAGCAGAATAAATTCATAAGAGAGATGGAACAAATATGATATATATCACTCCAATGTCAATTACAATGATCTATAAAAGCATAAAAGAGAAAGAAGTGAGAAGGAATCTCCCAAATCGGCTGTTCGGTGAGACGACGACGCCTGGCGGAAGCTTGGACGAAGGAGGTGAGGAGTGGGATGACGGAGGTGAGGTGCAAGACGATGTCGAGTAGAGGAAAGCTTCAGCGTGGCTCCAGAATGGAGGTGAGAGGATGGCTCCAAGGCGACCTATGAATGGTGATGGGAAGATGGAGGAATATTTGGTGGGGCAAAGGGATGCTACACTAATAGGAGCCTTGGGAGCTTGAGAGTAAGCTCTAATGGAGCATTGGTAGGCTTTCTAAAGCTTAGGAGTAGGTGGGAGTAGAGTAGGTAGAGATGAAAAGGAATGAGGGGTGTAGGGGTGTTTATATAGTGATCAGAGGAAGAGCATCCCACACACAGACATTCAGCGACAGCTACAAGCGTCACTAAAGGCTGCTCAAGCTGTTGCCAAAAGATCCACGCCTCCACGCCTCTTCATTGCCTTGGCTGGGGCATGCACTGCGCAGACCATTTAATGACAGCTACAAGTATCACTAAAGGCCCGCCAGGCTATCACTGAAGGTCTGCGCCAACCAACCACTCGCCTATGCTCAGATGGCATTGGTTAGCATGTGGGGATGTGCGCCATCACCCATGTGAGCACATCAGGTCATCCGCTGCACCACGTGGAAGCACACGTACTATCAATCGTCGATCGTGCAGTTGAATTTGGTGCTCACGCTCGCGTTGTTGATTGCGTGCACTCCCGGGGATTCAACCACGCGTCTGCTACTTGAGAGCACCCCTCACGACCAATGCGTTGCGAGCACTTTTGTGTCGCAAAGATGAATTGAGTGCTGCGGGTGTCGAGGCATCCCAGCCATTGGATCTTGATCTAACAGCTAGGATTCGAAGGCACGAAAGATGAAGGGCGTGGCCGGTTGCAACTAGCCGGTGTTGGGCGACTTGGATGGTGCCATGTTGCATCATCTGGGTCGTCCATCATCTATCTGTTACAGAGGGTGACATGGTGCTCAAATCAAGATGATTTCTACGTTGCCAAACTAAAATCGTCGCTCCAGATCCATCTGTACGGTCAGATTTTTCATCCGAAGCCTATAAGGATGTCACATTGCCCTCCTGGTAGTTGATCTTCCTTGGACCGCATAAGGTACTATGGGACTCTGATCTAGACAATCTCGAAGGTGGTAGACTCCAATCGTCATCCTAATTAGATCCATACGGTCAGATCATCCATCCAAGGCCCTAAAATAAATCTCCTTCCCTCCTGGCCATAAAAAGAACCTAATTAACCTAAAATATATACAACTACTCTAAATGCAGAATGATGCATGCTATACAATATTTATAACATGAAATGCAAATCTAAGCCTAGGAACATCATGATTAGGCATTTTAACCTAAATAGATGTGTCTATATCATAACCCATGCCTATCTTTTGCTAGTCCCTAGCAAAATTAAATTACATGCTACGTATAAAAATAGAATTAAGACTTGATCACTTAGGCCTATGTTGTTTATTAACAATAGAAATTATCAACTAAGGTCTAAACTACAAAGACTCAACAGTACACGGGTGTCTGCCAGAATGCAGACAGCCCAAGTCCTTGTCTTATTTGAAAAGGGAAGATACATTTTTTTTTACTTTTTCTTCTTTTCTAATTTTTTTGAACTTTTGGAATTTGAGAGTTTCGGGATAACTTTTTACGATTACCCGACCAGCCCAAGACTGGAAAAGGAATCTAAGTGCTAAGCATCTAGTGAAAAGAGTGAAAGACTCACTAGGCGGCCGTTAAAACGGACTTCGGGTTTCTACGACCCTAGGTGACCTTACCTAGAGGTTTATCTTTTTGAACGGCAACTTTCTCCCTACTTTTATTTATGGGGTCAACACAAGGGCGAACACAGTGTATATCTCCCCAGTTTATTCTACTTCCCCACTTCTTCCCTAAGTGTTTTGGGAATTATTGTGCATTTTTGTGAGCTGGGCTCTGAACAACCTGTCAATGAGCTATTACCCACGGCAACTTGCCAACTATACTCATGCGGTGAAGTGCGATTTTATTTATTTTTTTTATTTTCTCCTTTTTCTTTTTTTTCTTTTTTTTTTAAGTAGGTGGCTTCCCTGATCTAAGATTTACCTAAAGGCAGTATGAAGAAAATGGTCTTGTGGCTGGGCTCTAGACAACCGGCCGATGAGTTGTTACCACCAACAAATTGCCAGCCATACCACCCTAGATAGTTCATTAGCTACCCAATTTCTGAAGAAGCCGCCGAAAAGTGAGTCAATGAAAAAAGTGTGTAGATGCTTAGGCTTAAAGTCCCCTCAAATCAGAGAACAAGTTGATAAGTCATATACTTATCACCCCAATTTATTGACCAATTTAAAATAGAGTTACTTGGCGAGGACTCGAGACTAAGTCCACATTCGAGTGGACACCCAGGCTAATTAAGCCTAATGACCTGAAGAGTCTAAGTGTTTAGGTCCTCTCGTATCATTTCCTAAAGTTAATAACTTCCAAAAGCCTTAGTTCTCTTCTCCTAATTTCTTTCTTTTTTATCTTTTTCAAATTTTCAAAAAAAAAAATTATTTTATAAGAAATTAAAA